>OU862871.1:98954330-99579330 GCA_917880715.2 Matsumyia berberina
AAAGGAACAAAGCGCAATCGATGTCGAACAAGCAGGTCCCCGCTCTGAAATCCCCTGTGTCCACCTCATAAACACACTGCTGACTTTTGAATACCGTTTCCAATTCAACCAACTATTCATTGATTTTGATAAGACGTTCGACAGTATTATCAGACGCTATTAACTGACAAGAATAATCCTGGGTCTACTCTTTCCTTTAACTTCACCCGTAAGCCAAATTTATGCCTCTAAGACAAACCAAGTCTCTTCTCTACACTGTCATCATTATTCAGTAAAAAGAGCAAAGAAAGCTTCCTCTCATTATTCAAAAATCACAGAGCCGTCAGAACAAATGGGAATTCATTTAACCACAAACAGTGGACGCAACCGGATGTAAAAATGAGGAATAACCTTCATTGTTGGAGACTCCCCGAACGTTCACATAATTGCATAGCAATTCTGTTGAACTAAGCGCAACGTTTCGATGACCCCATCTCTTGAAAAAAGGTTTCACTTGGTTAAATTGAGATATTCCATATTTCCTTGTCATCCCCTTTGCTTCGTCATTGATTGGTTGCTCGTTGGAGTCAATTTCCGGAGACTTATTGAATGTGACGTTCAATTCGATTAGACTAGACCTAGAGAGACGGACGTCGGAGAGCTTCTTAATTAAACTCCGATGCGGGGCAATGCACACTGTAGGTATATTTCACTGTATTTCCTGCATTAATTTTGTTGGAAGTAGAAGATGTCCTTTCGAAAGACGATGAAGGATTTGAAAATCATTCAGCTAAACCTTAAACACTGCGGAAGTGCTCATGACTTAGGCTTTCAGGAGTCCTTTTCAACCATCAATCAACGTTGTTACAACACTGCTGTAGAGTAGAGTTCTAGCCTCATTTCGGTCGACTGGTTCGATAGAAACACATGTCTCTTTTCCCTTTTTCGTAGGCTTTTTCCATGAATCTCTTCCTTAATCGTGTAATTTTCTTTTTATTTCAGACTTACCAGCACTGACATGCGTCGATCTGTTTCCAGATCCACCACATATGGTTGCTTCCACAGATGAACCGCAACAGGAAGAAGAAGGCAGCTTAGCAGATGATGACGAATTTGCCGGCTTCAAAGGCAGCGAGAATCAGACTGATGAAGGAAGCACGTCTCCCAAATTATTTACCAACAAGGATCCACCGGAGGATCCAAAAGATGACTGCGTTCTCGAAATCGCTTCACCCAGCAATGAACGCACTGAACAACAAACCAAAAGTTCTCGAGTTATCACCACTACTAGTGCGCCAGTTTCTCCAGCTTCGTATTTCTCGTCGGCTGAAAGTGTGGCGTCCTCTGCGTCTTCGTCGAAGAAATCCAAAAAGCGTTTCTGTAACCAATGCCATACTTATTTTCGAAAGACACGTGAATTGCATGCGCATCTAAAGACACACATAAGCATGCCTGAGATTCGAGTTGAGCGGCTAAGTGATGAAAACGACAAGGTTAAGGAGTACCTCAGCATGCTGACTCCAAAACCAAGCCCAACGCATGGCAGCCTCAAGTTAAAATTCAAATTGCTGAGTTCTCAAAATTTCGAAGTCGTTTCGAGTGAAAAGGAAGAGAAGCCAGTTACTGAGGAGTCTGCCATACAGGTTCTGAAAGCCGCAGAGATCAACTGCAAGTCGGAGGTGGATGAAATCAAGACCATAGATCCTTTTTCGCTGGACATGAGTTCAAAACTACCCAATTCGTTTATTTCGCCAGAAAACAGATATTTCGAATGTCCAACATTCGATGGACTTGACACATTTGCCGACGAAATGACGCACACAGGCGAGGCCACAGAGGACTTGTTGAAGAAACTACTCGAGAACAACAAGGAGCAGCAGGCATTCAACAGGGAAGCCGATTGGTCAACAAATGCAAATGAATTCATATCAATAGACAGTCTGGCACCACGATGCAATGTCTGTCATATGAACTTCTCGCACCCCAAGTATTTGTACGAACACAAGCAGATCACTGGTCATGATTTCCAGAGCAGAATGCCGAACTCTATTCCAACCTCGCAACCCAACTATGGAAATCATCAGCAAAATAACTACATGCAGGCACCGCATCCTCCGCCTCAAAACATGCCACTGTATCAAATGGCTCAAATGCGAGGCAACTTCCCGGTCTATGGACCAAGACTGAATGTACGGCATGTATTGCACCACCATCCACAGCCTTCTCCTCCGCCGGGCTTCCACCCCGCACATGGAATGATGACTCGCACTCCCCCGCCGCTCTACCGAGTAAATGGAAATCCACCAAACTTCCCACCGAATCGGTATCTAGAGAAACGACCTGAGATGTACGGACCTGCACCACAATTTCTGAATGGCCATCCGCAGGTGAATCAGGAGATGATGCGGCAACCAATATTTTTGAAGTCACGCCTGCAGAAAGCCATTCGAGGAAGATCGCAGGGACCAACCAACGAAATACCAACATCACCGGGTATTCTCACACAGCAAACGGCCATTCGTCCAAGATTCCTTGGACCAACGGCCCAAATGCCCGGTCATATGCAGTTTCAAAGAATTCATGTCCAAAGTCCACCGAATCTGGCTGAGCCACCGATGAAAAAGGTCAAGCTCGAACCTGGACAGAATCGGTTTCCATCGTCGCCGAGTGGAGTAATTTCTCCTGGAATGAGAAACTCACCAGGCATGCCCATCATCCAGAGCGTACACAGCGGCCTTAACGCATGCAACTTCAAGCAAATGAACGAGAAGGCCAAAGAATCTCCTTCGAGCATTGCCGATCAGACAAGCCCAACGGCAAAAGGTGCGATTAAGAATCCTAAAGACGTCGCCAACATACTTGCCACCAGAGGCATTACTGTTACCCACAGAGGAAAAACCTCCTTCGTATCGCTTGCAAAGAAGGGCGGTAATGCTGCGAATGCCTCGGCAGAGGAAGCTGTGCAAAAACTCCAAGCCAACAATTCAGTTAGCATCATTTCCAAGAAAAAAACTTCGGACGTAAGCACGACCAAGCAATCGGGTCAAAATAATGAAAGTGTTCATCGCATGACAACAAAGTTTCTCTCCTGTCCCGTGATCACATGCAAGGAAAAGTTCCTCACCGTGGAGGGTGTGAATCGTCACGCCTTTCGATGGCACGGCATCCCAATGCCGAATCCAGAGCGAGGACAAAAACGCATCATCCGATGCAGATTGTGTCACCACACCTGCTCTACGCCGGAGATTCTACAAGAGCACATACGACGTGAGCACGAGCCGAGCGTTAACGAGATTGGAATACCCATCGTCGACTTGCGGAACGATGAAGTCAAGCGAAAGCTCGCCGGATTGGGAATTTTCAACTATGTACCACTGACCGCAGCCGGAGCAAGCACGAGTTCCCTAGCATTTCCGGTAGTGTCGGTTCAGGGCGCATCGAATCCCAGCATTTGCAACCTTTTAGGCTTAGGAGCCAGCTCCGTTCTCTCACTTGGACCCGTCAAATCGATCGCAGTACGGAAAACAAGCAATGAAAACAAATAAATACTCATAACCGTTACCTATACTATAAGTTTTTCTATTTATAAAAAATAAAAAGTAAAAGTTATACCATTAAACAGATATGTAGTTGAGCTATGGCTTGTGGAGCTTCACTGAAGCCTGCTAAACGCAAAGGGGTTTCAGCAAAGCATAAGATCAGAGCTCACCACGAGATGTACCAGGCGCTGTCTGGCATAGAACGGATCAGTTGCTTCCGAATCGAATGCTTAGTAGTTGATCAAAGAATCTTTTGTTGGCTTTTTGACTTCACGTAGTAAGAAGTACTGCATGCTTCCGCTGATAACCTTCCAAACACGTAAAATTCATTGAAGTTAAAACCTACTTGCAGTAACAACAGTGAAAGGAGGTGCTACACTGCCTCAGGAGGTGGTAACATCTCCCATAGACCTTCTCACCCCCCTCCCCGTGTTAGGCACAGCAAAAGTTCGAAAATGGAGTGCGGGGTAGGTTCCGGTACATTTTCAGCAGCCCTGAAAATATCGAAGTCATTTAGACTCCAGACTGAAATACTCGCAATTTACGAGGCTTGTCACGCGCTCAACGAAGATGCCATCCCCAAACGAAATGTCGAAATTTTCTTCGACAGCCAGGCAGCCGTCAAAGATGTTGTCTCCACCCCCATCTCATCAAAGCTGGTAGCACAATGCAGAACCGAGCTCACCCACCTAGCGAGACTATCTCCCTTATATCTCGTATGGGTTCCAGGTAACAGAAGCATCGAAGGGAACGATATTGCTGATGAGCTTGACAAGCAAGGATCGGCTCTTGACAGCTCACTTGTGAGAAAAGTTCTCATCCCACTACGAGCTGTCAAAAGAAGAATCAACCAATACTACCTCCCAGTAGCGAAACACCTAATTAGCTGCGCCATATCCAAGAAGACTTGGCCAACATACAACCAAATGAAAAGAAACGAAAATATCGTCATGTATCCAAAAATACATTGCGCATGTGGTATATATAGGCAAATGCATCGCTTAGATTTCTAACGCCGTGCGAACTTCGAAATTCTCCCCGACCTGTGCAAGTGAATTTCGATGTTCCAACAGCGTGCATCTACTCGATCTCTGAAACGACACTTTATTTGACGTCGCTCTGATTTGAGGAGTCGAGTTGGGCTTTAATCACGGTTTTGAATTTATAGAACAGCAGAACCCGAATGAACATCGCACGCATAGTGGGCATTTGTACAGGTCACTGGGCAGTAGGTACCCATGCAGTGAAACGCGACATCCCTTTTAACACGTACTGTCATATGTGCAAAGACACAAACGAGAAGGAAACCCTAGAACACTTCCTCTGCAAGTGCTAACATTCTACCTTTTATTAACTCCACAGGTTGGATTTAAGACCACGGTCTGTGGAAACCCGTCCACACTCATCTAACAACTCGGTCACGAGAATTGTAGTAACAAAACGGTGAGTTTCTGGACTACTTGAGTATCGGCCGTGTCCTTGCCTGATATAACCACTTCAACCAACCAACCAACCAGGGAGGTGCTTTCAGTAAGTAGGAATCTCATACTGCTATGAGCACGTGCGACCGACCTGAAGTTTTTCACCTTCTATCGAAGACGTAATACATATGTTGTGAAGCGTGTCATATCAGGTATCATATGCGTTCAAAGATTTCACCGTGAATCTTGAATAAACAACACTGGAATTGCTATCTGCACGTTTCCACTATCAAGTCGAAGAATCCATAGGAATGTATTAAGATATCGAATGGTTTATGCACATTGCAGTAAACATACCAAAACCAAAACATTAAATTAGTGTGACAACAAAGTCAAGCGTCACAACAATTTTTACAATTTCGTAATGCATTGCACAGCCCTATGATTCGTCACTTGGGAATTGGTTGAAACATTGTTGTTGCACTGATTCATGCACAGTGGATACAAGGTGTATCAAGCGGTACCTAGCTATCCGGGTCATACTTTGCAAACCGAAATTTGATGTCACGCGACCCACTTAATATCAATATGCATTGGAAATGCTAATAGGGAATAGATCAATATTCTTGTCAATAAGTAGAGAACTATTTTCACACTCTAGTAGGCAACTTGTTCCACATTCTTTTGGCAGATATATATGGCATTCGTTTTCTGCGCAGCTATTCAGGACTTACCAGGCTAATAGCTTAGTAATGAGTTTGAAAGTAACATTTCCTACTTTACAACATACAGGCTGACCTTCATGCGTCTTAGATTAAATTTGCACTTGACAACATGAGGAAAAGTAAATATGTGCATTTAAAGGAAACAAGATCCCACAAGTGCTTCCTTGCCAATCGGTGTCTACCAGCTCCTACTCATCTCCATGCAGCGAACCCATAGTACTTCATGTGACTGCATTCCAAGTGGATTCCAAGTGCTTAAAACGGTTTTACCGAAAAGCTGACGCGAGAGGAGAGAGAAGTGTTTTTACTAGGGCATTCCTTAATAAAAATTCGAAAAAGCGGACGAACTGACTCTGAAAGGATCCGCTTTAGAAAGTGAGCACATCCACACATCGATAAACATCCCTATCGGTGTACTGAAAGGTAAAGTCGACCACAAGATGAGAGAATAGACCAGAGGAAGACAAAATGTCTTCTGACTTTGAACAAAAAAATATATTCGTATCCTAATAGGTGTATTGAACGGACAGTGTGCCATAGGCACTACGGCCACCAGACTCGACATTAACTCCCCAGATTACTGTAGGAGCTTTCAGGATGCGGGAACGGAAACCATAGAGGATTTACTCTGTGAGTGTCCTAATCTCCAGAACCGCCGACTTCGGCACCTAGGAAACAGGCTGTTTGAAGTACTAGGAAACTTAGCTGAAGTGCCAATAAATAACATATGTACATACTTCACTTTAGAGTACAGATTGGTTTTGTGACAAGACAACTACAACCTAAGGTTGAAACAAGGGCCACAACTCAAATGGGAACACAATGGGCCAGTAGGCCGCAGTGAACGCATAGTCATCGACTGGGCTCTTCCCCTATAACCTAACCTAACCTAATAGAAGAACACTGGCATCTCCAAAAGAAGAAGAAAGAGCATGAAAATGGAACAGTGTTGTGGCTCAGTGGTTAGTGTGTGACTGCTGTGTGGGCGGCGTGGGTTCAAGCCCCAGGCATGCACCACCTCTCGTTGGGGAATGACAAGCCTCTGGGAGTATAATTTGTCATGAAAGAGCTTCTCAATTCGCCGTTTGGAGTCGGCAATAAATTGAAGGTCACTTCCATGAGTGCGAAAAAGTGTAACACGCACAACATGAATGGTTGCGAGAAGCTAGGAATTGCGCAAGCTGTTTATATATTTTTATAACAATATACGGAAGTTTTACTGTAGAGATGAAGAAGAAAACCTTAAACATTCAGGCGAACTACTATTGCAGTTCGGCGACGCAGACTAACACCCCATTGTCAGTTAGAAAGAGCTATTCAACCAAAACGAAGATAGATAAAACTTTGTTCACGTGATCAAAACAAAATAAGGATAGCAATATTTAGGCTGCTGGATCTGTAGACTAACCAGACGAGCTATGTACTCTGTAAGATTTGGTTAGATGAGTGTATGTCTGATCAATGGAATCTAAGCATCATTTGTTTATCCACCAGAAAGGAGACCCTGTTCCACCTGCATTAACTACAAAGGTATGAATCTTTTCAGGGTCGCGTACAAGATCGTTTACGCCTGATACCTTTCGTCAACAACCTGAGGCCCCAATCAGTTTTCACACTTCAGCAGATCCTGGAGGAAGCCGATGACCGCTGTATCTTCTTTTTAATAATTCTCGTCCGGTCTTCCTGGTCTTCTCCCCTTTATATTGGTATATAATTCTAGTGCTTGGCTGTAAGTCTGAGATGCTATGATTAAGCACAGAACCAGCCTTCCAAAGCGCTAACAACAAACGCGCAGGAATAAATAAACTTAGAAAGTTATTTACATCGACTGCCCTATGACAACAGCCTCCCAACCCATGTAGAATGCGCCTTTCTATCTTCATCTTTGTATTTCGTAACACATCCTATAATTTAGCCCATGCAACTGTTCACTAAAACTCAATTAACAAGTGAAGTTGTGACAGCTGATATAAAAGATGACAGCACAGTACATCTATTTCATTTGTAAATTTTCACATAAACAGGAAAGATGGCTGCTCCACTGGAAAATCTCGAAACTCAACTTGAAATGTTTATTGAAAATGTTCGGCAAATACGGATAATTGTGAGTGATTTTCAACCACAAGGACAAAATGTCTTAAATCAAAAGATGTAAGTCGAAACTTTGTGCATTTTTTAGCCCAGAAAATAAGTGAACTGTTTTTTTTTTGTTCTAGCCAAAGCTTGGTCACAGGACTACAGGAGATTGACAAACTAAAGAATCAAGTGCAGGACGTCTTGGTTCCATTTGAAGTTTTCGATTATATCGATCAAGATAGGAATCCCCAGCTATATACTAAGGATTGTGTGGAGAAGGCATTGGCCAAGAATGAGGAAGTTAAGGGAAAAATCGACGGCTACCGCAAGTTCAAGGCGAATATTTTGTTGGAGCTGTTCAAAACGTTTCCCAACGAACTCAACATGTACAGAGCCATTAGGCCGGATTCTTAAAGAAAAATAGGGGACTGAGATTTTATATAAAATATATGTATACCGGGTGTATAAGTTGATATTTATGCGAAGAAACGATTAATTTTTATGATTTGTAGAAGCCAATACAATTTCTGATTAAAGGCGCTAGTTGTGACCGAAATTGGTGTGCCTTTTGAGTTTTATCTCCCTCAGCAGATCTATGGTTAATGTTGCTTCTTTAGTCTGAGTCTGTATGGAAATTGTTCCTTCTTGGGTCATAGTCTGTTCATGGTTATTTGCATTAAAAACAAACTAGTCGTTTACTTGGACTAGATTGATGTCGCCGTACAACATGTAAAAGAAAACTGCGAATTTAAAGTTTCACGTGAATACGACACTAATGCACTGGTTCGCAGAATCTTCGAGTATAACTGGAGGAAATAAAGCACAAGAGGAAGATCAAGTACGCAACTAGAGGCAGTTAGCTAAGGACCAGAACAAATGAAGAGCATTGTGGGTTGAGGCCCAGGCTCCCGCCGATTTATTGCACCGACGACCCGGCATCGTAAGTTAATCTCTATTGTTTCTGGCTTTAGAGTCTCATATGCATGCACTGTAATCACTCTAGCTAGAGGGGAAACATCGTTAAATTAAAGACAGAACCACTTCGCCTTTGATGCCATATTTCTACCGAAATCGTTGTTTCTTTTGTAGATGCACTAAGGAGCGAGTTTACTTAATTTTGGGATTTAGTCAGCAGACTGTGCGACTGTGATTATGATTACATCTGGACATCTGCTTATTTCCAGGTGTAGTGCTGTTGCAAACAAGAAGATGGAGGATTCCAAGAATTCAATTACTTCGGCAGCGCACCTTAATTATCTTCCTCGTAGCTGTGCTTGGAACCACGTTACTTAGACGGCGTTGCCACAAGGTCCCTTTGGCAATTGGTACAAGAATTGCAAACTATTTCATTCTAAATTCCCCCAAAACTTTGTCCACACGTTTGAAGGTAAATCTCAAGGATTGAGTCTTGCTTATAACAAGATGAGTTGTGCGCTTATTTCATCACACATTCTCCGCAAGGAAATGAAGATTTAAACGCCAGAAGGGCTCTTAAATGTCAGATATAACGCCCCTTAAGGAAAGGAAACCACATACCTGGAGTCTTCCAACTTGACCTACCAATCCCGTCTCCCATCCATTCGCTTGAAGGACCTCCAGCTGTTGGAAAAAAAGGACTATAGCTGGATTTATGAACAACTTTCAATAACAACTTACGAATTGATGTTGAAAATCAATGAGACTTATATTTTTCACCACAAAAACTGAACAAGTGTCTATAAAAAAAACCATTCAAATGTTCCAATCAAACAGAACTTACGTCGACAAGTTTTAACATCAGAACAAAGAGGTCGTCGCTGGCGCGTTAAACTGACACTGACAACTACCGACCATGTCAGCTGTTTGTGACATTTGTGTAGTCTCACTTTAACCTAGTTGCACGTGCAATTTTGCATTTGGCTGCACTTTACGTTAAGAAATATTCTTCAATTCGAATTCGCGAAGGTAAATCTAAAATTCCAAAAGAATGTCACAAATCTTTCGAAACAATTTCGTAAAATACGCCGTGTTCGGTGCGTCCGCGATTATTTTGTCGGAAATTGGCTTTCAGTTCTTCCGCTGGTGGATGAAACGCTGCGCTGATGTCCGGGCATTGGAAGCCAATCGGGAAATCGCCGATGTGATTTGGATCAACGAGCTCACCGAGAATTGTACGGAGACAAAATTCAACAGGAAATCGAAATATCACAACGACGATAAGTGTAAGAATATGTTCTGCTGTGCACGCAATATCGGGAAAGTCATCGCTCACATCGACAACGCGAAATATTCGATCGATCTGTCGATGTATATATTCACATCGTACGATTTGTCGCACGCACTCCAACGGGCGTTGAAACGAGGCCTGCAAATCCGCATCATAAGTGACAAAGAGATGGTCTATTCGTCGTCGTCGCAGATCACAGATCTAACCAAAGCCGGTGAGTACAAAGTAAGCGCTGTCCCTCAGTCACTCCATTGGATCATTGTGGGAATCCCCTTAGGCTGGACAAAAGCACGTGCATCGACTCACTAGATATTTCTTATTCAACATGTGTCTGTCGTGTCGCGGTTGCCTTCTTTGTTCTTTGTGTTCTCCTCAGACCATGTGGTTTCGAGAATTTCATTTTGTCCCATCAGGCTAGGATTTCAGAGCTTACGTCATCCATTGCGTAATGCAGTCGCGTTCACCATCGATCTGCCTGGTGATTAAATTCATCGCAAGCCTTTAACTTTCATTTGCATACTGCTTCTGTAAGTTCGTAAGAAGTTATTTATAAATCTTTGTGTTGGATTTCTTGTGCTTTTTTATGATTTATTGTCGTTTATTCGCAAGTAATGAGGCATGCTTTTCATATGGAAAAGCTTTTGGTATGTGCTCGATTGGTATTTGTGCATTTTTGAAGTATTTTTCTGGCCAAACATGAGGAATTCGGAATTTCTACGTTGAAATGAGTATTTTGTTCAAAATATTTCGTCGAAACAAAATGTTGGCTCTTAGTGTAGCGCTCGGGGGAAATTCATTGCGGTTGGTGTCTATGATAGAGAGAAATGTATGACAGTATTCGTGGTTTGTACTTTTGCTTGAATCTAATTGGCGCTGACGCTGCGTTTTTTGCGTCAGAATCGAAAGTGGTGAAAACTCTAAATTTGAATTCAAGATTTGTGTGGCTAGAAACTCAGGAAAAAAATGGAATTAGTGTAAGCCGTTTATTCCATCCTTTATTTGAACAGAGCTGGAATTTTTTGTTGGTTGTCTAAAGTAACCTGGGGGCATCTGATTAAACAGTGTTTGGGATCGGAAAGACTGACTCTAGCCACGAATCCATTTACAGCCTGTAGTTGGTTTCTTCTTCGGCTTTCTTTTACTCCACTTGAAAAAAAACTGATCAAATTTATTTTTTTTCCTTTTTTGCAGGTATTCCCGTACGGTATCCAAACGCCATCAACATGCTAATGCATCACAAGTTTTGCATATTAGACGGTCCGGTTCGGTCGCGCGCGGTAGCAAAACAACAAAAGAAACCATATGGCGACACAAAGAACATCGTCTTCAGTGGATCACTTAACTGGACACTTCAGGTGTGTAAAAGTGACTTCAACCGATCGTCAACAAATATTTATGTGTTTTCTTTTTTTTTTAGGGATTCAATTCCAATTTTGAGAACATGATCATCTCTTCGAACTCAAAATTGGTTGGAAAATTTGAAGAGGAATTCCAACGTATGTGGGAAACACTTGATACTCTCGACGTAACCGGATAGGAGTTAGAGAAATGTGAGTTTGACTTGATTCTTCATTTTTTGTTTTGTGAAAATTGCTTAGCATTAGCTCTGCAGAAAGAGTCAAGCTCAGCAGTAATTGAATCCATTTAACGTGCCTTATTAGGAGATGTAAGCTTTTATTTTTGTTTTCCATTCGCATTCCATTGCAAATTGTGTTCAGTAGGTACTCACTTAGTCTTTGTCATCAAATGAATTATTTTTTTATATTTTGTGGTTATTAGTTCCGAAATGAAACACAAAACATGTATTTTGAAGAAAAAAATTCAATAAACATTGGATTACACACTTGATTTTGAGAGTAACACTCATTGTTTTCGTTTTATTCAGTAGTTGCTTAGTTGTTGTGGTTAGCATCCTCCAGTTAGAGCATTCAGATAACTACCGTTTGTTGGTTTGCACGCTCTATTTTTGCTTGTCCTTTACTTGCATCCTTCCCCTTGCTTCAGATACTTCCATACAATTTCACAGCAACAAGTTGGTTGATGTCGTCTTCGAACTGTGCCGTCGTTCATGCTGCGTTGTTCCTTTGTAATCAAGTCAAAGTCTCTACGGGGTGTTTCATGCACTCCACGTGCCCTAGTCATCTTGATCTTTTTGAACAAGTCGATATATAACTCATAAAATTCTACTTTTCAAAGCCTTTCTCAACTGGAGCATTGTTGTCAACTCTTTCCCGATTTGCATGCAGCTAATAGAACTTACGACGATTTATTTTGCTCAGTTCGGCCACAGGATCAAGTATCCGATCAAGTATTGCGCGCTCCAAACCTTTCAGTGTTTGCTTCCTCTCTAGAACATCATTCTCATATTTTGGGCAAAAAGTTTTGAACCCAATTGCTGTGTCAAATTAAAGTAACAACGGTTTCCTTGAACTGAAATCATAGGGTAGTCCCTAGTCAAAATGCGAGAGAAGCTTATGATACCTTCGGGGAGGTACAAAGCGTGATTTCCAGTGTTGTGCGGCCATGGCCTTCCCTACTGGGGCGGGAATGTGTTCATAGACTTTATTTTGATAATCTTCTTGCTACTTCATCCCCACTACTAAGATCTGACCCTTCCATGTGCTTTTGGGTCTTCACCTCGGTGCTATCTGCTGTCATTTCGAAAACCTGCGGCCGAATTACCACACTCATTAACGAGCAACTCCTCATCGAAATGTGAGGATTTTGCATTACCGCTCCCAATAAGGTTGATCAATCATTTTATCACGAATCCTACTCACTCACTTGTTATAGTGGTAATTCGGCCTCTGTTTAGCCTTTCCTTACATCGTGAATTTGTTGCAGGTGACCGAACCGTTTAAGCTGCCCCTCTTCTAAGTTTATTTTTTCGTTTTTTATTCTGTCTCTTCTGGTTCTTTCTGCGATCGTTCGCGCATATTTATCTTGCATCAATTCCCCCGTCCATTTTTGAGCCGTCCGTGTAGATAGGCGTATACGTATCAAAATCACTTTCCTGTTCTTCCAATATGCCACGGTTGGGAGTCAGTTACTAACGTTTAGCTTGGGAGTTAAGTAGTCAGTCGAGGTCACAACTGACTCGTTTAGTATCGTCTCCAGGACTTAACTATGAATGTACGGCTTTGCGGTCCAATACCCAGTTGGACTGCACTGTAAAGTAGCATTTTTTTGATGTGTAGGTCAAGTAGTAGATGTCAGGCGTTTACATGACAGGTTCTCAGTGCGACTGTAATGCCTACGCTTGCCCTTCTTGGGACCCGCTTATCCACTATGAGGATCGCGGGATTAGGGTGCTTAAGAGGACTCTCCTCATCTCCTCATCTAAATCACCAGAGGCTATCCCCATACGAGCAGAGGTGAGATTTCGAACTTGGTCCAACCACCTCATCCTCAGCCTATCCAGAGGACGTCCAGCTGATGGCCTGGATTCCATGGCACCTCTTGGAAGCCGAGTTGGGGGCATGCGTTTAACGTGCCCAAACCATTGAAATATTGACCTTTCTGTTCGAAGAAATAGCTACTCGACATTGAGTGTTTCGCGTATTCTGGTATTCCTCACCCGATCTCGGCGAGTCACGCCAGCAATACAACGAAGAAATCTCATTTCGGCAGCTTGTATTCGCGATCTTATTCTTTCGGTCATTACCCAAACCTCATGACCATGGTGGTCGGAACAAACACTGACCGATAGCTTAGCTCCCATGCCAAGTCAGCCCTCCTGATAACAGGTTGACCAAGTTGTCTCAAAAATTCTCCAGTCTAAGCAATCTTACAGGATAACTCAGTATTGCTCCTTCTATCAATCCTGAATACTTAAACTTCTCCATCTGTTTCAATAAGACTCCACTAACATGCAGAGTGTGTTGTATTACCATAACCTTTGATTTGTTCAAGTTTACCTTCATCCCAGCTTCAACACGGACGGCGACAAACCTATCTATTGCGCCTTGAAGTTCGGTCTAGATGGACGTAAGGATGACGAAGTCATCAGTGAAAAGCAGATGACTTATCCTTAGGTCTCCCAATTCGAACCGTTCCTCGCCACGACTCCGCTGTAATATCCAATCCATAAACACAATGAAAAGGAGACGTGACAGAACGGATCCCTGACGAAGTTCAACGCCCACAGCAAAAGGTGCCGATTTAACGACGCTTGTGTATAGAGATTAAATGGCCCTCAGAAGAGAACCGTCAAATCCATACTCCTGTAGTACACTCCAGAGTTCACCTCGAGGGACCCGATCATGTGCTTTTTCCAAATCCACAAAACAACTGAAGAAAGGTTTGACATACTGGGAATACCTTCTCAAGTACCATTTTGAGAGTGAATAACTGGTCGGTTATGCTTCTATCTGGACGGAAGCCGCAATGCTCGTCGTCCAACCTGAACTCGACCACAGCTCTGGAACGCGCTTCCAACACCTTAGCAAAGACTTTTCCGGGGAGACTTGAAAGAGGTTCTTAAAAAAGAGGAGCAATCACCCCAGTTTGCCAATTTCTAGGTCTCTTCCATGATCGTATAACTCGTCACGTAAAAGTGTGCATTCTGGGGTCAAATCGCCTTGCTTCTACGTGATGAGTTATCCGATCACGGAAGAGACGATTTGGTACAAGACCACTTTAATGAGACGGGAGAGCCATTTCACTCCCCCTTTACCCAAAGCCTTGAGCATTTCTGTCATTTCATCCACACCAGCAGATTTGCCGACACCTCCTCTACGGTGGGACTACTACTCAAAATCATGGGTCTGCCATCCTCAGGGATCTGTTCGGGATTCGGCAGCTCCGAAAAGTCCTCGCCCTATCGGGGCAAGATGTCCTTTTTACCTTTGGATTTAACTCCTTCGATTAAACTTCCTTCCTCTGAGGCGGCGGATGGTCTGCCAGAACACCTTGTTTGCAGATCTGTGATCACGGTCCAATTTTTCGCCGAACTCCTTCCAAGACTGCTCCTTAGTTGCTTTAACAGTCAGTTTGCAAGTTCCTCAGGCCTCCATGTACTGGTTGGGCGACGCTGAATGCCCCAAGTGTATCCACACCTTGTAAGGTTTCTTCTTCTCTCTAATGGCTTCTTGAGCTCCGGGCGTTTTTAACCACGTAGTTCTTTTCTCACCACCAGCCGCCACACCGAGCCAGTTCACTTCGCAAACATCTTCTGCAGAGGCAATACCTGCTGTTGAAAGGAACTGCCATTCTTCCTCTACATTTGTCGGAACAGTTAGAATTGGTTCAAACCTTTCGCATACCTGCTGTGCAAGCTCCTGAAAGCTATGCATGGCTTCTTAATTCGCTGGACAATCTTTAGTTTCGAGCTAAGTTCTCGGCCATAAGAACCAGATCGAACGTCGTTCTCTTCAATTCCGATACTAGTTACACTCGTCGATGAATAGAACTGTTTTTTGTACACTCTTCGAAATTATGCAAATATTTTCTTTTATATTTTTTTGCATTTAATTAAGACTGCTGCTAGTTTGTCATCAGCGCACGATGAATAGAGTGGCTTTCGCCTCCGAGTATTCATCGATGTGATATACATATTTATGCCGATCTTGTGGTTATTAAACCCTGCTAACGCTCGATGTTGTTTAATGTATTCCAACGTTTTTGTTTCAACTGAAAGCAGTCATTTGTCAGGTCAATAACTGAGTTATAACACATCCTGTATTGTTTTCTGAACTAAATTCCAGTGAACTGAGATGTTTTTCATGCGTTGATCCCTCATAACCACTCGGCATTCCATTTAAACCCTAAGAGTAATGCTTTCTCTACTCTGTTGGAGAGGATGGTCGCTGTTTTGCAACCCAATAGCGATGGAACTTTTGTGCACCTAATCCCTTTTTCTGCAAAAAAAAAAAAAATCTCTATTCAGTGATGGACTTGTTATTGTCCCATGAAATCTCTTGCCAAATACAAGGAAATTCCAAACGAATCTGTCCTTGACTGCCAACAGGTAGAGGATACCTGTTTCATTTCGTTGAATCCATTTCCAGGAGAGGAACTATACCTGTTTTGAGAATCATTTGGAAAATAGGATCATAAATCATCATTAGTGTATCCTAATTTTTTTTCTGACATTATTGTCACCGTATCATGTCATATGGTCCATGGAAAGCAAGCAGGAAGTTGGTAACTATTTTGTATGATCCTCCCTGCGCGGCTTGCTTTTTGTATGTGTATATCGTTTTGTTTGTTTGTTTGTCCTTTTATTTAACTCGATTTGATTCGATGCATTTATGTGGCTGAATGTGGCATAGATCAGGCTGAATTTGAGCATACACCTGTGACTTAAGGAAACTCGTCAAGAAAAAGTCCAACGGAGTCAAATCACATGTCGTTCACATGCATATCATCCAATTTGGGCCAAAAGAAATTGGTTATTATCGATCGGTAGCGCTCTCCGTTGATGGTGATGGCAATGCCATCGTCATTTTCGAAGAAGTACGGACCTATGATGGCGCCGGCCCACAATCCACACCAAACATTGATTTTTTGGGGGTGCATTGCCACTTGGTGGACCTCGTGTGGATTGGCATCGTGCCAAATCCGTCAATTTTGCTTTTTGGTGTACCCGTTCTTCCAAAAATGGTCGCTAAAGATAATTTTTCTTTTTGCTGAAATCAGGGTCCGTTTCCAACTGCTCCAAAACCCAGTCAGCGAACACACGGCGTTGGTTATGGTCGATTTCCTTCAGCGCCTGGGTCAGTTGAATTTTGTACGAATGTAGACCCAAGTCCCGACGCGAAATGCCGAGTTCTTGTGCGCGGTGCGGAATTGACTGCCTCGGTTTCTCCTGCACACTCTGACGAACAGCGGCGATGTTTTCGGCAGATCTTGCGTTTCGTAGATGTACGGGTGTTGCCTGATTTTTTACTGAACCGGTCGAGTCAAATTGGGCCACCAAATGTTGAATAGTAGACTGGGAAGGACGACCATATAAGCCGTAAAATGGCCGCAACGCGTGCCTCGTTACCACAATAGCACACTCATTTTAATAATGAAGTTTTGTTGTTTGCACAGCGTCTCCAATCAGCTCTATTATTAGCTGCCAGGTTTCCAAGCTAAGTCGGTTGAAGTTCTTTTCCATTTGCACGCACCATCTGAGTCGCGGTCTTTCTCTTCTGATAGATAGATTCGTAGATTCTCCGAGCCGAAGCGTTAGTGTTCATCTTCTCTATATGTCTCAACTGTCTTAGTGGTTGCATATAACCTCGTCTCACTTGGTCGACATCGCTGTGTCGACATGTAGTTTGTGGGCTTCTTCTCTATTCACCCTCCAAAGATTACCCGAAGGACTTTGCCCTCGAAACAACCGCGAGTGACCTTTTTGTTCAGGACTCAGATGTACAGAGTCACTTAAGTTCTTTGAACAAGGGATTTGTTACACATTGTTGATGAATAGAACTTTGGTTATAGATGCGAACTGTGGGCGCTATGTTATGACAGGGGTAAAGACAGGCTCTCCGCAAGGCGGCGTTCTGTCTTCACTGCTATGGTGGATGGTAGTTGACTCCCCATTGCATACCCTCAATTCTTCTAACGTCTATGCTCAGGCATAATTTCGCGCAGGCGGCTTTAGACATGATCGATGAATGGTGCACTAGGAGTGGGCTTTCAGTCAATCCTCCTAAAACTGAGGCTGTCCTCTTTACGAGAAGGAGGGTTGCAACCGGTCTCTCAGACAGTGCTTAAGGGCGTCAATATCTAGATCTCAGATGAAGGAGCGATCCTGAATATAAATTTTTTTTGGGCAAAGCATTTCAAGTTGAAGACATCCAAAGCACTCTCAGTTTTCTGGTAGTGTAAGGGTTTTGGCAAGACATAGGGCTTATCTCCGAAAAACGTAATTTGGATCTATCCACCTATGATAAGTCCGCATCTAGCTTATGGAAGAGACTTTCACGTAAATATGTGACTGCTTTCTGCACTGAACGGCTTGTCTCATCTGGTCGGGAGCTTTTCCGAATATGCCTGTTCTTGCTCTAAATGCTCTGCTTGATCTACCTCTTCTTGATACTTAAATCATGAGCTGTAGTATCAAAGCAATCTATAGTCTTAGACGGGGCGGTTTTTGGTATCATCCGCACTAAAGTTTTGATGACCTTGCGCGACCCAAGTTCCATGGATATGCCGCCTAATGCAACGATACCAGAACTTCGATTGCTGTGCAAATTTAAAGTCGCCTTCGTCGCCAGAGTCTGAGCTTAAATTGTGCTGTAGTTGAATCTTCACGGATGGCTCCTAAAACAGTCATGCGTCCGGTGCTAGTGTCTTCGTGGAGGTCAACAACACCAGACTTCACTACTCGTTGGGCAAGCATGTCTCTGTTTTCCAAGCAGAGTCGTTTGCTATTCACGACCTTTACTGTTAAGAATAGGTGGAAAAGTCGGAGAATCTGCATCTGTAGCGATAGCCAGGCTGCACTTGAGGCCTTGCCAACACCTCTTCGCCGGTTCCAAAATAATTCGAGAATGCAAGGACTTTGAATCTTGTCTGAAATGAGATCGCCGATGAGATTGCTGGACAGAGGATGATTTCTCAGGTCCTGAACCTGCGTTGGGTCTTCAAGCTTCCATCGACGATTGGATTTTCCACAAACTCAATTGTATATGACACGGCCCTCCAGGATGTAGGCAGATCTAATGAATGCTCCCGAATGTCTGTAGGAAGTCAGTGACATTCTTGCTATCAGTCAGCAGAAGGGACTGCAGACAACTTATTGGCATTCTAACGGGACACGTCGCAAGCATCTTAGTGTGTTCGGCTTAAGTGACACCACTGTCCACGACGCGATTGTCCTGCCTTTGCACGGATCAGGTGGCAGATTTTCGGTGCTGATGTGGTGAGTCTTGATACTGTAAGCTCCTCACCATTAAAGCGCCTTCTCGGCTTACTCTGTGCGAGCTGCATACGATCGAACCGAATGTGTCGAAGTAGCCTCGCCGTTTTTGGAGTATAGTTTTGACGTCAGTATGTGATAGTGCGCCCAAGTTGTCAAATTGGTAGCTTCCTAGATAGAGCTTTCTTCGTGGAGGTAATATGAGCACAGTTGATGCGTAGCCAAAGTTACCACACTGGACATCGCCAGGTTGAAGCCAGTCAATGCCTCCCCTATTTTTACAACATCCAACCTCCTTCTGACTGTAGATATGGACTTGGACATAGGTAATAACAACCTTACTTGAAACGCTCACATATTTCAAGTCGCCAAGAATGGTGCGAAATGTCTAGGTTTCCTGAAACTGTGCTCAAAATACTTTATCCCTTCTGGCCTGGCGTCAAAAGTTCGAGCAGAAATCCCACATCTAGTGTGGTTCATCAAAAACTGTCCAAACCCACGCCTAAGACTGTTCTAGATGGCAGGGACATTGTGTTGCGAGCTACATAGTTCCAAGGCCCGCAGTTTGAAAGATGGAAGTCGGTTGGTCAATCGAAGGGGGCTGCTAGATTGAAGCTTCCATGTTTACCGAAGTGGATCTTTCTCATTCGTACTCATCATGTGCAACTTTAACAACAACTGTCAACCATTGTTTCTCCGTTGATCATTTATCATTTTGATTAGGTACCTACAAACATTTTATATCATTTCTGCCCGCCATTCATCCCTTGTATCTCAGTGACAATCAAATGGAACCGCAAATTATGAAGCCACGGCACCCCTACCAATCTTTCTTCTTTTTTTTTGTCGGAAGAAGAAAACGTTTTAATTGCTTCATGTATATTCAATGCGTGTGTGTGTTAAGATAACGTTAGGCGGTTAATTGAATTGTAAACGTCGAGGCATAACTGCATTCGTCCGCAGAAGATGAGGGTAGTCATACGAAGTTTTTACATTTATTTTCATTATTTTATGCATTTTTGATTCACGCGTTGAGAGACACGCTATCGGGCAATTTATAGTGGCCACTCGAACAGCGGTTTGATATCTACCCAATTATTTTTAATTTCCTGAGTGCATTCCGTTTCGAGTCAGTAGTCGCAATGTACTGGGTTTAACCGAGTTTAAAATTAGCTTTCATAGATAGTCGTGTGGGTTTGCAAAGTATTTGTTAAAGGCTTGGTTACAAAAGGCCTTAGTTCCCTAAGGATGCAAAAACGGCGAATTCACCAGCTGTCCTGTAGAGGTTTGGCAATCACTTTCCAAGATACATCTCCGATAGTGTCTGTCTTCTCAGAACATATGAGGTACCAGGTACTGAATCCATCAAGACAGATCTATAGCCTATCTGGCAAAATTTTATCCGATTTTAGTCAAGTCACCTGGTGAGGATGCTCGCTCACCCCTTTGCAAAAGGGACAAGAACTGCAGATTCAGATTGGATACAACAAATGCACCCAGTCCATTGGAGAACTGTGCCAGGGCTTAGACAATCCAAAAAAACTAATCCTATAAGGGAATGTTTAACCTAGTCAAGGCAATCTTTAGGAAGTTAATAGGCTTCCTCACAGTTTTGAGATATCAAAGTTTTCCAGTTCCATCTGTATGAAGAGAAAGCCTTCGAGCTTCTGTACTCCACCCTACACTTACTACCAACAAGCGCCTCCAGCCAGCTGCTTCCAGTTTCGCACGCCAAGTTGGTCATAGTCCCCTTCCATTTGCGTGCGCCACCTGATTCGCGGTTTTCCTCTATTACGCCGTCGCTCGGTGGTGGATTCAAAGATTTTCCGGACCGGAGCATTTGTGTCCATCCGCTATACAAGACCCAGCCACCTCAGTCGTTGGATTTTCATTCTTCTGGCTAAGTCGATGTTGCTGTACAGCCCGTATAGCTCGTGGTTGTATATCTTTCTCCACTCACTGTCTATGCAGACGGGACCGGAAATCACCCAAAGAATTTTCCTCTCGAGCAACCTCATCCCCTTTTGACAGAGTCCGTGCCTCTGCGCCGTAGAGCAGGAGTGGGGTGATTAAGGTCCTATAAAGGGTCATTTTAAGAGAGGGTTTTGCTACTCAATTGCATACTCAGCTCAAAGATGCAGCAATTGGCAAGAGTTATTCTTCATTCGATTTCAGCGTTGGTGTCGTTGTCTGAATTGATTGCGGAGCCTAGGTAGACAAAGTCCTTAACTACCTCAAAGTGTTCTATCCAACTATGCTAACTAGGAGGGGGGGCAGAACTAGCATATGCATATGTCCTTCCAGTAGCAAAGACACCCATTAGCACTCTTAACGGGGGCACTATGGCCAGCCTTCGATAAGAAGAATTCCAACTTAGTCGAATGGAAATACGAATCGTTTCCGGTGTCTTTACAGGACGCTGAGGAATATGAATGCGAGCGTCTTGGATTACTCTACAATGACTACTGCAGAAGCTACAGAGACGAAGAGGAAATAGAATCAATCCAGCACCTGCTATGCGAATGTCCGGCACTGGCCACCAGAAGACTGCGTAATCTTGATGGTAGCTTCTTCCATGGGCTGAAGAACCTTCATATCGCTGATTTAAGGAAACTCCTGAGATTTCTATCCCTTTCTGGGTGGTTTCCGGATTAGCCAACCCTTTTCCTTGGTTTGACTCCCATGAGTATAGTTTTTATGGGTACAATGGACCCGCTTGAAGTCTAAGTAAGTCTAGGATACACACAAAACCAACCAGGTTCTTTCCAAGACGTCGGTGTTGAGTGTCCTTTCTTGTTGAAAATTTGTACTTTGACTTGCTCTCATTGACCGCTAAACCCATCTTCGTTGCTTCCTTCTCAATATTCAGGAACGCGTCAGTGGCATCACGCTGCCTTCTTCCGATTATGTCAAGATTGTCGGCGTATCCGAGTAATTGAACGGACTTTTGAAAGATTGTGCCTTTGGTGTTGGCGCGTGCGTTTTGCACTATTCTCGTCGCTTTGTCTAAATCCTTTTTTAACATCAAAGGTCCCGGTGAGGTCTTGACCGGCCTTAACGGAGCAGCGTGCATTCTCCATCGCATCCTGCACAAACGGACGAGTTTGGCAGGGATGCCAAAACTAGATATGGCTCCCTGTATAGCTCATCTTTATAGATGCTACTACCTTTCAGCCCACTGGGTTGACACAATAGATATTTTACGTCGCAGTGTCAGCCTAAAGGGCATGGTATACTTGAGAAACATAGGACTCGAAAGTGTGTGCGAATATGAAGATCATTGTCCTTGATTCGATTGCAATCACAGTTGTCCCTTACAGGAATGTAAAGAAATGCCTCTTTAGACTACCAAGTTTGCAATTTCAATGCTATGCGATAGGCCCACGCGCCCTATTTCTTTATAATCTCCTCAAAAGGTCTGGTTAACATAATGTTCCCGACCTAGACAACACCAAAGTGCATAAATCAACGCAACCCAAAGTCTGTTAATGAAAGCGCGTCTATCGAAGCCATTAAAGCCGTCCACTTGAGGTGAAGCTAAAAAAAAAGAAAAAAAAAAAAATCTCAAAACATCTGAACAAATAATGTAAACAGCCCTCACATGCGGCTTTATAGGTTTCTGTTTTGATTTTCTTCCCGTTTCTCGTTCCCTTTCCGTTTTTGTTTCGGTGGACGGTGTGTTGATATCGGGATTCTGTGCGACACAATAAATTTTCCTTTCGTTCGTATTCAATGCAAACAAAACAACAAACTACTCGTGGCAACACTTAATTGAAATATTGTTTATGGACACCTTGATCCCTGCTAACAAGGTCAATATGTCCAGTCTTTGACTTGTGTGGAAGAGTACGTGAGTAACACACCGTATTAATCGTATCTTAATACGAAGGCGTGGAAAGGATCCTCTCCACCTGAAGTGTCATAAATCTTTAGCACGTTTTGTTCGGTCAACACTTGAAGGTGTTTTGCTGTATCTATTGTATGAGATGGATGGGAGAAGGTGAGAACGAGTTCTAAGGAGACGCCTGAGGTCCTATCTGCAGTATCTCCCTATGGATACGTTTTTAAATAGCTCTAATTTATCGATAACCCAAAGATGTAAGCAGAATACTTAGAAAAGTGAAGTTGATTGATGTGTATAGAGCGGGGTACCATAGAGTGGCTTGTTATCAGTACACTTCTTCATCTCAGAGGCGGGTGGAATGCGATAAACAATGATATTGAACTTTTAATATACGGACTCCGTTAGAGATGTCTGCCGGAATCGGAATCTGAATCCACCATGGTTTCATATCAATCTTTAACGTATGCGGTTAACGTGGTGACATAAGTGTCAGGGATGCTTCCCTCTGTGACAAGTGGAACCATGGAGGCTGCTCTGGACAAGGTATGTAAATACCTGGGCCGCAAGTGGTGGCCTCGGTGTAAACCCAAGCGAAACTGTTCTGCTGTTATTCACTACAAAAACCGAAATACCTGATTTCACTCTTACCCGTCTTAATCGTCAACCACTCACACTATCCTCCAGCGCTAGGTATCTGGGTATCATGCTTGACCCAAAAATTAACTAGAAACAAAACATAGAACACAGAGGTGGGAAGGCATGTGCAGCCTTCAATGTCTGTAGCAAAACCTTTGGAAAGAAGTGGGGACTTCAACCAAAGATAACTCTGTAACTATATAACTCTAACACAGCCTTAGTGCGTCCAGTTCTCTCCTACTGTTTGCTGATATGGTGAACCGCGTTGAGCAAAGGCTACAACTTTATGAAACTCAAAAGGCTTCAAAGGTCTGTTCCGAAGGAGACTCTTAGGCCCCCTAAGCGAAATCGTATGGTTTTGGCCACGCAGTCGTTGAGCGACAAGGGTCATTTCTGAGCATCATTTTCTGCCGCTCTGCCGCTTTGTCGTTCATTACGTGGCCTTGGCCTTACTGTGCTCTTGCTTCTTCTGCCTGTCAACTTACACCAAAAAAATACCGACTCAAAGACTCTGGTGCTGGATTTCAAGGCCCTACGGCGACAGCAATATCTTGTACTCGTTACCAAACGGCATGGTTACGTCTCGAAACCGACTACATCACCCCCAAACTAAACTTCAGGAAAAACGTTCACGTGGGATTTCCCACCAGAGCACAGTGGAAGACAGATGAAGTGATGTAGGACTTCGACACGGTCATCTACACCGGCGGATCAAAGGTGAACTGTGTTGTGGGTGCCGGTGTCTACTCGGAATCACTGCAAATATCAATATCATAGAGCCTGTCGGACTTTGCCGGGGTCTTCCAAGAGCGGTTTCACTCACACTTCCTGCAGAAGACCAACCTCTGGATGGGGCTAACCAACTGCACCATATCAATGAAGATATAGCCGACCAACGACAAGATTAGAACAAAAAATCTCCTTAACAGAATCCGTCCAAATATTGCCAGAATAATGGCGTTGGCCCACAGGACATTGGCCAATTGGAGACTTGTAAAACGAGAACGAAGCTCTCTCTCACTTCCTCTGCACATGTCCGGCACTAGCAAGAGCCAGGCTGCGTTCACTAAACCAACTATTCTTTGACGACCTCAACGACATCTCGGGTAAAGAGATACGACATCTAATCCGTTTTCTAAACTCGGCACTATCGACTGTCTCACCCCTTTCAATAACATATATAATCAACCAGGTCTTAGTGCTTATTAGGTTCTACCTACCTACAGTCCGGAGTAGAGCAGGGCCTTAACCAAATAGTTTTCCAGCCGGTTAGATCAAGTATAAGCTAAAGCTACGTTCAGGTCTTCCAATGTGCTGACGATTAGCTGCCTATGAGCTGACAATGACAGTTAGGACACATTTTTCATTGGAAGTTCTGAGAATATTGTAAGATCTGACAATCGTCTGAACGTAGCTTTACTCCAGTTTTGACGCGCCACATAAGGCTAAGTTTTCCTCCACTTTTCAGTCCTTCCAGGGTGAATTTGATGTGCTGGTCGCTATCGTTGTGGTTGAAGGCTATTCTTTGTAACCCCCCGAGATCCATATCTGTAATTGAACTCGACATCATTTGTTGGCCAAAGCGCCACTTTTTTCATAAAATAGCGACCGATAGTCCGGATTATGGGATTCGTCAGCTTGCTCTAACGCTCTTACCTCCGGGCCACAGTGGCCTCCTCCTCGAAAGCATAAAAAAGGACTTTGTCACTCTTGACATTTGCGTTCGTCGGGTTCAGATAACGCTCCAAGCTAGCGGGCCGTAGGTACGACTGGTCTTGCAAGCTTGATGTAGGCTCAGCACAGAGTACTGGGACTACATTCCAAGGTTCTGTCAACTAAACTCGGTTCTGTCAACTAAACGCGAAATGCTTCTTTCTATAACTGAGAAGCTACAGATAGTCGTCTTTTAATCTCTATTTCTTTTTTTGTAGATTTTAGAATCCGGCACAAGTCAGGCAAGGGGTGAAAAAGCCACTCTGTTCTGATATTATTATCCACAGCTTCCACGTCAAGTTGGGTTGAACAATGTCGGATGAGTGGGGTCTACTTTCCCCAGCATGCGCTGTAATTTCCATCTAATTCCTCAAAGTCATTTCTATTTCAAGTGAACTCCAACAACCAACGATCACCACAAACAAGGCTTCTATTATTAAACCGTGAAGTCCTCGCCTCATCTGTGGAACATATTTCCTATAAATCATATCCTTTATTCGTTTAAACAAATATTCATTGTCAACTTTTTATCGAATTTACGATCCACAGCCGTGATTTAGTACGCATCTCCACTTAAATGGCGGTGAAATGTTTGTCTAAGTGAGTTGTCTACTGCGAAGCATCCATCCGCTTGCATCCCATTCAGAACGAATGACCCCCTATTGCTGGGATTTTTCGTGACAATCTTCCCAAATGTGTTATTCTGTGCGTGTGACCAGTTTTTTTTTTTTCAACAAAAAACGAAAAACCGAAACAGTTTTGGAAAATTTATCGATAAAAGGCGGACACACACACACATGCACTACTGGTCGATCGTGGAAAAAAGAGATATTTATCTAAAAATCCCTGTAACATGATCGGTGGATTTTGTCCAGGTCTCGCACACATGTTATCGGGTTTTCGAAGGAAGAACCTTTTTTCTTTTTCACAAAAAAAAAATCCCTATCCCTCTTCGCTTCATCAGATGTGTGTCGTGTTGTGACTTTGATTTTCAAACACTTCAGGTGTAAATTTTGTATTTTTATGTAGATCAGCCGCGGCCGGCTTCTTGTTTATTTACGTCGCAATTTTTTTCGATGACATTCGTTGATTGTATTTTTGAAAAATGAAATTTCCATTTAAAAAGAAAACACTTGTCTGTCAACGACAAATGGAACCGGTTTGGGCATTCTAAGACGCATAATCGGGTGACAAAAATTGAGTACATTTTCCCTTTCGAATTTCAACCTTCACACCTTTCTAGATCATTGCCTGCGATTAGTATCAATGAACAAACCCTTAAACCATTGTGACGAGAGCAAATTGCCCCCCGATCAGATCAGATATCGATTTCCTAATTTATGTCAACGCAAATTGATGGTGTTGCTGAGATAGTAGCCATAGTTGATGGCTATGCTACTGAACATTTATAATCCTGCTAATTCATATGATCACCGGAAATTCTGAGAGAGGGCGTGTATCAACCTAAACCAGGGTCGCTTAGGGGGTTGTACAAAATTTAATTAGGATTTAAATGTGGCAAGGGAAATTTCTACTTCGAGTGAACAATGTGTTTTGGATAGGCAAGTACCTACATATATAGGCAGCGACAAACTTAGTGCCACAGCTGCGAAATTGCAGAAAACCAGTTCTCTTTGGCCATCACTCTGTAGTGCGAGCTACTGGGTTCAAGCCCTACTACCTCACTACCTCTCGGCGGGGAATGACATACTTCTAAGTAAATAATTGATCACTAAGAAGCTTCTCAAATCGTTGTTCGGGGTTGGCAATGAACTGAAGGTCCTTTCCATTCGTGCGTAATATGTAACACGCTCACGCCCAACATGAGTGGTTTCGAGAAGTTAGGCCTTAGCCCATCTCGCGCCTTCGTTATTTATTTATGTACCTTATCGAGTCATCGTGGATACAAGCTGCCGAAATGAGATTTCTTCATTGTATTGCTGTGATAATACGTCAGCATTGAGTTAGGAACACCAGAATACGCGAGGAACTCAATGTCCAGCAACTACTTCTTTCAACGGGGCGGTCCATTATTATTATTATTAGTGGAAAGCGGTTGGTCCGCTTTAGCACTGCGGTCTCACATAGAGGCCTATTGCGCTGTCCCATATATTTTAGAGCATTTTGTCTGTTCCAGAGGCTGTCAGAAGGCTTATCAGCTTCTCAGGGTGGAGCGTGGCCTATAGTCCGCTTTCTCACGTAATGAGGGCGGGGCATTCTGTGACGATGTGAAGAGAACTTTCATCGGTCTCCAAGCATAGTCTGCAGGTAGGGTCCGGTGAAAGGCCAAACTTGTGAAGATGCGGTTCTAGACGGCAGCGGCCACTTAGAAATTTTAAGGTGGCTCCTGCTCAGATTCTGAAGAAACTTAGTCCATACTTCGATAGTTTGGGCATGTTAAATGGAATTCGTGGTAGGTCCAAATGAGATGGTTGTACCACGTCTGAAATGTCTGATCTACCCGTATGGGAACAGCTCTTGATGTTTTAGAGTCTATGGCGGAAGATTTAGAGGAAGGAGGCATCCTAAACCCGCGACCTTTATAGTGGATAAGTGAGTCTGCCGAAAAAGATGATGATGATGATGACCGAGTCATCTTGGCTCAGGTCCTTGGAGAGTTTGCAACATATTTCCGGTGGAAGCAGATTTTTTTGTTTCGTTGAAATCTGTCTACCTCCATCAGCTCTTTTTTTTTCATCTGCATCTGCTATGGCCTAACCATCTCCCCTAGATGCGTTAAATGCATAACACCAACTTTACAGTGGGCTGTTATATCTTTATGGGATTGCCCTGATATTTCAGCCGCGAGCCTGTGTAGTGTTTGCTTTTCAATTGCGCTTTTTGCTTCTACACTTGTGCTTTGAGCGAATCTGAGTAGAGCTTGGGGTGTTTGTAGTTTACATTCTAATTTGGAAACTATATCCTTGGTAAATTTTCCACGAGCTGCCTCAAGTGCTAGGATTTTCGCATATCTTTCGCATTCCAACTTCTTACCTTTTTCGGCCTCAATGCCGTCCATTATCATGGTGGCAATCCGACGTCGCTGAGTCGGAACGAAATAAACTTATTTCTGCTGGGGTTATTTACTTCGGCATTATTTATATCCACAGAACTTGGGGCACCGAGTTTCTGAGTACTTTCCGCCATTGTTGTGGATTATTGCGAATCAGCTGTCTTTGAAAATGAAAGGATATCCTTAGGTAGGTAAGGTGGCTGTCCATGCGAGGGACGGATACACGTAGGCCAGGGAAGGCCCTTTGTAAGGATATCCTTACTTGTCTCTATTTCTATTGGAGTAGAGTACAGATTTATTTTCTGGTTCGTACCTTTGTTGTTGTGATTCCCACGAGTATAGCGATACATAAAGGCCCCTCGCTGAAGAGCTCCTATACCAGTCTAGGAACGGTCACTACAAGAGATCTCCAGTGTCTTATAGAGGCGTTCAAGACGCACATTTTTGCTTCGTTTTCTTAATTTTACCTTTCTCAGGAAAAACGAACCTACGAACGCTTATGTAGCACCGCGATATGTTTGCAGATGTCTGTTGATTCTGCTTTTGAACTGCTGTTCCCTGGTGTTCTTCTGAGCATCTACTGTGGTAATATCTGTAATAAGGGCACAAGTTTGCTAGTAAAGTATTAGGCGCATTTTTCTTTTCGGAATTAAGTCTAAATGTCCAGATATGCGAGCAATACTCGAGTCTCGGTCTATGATGTGCTTTACAAGGAAGAAGTAGCTGGGATGGTGTTAGGGAATTTTTTCGCTCTAAAAAGGCGGCTCAATTCCACGGATGCTGATTTTGCAACGTTGAAAATGTGCTTGTGACATGTGATATAAGAATTGGACGGTGACTTCAAGGAGGTACCTGCTTTTCTTAGGTTAAATCACTTGGTTTTTCATTTGCAGTTATGGTACGTAGAAGTACATATGGGAAATATTTACTGTGAATTGCGTTTCCTTCTCCCCAGCGTAAGATTTTTACTAAATCTTCGTTCACAAGACGGAGAAAAGTTTACAATGAATTGGTGCACAGCTTTCGACGATTTTAGCTGGAATTCCGCTTGGTCCGTTTGCTTTGTTACAGTCAAGTTGGTTCAAAACTCGCCGAATGGTTCGGGGTTGAAGTCGAACGTCTGACATCGATGTTTGGAGGGCCGCTGTACTGGCTGTTTCAGTCTGCATCGAGTTAAGGGTAAAAATGGCTTCAAATAGGCTTGCGACGAGATCAGCCTTTTCCCGGGGCGTTGTGGACAAGAATCGGTTGCCTTTCACTAAAGGCGGAAACGAGGAACGTATTCCATTATATCTTGGTATGAATAATTGTGTTTTTTCCTAATCCGCGAAGGTTTTGCGTTCATCCTTGCAACACTTCGTGTACAAAGACTACAAGCTGCCACCTAGGGCCGCCCAGAGTTAGCTGAGAAGCACACGACCTCAGCACACTTAGGTCCTTTTGGACCCATTGTGATACCCATGGGGGTTGTTCGTTGTTGACTTGGCCTTCAGTCGTCGTGATGTCTTCAGAAACCTGGAAATATCGTTTAGTGGAACATCAGATAGTTCTTGTTTTGCTTGGTCGTAGGGTCTTTCTAATGTTCTGTTTCTCAAGTGACATAGGCTTGGGCAATGGCAGAGGAAGTAAGGAGTATCCTCTTGAGCATCTTCGTCATCATTGAGTTTAAATTTAATTGTGTTATTTCTTAGAAGGTTGTGGCCGGTGAGTGCACCCATCAACATTGACAGCGACTTCCTGTCATATTTCTAAATCTTTTTGGTTCTGGCTTTGTCGTATTTTGGCCAAAGTTTACTTGATATACCACAGGTGGTAAGCGATTCCCACCTACTGTTGGCTGTCGTCAGGGTCTTACATTCCACTCGCACTCTAAGATTACAGAGTGAGAGCTTAATTCAATGCAGACCTCGATTTTGGTCCATTGTAGACCCTGTTTTTGCAAGTTCGTCGGCCCTTGTGACCAGGAATCCAGCAGAGAGTAAAACTGTGCTGCTAGCCAAGAACCTTAAGCTCTTTCGCGACAGTTTCGAACTAGCTTGGATTTTATTTCAGTAGCAGAAATTGACCTGACTGTCAATAAAAATGGTAATATCATCTCGTGGTATTACCATCATTGATACCATACTGGCTGCCTCTGCCACCGCTAGGACCTCCGCTTGAAAGACACTGCTGTGATCAGGGAGTCTGATTGAGTTGTGCAAGTTTTGTTCTATGGAGGCTATACCGGCACCTGTTCCTATATCCATCTTTGACCCATCTGTGTAGATAGATATAGACCTATTTCTCGTTGGCTCATTGGTTTCCCATTTTTGTTTGCTTAGGAAAGTGCAGAAGAATGGTTTTTCAAAGTCGAGGTATGGTGACGTGTAGTAACTGAGCTTTTTCAGCTTTTTCAGAGTTTGTCAACCGCCATTCAGTTCTTCCTCATGGAATTTCCGTTTGCCAGTAATGGTTACATTGAAACTATCTCGAGGGACCTATCTTTAGCCTGAGCGTACCTCTCTCCTTGAGAGCCACTTCAAACTTGCTTTGGTTTAAAAGAAAAGCTCTGTTAAGAACTCTCTAGTCCTTTTTTCCTGAATTGTGTAACCTAACCTTTTTATCTCTTAGGCAAGGGTTTCCCCAACACTGTGATGTCTGCGGAAGAATAGATTGTCTTCTCCTGTTCGGATTTGTAGAACAAAGACTCGATTAATCTAAATAGGTAATCTAAGAGCGCGCTCTACATCTTGACAGTTGACACTAATTTATTCGATAAAGTAACAAATGGCCGATGGAATTTTTCACAATTAACCACAAAATATTTAAATCAACGCAACGCGTAATCCATTGTGTTTCAAATTGAGATTCACATGTTTTTACCTTTTACATTTACATTTCCCTCGAATGTTTATACAGTTCATGTGTCAAATACCACTTACAATACCTTCTTTATCTTTTGCGAATGATCCACCTTTTATCATCGGAGGAGATAAAGTTTTATGGCCCTATAGGGGCAATACATCAATTTTTACCCAAAAACCACCAGGAAGGGATCGTTAGTTTTGAACATTTCAAGGTTTTTACGACCTTGTCTCCGTGTCCGACGGTATGTAGATGTACCTGCGTCTTCCCTGGACATGTATCGGCGGAATTACTTTGTACGATAAATTAGAAATACATTTCGATATGTACCTTGAAAATGATTATCAGGATTTGGCTTACCTTTCACGTGAAAGTGTCAAAAGTGGAACAATTAAGATTAAGACTTCGATGGAAAGAAATTTATTGTGTCACGAACTATCTGAACGGCGATCAGAAGAGGTTCAATTTGTATCACTTACATTTTCAAAATTAAACCCCGATGGCATCATGTGAAGTTCGACTGATTTATTGGGCTCCACGATATGAGACTCTAGTGAGATGTCACGTCTACAGCGTGGTCTTAATCTTAATCTGCCCAAAATACTCTGTTCAATAACCCCAAAGAGACAAACCACTGAAATGAGTTGTTAAGTAACGCCTTCTGCTGCAACAATCTCTCGATTGCTTTGCGTAGGAATCGCAAATTATTGTTCAGATACTCATTTGGATGTGCAAGTACCCTAATTAGATGCACGTCGAATCTCAAGTTATTGCAGCTTTTAAATATTATTGGCTCCAAAAATGCCGAAATGAATGTTCTGTCACGTTGTTTGGTCTTTTCGTAATGTCAAATGTTTGAACTCGACGCGTGCAAAATTGTTGACCTTTTACGATTTTTTTTGTATTTTAAGGACGATGACTGATTGTGGTTATTACGCAACCGCTGTAAAAAGTCTAAAGATACATTTTTATTGTGATGACATGACGCTGTGCCCATGCAAGATGACTGACAATATTTGCAGATGATTTTTTTTTACACTTGTTACAGCCGCTTGATTGTGTCAATATTTTGATGCATTTAAACTTCGCTGAACTCACATGGGCTTGGTGGCATGAAGCTTGAGGTGAACTTTGGTTTGGAAAGAGTGCGCTTTGCCTATGTATGTTAGATTTAAATAGTTTGACGAAGCACCTGATCAAATTTCAGGGTCGGGGATTCCCTTATTTTTCAATATTCAGCACAATGAGCTTTACGTTATTTTATAGGCTGTGAGGAGCGCAAAACTTACATTTTAAATTTCTGTGGCTCACTCATTTTATGAGTCGCGGAACGTTAAGTATGGGAGGAATCGCTTACATTGGGAAAACGAATTTCAAATATCGTGAACATTTCTCAATTTTGGGACATTTTTGGTCGACGAACTACACCAAATCGGAGGAAAAATTTGGCCAGTTATGGACCAGAAAACTCGTTTGTCTTCAGTCACTCAAGAACATCGCAACATTAAACGAAAGTGTCGCTGTACTTGGAGTCAAGTACATCAATTCGCCTTCATTCACAAAAATTAAATATTGCAATTCCATGCCGGACAATTCAGTTGGTGCAAGAACTCAAGCCAGCAAACTATTAGACAATAGGCTAAACGGAGGAGGACAACTATTTTGAGGAGAAAATCACCCTCAGTACATCCTGTTTGGTTCGTTTTCTGGCCAGGTGGTGTGTGCCGTAGTTTTTCAAATGCAGTCACCGTAAATCATATTCGTAATCACGCCATGATTAGTAAATTCTTGTGGACTCAACTAATGAATATGAGCCTTGATGACATGTAGTTTTAGGAGAAAAGCGCCATTTTAGATTTCAGAGATGCAAATGGTTTGTTGCGAGGACATTTTTCAGTAAGGAGCCAACAGTCATTGACCTGCAAGGTCGTGGAGTTGGAAACTTATTTTTGTGGAGTTTTTTGAAATCTCAGGCAGCGAACCACAAACAATGGTCGAGCTCAAAGTCAAGATCTGAAGCGTCATTGTCGGCGAGTTTTCTTCGCGCAAGGGTGCAACCAGAGTCCTGGAGGACATTTGGCAGATATTTTTTTCAAAATTATACCCGAACAGCTCGTGAATCTGCGTGTTAGTATTATAGTACTGGGGAATAATACCAGTGATGATTTGGTCACAGTTTATGGTGCAAGGCAAATTATTTTTTGAGAAACATGCTCTGCAATGGAACTCGCTCGCCCTACCTGGGAGCGAAGTGGACTGTCCAAAGCAAATATGGTTGGTTTTTTATTTCAAGAATTGCTTTCTTCGCGGAAATTAGGACCTGTGGTGCTTCATACCTATCTGGCTTTTAGCACACTGCTACCTAAAAAGATATTTTGTGTCAAATGAATTCTCCTAGAACTCTCCTAGAAAGTTCTGAGCAAGATCGAGGTCATGGAGGAACCTCAGGATAGTGTTTGGGGATGCAAGTTTGATTGTTTCTAGGCAGGTGAATCCTCTAGTTTGCAGAGTGCTATGCTTTGCAGCTTATTGCTCTTTCAAGCAGATCCGGCACATATCCGACGGACTGATGCCCAGCTTGTTAAGATGGTAGTTGAGTGGACAATGTCCCGTGAGGACATCCGTTAAGGGCTCAGCATCATTTTTATTTAGTGCGAGAATTTCTTCTCTTCTTTTGTTATTTGAGGGGTTGATGAACTTTTTGGATTGGCGAAGTGCTGGAGTAGAATTTCATTGAGTGTTTCATTGACCTCTCATGAATTGAGTTCCAGCTTGAAGTGGTTGGTGGAGAAACCAGCGAAGGAAAATGGACCTACCCAAGCAAATACGGCTCCTTGTCGCTGGCGAGCTCATCTGCGATCTCATTGCGTTCAATTCCCTTGTGACTAGGAAACCAATAAATGGTGATCTTGTTTAAAAGAGCTAATTGTTTAAGATTGGTTAAGCAGCTCCAGGCAAGTTTGGAGTCAAAGCGAAAGGAGCTTAAATCTTTAATCGCTGCCTGACTGTCGGAAAAGAATAAGATCTGTTTTCTTCTGAGGTTGCGTCTGATTTTCTCCCTTCCATGCTCCTGATTCGTCCATTCTCTAGCACAGAGCTCAATTGCATATATGTATCTTTGCTTGAAAGACAGATATGGAACAGCGAAGAGAAACTCCTAGCCTGAAGTTCGGACCGTAGTTTTTAACCCCTCGGTATAGCACACAGATCGAGAGTTGTGACTGGTCTGTCGTTACTTCATAGCGTGCGGTCGGAGATGATTGGATTGAACGTTGGTGAGAAGTGGATCCTGGAGGCTATGAATTCCGAGGAGGCCGTATTCGAAAGAATCGGTATCACTGTAACGATCTTTGGATGTTCCGTCAGGTCGCCCGGTTTAAAGTTCTATGAAAAGTGAAACTTTATGGCAGCCGAGCTTATAACCTTAGTGTGTAAAGGAGTGAGGCCTAAGAGGGCTTCCAAGGCTGTTGTCGGGCATGTGCGCATAGCGCCTGTGATGGCGGTGCAGGCAAGTTTTTGAATTTTTGAAGAGCATTTTGAGCCGAGCCTTACTCCAATTTGTTCTACCACATAAGTGATGTATAGTTGATTGTAGGGACTATGATATTGAGGTAGGTCTAGAGTATCATTTTTGGCCTCAGGTCCGACTTCTTCCCGAATAATTTCAAACAGGCCCACAAGGGCTGCAGTAGCTTTAGTGATAATGCCCCTCAAATGTGGATTCCAGAATTACTGCTTAATACTTGACTTCGCTTGAGAATGGGATTTCTACGCCGTTCAGCTATAGAGTTGAGACATGAAGTATTCTTCTATTGATGTAAGGGATGATGATCGTTTTAGTAGGGTTAATGCTTAGCCGTTCAGATGGACACCACCGCCACACCATATTTAGCGCATTTTGCATGAAGTTGGTGAGGGTCGCTTCGTTTTTGCCTCAAATTTGGTATGTACTACATGAATTGTTGAGGATAAGTCAAGAAAGACGCGTTAGTCGGTTCTCTATGTTCTACAAGAATTATAGGACTTAAGTGACTATTTCTCCAAACGAGCTTTACTACGCCTAGGTAGTTTATCATGGCATTGTGGTCTAGAATTTAAAGTGAAATAACCTGTAGACGCTTGTTTCGAATGCTTAGCCTGTGATAGGACCCAGTTTGAAGGAGAGAGTTGCGTTTGTGAATCCGGTTTTATTATTATTGTATGCAGAGGGGTTGTCGTAGATCACTGCGTTAAAGAGTGTTCACGTGATTGGTAGATACCTGACAATTTCATTGTCGGATGGAGGCCTTACAATAAACCGACAATGCTTTTCTTACAACGTTGTTAGACAAAAATTGTTGTTTCACACCATTGTAAGGCATTTGGGACACATTTTTCGGTGGAAGACCTGCCAGTATTGTAAGATCTTACAGTCGTCTGAATGTAGCTTTAGACTGTTGTGCAAATTGCGCGTTTTCGCGGCAAACCATTTGGGCTAACATTTTACCGATTTAAGCTTGCGTCAACAGTGTTGGTGGAGGAATGCTTGTGTCGTGTATGAGACCCATTACACTACGTTGGATCTTTGCACTATCCTTGTCAGAATTGAATGTGGAGCCTCGGTAAACAAATTCCTTGACTACCTCAAAGTTATAGTTGTTAGCAGCTAGGAGTCAATTATTTCCTATTTCTACTGTTGCATCCTCCACATGCTTGGCTACAATAAAACCGCATTTAAACGAAAGGATTCTTCACACTGAATCCTGTGGTAATCCTGTGGTAAAATGGTTTCCTTAACATTTATTGATATGTACCTGGCGTATCAAAAACCCTCTGAACCGGAAATTGTTTTGGGCAAAACAACACTCATTCCAGCAGCCGCCGTCGTAAATTGGGTTCGATTGGGTCCTCATTAGAAACAAGAAGTATGCATACCTACATATCAATCGCTCCTTCCGCAAGAATTAGATCGAAATGGTAGAAAATTACATAAACCCGCTGTTACTGTACTTTCCGCTTCTCATTGAAAAAAAAAAAAACAAACTTTGTCCACAGGATGCTCAAAAAAAAGGATAAAAATTCTGTTGCCCAACGAGTGTTATTCTACTTTTCACATGGCAACCACCTTTACTCATGTAATTGGACGTCGAGAAATCCTTTTTTTTTTCACCTCAATGGCTTCCTATTCACAGGCACCTTTAAAAAAAAATGGAAAACCGATGTTTTCCGCAATGGAAATAGGAATGTGCCCTGCAATTTCTATTCCTAGCTGAAGTAGGATTTTCTAAGATTATCACTCGGTTCCTAATTACCCGTATACACACTACACAGGCATTCAAGGCGTTTTACGCCTTTTTTAAGCATGGAAAAGGAATTTTTAGTTAATGTCCGTCGGAGCCAGTTGCAACATGTAACACATGAGTGATGGATTACCCCATGTGGTGATAATATGCGAGCACGGCTAGCTTATGCCGTCCCCGTTTATCCCTTTATCACGCTTCGAGTGTGCATTATGAGTGCGTAAATAGATAAGACACGAAATTGTTTCCTACGATATGCAGTTGTAAATCATTAGAAGTCTCGGTTTCTTGGACTTAATGAGGCTCCAGGTAAACTGGTTCGCCGACTGGTAAGAACCCCCTTCGAATGGCTGTTCGTGTGACCGTGTCTTTGTGAGTTTCACTAAATTATTCAGAAAATTTATTGTGAAAAGAAGGAATACGCCTCCCTCTTCAACGCAATAAATAGTGGCAGGGAACGAGATACGTGTCGCAAGTAGTTTTTTTTTTTTTTTGCACATTTGATTCACCCTTCCTGCGTTCCCCCTCTAAGGGTGGAACCAGACACAGCCATCATTCGAAGCCCTGTAATGGGTATAATCGATTCTGAATTCATCTACTTATCCGGGCAGGGAAGGGAGAGCATTGAATCGATCTTAATTGAATATCGGAAAACAGTGCTAGGGTGAGCTGTTCTGGATCTGGACCGTAGCTTGTGTTACAATTGTTCCGAATTGCAATCCAATGACATTGTCGGAAGTTGTCAATGTCGTGCAAACATGATTTTTAGATAAATCCATTCATATACTTTGTTTGTTGTGTTTTTTCCCATAGGAGGACACGATTCGGAGCTGGTAAAGTAGACATAAAATCGATCTAAGACGTATTTGCCTTTCCATATGTCACTTGGTTTTGGACCCTAATTGATGGGATTCCCCTTGTTGTTTTTGAAATGGTTTTCCATCGTCTTTTTGGTTTTCCATCGTGAGCAAAGTCTTGCTCTCGAAAATGTGCAGTAAATTGCCCAGAACCAGTGGACTTGATGTCAGGACTTTTGTAGACCATAGACAGCAACGGAATTTTTTTTTGCGCTATTGGCTTAAAAATGAAGAAATAGTTGGGGCGGCAGCTCGGTATGAGCCAAGCCCAGCTTCTTGCTGTGCGTGTTACATTTTTCGGACGAATAGAAGGGGCTTACAATTTATTGGCGATTCCGAATTGAGAAGCTTTTTCATGACAAATTATACTCTCGGAGGCTTGTCATTCTCGGACGAGAGGTGGTGCTGCGAAAAATGTTCGGTGGACATGGCTGGGGCTTGAACCCACGCAGCTCGCACTAACTACTGAGCCTTGGCAACCAGGCTATAGATTTAGGCGTCATTTTATTGCTGATTCTATGTTCCGTCTACTGCCAAATCGGCTCAACGGAGACCATTGGTATGTTGAGGGTGAACGGGATGTTCTTCACTCAGGCCTCAATCGGGTCCATTGTGTTCTCATGTTTTGAGAATAGGACAAACAGGTTTGGGACATATTTTCGGAGGGATCAATGGAAAGTGGGAAGAATTATGACACTTGTGTGCGTGTGATCCGGCAAATCTTTCTATTTCTTTGATGAAGGGCAGTATGTCATCGATTCCTTTATCACACACAGACCTCAAAGTTTTTTGCCGCATCTAAGGCTGGACCGTGCCTGAGTGGTATTGAGGATTGATTAGTCCAATTTTGGAGTCACGTTTTGGTCTTTCACAGAAAAACGACCTCGTGAAAAGGAGCTTGAATTTCCAGGACTCATTTGCAGTCTATTGCGAGTGGGACCCTCCAATACTCTTGTCACCCACCTCAACAAGGATTGCAATTACTTTCAATGCTTTGAACTGAGAACAAATCCAAGGGACTCGTATCTCAAAAAGAAAAACTCCACAGATCTTTTTAAGACACTCCCTGATATTCCTTTGCATCCTGAAGAGTCATTCCATCTTCGATTGTGTTCACAAGTCACGCAGGCAAGTAAGCTGATGAATTGGAAAGGTTGGGGTCGGCTATGAGCATTAGCCAAGCGGACACATCTGAAATGCTACCGATAGGGAGATTGCATGGGATAATCGACAGTATATTAGAGAAAGAAGAATTCTTCCTGGTTAGCCAGAGAGGATTGCGCCACCTCTCGGACATTATGGCCAAAATGAAATAAACCTAAAACAAGGTGCCTTCTGGCAATGGATAGATCCTCTATCCGCATGCTCACTGGAGTTATCACAGGACACTGCGCTATCGGAGTCATGCTCCGCAAGTGGAGAATTGAATCCAAAGATTTATGTAGAAGCTGCGAAGATGAGGAAGAGGTAGAATTAATCCAACATTTCCTGTGCCATTGCCCTGCTCTGCAAGAACGAAGTCTACGCGCATTAGGATCAAGGTTCTTTGCAAGCATAGCAGAGGTAACAGACTTAAAAGTTAACGGACGTACTCGATTCTTAAAGAGCACTAACTGGTTAACAAAACAGCCAACAATAAAATAGGCCCTTTGGTTGTCCCATTGCTGTTCTTACGGCATTAATAAGGGTACTCACAATGAACCACCCTACGTAACCTAAAGTAACCTAATCTAACGCAGGCAAGTTACACTCTCAACTTTGTGTAGCAAATTCATTGAAGATTCATTCCTTACAATCTTATTGCGACTTAACATCTACTCAATCCATCCAGTTCTCTGCTTTAACGCCGATCTTTAGCGCAGCTGTGGGTTGGAAGTTGGAAGTTGTTGGAAGTTTAATCGCAACGTCAGTTGTTTTAGAAATCTTAGGCCTGCCCTGTCTGTTTGTCTGTTCTACCTCCTTTTTTTATAAGTGTGAGGAAAATCTTCGAATCCACACCCGAGTCAGTGGAAGAGGACCTTAACCAACTTGGAGTGCGAAACTGGAGGCAACTGCCTAAAGATCGAGCTGGCTGGAGATGCCTGTTGGTTGAAGCCCAGTTCCACCCCGGACTGTAGCGCTTGAGATAAGTGATCTCTGTCAAAAAGTTAGTCCCACGTACGAATATCCAACAAAATGAAAGAAGAATTGTAAAAAATTCTAGAAACGAGCAGAAGGGCTACGAACATCCTTGGAATCATTGCTTCTATTAAAAGTGCAGAAGCAACTGGCCTTGAATCGACAGAGACCCGAGTTCATGGCGTACATATCAGAAAGAGATTCGACGGTCATTCACAAAAGTCCACCATAATTTGCAGACTGTTTTGCCGGCATTAAGGTGGGCGGCTTTCTTCCTTTCATTTTCTTCCCTCTGCACTCGCCTTGGTTCTGGTTGTATCACATAATGTAATATCTCATGCTCATCAGTTGCATTTCCAGAAACTTCCATTGTATCCGTTCCCTTCCACCCTGTTAGCTGGGATAACAAATTGCCATCTATGAATGATCCCATTTCACACCCATTTAGTCGGACCTCATTCGAATAACAAAATTCCTAACGAATTACCATGCATCATTAGTTTGCGATTGTTTTGTGCAAAAAAGAAAAAAACCATCTCCCAAGACAACAAAACTATTCAGGTACAAATTTCTTTGAAAATCCATATCCGTATCTGTATCTATATCTCTATCTGTTTGCAATTTTCATTTTTACCTTTTGAATACGTAAGAGGCTTTTGTGCAAGCTGCGAGTTTCCAAAAATAAATTATTTTTGCATATAAAAAGAGAAAAATCTCTCGGAAGGAGACAGAAGAAAACATCATCTCCTCCGAAGTGATAATAGCGACGACCTGGTGACTGACTATTAAGCGAAACATCTGCCGATCCTTGAGCGCATGCTCCTTTGTTTTTAAAATACGGGTGCTGTTACCGCTTGGGTGCCTGCGTGTTTTTATAAACACCATCTTTCGCTTTGGCAACTGCTGTGCAAAAGGAGTGCTGCTGCTGCTGCTGATGGCTGTAAGCACACGAACGAGGAAAACCATTTCTTTTGGGTTTACTCCTTGTAATTCCTTTTCCTTTTCCTGGATTTACTTGTTGCTTAGCTTGTGTGGCCTGTGTATGTGTGTGTGTGCATAATCCATTACCATTACGGATTAAACCGTCTCTCGACAAGATGTAATTGTAATTTTTTTTTTTTCATTTGGGGAGGTACACGACGCATCAGTACAAGGTACGGGCATTCGTATGTAGTGACCTATAATTAAGCAGAATGAAGGGTTTCGTCTTTAGGTCCCCGTACTTGTGTCATCACTTTGCGGCAAATGTTGAAGGTCTTGCCAATTATCCTCGGCGTCTAAATTGGTGAGAAAATTAAAAAATTTACTTACATTCGGGACATCTGCTTCTGCATGGCTTCGCGCCATTACCCCCATCACCAAGATAGCTAGCGGGCACTTGGCGCTTTCACTGTGGGTCAATGGGTTTTAGTGGCAGTTCATGACAAATTTACATTTTTTCACTTAGGCCTCTTATGCTTTTGATAAACCTTAACACCGCCGAGCTCAAGCGTTGTCGTTCAATGCCGGTGCATGGAACTGTTCTCATCAAAACGGAGTATTTGTTGCGTGTTTCGATTTCTCTTCCTCTTCATCAAACGAGACGACACGAATTGTTTGTCCCATTTGTTTTAGGGGGTAGATGCCTAAGTGGCCATCAGTTATTTTGCCTTCTTTTTGGCTTCAAGCCGGTTTGAAGAATATTTTTCTTATCTTTCCTCCTTGGAGTTGGCCCTTCAGTTGACGAAACTGTCTTTCCCCAGAAGGGTTTGGGAGACGTCTCCGCGACAAGCTAGGCTCAATAACATGGCCGTTTTAATACCATGATTCTTGGGAACCTGAATTGGTTGAAAATCGTGAGTGGGGTTGTTGTTCGTTATTCCTTATATCTAGTCTGTGGATTTGAGAAAGGACAGTATGGAAGAGCCTTGTTTTCCTCGAAAGATCGTTAAAGTTCTTGCAAGAGCTGGACATTTATAGAAAAAGTGGTCGAGAGTTTCTGCTATGCACTGCGACCTATGAGGTCTATTGTGGTGGTGTAACCAGAGGTTATATTGAGGCTTTTGATAAACCTCAGTATAGATTTAGGTAGAAATTTCCGCTGGATTAACCGAGGCTCGCGTTTCTTTCTGTTCTCCACAGAGCCAGCATACTTTTATTTTATGCAGATGGTATCTGAGTGGACAATGTCCCTTTAGATAGCCCTTTAAGGTTTTTAACTCGTCTTTGGTGAGATCAAGTAAAGACTTGGCCTTGTATAGGTTGGGGTTGATGAACTGTTTCGCTTGTCTAAGGCCCAGTAGTCGGGGTATTTGTTGATCTTCTATTGTGTTTTGGAGTAGGCACTGTTGGGTGGTACTCCAAAACAGGGTTTGTGACCAACGAGTGGGCGACAAGCGCCTCTTCTCGCCAGTCAGTCAACCCGTTCGTTACCCTTGAAGCCTTCATGTCCTGGGATCCAGGCTACGGTAACTTTATTTACTGATGCAAGGCTTTCGAGGAGGTTGAAACAGTCCCAAGCAAGCTTGGACCCTACCGTATATGATTTAAGGTATAATAGAGCTACTTGACTGTCTGAAAAGATGTAGATGCGGGTTCTTTGGGTTTTTCTTTGCAGGCATTCTCTTCCACACAATTCGATAGCGTGGACTTCCGCTTGAAATACTGTAAGTGACTTTCTAAGCTTATGGTCCCAACGAGGACCATAAACCTCAACCCTTATGGTGCCGTTTTCCAATTTTGAACCATCTGTATACCAGATTTGGAAATTTGGTAGTGTAGTAGGGCCTTCATTTCTCTATTCGCTGCGGTCGCCTATAACAACTTCGAAATTTTGTGTTGAATCTAGTTCCCTTGTGCATGGTATCTGGAATCCTAAGAGTTATATCACGATGAATGTATTCTAGTATTCACAGATGACCTAAGGTCCATTATCTGAGGCAGCCTTAAAGCACAAAGCATAACTTCTTTTTGTACTGTCAGATGTAGCGGCGTGAGGTTAAGCATTCTTCCTATAGCTGCCATTGGGCACGTTCTCATAGCCCCGGTGATTCCTACACAGGTTAAGCGATAACATTTTTGTAACTGCGGTAGCAAGTGTTGAAGGGGATGGCTAATCTTACCGTATGGTAACCAACCATCTAGCGACGCGTGTAAAATTGCTACAAATTGAGAAATGCTCTTCCGATTTTTGCTCAGGAGGTCTTTGGTTCTAGTTTGGTTGATCCAATCCTTCTTAAGTTGGCTATTTTTTCGAAGTATTAGAATAGTTTTACCTTGACAGGTTCAGGTGGAAAGTGTACTTCTTCCGCAAGAGAGCTGTCAAGAGTCGAATCTCGCTTGGTCAATTCAGGGCAAGAAGGACGGCGGATTAATTGATCGGTAATTCATGGCGGTGATTAACTTTACCCGACTATGGAACCAAAGGCACACTGCTACTTTCAGATGGAATGCATTTTCTGCAGATTTCTTTTTTCTTAAAAGACATGATCATCTCACCGGAGGTTTTGAAGCCTCTAAACGGCGTGTGTATCCATTTAACTCTTCGTCTCCTACTACCTTTAAGGTAACAAATTATCTCTTGAGCCAGTTTCACAAAATGTATGATGTTCCTCAAGGAAGTTACTTAGGACCATTGCTTTCTAGACTCTAGCTAAATGCCAGCGGCTACTGAGTCATTTGAGGGAAATTGCTTCAGGGATAGTTCTCCGGTACTTGAAGCGTGGGTAGTTGCAAGGCAATCATTATCATAACATTATTCTTCTTTATACTTAAACAAATATTTTCTTTAATTGCTCTTCCGCTCTCCTTTGAGTGGGTTACCCATCAATCCACGTGTTCCATCATTTGTTTAAACTAGTGACAATGATTAATTGATAGAAATTACATAGCCGTCGTTTAATTGCTAAAAAACCATTAACACCTCACTTCTTATTGTTTCCTTCCAGCCGCCATGGACAACGCAACATTTGGCAGAGAAAAAAACTTTATCTAGCTCTCGAGGTATGTTTTCGAAAAAAAAAAAAAAAAAAAAACACACCCAATCTTTTTTGTGGCCATAATAGTCTGTGTAGGACGTTTCTGAACTACAAAATAACCTGCATAATACTAGGTTTTGGATAAATGTTACAAATTGATTGTTTCCTTGTTATCTCCGTTGCACTCTTCAACCCCCACAGGATAATGTGTGCGTGTGGGCTTGTGTGTGTAACGCTAGGGGAACCCCTGTGCAATTAATTGCTCATTTTCCCAAAATTCGTTACGGATTATGGATGACGTGTTTACTGCATCAAATCGGAACGCCAGATGTCAGATGCCGGAGGGTTGCACACATATTTTCCAACCACAAACTAAACAATTTTTCGGCTTTTTATGGACATAAATGGTGCAAAACACATTGTGATGCAAGTCACAATCGTGACATGATGGGGGGAAGTGAGGGGAGATTTTTGAACGCTGCCATCTTCACTTAACTTTGTGACAGCGGGCGAAGGAATTTTTTCTTTGGAAATTTAGGTTGACAATTAGATTGCTCGGGCTACATTACTAAGGGTGTACTTCAAACTTAAACACATCAAGACACCCGTGTCACGACTAGAGTTTAGCTTACTAGTGATGCAGATCTGAACCGTTTAACGCGTCAGCCATACATTTATGACAGACACCGGCTAAAGTGTTTGACGTCAGTTTGCTGATAAGATCAAGGACGTTTGGTTTTTCTTCGTAGAAACTACAGATGTGGTAGATCATGGTCAAGGCGCTAATAATTTTAATAAAAACTAGTTGGCGTCATAGAATTTAGTCAGGGTGAAGAAAAGCAACAGTAGCGACTCTTATCGCGACTGATTAGTCCGTACACACGCCATATACATAGGTAACAATGAGTTCAAAATTCAAATTCATGGTCGTAGTCGTGGAATTCAAACATAATTCAGTACTGACTGTCGCTGTGCTCTAGGTTTTCTATAAAAAAATATTTTTAAATTTCTCTGCTGAGGTTAGGACTAGATTCATTCATGGTTCTTGTTCTTGAATTGGTTCTATTAGTTGGCTATCCGCACCTAGATGCAGACACGCCAGGAGAAGCCCGTCGTCCAGGTCCATATGACCTGTGACACAATGACGAGTAATCCTGAATAGTCCACCTAGGTTCTCAAGTTCTACTAGATGGTGTGGAACTCGAGCCAATGGCTTTGAAAGCAGCTTGGCTGTTCCCTAGTTAGGTTAGGTTGAAGTGGCTGCTAGCTAAAGCCTTAGACCCATAAGGGGTCCGTTGTGATATCACAAGGATCCCGGAAAGATTTCCTGCGTAGTCATTGAAACAATTGGAGCTTCTTATGAAGCGTAGGAGACTACCAATATTGGTACTGACCAGGTCGCCTAAGTTGGTGTAGAGAAAGGCTACTAAGTGGAGTTTCATTTTACGGGAGAGAGCTGGACAGGTGCAAAGAAGATTGAGAATAGTCTCCTCCTCCTCCTCGTCCATACAGCTTCTGCAGAAGTCGTTTGCGTAAACGCCAAGTCTTGTTGCATGCAATGTCCAGTAATGACACCTATTATAGTACTAATATGCGATCTATTAAGAGAAATCTAATACTTAGAGCGTTTCAGATTCAGCTTTGGCTAAATCTGCTTTGTCGCTAGACATGTTGTGCCACTTGTCCACCTAAGATTTGTTCTTTCGATAGAATCTAGCTTTAGTTTAAGTTTACACATTGCGATTGGTATATCTAAGGTGCTCTTATTAGGCCCAATAGGTAATGTTGTTCCATATCTGAGGTGTTCATCAGCCTTGCAGTTCCCTGAAATGTCACTGTGCCTTGGCACCCAGGAAAGGTGGATATTAAACGGATCCGCCTTCTCTATAAGAGACGATCGGCAGTCTTTGTAGGACTATGTGAATTCAAAGCGACTGACTCCAACGACTTCAGTGCCTCTTATAAAATAAATAGCGGGCGCGACAGCTCGAGAGGGGAATGGAAGGGACCTACAATTTATTGCCGACTCCGAACGGTGAATTGAGAAACTCTTTCTTGACAAATTATACTCCTGGAGGCTTGTCATTTCCCGATGAGAGGTGGTGCCACGAAAAATGTTCGGTGGGTATAGCTGGGGCTTGAGCCACGGTTAACAGTGCCGCTTGACTGTCCGAAAAGATGTGGATATCTGTGGCTGATATCACATCTTTCTTCAGCCAAGATAAGACTTCTCTGATCGCCATGATATCCGCCTGGAACGCGCTACAATGATCTGGAAGACTTGACGCTAGGCTGAGGTTAAGCCTGTCGGAGAAAACACCACATCCCACCCCATAGCTAGTTTTTGAGCCGTCGGTGTAGAAGTGAATCGACTTGTGTTCTGAGAATACATTTTCGCAGAATGATCTGGGAGGGATGGTTACTCGAAGTTCTTGTCAAAACTTAGCTTGGATGTGGTGTAGTAGATGTTTCATTTTTGCAAAATGGAGGCTTGGCCAAAATCTTTACTACACCACTGCTTTGAGGAGGATGAATGCACTAGCTGCCATTTGTCTGTCGAAAATGTCGAGAGGTTATAGATGAAACAAAATGTCCAGTGTTGCAGAGGGAGTCGTGCGAAGAACTCCGCTGAAACACATGCAAGCTGTCCGTTGGACTTTGCTTAAGCTATCGCGGTTTATGGCTATATTCACGGCGGTCCACCACACCATGACCGCGTGTGATGGTGTGGTAGCTTAGCAATGTTATGCTTTGGTGTTGAACCGTTTTTGAGTAACCGACAAACTCCCCGAATTGGCAGGAGCTCCGCCTGGCATATGCTGGCAATGGGATTTGTAGTCCATTTCTACCACTGATACTTCCTTTCCATTTAGTTCCTAAGAGATACGCTACAGCAAAACTTTTTACAAAATTTAGTTTGGAGGCAATGTAGTCGGTTTTGAGACACTACGAATTTCTTAGGTAGCGGGTCTAAGATGTTGCTGTAACTTTAGGTTTGCCTGTCCAACACCTAGATTCCCTAAGCCAATCAGCGCTACAGAGTGCAATGTTTTTGATATGAAAGTCGAGTGGTAAGAGATGGAGGACATCGGTCAAAAGCGACCCCAGAGCTGCGGTGTTGTCTGCGGTGCAAGCAAGTTTTTCGTTTTTGAAGATTTTACATAATTCTACGTGTAGAGAGTGAAGGTTAGTTCGCCCCAAGGACTCAGATGCGAATATGGACCATTCCACGTATGTATCTGCATTTTCTCCAGTCTTCATTGATTACTGGCATTTGGAGTCTGCGTTGCCAGCTTGGCGGTATGAAAATTTTTCGTGTTGAGAGTGTTTGTGCTTAGCTCTCTTGAAACAACCTAAAGATGGCACTTAGGTTAGTCCACCGATACATGTTTAGCCTGTATGCGGGCAAGGAGCATGTGTTTCTATTCAACTTACTATCCATTTCGATAGTTTGAAGACCATGTCCCCCAGGCCTAGAACTGACCTTCCCAACGTGAAGAGAACCAGTTCAGCCTTTGACGGATCTACTCCAAGACCATATACGCACATACGCGTTAGATCACAGGTCTGTCAATTCGATGTCAGCATCATCTACGCAGTTCTACTTGAAAAGATATTTCATTATGTAAGCAATCCCTCTTCCACTTGTCGACAGCACCTCCCAAATTGGTCGCTCTAACTCAACCAATATTTGCTAACCGATTTCGAATTCACGCATCAGCATTGGTCCCATGACGTACCTACAAGTGTCTGGTCCATTCATAACCAGATACACCCAATGGCTAGACAAATTTATGAGACATTCGAAGGTTTCAATACCGCTGGCCTTGCAAGTCGGCTTCATAAATTTATTACGTTCGCCCTCGCTAAATGCCGGCGCGTGTATGCGACATTGCTCCGTTTATTGTTCACACATGTGCCGTGAGGGGAGGAGGCTAGCCCTTGGGCCAACTAGAACACATTTCCCGGCCACTCTTGACCACCGGGACATCAATTTTCCCAAATGTATGTACATTTTCCAACTCGGTGAGTTATTAGTTCGAAATGTCTTCCGCGAATAACGGAGCGCAAATTATGTAGTTTTTATTTTTGTTGGTGTTTATTGGGTTCAGTGACATTTATGTGACAAGTGTGTCGTTTGGTTTTCACTTCCTTTTGGCATTTGAAGTGAAAATTGTCATCATTTTGGCTGGCTTCCAGCTTTGTTTTATCCAGACGAAGCGAAGTGAAAGAGGGAAACTACCAAAAACGATATGTAGTCCACATGTAACAAGATACAGCGAGTGAAGCAAGCGATCGGTTGGGGGGATTTTTCGCTTTTTTTTTTTACTTAAAATTCCACATTCTCTTTGCGGCCTGGCCAGGACTTTCAAGTTGAGTATTTGGGTCATTTCAAAATGTGGACGCCGGTGGAATGCTAAAAAGTCGCGTCGGACACAAGTAAAAGCACTTAACAATAATTACTGTGACAGTTGGTCTTGCGACATGCCTTTTACTAACAGACGAGATCGGTTGTCGCCAAATTGTTGACCAACTGAGTGAAGGTCTTCAATCAAAGGCGGCCTAAGTCACAGGGAAGTGTAAAAGTTTTGTGTTTATTTTGGCATTTTTTAAGCGGCGGCCCGGTGTTCTTGGAACATCTATTATATTATTTTTTTTTTTTACATAAGACGCTTATTTGGCATTGACATAACTCATTTGACGATTGACGGTTGCCATGAAATAGAGGGAGGAGAACCTATGTCATAACTTCAAATTGACAGTCCTTCTGGGTGACTCAATATCGATCCGGCAATAACTGTGCCAGAGAGGGGAACCTTACACACAACCTTCGCAGTTCCTCTCGTTTAACTAATCTTTTCAGCCAGTCCAACAGCAGTAAACGTTCTTGCGTCTTAGCTTGTCTTTACTCTCTGAATAACGCGAAGTTATTGCGAACAATATTACTTTAATTGGCTCAGGATCTCCCTTTCTAGGCCTTGAAGCCTTCGTCAGATTACTTTCTAGCCAACGTTGGGCCATGAGTTTTTTCTTCGTGGGTGTGTAATCTCTGGTGTACCCCAAGAGCCTAGCGTTTGACAGGTGATTCCATCGCAACTTTTCTGACAAAGAGTTACTAGGAAAGAAGTACTAGCCTAGCCTTCTTTACCGATGTTTTCAGAACTGCGATCTATACATGAAGCTGGTGTCTTGAGGGATACAACTCAGCTGCTCATTTAAAGTTGGTAATGATTACAACCGAATACAAGCTGCCAAAATTAGATTTCTTCGTTGTATTGCTGGGGTAACTCATCGAGATCTAGAAACACAAGAACACGGGAAGCACTCAATGTTGAGCAGCTACTTCTTCGAGTGGAAAGGTCCGTACTTCGATAGTTTGTTCAACGTATGTCCTCAACTCGGCTTTCAAGACGTGTCATGGAATCCGTGCCATCAAGCAGGCGTCCCATGGGTAGGCCTAGGATGAAATGGTTAAACCAAGTCCGTAATCTCACCTCTACCTATAAGGGGATAGCCCTTGATGATTTAGAGTCGATGGGGGAAGATCGGGAAATGTGGAGAGTCCACTTAAGAACTTAATCCCGCGACCCTCATAGTGAATAAGCGGGTCATTAAAAATGATGATCTTGATGAATGATAACAGTTTTTATCCCAAACCGAGGTTACCACCACATAGAGTCCATTATACTTAAATGGTTGCACGCAATGACGAATCTAGCCATCGAGGCCTCACGTCGATTGGGCCAGTGCCAACTGAAGTCGTCACCTAGGAAGACTATAACAAACCATTAGAAGATGCTCATATCTAGTAACGTGGGAAGTACAATGTTAAGGGCAACGTAAGGTCGAACACAGATAGCAAATGCACACCGCTCCAAGGAAATAGTCTTATGTGCCTTCCTAGACATCGAGGGCGCTTTCGATAATACCGGCTACGACTCGATAGTAAGGGCAATCAGTAGTAGAGGAATCGAAGACTCGACCAATCGGTGGATAAGAGCCATGTTGGAAAATCGTGTAATTAGTTCTTCTTCAGGAGGAGTGTCACTGTCTGTAACCACCCCCAAGGGGGAGTTCTCTCCCCTCATATCTGTTCAGATAGTCAGTCAGCGCTTTAAGCATTGGTATCCCACTTTGTGGAATCTATGTCAGTCAAGTCCTGCTACAATCACTTGCCAGACACAACAAGGTCAAGCTTGGTAGTGTGCCCAGCCATCAGGGCATTGTAGCCAATGAAACTGCGGATGAGCAGGCTTGGGCCGCTTCGGCTTCCGCGCTTTTGGGACCGGAACCCTTCTTTGGGGTTAATTGGGCTACCGCCACAGCTTTGTTAAACAACTGGGAACACCTACTTCTTCTAGCTCTTTGGGAAAATGTTCCCGGGCTTAGGTAATCCAAGAGACTTATATAGCCCTTTTCTTACAAAGAAATTCTAAACCTTGGCAGGAACAACATGTGGAAGCTAGTGGGCTTCCTTGCCGGCCATTGTGGCCTAAGATATCATCTCAACAAACTAAACCTTTTTTCTGATACAGAGTGTCGGTTCTGTTTGGAAGAGGAAGAAACCTCTGAGCACGTTCTCTGTGAATGTCTGGCACTATACTGACTACGTAGACGAATCTTTCATAGGGAATTATGTTCGTTAGCGGAATTAAGAAACTCGGCTACTAATAACATACTCACCTTGATTAGGAAGCTAGTAGACCTATTAGGCTAAGTAGACCGGAGACATAATAGATCTTGCTAGGTCGCAGTGTCAGCAATTAGGGCAGGTTCTTAAAAAAAAAAAAAAAGGCAGGACTTTTCTAACAAGGAGCAATGCTTTAGCTCTATGGCTATGCACAGATGCAGACAGTTATGATAAGCTTCCTACGTTCAGCAAAGACTTGTCAAACCTTTTCTGAAGCTTTGTGTGATGACTTTTTTTAACTTTTTTTTTTGTTAGTTTCCAGGATGTAAACTAAGTTTACAAATGTCGTAGTTACTCTCAAACCATATGAAATGTGCGCACGTTGCTGGTCAAAATTTAACTTGAAGTCAGACCCCATCCCAAGCCCGTAACTCATTTTCCCAACTCCGAAGCACGTGCTAGTCGACGTCATACCCCACTTAGTTAAGTCAAATTTACAAACTAGTTACTACTGCTGTCACCAGCTCCACATGATGTTCGAGACGATCAACATTTTTCGGGGGATTCGTTGTCTAAAAAAAGAAGAATTCTCGTTTGGTATCTAATATACGCCGTAGTCACTGAATTCTGAGTGAAATTCTATAATTTGGGTGCTTCTAGTCTAATCTGCTAGGCCTAAGATCGAAAGATAAGACAACCGAGTCGTGAATGGAATACGGAAGTGTTTTGTTGTGTATCACAGGATTGAGGTGGCCTAGAACGCTCAGACGGTATTTGAAACACTAGACCATTGTGTCGTCAGTTTGCTTCCTTACTGTCATTGAGATCGTTTGGTTTTTCTTAGTTTGAATACATTTCTTATTTAATTTTGTTTTACGGTAAAATGATTATCAATTCACAGGTGTATCGAAATTGAAGCAAGCACATACGGTGATGATACAATTTGCTTAGTACGAAACGAATAGACGATACCCTATCATTTGGTTCGGAATGAACTGGAGGATTTTAAATATTTTTGGAATGCTCTTCAGCTTGGAGAATTGTGTGTTTATCAAATTTGAAGATGGTTTAGGACCTCCTCCTGCGCTCTGTCTAAAATAGGGTCTGACTCTTGAGGATCGTTTATCTAAGATGGATTCCAAAAAATATTTATCCAGTCGCTTCACATGATTTATTCAACTTTAACAAGTTTTCCGAACGTTTTGAAGTAAATCTTCAAGTGTCAGTTGGCTGTTTATGTCATCGAGCCCTAGAACCCACTTGCTTTAGCAGATTTGGTCAAGATAAAGGATTGAATCGTCAAAATGTCAGAAAGATCGATCTGATCTGAATGAAAATCTCGTGCTACATACCATTCGTTCTCCACTGTAAAGATTTTCTATTATCTTGTGGACAATTGTAAGGACAATGTAATGTCAGAAGGCAATTCTGGATTCAACGACAGCATGATCAGCTGGAAAGCATTGCAATGGCATGGCAGATTTGAAGGATTGGTCTGTATTTGAACCAACCATGGTTCCTGAGAAAGTGTGAGATGAATACAAATGCTGACTTGGAATGCTGCAGATTAAACTGCGGCAGGTCTTTCTACGACCATAATTCTGGATTATAGGATGATCTAAATTCCCTCTGATAAAGCCAGCATTGTTTATTAGGATTCCTCCTAGCCATTAGCCAAGAGCTTAAAGTGCGTGTAGGTTGAATACCGATTCTACATGCGAAAGAGAACGACCAGTTTTCTTGGTTCCTTTTGACATCAAACAAAAGCCTACGATAGACGCTTCTTTCGACGTTAAATAAGCATGGCAAATGTATCTTATAAAACAATGTTTCAGGTTAAAGCGGCTTAAGCTTGCATCCTGGTATGTCATAATGCGTTAACTGCTAACAAAATCATTCCAGAGGGATCCAGATCCTCTCCGTTTTCTGATTTCATTATCTTAGCTTTAGAAAGCCGTCATTTCTCGTATGTGATCGTTATCATGTCTTCCTCGCCAGGCATATTCACTTCCGGGACAAAACAGCCATCCTTGACTAACTCGAAGGTCGAAGCGTGGATAAAGCTCATCGACAGACATCCGTCTTGTGAGGCGACGGTATAGCTGCCAAAAATGATATACCGATTGGGTTGTCCATTGAAAAGGCGCAGAAAGGCGTGTACTCTGCTGTGGATTCAAAACCATTGACTTTCATGGTTCAGAGGTTGGGGCATTTCTCATCCTTTGACTTTCATCGAGTTTTTTGTGGCCCATTCGAAAATGGTCCTTCTACGACTGAATCTTGTTCTTTTCCATTCGTTTGTCAAGACGCAACGTTCAAAAAACAAAACGTAACACGCTTGAAACACAGCCGTCTGTGCAGTTCGATGAACAGCAGGACTAACAGTGAGGTTCGAGTTAGAAGTGTGTTTTAATGAAACCTAAGGGGTCTTGATGAGATCTTCTATTGGAAAGTAGATTCTCTTCTTCTCAGAGTTCCTTTTAGGTTAGGTCAGGTTAGCGGGCTGATAAAGACGATGAGACCCTTTTCATTTATATATAGGTCTATATAGACCTGTTGTGGTGCCCATGTATTTTAACAGCTACTTCCTACTGTGTTCGCCGTGGCTCAGTGCACCCCGGACTGTAGCGCCACCTTAAGTAAGTAAGTACCTTTCATAAAAAAGTTTCTTAATTCGCCGTTCGGAGTCGGCAATAAATTGTAGGTCCCTGTCATTCATGTGAAAAATGTAACACGCACAACATGAGCACAACATGAATGGTTGCGAAAAGCTAGACTTTGGCTCATCCCAAGCTGTTGGGCCCTTGAAAACTTGAGCAGATCCAGTAGTAAACCATCGGATACCTCCTTGATCTTGTCAAAGAGGTATCTGCCCAGAGTTATTTTTCTAATACTACAGAGACTTGGGCAATGACAAAGAAAGTGGGTTGTGTCCTCATGTACTTCCTCGTTCGCGCATCCTCTGCAGAGGTCATCCACGGTCAGATGCAGCTTTTTTGGCATGATACCTGCAGAATTCCCCTCACTGTAGATGGTTTGGTAAAGACGTCTAGCGACAGATTATGTAAAGTCGCGACAATTTTCGTTTGCCATGTATTTTTCATAGCTCCCACGGCCTTAATGCGTAAAAATGTTGGGGAAGCTATCTCAACTAAGGTATATGAGGAAGCATTGGGACTTCTAGCGCTCTATAGTGCTTCCTCGAACTAAAACACCCCCAGCAATCGCTTTGAGCAGTCTGAGTAGAAGCGGATTCCAAGTAAAATAAGGTCGGTAATCATGTAGGCTGCTGCATTGATGTCTCTATTAGGGCCTACAGAGACCAGTTTAGAGCCCTAAAGATATATGGAGGGCATACCAATCGACATTCTCATTAGTTTCTGCTCTAACTTATTTTTAGCAGTAATGTTTCAGTGTTTTAATATAAAATTCACACAAACTAGTGCCATCCAAACGGAATTCCGGACAAATAAACCTAAAACGACCTAAATGGTCGGCAATCTCCCATTATCTTCTCTCTGCTGCCAAGTCGATGTCAAAACAGAATTTACCCTATCACCCCAGAGTCCGATGATAACAGGTACAATTTTAGTCGTCTCTTATCGCTCTGACTAATTAATAATTCATGCGTGTGACATTGACGCCGTACACGAGCGAAATATTAAAAAAAAAATCCAAAATCTTACGCTCACTCAAACATACGCATCACACTATGCGTAGACCGATTAACAACCGCTTTTTCTTGTTACTTCATCTATATAGTGCGTGTTAGCTTTAAGTACCTTTACCCCAGAAAGTGTATGCCACCTCAAGTCGATCGAATCGTCCGATTTAAACATTTCAGATGGGTATGTTCGAGCTCGTAGCTTTTTTCTGTCGCTAAGGCGGTAACCCACTGTGGACATAAATTTTAATTTGCACCTGGTAACTGAACAGTGTTGCTGCTATCTGTATCTGTATCTGTATTTTTTTTTTTTTACCTAAGCATATGCTAATTGAACTCTTGGGAGTTATGGGTATGTCTTTTGCAATACGCGTGACTATGAATGAAATACTATTAGGGAGCTTAGTTTTAAGTCGCTCGTAAATTATTCGCCATGAGTTTTAGGGTCCATAAAAAAAAAACAGAAAAACCTATTTGTACATAAGTAAGCAGTTTGAGATGAAGATGCTGGGGGTTTTTATAACAATCAGCCGAGAGTTTGTCGTTTTATCTTTTTGCACGTTGTACCGTGTGAGATAGAAGGCGTTAGTCGGAGAAATTTTGCGAATTTCCGTGTCATAAATGAAGTGTCTTGAGGTTATTTTCGGAAAATCCCCGACCCGAGATCAGTTGCTTTAGCTTCAGTTCGATGGGATTTAAGCGAATTGAGTGGACAATTTGAAAGCCTGGTATAAGATATTTTGCGAAAAGCTTTAATCTATGAGAAGTTGGGAAGAAAAACGAAAAGCTTAAACTCAAACTAATGGAGTATTTCTTTTGTGGTCTTTATGATGTGCTGGATGTACACTCTTTGGTCTGGTGGCCCGCACTGAACAAAGGATACAACACCATTAAACTAGGTACCACGGGTGCAATACATTCATGTCCGCAGGATGCACTACCGGTTATCCTAAACCTCGTACCCCTCGACCTTCACGTCAGAAAGATGGCAATCTGTAGTGCGGTCAGACTCAGAAAATCTGGGTGCTGGTCGACCAGGCCCCATGGCCACTGAAACATTCTGGCCTCAGACACAGGCGGTAACATCCCCCACAAACTACCTTACCCCCCGCATTACGCGTAGCAAAGACTTCGCTTTCCGAATTCCATCAAGATCGAAATGAAACAGCGGTGTGGTCACGAAAGACTACGACACATCGATTTTCACGGACGGCTTGAGAATGGAATGCAGGGTAGGTTCAGGTATATTGTCAGCAGCCTTGAAAATATCGAAATCATTCAGACTCCCGAACTTCGTCAGTATTTTTCAGGCTGAAATACTCGCAATGTACGAAGCTTGGATCTAAGCACTCCCGGTTGTCTCACGCACTTTCAACAATACACATCATCAACCAGGTCACACGAGTCGTGGTAACAAAAAGGCACATCCTAGTGCTTATTGGGTTCAATCGAACCGCCACCTCTACCCTACCCACCTACGAAGCCTGTCGTGTGCTCAACAACGACACCACCCCCAAAGGAAATGTCGCAATTTTCTCCGACAGCCCGGCAGCCGTCAAGGCTCTTGTCTACACAACCACCTCATCAAAGCTCCTAGCACAATGCAGAACCGAGCTCGTCCGCCTGGAGAGCTCATCTTCCCCAACCCTCGTATGGGTCCCTGCCCACAGAGGTATCGAAGGGAACGAAGCGGCTGATGAGCTTACCAGGCAGAGGTCGGCCCTTGACATCTCACTCGCAAGAGAAGTTTTCATTCCATTAGAAGCTGTCATGGGAAAAATCACTACTTCTCAGTAGCCAAACACAAATGGAACAACCTTCCTAGCTGCACCATATCCTGAAAGACTTGTCCAACATACAACCCGAACAGACATAACGAGGGTTGTCGTCCTCTGTATGGATCGCAGTAGGTAACCATGCAGCCGAGCTCGGCATCCCTTTTAACCCGTACTGCTGCAGCTGCAAAGACACAAATGAGGGGAGAACCCTTCCTCTGCAAGTGCCTGGCACTTGCTATAGCTAAACTCAATGCGCTAGGAAAACATCGACGAGCTTTTAGAGAAGAAAATCCCCAACATTCTACTCTACCTTAACTCCTGAGGTTGGATTTAAGACAAACAGCCGTGGTCTATCGACAACCATCCGTACTTATCTAACCAACCGGTCACGAGAACTGTGGTAACAAAACTGTGCATTTCAGCACTATTTGCGTATCAGAGGCTCTCTGACTGTTATAACCACTAAAACCAACCAACCATGATATGCTGCCTTCGTTATGGAAAAGAGTTAAAGGGGGTCCTTACTCCGAAAAGAGGTAAAGTCTTGGACCATTTCTCGGGCTTTGCACAACCAAGACCTCAGTGGGTTCTATGAGTAAACTTGGTACTCATCACCGCAGAAATTGAAGGTCGACTAGTCATGCCTATGCGGATTAAACTGCAACTGTCCTTGTATCTTTCCTTCCACTCGACGTCTTTCGGAGGTTTTTTCTCCCAAAACAACCGGGTTCACTCTCATATATTCTTGACAAAGTCCATGTCTTGGCGCCATAGGACAAGACGACGATGACTGGCGACTAGGAAGTTGCTCAAGAGAGGGCTTTGCTACTCAATTGCCTTAAAAAAAAATTAGCTGGCGCGACAGCTCGGGATGACCCAAAGCCAAGCTTCTCGCAACTATTCATGTTGTGCGTGTTACATATTTCGCACTAATGGAAAGGACTTCTAATTTATTACCTACTCCGAACGACGAATTGAGAAGCTTTTTCATAAGAAATTGTACTCTTGGAGGTTTGTCATTCCCCGACAAGAGGTGGCTGAGGCTTGAACCCACGAAGCTGTCCAACGCCTTTTACCTTTTTAGCCCTTAGAAACAGCGATTGCTTGGAGTTAGTCTTCTGTGAGTTCAGTGCTAATGTCGTTGTTCGAACAGACAGTGGGGCCTAGATAGACGAAGTTATATCTATTGAGTGGAACGTTCAGTCATCTGGGTCATCTAAAAAAGATGACGAAGCAGTCTCGATGGATGGTGCCTGTGGTTCTCCGTCGTTAGATGGAGGCTTGGCAATGTTTTCTGAACAGTTTCAACTCTACCTTCGTAACTCTTACATGGAAATTTCTCTTGCAAATCAGAGGAATAGACTCAGGTGTTAGGGAAAAAAACAATTGACTGGGTTTTACTAGACACCTAGGTGTTCGAAGTCTTTACGGTACTAAACGTTTAACTGAAATGTCAGTGTTTAAAATTTGTCAGCCGTTAAAATGATGAAAGTCTTTAACCACATTCCAAATCAATGTGCCTAAATCTCTGAAGGTCTCTGTAAAACAACAAAAGATTCCAGAGTCTGCATTGTTTCCCCTTTTGACATCCTGTCAACAACGTCAAAGATAACAACCCTCCCACGTACATAGAACCAAAAATAAACAATTGAACAACCCATTCGAAGCGCAATGTTTGGCTTTGTTGACCTTCCTCTGTGCGCCCTGTCCAGGTGTCACATAACCAAACTAATCTAATCGGGTTTCCCGCGGACACCTCAAGGAGGTTCATTACACTTAGCCAAGATCGATGCGGCGGAATAGCCCCAAACAGCTTTTCAAACTTCTGTATCAACAGACCGCGGAGATTGTATCAAAAAACAATACATCAACCTAAAAGGGCTCACATTCCGAACAGCTCCCCTACATCTTCATTGTTATTGTTTCAGTCGAATACAGGCCCTGTTTGCCGTTTGGAGGCCTAAGATACCGGCGTTATTTTTCAACAACGCACCTTAAACTACGCGGTAGAATACTTGCAAGTCTGACTTGTAGGTACGATATCTCGCCGAAAGATAAGGCAAACTCTCGAAGATACATTTTAGTTAAAATGTTGCAAAAGAGACCTTGAGAGACCTCAAGTGCTTCCGTAAATAGCGTACATTGTGAACAAATCCTTTGATAAGAAGTCAGCGTTTCGTTCCCCCAAACCGGCGATAAGTGACAACCGTGAGTGTAGTGTGCCATGTGCCCGTGACTATACACATGTTTGGGCCTGAAGCCTGTGGTCATTAAATGGTTTTACTACGAAGTAAAAATTTTTGCGCGAAACTGTTTGCACTGTGATAAGGAATGGCATGGGTTGAATTAATTGCGCGCACAGATAAATAGATTGCGCGCCATGAAACGCTAGCACGAGTGGCTCGAATTGCTTTTCGCATGGAAATATGAGTTTGCATATGCATAAGGGTCGACCTTGCAGCGTTGTTATGCAAATGTACACGGAATAGGTTGGGAAAATTCAAGGAGAAGATTGTCGTGCACGAGGCATTATGCGTTTTTCAAGTTCTACAATGCGTTTAGCTTATGATGTTCCCTATCTACTTGCCGACTGTTTCATTGACGTAAATGAGTTCCTTCCTGTTCGCTTCCCTGAAACCAGAGACAAGACTCACCAGGGGATCACCTCCACTTTCTTAGAATTGCACCCATGGCTATGCCAAATTTTTTTAGAAAAGATAACGAGCGCTTAGGTACACATGTGTGGACTTGTACTCGTCTGGTGTCACTTTGGAGTAGATTTACAAGCATTTTATGTGAAAGGGTAAATAAACAAACAGTTCTCGTCGCCGTAGCTGGAATATTCCTCTGACACCCTGTGTTCTTATGCAGCACGTGTATCTGAGTTATCATCGAATTTGTCAAGAATGCCGCTTCAGTGCAAGGTATGCGCGATAAAATTTCTGTTGACACTGACGAAATACACTTCACAACAATCTGGGAAAACTAAATGTGTGGCAAATGGTTGGCTCAGCGCATTTTTAAATTGAACGGTTCCCAAGGGAATTCCAGAGGGAGTGAGCGCTTTCGGCGACTCTTCGATAGTATTTGAGGATTTCAACAGAATTTCAACGAATTCCAAGAATTAGGATAGATTAGGTTGGACACATGGGTTGGCGTGGGGAGAGATAACCCTCTGCGGCACACTCAGGTCAGTATAGACCTATTGTGATACCCATCGAAAGGAAATTAGCTCTTGAGTTTCGAACCGCCTTGAAGCTTTAATGGATCTACAGGTACCATTGATGGGTTTGTTGCTAAGTTCTTCGATTTAATGTCAGAGGTGGCAAAGGCCTGGGAACAGTGGCAGTGTAAGTGAATTGTGTATTTGATAGGCTTAGCTCTTCGATATTCTAAAAGAAGCGTCTTTCAAGGATTTTATGTCTGAAATGGCAGAGACTTGGACTCTGGCACTTGAAGCTGCAATGTATACCGAGAGTTGGAAAAAAATTGCCAGTCGCTAACAGCACCACTACATTCGCATCCTGTGGTTCGCCTCTATGTAACAGGTGGCAATTTCCGGTCGAAATATGCCCGATTTGACTAAGATGAAACGTGACAGATCCAAAGTGCCTTTTGCGTCAATAAGCTACTGAGTTCTTTATGTCATTGAGGACAACTTTGTCTGACTTCTTCCAGAGTGCGCTACTCGCCCTAAAATCGTTAATTGGGTATTCGGCCTTAAGTTCTACGCCGAGACTCTTGTTAAAGAAGACTCCTGCTTCTGTTTTTGTTCACAAATAGAAGGTCTGATCCTTATCGGTGGAGAGATTGAATTTGCTGCCTTATTGGCTGTATACTGGAGGTTAGCTTTGGATCTTCAACAACGCCAAGGTACTTTATTTTCAGCTTACAATGCATGTCTTAGGGATCTTCAGTCTCGGGACATAATCATACGATAGGTTCCACAGTAGCGGGCCTAGTACAGATCGGTGACGTATGCGTACTGCGTGCTTCCACCTCCACCGTCGTAACAGTTGCACCCTTTTTCGAAAGTAGTTCGTCAATATGTTCTGAAGCAACTTCACGACCTTAACCCAGCAAGTGCTCGTAAGGTGTTCCGGCAATTTGCAGTTTTGAATACGTTTTTTACATCTGGAGTGCTAGAAGCCGACTTCATCATTGTGGAACGCTCACCCATAAAATCATATTGTTAATCTACGAGACCTTATTTCGAGTCAAAGTCCTGTGACTCCAGCCGGTCCTCTAGATGCGCCAAGCGGATTTTCGTCGTCAATTTATCAATTGCTCTCTCCGCGTTTGCTTTTTTCATTCTTGCCGACAATCCATGTTGTTGCTGGAACACAACTTACTTAATTAAGGTGGCTCTACAGTACGGGGTGAACCTGGCCCTCAACCAACAAGCGTCTTCAGCCAGCTCGATCTTTAGCCAGCTGCTTCCAGTTTCGCACGCCAAGTTGGAACAGAACTGTGACTATAATTTTTAATGTACGTTGTGGACGTGGGCGAAGGTGCTCTGCAGAGCTCATAGGCTTTGGCCGTCATTCTAGCGATTCCTCCAGGATCCAGGACCATGCCGTAGTTTGTACTTGATCGCTTGGAGTTCAATAAGCACGTAGTTGGAGCTGATTTTCCACACAGTATGTTGTGTTCAACGCGTGCAGGCCCAGATTGTGTCGACAATTACTTTTCGGTTAAAGGTCGAAATTTAAGAGAAAGATATGCAGCGATGCTAACGTCTACAGGATGCTGTTTCCCTGCCATTTGTGGTGGATGAATTCCAATCTTGTGCTTAGTCGTTTTTCTATAACACAACTTAAGTGCTACGCTTGAGAATATCAACCCTTTGGCCACATCGTGTTCTGTTGTCCTGAGTGACGAAATAAATGGCTCTCCGTCGAACAGGCCTACCTTTGTGTATCAATTGGATCAATTGTCAAGTGCTTGCGAGTGTCAAAGTCACGCATTCGTTCTGCCTCTTTCTCCACGCTTAGTTGATCAAATTGACAAAGATTACGCAGAAGTCCTTCACCTTATCAGCTAGGCCCTCTTCAAATTCTTCGGCTGAATCATTGTCGGGCAACTTACTCAAGGTGGTTTTGCCGGTATTGACAAGCCATGGTACACATAAGGACTTGCATTGTTAGACTTACTGGAAACCAACTGTCAACAACATACTCCCCTGCTTCCGGTCTTGCAAAGCACACACACACACTTCTATCGAACCTCGTCATTTTTCACCCGAAAAAAAAGTTCAAAATCGAACTGATGATAGCAAATCAAATTTTCATTTTCGTTTTTTATCGTCTCTTCTTCTTTTTCTATTTTTTTATTGACAGACCAATATTGATTTGTTAATTTCGGTTTTTTATTTTTTTTTTTTTGTAAAATTGTGCCGCGCTGTACTCGTCCATATTCACGTTTCCTTTCCTTTTTGTTTGCTTATTTTATTTTTCTTCGTTGTGTGCGAGATAAAAGTAAAAGAGTGCACTAAACTGTAACTCACGATCTTGTGTATGCCCACTTCCTCGCTCCATAGAGTGACTTTTGATTTCCTAACCACCAAACTCTGCCATCCAGGTGGAAGACGGATGGGGGGAGGGGGAGCGATCACAAGAAACATTCATGTGAGATGTCAACTTGGACAAATATTGGTTTGATGAAATGAAACAAGATTAAGGAAGGCACTCACCTCTAGCGAGAGTGTGTTGACCATATAAGAAGAACGATGGGGGAGGGGGTGGGAGTCGAAACTTCGTTGATAAGAAAGGCAGATGAACGTCAGCACGACGGTGCTTGGTGACAAATCAGCGCTGGATTTTTTTTTTTGCTATTCAAATTATCACCACGAGCTGTGGAAGATCTTGAGCAGTACAAACTGCTTATCACGCAGATAGCGCTAATGGCTCAGTTAGTCATCAACGTTTTTGGAAACATAATCGCCCATCCGGAGAAGTACATATAATCTTGCGTCAGTTCAACTGTCATTATCTGGTATTTTGACGTTGTGTCAAACGAGATTGTCAAGATTGACTTACTGCCAAACAGCTGCTCTGTTCGAAAAACTTTTCATTTGCATTCGAAGTCGAAAATGTGGCTTGTTTCCTCGCGCAGATCAAATGAAAGAAAGTGCTGTGCCTTCTTCTGGAATCTCCACCACTCTTTGAAGTGAAATTGCTGAGATCGTTGGTATAACCCCAGAACTGCCATCCTAGTTAGTGTGAGAGCTATTTCAGACTGTCGCTCATTTCTCACTGAGATGGTAGAACAATTCAACATTCACCTATGCTGGGTACCCGATCATAGGGACATTACAGGGTACCTGCACACAAATTGTGCTTGAAAACTCGTTGATCAGCACTGTAATTGGTGCTTTTTCTGGCCACTGTCCCATTAGCCTTCATTCCAGAAAATTGACCTTTTCTCAAAGGACTTTTTCAGGTGTTGCAAAGACAAAGACGAAGAAGAAACAATCCTCCACTTCCTCTGTATATATCCAGCTCGATCCCAGAGAAGAAAACTTTATCTAGGAGCCTATCAGTTCGATAATTTTGTTGAACTGTCACATACTGACATTAAAAGAATCCCAGGCTTCTTATAAATGAGTGACAGTTCCGTGTAATAGATTCATGTAGTATCACAAATGGCCTAGAGCTTGGCCTTTGTGTTTTTGTGCTTTGCATGGACCGCCACTTTTTTTCCCCCCTTCAGGAGAGACTGAGAATGCATCATGCACTGTCAGGGTGTTTGTTACACTCACCTAGTGTGTAAGACTCCTACAGACCAAACTCCCCTCTACCTTTAGTCTGGGACCCCTGTTTGCATTAATTCAATGGGGTCTTCCTTATGCCCAACAGGGTTCCGGTATGATTCTTATGAGGTTATGTTTTCCTCGCAACCTGTCGTTACTCGAGATCATCATTCTCACGACATATTTCATGGTGATATTGCCTGTCTCTAGTTCCAGCCTGGGTCTTTTTGCTGTCCATCTACTACAAGTGAAAAGGGTGTGGTTTGAGTCTCTTGTGGTGGTTTACGTTGAAATTTCAAACTAGGTGATGTAGTAGCTTACTTCTTCATGTTTCCGCTTCGTCCATTCAGTCACGTCCCTAATGAGTCTTGCCGTCCACATTCTTCTAGTTTCAGAGGTCCAACGCTCTTGCCATTGCTGTTTGGTGATATTCTTCGCCTCTGCCGTCACCACTTCCACTCCTGTTTCAGCTTTATGCTCGTGAACGAATTGGCTTTCTGCCGCAAGGAGATCGATGGGAGTCATTCCCGCCCTTACGAGGACGGCTGGTTCCGACACCGTGCTGTAAGAGCTTGCTACCCGAAGGGCTCTACATCTCTGTACTGCTGCCATCTATTTCTCTTTTCTAAGGGCATCGGCTCAGATCTCCCAGAAGTACAGAAGAATGGCATGCATAATCGACATAAGAAGTATTTTCCTGCTTGAAGTTGGACTACCTACATTTGCTGAGTAATGTGGTGACTTTCGCAGCTCATTGGGGGCTTTATATGATGCCAGTAGGTGTGTTTGAAGTCGAGGGTCATTCTGTTTTCTCTGCCGCGAGACTAAGGCCATGGTCTTCCATCTGGGCATGCACGCGTCTCATCACTTGGTTAAGTCTTCGCTTCGCATCTTTGGTGTCTCTTGCTGTAATCACTGCGTCGATGTCATCTGCGTACCCCACCAGGAAGGTATTTTCGGACATTTCCATACCGAGAATACCATCGTAGGTGGTTTTGCTCAGATCAGGTCCCAGGACTGCCACCCTATCCGTCTTCCTAAGGATAGGAACTGTACACAAACAGAAGGAATTTACAATTGTATTCTCTACAACTTCTTGGGAAGTTAAGGCGGTAGAAGACATCTTCATTCGTTCGACGGTCACACAGGCACCGTCTAAGTTCATCAGAAAGACAATAGAAGACATCTTCCTTCGTTCAGAGATCACACAGGCATCGTCTAAGTTCGTCAGAAAGACGATAGAAGACATCTTCCTTCGTTCAGAGATCACACAGGCATCGTCTAAGTTCGTCAGAAAGACGATAGAAGACATCTTCCTTCGTTCAGAGATCACACAGGCATCGTCTAAGTTCGTCAGAAAGACGATGGAAGATACCTTCATTCGTTCGAAGATCACACAGGCACCGTCTAAGTTCATTAAAAGCTTGTCCATTCCGCTGAGGCGACAAAAGACATCTCTTCGTTATGCTCCAGCTGAACAGCCTTTTAATGCTCGTCTACGTTCGGATGAGCTGAGCTCCTGATCGTTTCGGCTGGTATCTCTCATGTTAGAAAACGGACAATTCCCACATTGAGCGAGATCCCAAGACAAGATTCCGGGTATACATACATCCATCAAAGACCTTTCCTTCGACTCTGAGGCCATTGGCTTGTTGATAGAGTTCTAATAATAGTCCTTGATCTACACACGTACATCTAGCGTCTGTTTGAATACATTAGGAAAAAGTCGATAACATATCACGGTTGACATACTTAAAGTCGACTTTTAATTAACTTCTTCTGAGATTAGATTGAAACCATGATACGCCCACCGATTAACCATATTTGCGAGGCTAACGCCAATCAGCTTCATGTGACATCTAGGTCATCGCTAATTAAACTTCAAGCCCATTCCAAGGGCCCCCAAAACCATAAAATTTGCAATTCGACTTGCGTAAGAAATCATTTTATACCTTCGTCAATCTGATAAGGACGAAGGATGCACAAGATTTGAACAAAACCGCCCATAAAAATTAAAAAAAAAAATAAAACCGGAGAAAGTTAAGTGTTAAAAAAGAAGATGGTGAGCCCATCAACTCGTTTGCACTTGAAAAAGCAGAAACCAGTCAATTGTCCTACTTCTGCTTAATCTATCAACCATGCACTTGCCGTCCTGAGATACCTATCGATGGGATTCTTAGAAATTTCCGGAGATACACACAAGACTGCGGTGCGGTGTTCTCCAGGGATAAAGAGAGAGAGAGAGGGAAGTTTTTTTTAATGACTTTCCTTTTTTTTTATGGCCTCGCGCACTCTGGTCTGGATTTCCAAAGTGGATTGCATTCGAAGCAATTTCGGTGGTGGTGGCCCTTCAGATTTGTTCTTGTAGATAAAAATAAATAAAAATTCGTGTAAGGTACTCTCCTAGGAAGAGGACGCCGGCCGGTTTATCGCGCAGAGATACTAGTATTCCTCGGGTTTTTAAGGATCTCAAAATAAATATTAAAGTGATCATTAGTATATCTTTGTGCTCATTATGCCCGTGGGGATGTTTCACTCTTTTGGCCGATTGTTTATGATTTTTTTTCTTCTGTTTATTTTTCACCGGCTCATGAATAATGAAATGGGAAGGTATGGCTTCAATGGAAGTTATCAGTCATTAAAAGGAATTCGGGGGAATTCTCTATCGTAATCAGGTGTGAATTGCGGTCGGTGTGTAACTTAGGAGACCAGTGCGAAACCTCTTTGTGTCCACAGAGACTTGTATCAGCGATGACAAACATGTTGACCTAGTCGATCGTTTAAGTTTGACGATGAACCTGATAAATCGGTGAATACAAGGTCGCTGGTGGGGTTCCACAGGGCTCCGTGAATCATCCCGACTGGAGCTATCAATTTTTTCAAAGTTTTTTGCTTAAAATTTGTGTGTTTCATCTGGAAAGCATAATACTTAGGCGGGTGAGATTGAGCTCTGACTTTGCTAGTTTGTCATCATTGGACGCTGTCTAATAGGCAGGCATGCAACAAGGCTTGGCGTCTTCTCAAGATGCAGAAACTGCATGCCCTGCTCTCACCCGTAGAAGAAAAAACTCACCTAGGTGCCTTGTTCTACAACGATCTAGGCGATCCAATCAACACAGATATCAGAAGTCTCCTGCGCTTCATCAGATGCTCTAAGTGGTTTAACGAGTAGGTAAAGGAGAAGAAAAAAAATCTTCGAAAATCTTCGAATCCACACCCGAGGGACGACGCAGTAGAGGAAGATCGCGACTCAGGTGGCGCACGCAAGTGGAATGGGACCTCAACCAACTTGGCGTGCGAAACTGGAGGCAGCTGGCTAAAGATGGAGTTGGCTGGCCCAGGACCACCCCGGTCTGTAGCGCCACCTTAAGAAGAAGAAAGGAGAATTTTCCAACATCCATGTGGTATCACAACGGACCTATCACTGGCCCAAATGGCTTCAGATCGCAGCCTTTTCAGCCTAACCTAACCTTGCTAGTTCGAGCGGAAGCCAGAAACTCGTATCATGTGAAACAATTTCGCTCTCTTCGAACATCTCGCAAGGACTCAACCTTTGATGTACGGAAGTTTCGAGGGACGAACATTAACTCGGACCACTATGTATTGTATCTTGTTGTAGCCGAACAAGGACCGCAAAGTTACGACAGTTTGACTTCTGACATGCTGATCCCGCAAGATTAGGTTCAACACCTTCGATCTTCGGAGGCTTGAAGTCAGGGATTGATCTCTTCTTAGTGAAAAGCACAGTATCCCTTAATTTCTCAAAGAGTCCTCTGCCAGTAGCATCAAGTATTGAAGATCAGTGGCAGCACTGCCAAAAAGGTATCACAGATGCGGCATCCGTTCTGGTGGGTTTCTCTCAACTACCACAATGAAATCCCTGGTTTTACGACGAATACTAAGAAGCACATGCAGCAAAACAGGAGACATACTGAGGACACTGAATATCTAAAAGGACTAGAGTCGCTAGCGTGCTCTACGAGCAGAAGAAAACGGACTTTGGCTTCTCTAAGGGAAAGAATAAGAAACGTGGGATATGGTCCGGAAGCTTTGTCAAAGGATAAATAACACGTCAAGCCCGCAAAGCCCGAGCCAAAGTCAGTAAAGACTAACATGGAACATAGTAGTAGAGTCGCAGTCGGTCCTGAGGATTTGGTAGGAACACACACGTGTTTATTCGTCATTCTCTCGAATTGGGGATCCATTGTCCAATGGTAGAGGTGACTTTCCTCTTTCTGGAACATTCGCCCCTGATTTTCCCCTTTCATGGGCAGTTTTCCATTCCCATACTCATCGCATTTTTTTTAAATCGATTTCGTGAAAAATTTATGACGTATACATTGTGTTTCAAAAATACACAATTTTACGCAGTTTTAACGAATCTTTACCAAAACACTCAAGGCACACGGGTAGACCCGGTGTGTATTCACCTTACGTATACAAGAAAAATTAAATCTAAATAAGAATTTCGCTACAAAAATATATTTTTAGAGAACAAAAAGACGTCTAACACGCAAGGTGGTCCCGCAAAAAGACAGCAAAGATCGGTTTCCAACTCACACAGGACGTATGAGAGAGCTGAGTACGAAAATGCTCGAGATACAATTCGGTTAGTTTGTAAGCTATTGTGAAATGTTTAGATCGCATGGGGCTGACTATTAATAGAGACGCGGAAGAGATTTTTGTGTGCTCGTCGAGCGTTTGTCCTTGAACGCGAAATGTGCTAATTTGGTTAAAAGATTTTAATGCGTGTTACAGAGATGATCCGTGGGGGCCTCCGTATCACCGGGACAATTTAATTCAATTAACGTCGAAACTATTGTAGAGCAGATCATGTTGCCTAGGCGGTTTATTTCGATCGAAATGTGGAAACGTATTATAATTTTTTTCCTATTACTTGAGCTGATTACTCAAACAGAGGGATAGGGTTTTGTTTGATATGAACAAGCAGACTTCAAAGTCAGGTGGTCTTGTAGCTAATTGAAGCTTATAGGTTGAAGTAGCTGCCAGCTAAAGGCGAAAGACTTGGATACAAATATCGCGGAAACTAGTTTCCATGCCGGTTGGCGTCAGTCGGTCTATTCGATCGGTCAAATGCTTGTGTTGTCACTTTTGTTTGTTGTAACACTTAGCAAAGGAGGATTGGACCTGACCGGCATTTGAAGGTCGATCTTTTTCACGATCTTTATTGCTCAAGACGAAGCAATTTGTGTGCCACAGTGCGAACAATCACATCTATTGTGACGTTTTCTTTGAAAATTTTCAATTTGCAATCAGAAAGTTGTGGTTGTAGAACTCCCGATAGAAACTGTAGGCATGCAAAATACAGAAAGCCTTATACTTTGAACTCAATAGGTTTTCTCGCAGGGTAGTCATGCACGGCTGGCTCAACCACAAAATAAACTGACCACAGAGTTGGTTAAAGACTCCTTACAATATTTCCACTCTTCGTGAGAACGACTGAAAGATAGTTAGGCAGGTTGTTAGGTAAATCAAGGTCCTCTGCCGTTAGTCCTTTGCTCTGTTTAATCATATGGAACCGCACTGTCCTCTTACCAGTTTCATCGTAGTGACACTTAAATGACTCATTTGATTAGGAACTGCTTCAAATAAAGACCGGGCTCACAAAAAGGATCTTACTTAACCTATTTAGCTCTATCGCCTTCAACAGAACTTACTCGTTCATTGGATTACATAATATTAGATGCAGGAGAGCTTTTCCCAGCCCTAGCACTCTTTTTTCTGGAAGAGCCACCTCCAAAAGTATTTGCAGTAGTTTCTTTACTCCAGAGACCATCAGGAAGTCAAGTATCTTTTCGGAATAGATAGCAAGGAGAACAACAATAGAACCACGTCTTTGCGAAAACTCGCTTTCTACGATGAAAGCGTGGAGCATTGATATAAACCATAGAAATGGGATCACTTTCAAAGCAAAGCATACAGAGTGAAGGTTTTATTCGATGTAGGTGGTTTTTCAGAAGACAATGGCAAGTGATTTTTTCAGTTAGGACTTTTACTACAACGGTGTCAGAACTAATTCTCTCATGCAGAAGGACAAGAATACTCTTTCCATTCCTGTAGCCGTAATTACAGATCATATGTAATACTCTGCGCTATCATATGAAGAGGCTAAGGCTAAGTCAGGATGAGCTTTGCATGGACTGCGGAGACCAGGAAGTTAATGAGGACACATATCAGACATGCACTTCTTCCAGGATGCCGACGAACTAAGCGACGTACCTATCATAAACATCTGTATGTTCGTTAAGGCTTCAAGGTGATTGGAAACCCTGGGGCAAGAAGAGAGTGCGGGGATTTCTTTAGGAGAAAACAGTACCCTCCTACTAAATAGGCATCACAATGAGTTTCTACTGACCTGAATGTGGCGCAGAGGTTTCGCTTTCCTCTCGCCAACCCATCTACCTAACCTAACCCAGAACTCTTATGGTTGTTTATTTCGACGTTCACAGACGATTTTTAAATATTCTCTGTGATGGCAAAGGGAATATCCGTTTGGTACAGGTGTATCTTGCCGGGCTTTGTACAATTTTGATAACCTAAGTGGGTCGACTAGGCTGACCAGGTCAAACCCCAACAATATCCACCAAACATTTTTCGTGGCACCACCTTTCCTCGGCACTTGACAAACAAACCGCCGAGAGTATAATTTGTCATGAAGAAGCTTCTCAATTTGCAGCTAGGAGTCAGGAATAAAGTGTAGGTCCCTTCCATTTGAGTGAAAAATTTCATATGCTCGACATGAGTGGTTGTAAGGCCTTGGCCTACCCCGGGTTGCTGCTTTACACATGACTTTTGAAATGTGATGTGCTGATCCTGTGGAGGGTTTCCGGGCGGATAAGAGGTGTGAGTGTGTCATGTTTTGCAAGCCAGTCAGATTCTTCATTTCTATAAAAACCACATCATCATCATTCATTCATGACCCGCTTATACCATATAAGGGTCACGGGTTTGGGGTGCTTAAGTGGACTCTCTACATCTCCCGATTTCCCGCATCGATTCTAAATCATCAGGGCTATCTCCATACGGGTAGAGGTGAGATTTCAGACTTGGTCCAACCATCCAATCATGAGCCTACCCAGGGAACCTCTAACTGATGGCACGGATTCCATAGCCGCGTTTGCATGCCCAAGCAATCGAAGCATAGACCTCTCCTACTTCAGAGAGGTAGCTGCTCAACATGGAGTACCTCGCGTATTCTGGTGTTCCTAACCCAGCAATACAACGAAGAAATCTCATTTCGGCAGTTTGTATTCGCGATCTTATTTTTTTCGGTCATCACCCGAACCTCATGATCTCATAAGTGAAGGTCGGAACAAACCCAGAATAAAAGACCAATGACTTAGCTCGATTCCTCCTTATAACAGATCGACAAAGCTGTCTAAAAATTGCTCCAGCCTGACCAAGCCTACAGCATAACTCAGTATTGCTCCTTCCATCACTCGTGAATAAGTCCCCGAGATACTTAAACTGCTCCACCTATTTCAATGGGACCCCACTAACATGGAGAGTGCACTGAACAGGTGCTTTGGATAAAATCCAATAAACGGTCTCTAGACAGTTCCTTGCTAGTATGAGTTTCCAGAACTAACTCCACAAGACGTAAGGCAACTTGATGAGATATAAAGACTTAAGTCGCAAGAACTAGACCGCGGGAGCTACAGCTCCTGGCATGTCCGACTGAGGTGTATCCACTCTTCTTCTCTTTATCTGAGGAGATTTCCTAAACCTGCCAAACGATTTGGTTAAGCCCAATACAATTGGCGGAGCACCTTCAAAATCTAGTCAGTAAGACTTAACCACAAAACCTCCTATCACCTGCCTTCAACAATGAACGATTGGAACCACCAGCCCGAGGAATTTTCCAGACCCCCTCCAATCAATCTTCTACACATTTTAATCGTTTCATAACTACACACCCCAAAGTGGTTATCGATCAATTAACTCGATTTATATGGAGTGTCGTAAAAAACTGCGTATACTTCAGGGTTTCCGGTCGACAGGGCGCTGTAAAAAGGTGAAATTTTCAAATTTTATCAACAAACTGCTTAGTAACTAGCTGTGTTGGGCTCCTTAGAATTAATTTCATAAAGATAATTAGCGTTGAATTTATTTCGGTATCTATCTCTCGTATCTGAAAAAATTAAATTTAAAAAAAATAAAATTAAGTTCCCCCCTGTATCTATGAGGGAATTTTGTTGAAATATTTAATCAATCCACGCATTATCTAGTATCGTGCGACCTAGTTTTCACTTTTCGCCAAAATGTACATAAGGCCCGTGTGTGTATTCTTAGGTCTGGCCATGCCGGCCGGCTCATGGAGATGACGTCCATTGGGGCATTGTATAACTCGGTTTACCCGCCTCGTCTATCAATATCTTTTTATCTCATGTGTACACATATAGGCGCGCTGACCTAGAAACAGGATGCCATTAACTCGGAAACGAAAAAAAAAAAAATTGTTTATAGTTTTTTTTTTTTTGAAACAAAAGTTAAATGTTTGTTTTATGATGAAATTTTATGGCGTATCATCCTCATCAATTTATAGCAAAACCTTCCGGATAATAATATTTGACGAGTTCACTTGAAAACGATGATTGAAACAATTCTCAGTTGATGTGCGCGTAGACAAAATAGACCACAGGCTAGCCGCTAGCCACTGAAGGGTGTTAAATGCGGAATAAAAAATAGTTTAATGAGCTTTTTGCTATAAAAAAAATTGTGTAGACAGACAGACGTTTAATTTAAGTATCCCAAGCCCTTTGAAAGTGATCTCTACCGTATTGGAGGAATAGGAGGTGTGTCATGCATGACGAGATTGGATTTTTTTTTTTTAATTCGAGTGGAAGAGGTTTTGAAAAATCTGACATTCTACTGGCTATTTGAGGCCATTTCAATCTTTATGACCATGAGCAGTCTGCTTACTTGTGATCCTTCATCCTCGTAACACGTAGCCTTATCTTCTTCCATTTCACCTCAAATCTGGCCCTCAAAATCTGTATTGCCAACCCATTCCCATAGACAATGTTATCGTCCAGCTCTTCTTGTCACATTCGCACAGATGGTGTTCTAGTGTCGCAGTAACTGGACGCTTTTGGAATGGAAGATGGAAGACACCAGAAAGCAGTGATGCTCCTTGATGCAGTTTGCAACTCCGAGAACTTTACTTACTTACTAAAGGTGGCGCTACAATCCGGGGTAGACCTGGGTCTCAACCAACAAGCTCCTCCAGCCAGCCCGATCTTTAGCCAGCTGCCTCCAGTTTCGTACGCCAAGTTGGTTAAGGTCCCTTTCCACTTGCGAGCGCCACCTGAGTTGCGGTCTTCCTCTCCTGTGCCGTCCTTCGGGTGTGGATTCGAGGATTTTCCGGGCCAGGAGCATTGGTGTCAATCCGCTCTACATAACCCAGCCACTTCAATCGTTAGACTCTTCACTCTTCTGGCTTAGTCGATGCCACCGTACAGCCCGTACAGTTCGTTGTTGTATCTCCTCCTCCACTCCCCGTCTATGCAGACAGGACCAAAAATCACCCGAATAATTTTCCTCTCGAAACAGCCAAGAGCAACCTCATCCGCTTTAGACAGAGTCCATGCCTTTGTGCCGTTCAGCACGACTGGGACGTTTAAGGTCTTATAAACGTTTGAGGCGTTTGAGAGCAGGCTTCGTTACTCAATTGCATTCATAGCCCAAAGGAGCAGCGATTGGCAAAAGTTATTCGTCGTTTGATCTCAGAGCTAGTGTCGTTGTCTAAATTGATGGCGGAGCCTAGGTAGACAAAGTCCTTAACTACCTCAAAGTTATAATTGTCTATAGTGACGTTCTGTCCGAGATGTCGGTGTTGAGTATCATTTCTTGTTGACAGAATATGCTTTGTCTTGCCCTCATTGACCGCTAAACCCACCTGTGGCGCTTCCATCTCAATACTCACGAACACGCCAAAGACATCACGCTGCGTTCTTCCGATGATGTCAATATCGTTGGCGTATGCGAGACTCTCTGGTGTTGGCGCGTGAGTTTTGCTCTATTCTTTCAAGAACGATGTTGAAGAAGTCGCATGACAGCGCATCGCCTTGTCTAAATCCTTTTTTGACATCAAAGGCCTCGATGAAGTCTTGACCAACCTTGATGGAGCAGCGTGCATTCTCCATCGTCATCCTGCACAAACGGACGAGTTTGGCAGGGATGCCAAACCTAGACATGGCTCTGTATAGCTCGTCTCTATAGATGCTGTCATACGCGGCCTTAAAATCGATAAATAGGTGGTAAGTATCACATGCCGCTTTGAACAGCTCGGCAGCTAGGCCGTCAGCTCCAGCATCTTTGTTGGACTTAAACTTAGATATAGCTGTCTTCACTTCGTCCAGGTCGGGTGGACGGAATTGTTGGTCTTCATCGTCGAGGTTGAGTGGTTCATTCTGCCTGACAGCGGAATGTGAATTTGCAACTCACAGAAACTGTTTATAAACAAAAGTAGGACCTGAATATGTTATGCAGTGTCCCTGTGTCTTCTAAAGAGTTATTTTCACGCCCACGAGTTGGCAGTGAAACTCGTCCCGTGATCACAAGGATGTTTGCATAGTCAATCAAATGAAAAGTCCTTAAACTCATTGACGTATTCATCATCGAAACACTCTGTGAACAGTCAAGAGGGAATTCAATGATGGACCCGTATATGCGTCACGACACATCTCTTGTGCAGAAATTTGAATTTTTGTTTGAGTAAAAGATTTTCTCCTTACTCGGGCGGGTTGGGCCGTCAAAAAGTATTTGAAAGACTTTCCCACAAATCCCTGAGAAGAGGGTAGATCCACCCCTTAGGTAGTCAATCACTTTTCTCGATACAGTTGGCTTGTTCTTGCCCTTATTACAGTTCCAAATGTTTGACTCCCGTTTTTTTTTTCAATTTTAATTGAATTTAATAATTAAGTACGTCATATTCAGTATTACCTGTCAATTTTCATTATTATGTACAAGGAGCAATCCCTGTCAAAAAAAGAAAGAAAAAAACGGTCATGCTTCGTTGAATGCACAACATGTCCTTTTGTTGCATATTTATGTGATGAATAAATTTTTGTCGTTGTATGGTTAAGTGAGTAAATCATATACCTCTGAGTTGTCTTCATTTTATGAGGGGCATTGCTGTGAAGACATTTAGAGTGACAGCCCTGTGAGGTCTCTCTCAATGTGACAATCAAATCTTTAGTAACTTGAAGCACGCGACAATGTCGAAATTATCAGCAGTTCGAGTAATCCAGGCTGCCGAAATTGTTCTTAAAAATGGAGAAATCCTACCAAAATTGAGTGTTCCATGCTCACGGTGAGTCTCCACCCTGAATTTAAGGGAGATTACGGAGATTTTCGGAATATCTAGAGACTGTTCTAAATTTCACTTGGACTAGACGGCAGGGAGACAATATTGCTTTCCCGCATATAAGAGTGTTTTAGGTCTTTTCTCAAGCCCGGTCGGTGAAAGCCCTCCTTTCCTTTTACAAGTTTGAAGTAAAACAGGTACTCCCCACGATAGTCATCCTTTACTAACTAAAAGTCGTCCCCTCTGGACCTCAATTAATTCAGAAAAGTCTAAAGTAGTACTCGCTTTAAACAGAAGTTAGTTTTTCCACGTAAGATGGACTTGGAGGAGGCGCAGTCGTCGCGGAAGATGCCATGTGATGCTAACAAACATTTGTTCAACTCTTGAGTGTCTCAGTGGTCCCCGTGGCTCAGTGGTTAGTGCGTTGAACTGCTGTGCGAGCGACATGGGTTCGAGCCCCACCTCTCGTCGGGGAATGACAAGCCTCCAGGAAAGAGCTTCTCAATTCGCCATTCAATAAATTGTAGTTCCTTCCATTCGTGCGAAAAATGTAACACGCACAACATGAATATTTGCGAGAAGCTAGGCCTTGGTTCATCCCGAGCTGTCAGGCCAGCTATTTATTTAAGTGTCTCAGTCTTTGAGTTCGACTACCAAAGATTCACACAATACAACCTGGAGAGACAGATTTTTAAGTGTACTCCCAGATCGAGGAACCGGATAAATTGTTCCTTATTGACTGAATATGTTGAGGTAGTCCATATTACGCGTTCAGTGAGTAGGACTGTAGACACCACCGAATTTTTCCTCTTCTTAAGAAGTCCCTTAATGAAACACTCCTTACCTTCTCTCTCATTAGTCAGCACCGACCACTTTACTATCTCAAGTTGAGGTAGCAGGCACCCCGACATTCCCCACGTGGAGGTATGAGCAGGAGTTGGTAGTAAACACAGGTTGATTGGGACGTTTGTGTCCTCTTGAATGCACCTGTCCACCCTTTGATCAGCGGCAAAGAACCCATCCTCACGGCCCAAAAAAATTCCAGAAGCCATCACTTCTGTCCCACTTTTCCTTGACCATTCCAATGATAACTCCAAGTCTACACCGCTATTGTAGTGAAATTCAAAACCATTTTCATCTCTCTTCTCGGACCTAAATCACATCTTCAAGGACACAGATCTGCCGGCGTAGCCTTGACAGCCGCCGCCGCGTGAGATAGGAATAAACAAAATTTAATGTCATAAAAAAATTACACTCACTTCCGAGCAGCATTGTTTTATTGCGGTAATTTAACGGAGCAAAAAAAAAAGAATTGAAAGCAATAAAATCTGCCTTCGAGAGAGTGTATTTCCAATTTAGACATTCAATGCGACCTTCCACCGTGCCAGCAGCGGCTGCCCCCTATGTTCAATAACCTTGATCTTCCTAGACGCGTAATACACATTTTATTGCGTAGTTCTCTCCCGGCCATCTCCAGTGCGCTGTATTTCTTCAGGGCAAGAACACCGTCAATAAATAAAGACCATCCCTCACCTAGCCCCCTATGGGGCTGTGGTATAATTGAACCGAAAAAACCACCCAGACAGTAGAAGCGAGTTACTCTTCCTTCGATTCCATGCAAACAAGGGATGTTTCTGTTGTGTGTAGGAGGCTCTCAGCTCCTGTCGGGGGACAAGAGAAAGCTCCCGACAATGTTTCCAGAAGAGAGTTCACATGGATATCCGTACTGCGACGCAGTTTCCCTAAAAGCTCCACAAATAACCCACAGCCATGGCCACTTTGTTGGAATTCAACGACCTGACCTTGGATACAAAACACACAAAAAGCGCCACTTCCCCGACGCTGTGCGGTCGTTTAGGCGATGAGAACACATCTTGCAAATGGTGACGACGATGGTTAGAGAGCGTATGCCGTGCCGTGCCGCGTCGGTCGTTGTCTGAGAATAAAGGTCAGTGTCCTAAAAATAAATTCAGTGGTTTGGGGTTGTGGTGTACCGCTCCCGGAGTGGGGCCCGCAGTGGAGAGAGCTCCCCGACAGACAATCAATGATTTGCCGCCTCATTGTGTCTATTGTTGATTAAAACGTTCTAAAATGATATATCGGCTGACAGCACACCCGAATAAACCATTGGCATCGGATTCGGGTCCTATTGGGTGAGAGGCCAGCTGCACACAGATACCCGCGCGCACATACTTAATTAGCACGTCCACGGTTGACCAACGTAAGAATGAATTAATTTAGCGCGCACTGATATTGGGAAGCGATCTTCTACTTTCTAATTATCTCGGGTTCGTTGGACAGATACATATGCATCCGCAGGTCAACAAATATTTGTGAGATAGTTTATAGGTTTCGTGAAAGTCATTGGCCAGTTTGTGGATCTGTCGGAGCTTGTTTACGTTTGCAAGACGCGCCAGTGTGTGCTAATGCATTTTAGGTGAGCCGTAGCTGACGGATGTTCCAATTTTAGAGTTTGAGATATCTACGTCGACCTCAATAAATGCGTTTTGATGGTGTCTGTTGTGAATTATTTCGATTTTGGGGCCAATGTGGCTATTGAAGGACCAAATTTTTGCGTTTTCTTTTACGAGGACGTCGTCTGTTTTAGTTGAATGGTTTAGTCATTTCAAGAAGATCATCGTCTCTCAAACGCCGACTGAGGTTTGGAGTTACGTTATTGGAAGGTACGGGACCGGCTTTTTGGCGTGTTCAATCCAGCAATCATCTTCAAACCACATGGCCCCCAGTCGGGACGGCAGTGTTTCCCATCTTTTCCGTCGGAACTGAGGATATCACCTAGTCCAACATGCACACATGTAGACTCCGGGTTATTTTGTCATATTCCCCCTCAAGCTGATAAGTGGTGGGGCGAAAATGTTTGATGGAAATTGCTGGGACTCGAACCTATGCAGTTCGCACAGCAGTCAAACGCACTCACAACTAAGCCATAATACTAGGGTCAAGGTTTTTTGGCGATGACCAGTTCGTCCGCAAATTCATTACCTGGAATTTCTTGATACGCAATCCAACCAAGTTTGATCGTATCGTTTTCCAAAAGATTGTAGGTCATCATGGCAGCGCTTGACTGGCTTGGATTCCACTGAGGAGGATGTCAGTGCTTTAAGTGCTGCCTCTCGTCATAGAAGATGTGTATCCTAGCGCCCGTTATACATTTTTCAAGATTAAACTTAGCAAGAGAGTTCCACGAGTTGCTTCTGGCGTCACTCTCTAGTCACTGTACCATTGGTATTCATGTCAGAAGGATGGGCCTCTTCACAAATGACTTTTGCAGGAGCTATAGAGAAAAAGAGGAGGAGGAAACGGTCCTCCATTTTCTCTGCACTTGCCCTGTCGTATCCCAAAGAAGGAAGCTCTATCTAGGAGCCTATCACTTCGACAATTTGGGCGAATTATCTCATACTGAAGTCAAAGTATCGTCAGCTTTATTCAGAGCTCCAAATGGTCTCATTAGTTGGAGTGGCACCTAGGGTATAGATCCCAGTGGCACTATAAAGGACCTTCCTTGGCCTACGTGTGTCTGTGCCTCGCATGGACAGCCACCGTACCTATGTACCAAAACCCAAAAAAATTGAAGTCCGCTACCGGGAGAAATGTTTCCGGAAGGGTTCAATCTCCAACACTTCGAAAAAATAATCAACAAACGCCTGCAAACATCTCAGGGCGTTATACAAGCTTCATAGGATCGTCTTTCTCGAGAAAAGTCTATAAAAAAATGAGTGGGCCCTATAACCTACTATTCCCAGACAGTCAACTGTACTTCTTATGAAGATATCGCCTTCTTGGACCTTTCCATCCAATACTGCGCCCCTCTCATTTCAGACAAGATCAGCTCTAACCCTACCTTACTCTCATTCTAGAAATTCAAATTTGGCGCACTTTTCTTCCAAAGAAAATACGTCGGCAAAACCTGCAAAAGTACAGGCCAAAGCCCCTCTTAAATCACATCTTCCCCCACACAAATGTCACATTCACCGATGCCGCCACACATAACTTTTTTTAATTTCTATTTCTAGCTGACAGTTTATTGCATAAATATTTTGCGTGGCATACTTCCTATGTACTACCTATCATACGATACGCTTCGGTTTAAGCAACTGAAACACCGGCAGTCAACACCCACTACGACCACAGGAATTCCCAATCTCAACTCGACTCAACTCTTAAGTATTAACACCTTACGGCTCTTCGCATTTTCATTGCGTATTGACACGTGTTTAATATATAAACACAGAGTACATAGCTAAATGCCACATTCCCACACACCACCACCACCACTCTCTCTGCCGCAGGCCCAGCGGAAGAGCAAAAAAAAAAAAACCGGTAGACTGGCTAAGTTTACATGCAACACAATACCAACATACGAATTCACGTCGTGTGCGATTCCCCAAGAGAATAACGCGAAACCAAAAAGAGATAGTGAGAGCAATTTGTAGAAAGTAGTACCTCGACCGTGCGAATCCTAAATCCTAGATTCGATCGAAATTGATTGCAGAATGATCCGCGATGATGTGATTATCGGTTCCCGTTGCATTGGTGCGGTTTCAAGCCGTACAACTAGCGTATTTTGGATTTTTTCAAAAGCCGGATAACGCCTAGTACACAGAGCGAGAGGGAGGGAGATGGTTGAGTTTGTTGCGTGTGAATTGAGTGTTTCTTGGCGAAGAGCGCAGAGAATGTTACTATGGAAAGCAAAAACACAAACTCTGTCTGGTTTGGCTGTGGCTGTAGTGGTGGTGAGTAAGGGCGATTTGTATCGTTTTTGCCGGTCTACTATTGCGTTTGAGAGAGATTTTGAGTGGTTCTGCGTCTGACTGAGGAGGAGTGTTGCCATTGGTGTGGGTCGTTGTTTATATTTTGTCAAGATTTGGTAATTGAAATGTTCAGATTCTTGCGTATTATTATAAGGATGTAATTCGAAGACACTGGGTGGTGTGAAAAAAAACTGAGGGAACACTCAGGGCAAACCCTCTTGAGGGAAGTATTGTCTGAAACTTGACGAAACTAATTTGTATTCAGCTAAAATGTGTTTTATCTAAAAGGTTGAGTTAACACTCTGCCTCAGTTTTTATTCACACCACCCGCTATCTGTCGAATTGTGATATGTACTTGGTTAAGTGAACAGTGAAGCCATTGTGGTCGTAGCACTATGTCTTGCTGAGGTACACTTCTACCGGTCCTTAGATTGATGGAGCGGTTTACTTACACCAAAGCGCCTACTTTCGACGCATCTGACTCAGAGTTCGTTGACTTACTTCAACTATCTGAGCTTCCATGCGTTTACGCTTCTTTGTCGCAGTTAGATACATATTTCGAGTTTCTATACTCAGCTTGCTAAGCTGGTCCTTGAGCCTACACTGACCCAGAATGCGAAGGCGGTTTTTGTTAAGACTTAGGCAAGTTTTGTTTTTCTTGGATTGTATTTACCCAGAAGTTCCTTTCCATTTGCTTATTTCCTCTTGCCTTAGCTCTTGCCGTGTTTTTTTGCGGTCCGGTTGTGGTCCTATGAGCGTCAGCTGCTACGTTTCAGTTAACTTCTACATGTACCCATCAAAGGGTAATTCTATTGGTTTGGCCTAGTGTGTTGATTTTGGTAAAGCATTCCAATACCAGTTTTGATCTAATCTCGTACGACATCACTCCCTTGATTGCAATGATGTCCTTTCCCTTATAGTTTCTGTCAAGGTTGAGATGAACGCACATTTCGATCGCGTAAACCTGTGTTGGAATATTCCCAGAGATGTCGAGTATTAAGTTCTGGGTCCATATACGCCTGTCCTTGTTTCTGTTTACGTTGTGGATCCTTCTATATATATACCAGGTTAGGTTAGGTTAGGTAAAATAGGTGTCCCCTAGGGGACTCACATACATAGGCTCAAGGCCCGTTGTGATACCTATAGAATTCCTTCCGAGAAAGAGTTCTACCATTGAACCATTTTGAGTTGTTGATGAAGGATAGGAGCTTACGAATGGGGGTTTGGCTTAGGTCACTATTGTCGTTGAATTGATATTGACCGAGAAGTCTTCTTCTGCTGTGAGAAAGTGCCGGACACTGACAGGAAAAATTGTATGTTGATTAAGTTAATATTTGTCGGATTGGCTTTCTGCTCCTCTTCGTATTAAAACTTCTCTCGAGGCCCTACACAAGTTGTTTTCGCCTACTTGTCTCTGGTCCTTTCATTTTTGCCATCAGTCTGCCTAATGCTGTATTGACCTTTGCAGCCCTTTCCAGACGCACACTTCATCTGCTGTGAATATGCGAGATTTGAGTCTAGCCTCACTCCCAAGCAATTTATTGCATCTTTGGTCGTTATTGTCTTCAGGACTACCTGCTCCTTACAGATAGCCTAGATAACCGAAATGAATATCTCAGTTTTCTCTGTCATTGGGTCATGCATTCAGGACGGGATGCGTGTCATGAATTGGTAACTACCGCGATGTCATCTACCAAACCTAACTTCATTCTTAGGATTCCATTGTGAGGAATATACCAAATTTCCTTTCGACGAGGCTTTCAAGTGGCACCATTGATCACAATGCACCTATCATTGGTTCAAGTGTGTTGACTTAAGCGGCCAGCCACTTAAACCTCTCTTGGGAACCTTTAATCATTTCTAGAAGATCGGCGGACGAAGAGTGCCAGCATACTCGACCGTCTTGCTACGGCTACCATGACTTTGTCCTGTTCCAAGCAAAGTGACATCCAAACAACGATGTGTCGACAAAAAGACAAGTCAAGTTCTGTCCCACTATGGCAAATTTCTTGACGTTAAATACCACTTTTCCCGAAACCTGGGCAACTTACTTCAATTAAGCCGCCTCTTATCGGCTTAAATTGCAATTTGTTGTGATATGTCACATTTCACTGTGTAAGTTAATTTATTGTTTCACAACGCAAAGTTGTGAAATCTTTCGAAATTATTGTGAAATTTCTAAAACATTATGAAATTGTCAAAGTGACAGATGACATTTTAAATACGTTTGACAGTTACCAAGAGCATAATGTAGCTGCCAACGCAGTTGTGTGTGCTAACAACGACATTCGCTGCCAAATGTCAAAAGTTCATGAAACCGAACTTTCTAGGCTTCGAGTGCAGTGCCGCTTTTGACAGCTCAAACGAAACAAGAGATGTCAAAAGTCAACACAAATTCTAGGGCAACGCGTAAGAGGTTAAGTTGAGACCAAGGCAGATAAAAAGGTTGGAATGACAGTTTAAGGGAAAACCGCTAAGATAACAGTTAAAAGGTTTAATAGAACACACAAAGCAATAACGGTGACAAGACAAGAAAATTTCCACAGAAATCATTAGGCACTTCTGTGTCGATGTGCTAAATTTGCTAATTTTCAAGTGGTGTTCGTGTGCACTTTAATGACACGATTGCATCGAAATGTGTCATTAATTCCAAGGATTGCCTCGAATTGCACTACCTGTCATTACCCGTGCAGAAATAATTGCCAGCTAACAGGCATTTACTACACCCGAACTGCTGTTTAATAACAAATCTGTCTAGGCCTCTTGCGTCTCTCTCACGCTCGCCCGCTCTGTTTTTTATGACAAAGAGGAAAAGGAAAAGGAGAAGAAAAAAAGCAAAAGTAAATAAAAACTAGAAAACTACTCAATGAAAACCCGACACGGAATCTAGGGGATTTACAGATGCAAAGCGAAGAGACCGTCTGCTCTAGAGGAAACTCCAAACAATTTCACTCGAAGCCGAAGGAGTGATATAGTAGGCTGCGCGTGTGTTGGTGGGAATTTTATAATCTTCCATCGCCATAACTGTGTTCTACGGATACCTGCGCGTAAATGTGTGTGTCTGACGAGATTGCTACTATTACGCCAGTTGCGCGACGACTGAACGGACGGGTACACACGGAACCTACAAATAGTTTGTCTTTAGCGCGCTGCTTGTTAAGGCGTCTTTTCGGAAAGCGCTCCTTATCCGTTGGATTTTTTTTGTCTCTTCTTCTGTGTGAGAAATTTTTTTTTTCTCAAGTGTTTTGTGGAAAGAAAAATTAAATTTTTTTTCAATACGGCAAAAACGGAATAAATATCCTCGAGCTCTCGACTTCTTTATTTTTTTTTCTTGTGACGTGGAAACTTGTTTTTTTCTTAACAAAGATACATACACACACATAGTGTTGTTTATAACAGTAAAAAACTGACCCGCAAACATATCTCAATTCAGAGAAGAAAAAAAAAATTCGCAAAGTGTCCACCCGTGGTGTCATGCATACACCATCAGCTAGAAAAATCTGTCAACAACGTCGTCGTCGTCATCAACTGCAAAATTGTCTGTTGCAGCAAAGGCTTCTCGTCCAAAAGAGTCAGAGTCCGTGCTTTGCCGTTGCAGCTGGTCAAAGAGTAGCAGTAGCCCAAACCCAATCCACTGTCGTTGTTGTTCCCTTGAAGAGAATATTTTCGAATTCGCGAATTATTTTGCAACGAAAAAAGTGAAAAAAAGTGCGCGCGCTCTCTGGATAAAAGATAGTTTTGACATTTTTATCGTGATAAGAAAAGAAAAGAAAAGTGCGAGTGATTGCTTGAAGCCGAAGCTTTGTGGATTAACCGCTTGATAACACTTGAAGGTAAGCCGAAGTTTGAGGAAAAAAAATTGTTGGTCTCTCTTTCGAACCGGCTTTTTTGCACATCCATCTTTTTTTTTCTTTTGGGGGGAAATATGTTCAACAAATTGATTTTTTTTTTTTTTTTTTGCTGTGTTCTCTGTGAATCACCGCCTCTCTTGATGTTTTAAATTGACGATGACTGCTGCTAGGGTACTTCTCGAGAGGAATGCAGCTTTCCGCAACTGTGTGAGTGGAGCAGGGACTGTGTGCGAGCTGAAATTTGCGGTATTTACATTACGCCTGTTCTTTTGCTTGTGAGACTGTGTGTAGGTGTCTAATGTGGCGGGCGGGCGTTGCAGAGCTTTGTGAAATTATACGAAATTGCACAGAATTGGGTGAGGCCGACAGCCGAGACAGACATTTGCCAGCGCTTAGCGGGCTGATTTTGCTCGGCTCTTGTGTTCCCTCTGTGATGTCAGTTTTAGTTGGTGGTGGGTGTATTGCCAAATCATCACGGGAAATCCGCTGAATTTCGGAAATTGCCATCTTGTTGTGCTTGTGGTCGCCAACGCACTCAACTTTGTGCGTTACTTTCAAAAAAAAAAAACTGAAAATGGTGGTCACAAGTTACAACTTTCGAGAATTTGATTTCGTGGCGCAATTTTTGCACAGATACTCGTACCTATCCGATTAAATTACACACATAAGGGGGTTACGGGTGGTGGGAGTCTCCCTCTCTCTCCGTCTACAGATACTATCTGTGCGGCGCAATATTCTATCTATTGAGGGTGTGAGCGTTCGCTGGCGTAGTAGAAATATCTAGTTGAATGTCATTTTACTATTTCACAGTTTAATGAAAGAAATATTTCACAACCTTTTACACGTTTTGTGCGCAGCGCAGCGCCACCGCGGCAGTCTACACCGTAGATACGTGGTTGAATTTATTTAGCCGGTTAAAGAGCACACAAACCGAATGGAAGAGCAAATAGTCTCCGCGTGTGTGTTGGAACATTGGAAGAGAATTTATTATATTTTCTTGCATTCAAATGGCCACAAAAAAAAAAAAAGCCTCTGCAGTATCTTTGAAGTACATGCTCTGCTCGTATACCCCTACCTACCTAACGTGCAAGTTACTCAGCGAAAATTTTCTATGAATCGATACTAAGTGGGCCGCGGCTAGGGGGGCAACGATTACTAATGGGATGTTTTTGCACTTACGCCATCAAATAAAAAAGTAACCATGGGCGCAGCTAGCAAGGTGGGCCTTGCCCGAATCGAGATTTTTCTCTCACATCTAATGCAGTTAGAAACTTTTTATTTTCGTGTAAGGCGAGTCTTGGAGAAAGGTTGGTAACCTTTTACGATTTTTTGTTGTATTGCTCGCTTTGGACTTAGTGGCGCTTGTTTTTGTTAGACGAGGGAATGGCGTAGAACATTCTTAGAGTTGTCTGTATCAATGGCTGTCGAGCTGTCGGAAGGGCTCACTTAGTCCCGCGACATTTATTACATAGGGGACACTCGGCATCTTTCAGAATCAAAACCGCTGCCCAAAGCTGCAACAAGAGGTGGGCCCGTTGTAAGTCCACCTAAGTTTACTCGGAAATAGTGTCTTCCATTAAGAGACTTAGATTCGTCGACAGCCTCAGTTGCAGCAAAAGCCTACATAGATCCAAGTATAGGTGCAATGTGAATTTTTTTAAGTTCACTGGGAGCACGCGTCCCCCAGACAATGTGTTTTAAAGCGAAGCAAGTTCACTGGCCATCAACTAATACCTCTTTTACATTGTCGAGCTGGCCAACCCTGCAGAAGAAAAATGCAATCAAACAGAACAAATGGCTGGCCGGGGAGTCACTGCTGCTTAATTTCGAAACCAATGAGCACTGTCGGGACACTCGGCCGCATCATTTTGAAACCTGACCGTTACAAATCTTCTTACTTCAACCAGGTTCAAATGATTTGATTGATACCCCACAATTGACCTCACGGCATCAACTTCTTGGATAGCTGAAAACACTGGTAGATAGTGCTAATAACTTCGAGGAAGTTTCATAAAAGCAGAATTTTTTCTAAATCAAATCCTTGAGGCGCGAGTGCAGTGTCCTTTGATGAAGAAAGTATCACAAGTGCAAAAATTTTTTTACTTGAAGTTTATCACCTTTAGCCGACTTGAGAGGCTTGAGCGCTGTCGCGAAGTTTTCATGTAAAGTGTCAAAAATGTTTTAAATTTCTGATTCACGGTGGCATAACTCGCAGTCTTTTATAATTTTTTGTTTGGCTTTTAAGTTGATTTCTCAAAGTTTATGGAAGTGTCAGAAGTGCAGAATTGCAAAATAGTCTTGACTAATTTGTACATTACTGAGTGTTTCCTTGCTAAGTGTTTTAACTTCATGAAGCTGTAAATCGCTTACTCAGCAAACCTTTCGTAAAACGGGAGAACCTTTTGGTTCAGTGCAAGTTTGAGGAAAATAGATGGTGGTTTTCGGATGATAAGTGGTTAATCTTCCAACTAAAGTCATTACATGTCCGAAGGCTCATGTTCCAAGCTTATGCTGGCAAGTTAGTTGTTAAGATAGTCGAGTGAGGAAGTCCATTCCAAGCTTGGGATCACGCTTGCTTGAGCGGAAATTGTTTGACTTTGACATTTTAAGAGCTTCTATGATAAAAAAAAAACTTGGCAGATTTTTTTTTTTAAAGAAGTCAAATCTGTGGTCCATAGTTGATCATATTTCAATTTTTAAATAGGTGACACAGTTCAACATGTGCTTGTTCAAGGCAATGGCCTAGGCCCGTACACAAATTCTTTTCACAATTTACACACTGAAAAGTTTATGAGAGAAGCGACTGCGGGCCAGAAGGGTCGCGACAGCAAGTTTGTAAAGATCTTGGACAATAGTGATGATGGATGTTTGAAGTGAAGTTTACATTGAAATTAAAAGTGTCAGAAGTGCATAATACTAAAGTTTGACATTGCTCCACCTGAAGATGTGTATGAATTTTCTTTTGAATACTGTGGCAGCACTTTCAAGGGCTAAACCGGTCAAATAAGTCTTAGATGAGATCGAAGGTCTCAGAAGTTTTAGGCCCCTGCCACGCAATGAGCGGCGAAGCGGCAGAAAATTTGCTCAAACATGACGCTTGTCGCTCATTGCGTGGCAGGGGCATTAGACACCAAAGTTCAAATCTTTATATTGTAACTTATTGAAGCCTTGGTCTGCTTTTGAAACTGACTTTAAAAAAACACTTAGGGCAGAAAGTAACCAGAAGCGGCTTAGAACGTCAACCAAACAACAACCTGTTTCAGAAGAGTCAAAGAGAAAGAACTTGCGAATACGGTAGGGGAAGATGAAGTCAAACTTCGGAGACGCTTATTCCTTTACAGTCAAGCTCCACAAGGTTCTTTTTTTCACTTCAGCCATGAAGTGAAAGGACGTTCTTGGTTCAATGTTATTTGTCTGCTGGAAGAGCTGAAAATCATTGCTCCACTTTCGAATGCTCAAACTCTGCGAGCCTAAGCTGTACAAGACCTTTTGCCAGAAATGGGGAAATAAAGACATGTTGACCGAGTGCACACACGTAAATTGCGCTAAGATCTACGAGAATCCTCCTTGAACGACGTGTCATTTGTTTTCATTTTGTTAAACGATTTGTTGGCCGCCAATTTGCCTCAAAAATTCAAACTTGTCGGCCCTTTCAGAGCAGTGACATGCCAAACTTGTACAAAAATCGAGTTTCCACGAATGTTTGCGTGTTACCAGAACATCGAGATTTTATGACATCTGTTGAGCTGCAGCGGAGTCTATTAAGCATCAAAATTGTTTCTATATTGATAAGTTTGGGTAAATCTGTCAAAACTAGGTCTCAAACGCATCCCTACGAACTTTCCTCCTACAAACGCATCGTTGAAACCATGGGTGCCTACTTAACCAGAGGTTTTTCCTCTAAAAGTTGCACCGTGACTAATGTTTCTATGAATACAGTTACCTTTTGCAAATCTGTTTCTTTCAAAGAAGACTCAGCTTTTGGAGGCCTACCACTGCGTCAGTTACCATCAAAACAAGCTAAACTTGTCTAGTGCAACTACCGATCATGCCGATTCCGCACTCACTTGAAACCCACTCCATATTTTTCACAGGGAAGTTTTCTACCCGGAAGAGAAGACGTCTCCCCATTCTGTAGAAAATCCGTGACATTAACTTTCTCCTCATTAAATTCTACTGTCACAGCAGTTTCTCATTTTCTACTCCACGTCGTCATTGCTATAACACGTTGCAATAAACGCCACCTCAGATAATCATTTTCTGTTAAAAACAACTTAACATTGTATACCACCACCTCCTTCTCCTCTAACGCCACCCAGAGTTACCTCATCACAAGTAGTTCCCGCGAAAAAGTCTCCAATACGTTGCTTGTAAAAAATAAAAATGAAAATAATCATTAGCGCCCCACATTAATCAAATATTTACATGAATACAACCTACTTCCTACAAACAATGACAGCGTCCCCTAGTACCCTAGCTGGGTGATCTGAGCGCCCAAGTAGATTATAAAAGACTAGGCATGACATGTGCTCTGACAGACAGACTTAGACCCGGTGAATTACCCCCACACACTACGAGAACTTGCACAGTCCACAATAAAAACAATTCTACTATCCATAGTAGTAGGTAGGTAGTTGTTGTTTTACCGTTGACGTATTTATAGTAAAAACCGCTGTCGTGTGCGCCATTCGATTGCTTAATCATCTCGCGCGCAATATTTAATGCAAACATGAGAAATGCCTGCCTTGCAATCACGAGTGTATAAACTATTCTTAGAATTGCGCGCCACTAGAAGCACTTTGGATTCGGTCATCGTTTTCATTTCTGCTTTTGTTTTGACGGATTTTTCGTGATTTTTATTTATTTTTTTTTTTTTGCCGGCTATGTTGATGGCAATGCGTGTTGGGTGAGATGCGCCTTTGATGTCTCAGATTTCAATGCACGTCAACTCGAGTAACTGACTTCTTGTCATACGTAAATGGATATGACATTTGGAGAATTGCCAAAACGTGAAGATTAAAAATGCAACCTTCGGCATTTCATGGAAATCTTGACAACCGTTTTGCACTTGTCTAGATTCTCATTGACTATGAAACGTTCTATGACTATCGAACTTTCTCTGATTATGAAACTCCCATCAGCTATAAAGCTCTAAAACTGGGTACGACTATGAAGCTCTCTACGAAGCTTCTGAACTGTCTCTATGAGACCTGTGAGAACTGTCAAAAATACTGAAGTTGACCAACTCTAGCATGCTTCGCTAGGAGTTTCCGATTTGTTTGACGTGTAGCTTGACATCTTTTACTGACTTCATACTGACAAGGACTTTGCGGACGTCCAAATGTCAGCAATATTGTTCCCATGTTTCCCAACGATAATTTGAGGATTAGGAAAGCCTTTCACATACCATCTGTCTGCTTTTGAGTGTTGACAACTTTCCCGTGTTGAATTTAATGTTTTCACCGGCATGTCTAAATGTGACTGACGTCTTACACATTCCGCAAGAAACAAACAAAATTTTTCAAGGCTTATGCCAAAGTTTCACATACGACTGTGTAGTTAAATGGTTACGGGCTGTGTCTTATGTCCTTTCCTGGTTCATTATGAAGTGCTGTTTCACCCTAACCCTGTCCCACTTTAACTTGACTTCAATTCTAATTGCATTTCCTTCTCTCTCTTTTTGCAGATTTAACTTTGGATTTCTTAAAGAGAGCATCCAACGAAAGGAGCTTAAGAAGAAGACCTTCTACTCTATCTCATCTACTGAAGTATAAAACAAAAAAATAAAAATGATGCAATCATTCCAACCATTATACCACCCGTCGTTGGACACAGACTGGACGCTAACTGCCGATCCAGAAGAACTATTCGGGGATTTCAACACACTATCATCGATTCGAAGCATTCGCGATGACATCGAAGACCTCAATTCGGATAATTTCAACTTGCTATGGAATGATTTGCCCAACTTTGATAACACATCAATGCAAAATGAAATTGTCAACTACAATTGCATGTGGTCTGGCAAGTATTCACCCGTGAATATATCATGTGCAACAATGTCACCAACAGATAGCATTACTTGTGGGGCTGTGTCACTGGCAGCGATCACTGGAAACGGTCCAATGGTCATAAAAAGTGAACCTCTTGACGAAACAGAGATTCAACCGAAAACGACGATATCGCGTCAAAGTAATCAACAACAACAACAACAACAACAGCTTACAAATCAACAGTGCATGCAAAAGATTCCCCCAGGAACATCTTTGCTATTGAATCCACGAAAGACAACCCAACAACAGACGCAACAACAACAGCAGATACATAAAAAAGTCAAAGCCATCAGCAACAGTATACAAATCCCAAAGATAGCGGCAACGGAATTCTTACGTGATCGCGATTTAATTGCTTCATCCGCATCGCCCACATTCGGCAGGCCCGATACACCGAACAGTCTGGACGACGATGCCACCGAATTTAAACATTCGTATGATTTAAAAGCATGTGTCATGGGATCCAACAATATATCACTTCTCGATGGCGATGAGTCTGTGGTCATCAATCGGCTACGTGAACAACTGGAAGATACTAACAAAAAGATTGTCCCCAATCAAAATGGTTCATCGTTGGCCGATGTACTGAGTGTCATCCAGAAGGACAGTATAAACTCGTCAAATTTTCATATCAAAGAAGAGGAAGACGATGAGAATGATTCTGATTTCAATCGACAATACAGCGGTTATACACACCATATGCCACCGGCATTGTTACATAAGGAAAATAGTGCGGGCGATTCAGATTTCTCCGATGATGATGAGGATTCAACTTTGTCGCTATCGAAACGTAGCGATTGTTCGTCGTCATCGATTGTCATCGGTAACACCTACCAAATGAAGCACAGTGATCACAGCTACACAAGAAGTCGAGATGGCATAGAGGACATCAGTACAAATCTAGACACTCCATCTGATTCGGGTGAGTTATTAGTTTGTAGAACACGAGGAATAGATGAGGAAGAAGAAGCTCAGTGTTTATCCAATTAGGAACGTCAATGCCCTCTGTGGCTCTGTGGGCTTCGTATACAATCGTCGTCACTAACACCACCATTGGAACTCTAAAAATTCTCATGAAATTGCAAAAAAAAGAATGAAAATGAGTTGAGTGCTGTGTTCCCGCCTAAAGAGAGAACAAAGTGGGCCTTGAACCTATCCCATTTTTGCGCATATTGTGTACTACAGCCAGACAACTCCATCTGCCGCATAAAATGCAAGAAAAATCAATAGTAACACGTGTGTATGGCATTTGTATGCATACACGACACGAGAACAAGTGCCTGCTGCTCTCAAAAAGGGAAAAGACAACTTTTTGCTAAAGAATTAACACCTCCTCCTCGTCGTCATCGTCGTCGTTGTTCGTTGTTCCCTTATATTGTCTGTGTGTGAAGCAACATTTTTCTGTCGCCAGTTCGGTCTTGCGCATTGAAATTTTCACACCACCACCCTATCGCTCGAGCTCGAGAAAACCTTAACAAAAAGGAGATAGAGGCAGGAGTACCGACTACCGAACCGATGTGTCGCAAGGATGTCTGGCACAAAAGCAACTTCTTTGCAGTATCTTTGTGGTAGATACTTCTTTTGCCCACCGCAACAGCGTAATTATTACAACCACTCGTAACTCCCTTCGTTAGGTTCAAGGGACCATCAGTTGTCGTCTTGGTCTTGGTCTTGTTCGTCATCGTCGGCGTAGCAAAGATACATATATTCCAGTTGATGCCACTCTTGCTTATAAGGTTTCTTTCTGTCTTCATCTTTGGGTGGAAACAACACGAATGCAGTGGTCAACCAACCAACTAGGGTAGACTGACTATTCTCCCTAGAAGATGACACGCATAGTGAAACACGATAGCAGAATATTTAACTCTCAGTTCCACTCACTGAGGCAAAGTCAACCAACCCAAACCCAACCCAAGTCATACTAATAGAGTAATGTTGTGTCGGGGAAATTAATTTAAAATGAAAGTTCTCGTCTGATGTCACGTTTCTGGCTGATGTCACACGTTAGTCAGTCAACTTGTGTTGCCCTGTTTTATTGGCGCCAAAACTATAAAACCCGGAACGTGCTACGTATGCCCTTTGGGATGAAGGTAGGAGTCATCTTGCCCAAACCAGAGCATTTTACGATTGGAATATTCCTTCGAAATTTGGCCGCTTAATTGTGCCCCCACTGCTGCTCATCTCTCTGCGCTCGTGCAGAGGGGCGACTCACCCTTAAGTGGATATTATACAATGACAATGAACTATTCGAAGGCCGCGCGCACAACAACCGGCTTGTGTAAGTTGGGGAACTTTGAATCCACGTGGTGTGACCAAGTATATGACGGCGTCTTCTCTCCATAACGAAAGCTTTTTTTTTTTTTTTTGCCATGAAGACTTGGTGTACATAAACGTGTTTCGGTGCTCCGGAGGCGGTTGGTTAGGTTAAAGTGCTTTCGGTTTTAAGAAATTACATTCCCTCGTCAAGTTATCCGCTCTCAGACTTTGATACACACTCTCCTCCACGCAGCGACAGCGACAACGACGTCGACTGTTTCAATGAATTTGTTTTTTTCTTCTATTTTATTTGCACACGTGTAGCAATAAATGTTTACTCTCAAGGTCGCCGTGGCGGTGGTCATTGTCGTCGGCGTCGTCGAATGAGCTTTTTTTTGTGCCTGCTGATTGTGCTGTTGTGCGTTTCTCCGTCGTCTCGGGGTTGAATAAAGTTTCGTTTATCCATGTAAAAGTCCCACCACGCCCAAGTTAAGGATTTGGATGCGAGGCACTGGGAGCAAGCATTTTCTGGGGTGAATGCTTGAAGCGAGGGTATGAATTATGTTGTCTGGATGCTTAGTAATCTAATGGAGAGGGACATCAGGAGGTCGAATTTGGCAGCGGTGAGGTTGCTCTTAGCTTTTTAACGAATCTTGTTCAAATTATCACGACATAATGGGGATTGTCTCCGAAGATCTCTCATGTCACAGTGTCGAGCAGTGCCAACGCCTTTTTTTTTAGTCAGTCTGGGATGAGTTAATGCTCTGAAAACGATGTTCTGTCATCGTACACTGAAAGGACTGTTGGCTTCGGGCCAACTCTTTGAATATCTCGTTTTTGCAAAATCACGGATTAGGGGTGAATTGATTGCTTTGGTCTTGGTATTGGTCTTGATTTGTGCGTCGATGACATACCACGTTGGCTTTGGATTCTAGACACTGAAGGAGGGGTGTCCTCATCGGCTTCATTGAAAAACGTCGCTTATAAGATTCTTACGCAACTGATTTCCACAAAACTGTCACGTTGTTTGCAAGAAATCACCTTTAAGCTCATTATCGACGTTGTATAGCGCCATCTGTCAACAGATCAAGAACAATTGCTCGATTTGGTCTGTCAAAGTGATAGATCAGCTCAAGGAATCGGAATGAACTATGACGGAAGCCATCGTTTTGGATGATAATCGTCGAAATAGGGGATTATGTGCTGCGTACTAATGTGAGTAAAACATTTGGGACCACCCTGTCATGAAATAGTTCTACCTTCTGTCTTTCATTCCAGATTGTCAAAGTTTTATGCTCGAGCCGACAAGTATATGAGCAATTTCGTTTCCGACCATTCTGTGGCTATTAGCTGTTAAGATCGCTTACTTACACAAAAAGAAACCACAATGTGGAGAAATAATTAACTGCTCGCCCTTAGGGTCAAAGTTTCACACAGTTTTTTCACGACAATGCGATCAGGCTTGGCTAGTGCTCTTTTTGCTCAGACTGTTGTAAAAGTCTGACATCATTGCAGTCAATGCAAGCTTTGCATCGATCTCAAGATCAAGCGATCTTCGGCACTCAGGCAACCTTGCTAAAAAGAAAAAGTTTGAACTGGTTCCTCCTACCACCAATTAATCGTTACAATCCCACCACACAATCACTTTCGCAAATAACGATAACGAATGAAAGTCATCGCCGCCATTAAACATTGCATCCAAACCACCGCCACATCTTATGATTATGCAAAGGATGTGTAAGTATCTCAGACAATATGTTCAATACCATCCATCTGTGGCTTAATTGCGCGCGCAGCGGCGGCGGCTTCTCCCATGTGCAAGAAGACAATCCGAAGCCATCTAGTAATTAATGCAATTAAAATCCAAAAAATGAGTAATGCAACCATCTTTCGTTTATACAACAACACAGCTATGGCTCTTCCTCCAGGCGGCGATGCAGCGGCTTATGTGTATATATGTATACCGGTTTCCTTCTTGGCCTTTTGCGGCCCGCTCATTTATATTCCATCATGCGATTTCCGTCGGATGAGGCAATGTCTGTCTGTCTGGTTGGTATGGTTCGTTTGGTTGGTCGAATGGCTGGTTGGTGCATGCTGGTGCACATGCTTGAGTGCAATTCCTCTGCTGCTTGCGTTTAAAGTAGTAGTCTCATCGCGTCAAGAGGCGTCCGGTTTGGGTCTGCAAGAAGCAAAAGCAAAAAAAAAAAACCAACGCTGCGCGACCTATCAACTGAATCGTGTGAAAAAATATACTCGGGTACACAGCACCGAAATTCGCGATAAACTCGCAGAAAAACCCAAACAGAAGAAAAAATATGTGTAAAATGAGAGAATGTGCAACGGCAATGACAACCACAACAGACGGACGTGAATATTTTTATTTATTGCCGAGCTCGCCATATTTTTTGCCGGGTAAACACTGTTTTTTTTTTTTTTAATTTGTTTTTATTGACATATTCGTTGCATGTGCGCTTGAGAGAATTGGCATGCACATCGCTGTCGGCGTCAGATTTCATGCGCACAACGCGGTATTCCATTTGCTTTTTGTGTTATGCGCGCACATTCATGATGAGATCCTACAACAAGGAGGGAAACGCAAGAGGCTGATCAAAACTCCACATGCGATCGTGCACAATACCGTGACCCCAGAGGGGCGGCACAAGAAGATACTCATATACCATCTACACATTTTGCGCTCGTTAACCCTTTTATTGCCTCGCAAGCTCATATCTCAAGCTAAACGTGAAATATGCCGAGCATTTGCAAGTCCGTGTCCACATGACACATAATATATGCGCCGCCGCGCTAAGTAAAGTGCATCAGAGACTTTAGACTCTTCTCCGGTAGCCTCTCGACCGTGACACAAGACTGAATATCGTGTGAAAAAATGCATTTTGCGCTGATTTAGGTGCATTTACTGGCGTTTCGGTAGAAGGAAGTTCTTCGATTTCAGTGGAACATTCTTGTCATACCATTCCGTGCTGTTCTAGTAAGAACTGACCATGAACCGGTCTAAGCAGCATCGGCAACTGCCGGTCGGCAACAACATTTCGATTGTGCGATCTCACATTTAAGATTCCAATGGCAAATCCTCTCACCATCGTCGCGTCGTGTAGTCTCTTTGGAAGAGCAAAGCCTAAACAGGTTTTTAGCACTTCTATGAATTGGAGAAGAAGAAAAAGTCCCCCGAAGTTCAGACGACCCGAATACACATTCTGTTCACGGATAGTAGACGGTCAATGAATAATTATATTACGTCATTTGAGCAGACTCCAGATCCCAGACTCGCGCTGCGGCTGTTGCATATTTAAAAGTAAATTTTTATTGAACACGTTGTCTGTTCTGCGCCTAGTCGGCATTAGCAACACAGAGCGGCATCGCGACCGGTCAAGAGAAGCCCATTTGTGTTCGGTTCAAATCAGGTTTTCACGTATCTCAGATGACGGCTGGACCGAGAGTGTGTGTGTGTCTTTGAACCGACTGTGTTGGGTGGGTACACTGCTCTTACTTGGCTTGGATCATTGTGCCACGGTGTTTTATGAATGAAGCCAAATGGTTACCAACGTCGTGGGTCGTACTGAACCAAGGACAATATAATCGCTGGCACACAATTTGAACATGTGGCCTAGGCGAAGTTTTTCGCTTAATCATAGGCTGTGTGCCAGTGTGATTTGCGATTTAAATTGCTAGACAGCTGCGGTGGAGATACTTTTTTTTTTCAATCCAAATCCAGTCACACTCGTTTGGAACCCATAGAGCTTTGGTGTCGCTGAGCAATAGCTAAAAGCTTGAAGTGAGGTTCACTTTATAGGTTTTTCACGACTTAGATATGTGAATGTTTTTGCTTTGTATTTTGCACACGATTTTGCTTATCATTTATCGCTTAAATCACAACGAGGTTTGGAGCTAACTGGGCGTGTTGGCACACTTTGATCGCGAGGAATGTTGCCGGTTGTTGGGAAGTGTGTTGGCAATGTTGTAAAAATTCTGCGAACTAAGTCCGACAATTGTGAGTAGATCTTATCGGTTTATGGTGCGACGATTGCTTAGAGGACCAGGGGCAAAGGAAGCTAATGCAGCTTGGCGTTGTTTTGCTTTCACTCCGAATAGGAGAATAGGGCGATAAAATATTATTTCTAATCTCCCTCTGTGTCTGTAGGTAGAAGGACTTTAAATCCATTTTGAGCTGCGACTTTGGTTCAAGTCAGAGCTCTGGTTGCTAGGTTCTTCTCTGGAGGATTTCATGCTAAGGAATATTTCGCTATGTTGGCACTTGGTCAACATCGGACAGCCTTAGCTCATTAGTACTGGTTTTGATACATCCGCTCAGCAGCGTTGTTATGTCGAATACTTACTCAAGGTGGCGCTACAGTCCGGGATGAACTTGGGCCTCAACCAACAAGCGTCTCCACCCACCAGCTCGATCCTTAGCCAGCTGCCTCTAGTTTCGCTCGCCAAGTTGGTTGATGTTCCCTTCCACTTGTGTGCAAGACCTGAGTCGCGGTCTTTTCTATGTGCCGTCCCTCTGGTGTGGATTTTACAGGCCATGACATGACTAAGCCACCACAGTCGTTGGATCTATACTCTTCTGGCTAAGCCGATGTCGCTGTACAGTTCGCTGTTGTATCTCCTTCTCCACTCATCGTCTATGCAGACGGGATCCAAAATCACTTGAAGAATTTTCCTCTTGAAAAAGCCAACCTCATCTGCTTTTAACAGAGTCCATACATCTTCTGGCGCCAAATGGCTCCTTAAAAAACCCGTCAAAGATAATTCCGCCTGCAAAGGTGTCTCACGTTTTCATTGCATTCTCGAGAAACTTATTTTTATCGGAAAATTCCCCTTTGACAGGGCAGTTAAGTCCGTGTTGTTTATGTGCACCTCGGCCGCGTAAACAAAACAGCAAAATCGTGTCAACAGCAGCGGCTACTTTCGTTTTCCGGATTTGTTCGGATTATCTCTCTCCTCGCTCCCCCTGCTTTGGATTTGATTCTCCAATATCCGCAATCACAACCGTGCCCCGCCATAAAATCCAATGCAACGTGCATCGCCGACCATGAAGCGATGATGCGCTATGCTCATCACATCCATTCAATAACCATAAAAGCAACTTTTTAATGTGTCCCATAAAATATGTAGGTACAACCAATCCAATCTGCCATCAAAGATTGGTCGGGGATATAATTAGGTTTAAAAAAAAAAAAATATACTCCGCCAGCAACAGCTCTTAAATAAAAAAAAAAAAATTCCACTGATTGCTATTCACGCTCTAAATTAATTTTTTCTTTTTTTTTTCTTTTTGTTAAATATTTGCCGGTTGTGTGAGGCGATTATAATCAAATTCATTCTTGATCGTTAATTTTGATGGTGTATACCAGTCCAATGTGTGGTGGTTATGTTTATTGATCTTATCGGGTATGAAACTGGTGTATCCGGAGGGGGTATGGAACCAGATCATCTCAGGAAATCACCCAGCATCCGAAGATTTCATAAGAAATTCACCGAAAACCCCCTCCATCCCTCGGCTCAAGCTCCATTTACTCACCACCATACCGTGGTATGTATAAATAATTCAAAAAAAAGCTCCACGCTCTCCGGTTTGTGTGTACGTTTCGGCTTTTTGTTGTCATGTGTAAAATAGCTTAATCGCCTCGCTCGCTCAGAGGCAGCGCACATTCTGCACTGTATACACGCACAGTGTGAGCCTAAAAAAAAAAACGTTTTGACGACATGCCAGGTTTTTTTTTTTTAGATAGTGCTCGCGGGGAAACTGGGTTAATTTTTATTGGTTGACAACAAAATAGAAACAAAATAAATAGAGTACACTATCGCGCATGAGACCGATGATAACGACGGCGAGTGTGGGCAAGCAGATCACGTTGGCAATTTTTTCTAATGTCTTCCTGCTGGGGAGAGCGCCGTCGCCAGCACCTTTGCGGTAGGGGAGCACTTTCTTTTCTTTCACATTCTCTCGCAGCGTGTTAAAAATGTATTCCATCGCCCACATTCGGTCGAGAGGCTATTTATAAGGTTTTTACTGCTACCGCTACGGCTCCATCGTCCGCCCCCTCGAGGTGGTGTCTGAAATTCACTAAATTTAGGAGAAACCGAAACGCACGCTCGAGAACTTTGGTTCGAAACAAAAATTTCCGTTCGCCTAATTCACTAATTCATCACACAAAACTCTCCTCTGCGACTGTGTATGAGTATATGCAGAGTGTACGTGAATATGATATCAACTTTGAGTAAAATTAGATTTGGGGGGGGTTGGGAGCAGCCAAAAAAATCGCGCTTTTTCGGCAATGCGCCTCTGCGCACCACATGGCTATGGCACTATGCCGCTGCTGCCTCTCTGCCTTGTCGACGGCAGAATATTGCTTACACATGCTCGAGTTCTCATTATAGAGTAGAGTATAGTTCAGCTTTGCTTGGTTTCCTCGGATGTTTTTTGCTGTTGCTATGCGGAAATCGATTTAAGAAAATCGTTGTCGTCGTTGTAGTCGTTGTCGTCGTCGACGGTAGGCCGGTAAGCTGGCTCTGCTGCTGGCTGCTGTGGCATGGAAGAGGTGGCAGGGACAGCAGCATGTCTTTTTAATGATTTTTTTTTACGTAACTGAGAAATATTATGTCGTTGTAATAATTATGTGGTGCCATGTCGACGTTGTATCGGCTATGGTAGGTCGTAAAATGTTAGAGAGGGTTGAGAGTTTATGTGAATTCTTTTTCGCAATAGAAAAACCGAGTGACTTCCTACTTTTGCATGATAAATAGGTTTGGCATCTTGTTGGAAAGAAAAAAGCTCGTTTTTGTGCACTAACACCAGCTCCCTTTAAGGGGATGATTGTGATGATTCCACGTGACTCACTATGAATTTGGAGTGGGTGGCAGCTGTTATAGTATATCAGCAGCAGCAGTAGTAGTAGTAGCTTTCTTTAGTTTGGCGGCAAAAGTCTGAGTCAGATTTTTAAGTGGAAATTCCAGTTGTAACTGGCGCCCGGCGACGACAGTTCAAGTAGTTAATGTGTCTTTTCATGAAATGCCATCAGCTCTCTTTGGCGACCTGACAACTATAACAAGGGGAGTTTTTTTTTTTTTTTTGTTTGGGGTTGCATTAGAATTATCTGGTTGGAAAGTACTGCTGAGATATGTTGATGGAATTTTCGGCTGCGGATGAAGGAATTTGTTTGCGGATGTTTTTGCAGCTGTTGTGCGGGAGAGAGGTCATGATTTTGTAGGAAAGATGTGATTATTTCGAGATTATCTGCATTGCAGGGTCGGTGACGAAATATTGATTAGATTGACCTGTGAGCGTAGGAAGAAAATTCGATTATTCATTTGAAGTTGTTTAAGGCCACATTGAAAGTAGTGTGGGTGGTTAGTGCATTCAGTAAGATGGGAAGCACTTTCTCCAGGAAACCGAAGAACTAAGGGACGTACTTGTAAGGGACATCTGGAGGTTCATTAAGGTTCCAAAATGGTTCGAAACTCTGGGGCAATAGGAGAGTGCTTTGGGTGTTGCTCCACGAGCAAGGGGCACCTTTCCCCCTAAAACGGGCATCACAATGGGTTTCTACTGACCTAAGTGTGGCGCAGAGGGCTTCTCTCTTCTTTCTTACCCATCTGCCTAACCTAACCTAAGATGTCCTTGCCTAGAATTCTTTGATTCATCAAAAACTGTCCAGTGTATTCAGTAAAATACACTTTACACCCCCAGAGCGATTTGATTCATTAAACACTGCTCAACGTGATGAGGTAACAAGCGTCAGAAGACAATCCCTTTACCAATCTGCTCTTTAACACGTTGAGTGCCACCATGCAATCCGAAAAACCAGTCCTACGGTCCGAGCTAAATGAATATGAACCAAATGTAAGACCAAGCTGGTCTCACGCGCCCTGTGTCCCAAATTTGCGTGAAGCCAAGTTGGTCTCATGTTCCACTCAACGTGTAAATTGCCAGAAATTCTCCGAAGGTCTAAAGACCGTAAGACTGCTAAGCGAGTTAACACAGATTCGGATCTCAGCAAAATCAACCAAACATCTTGGTGAGACCACATTTCGGCAGGCAATGACGAACCTCCGAGGGTATCATTTGTCGTAAAAAAGCTTTTCACACTGGCACCGAATGTCGGCAATAAAAAGTGTAGCTCCACTCCCCTATTCGTCCTGTCTCAAGTCCTTTCAATAAATGGATCCCGATGTTGTTGGCGAATCTTTGTAGAGCTCGGTAGAAACTCCACCCATCCGTGCTGCTTTAATAGTTTAAATAACACAGTATGTGTTATGTTTCTGCTGCTACGGGCAATGTTGAGTATCAGGAAAAACAATTAAACTTTCCAGCATCTGAGTTCTTCTTTCCTCCTCTGTGAAAAACAAAAAAAAAAGTAATTTCCTACTCTCATCCAGTCTTTTTTCTAATGTCCATCATGTTCTTATTAATTTACAGATGAAGAAATCGATGTTGTATCACTTGGCGATAAGAAACTCCCAACCAATCCATCGGACAAAGATCGTCGCGCTATTCAAACAAAGGTCGCCCACAAATTCTCGTCCGCTCGTATTGTCAAAACACCCAATGGCATACGTACAATACCACCACGTCAGCGTGTCTCCTATGATTTACCCTACACCCCAGCCAGTGTAAGTCCAGTTAAATCCGGCTCATCACTTGCAAATTCTCGATATCCATCACCGGCAAGTACACCATACAGCAGCAGCCAATATTCATCCTCTTCATCGTCGTCTTCATCGTCTAAATACCACCACCACAGTTCATCGTTATCATCACGAAAACGTAACGGCAATGGCTCCAACTATGATGGCTTCATGCCACCAAGCAAACGTCATCGTGGTAAAAAACAAAAGACACCCGCAAGTGTGACCATTAAACGTCACTACAGCATAGACGAGGTCGATACCATCGAAAAGCGCAATCTACACAATGACATGGAGCGTCAGCGACGAATTGGCCTTAAAAATCTATTCGAGGCGTTGAAAAAGCAAATACCCAGCATAAAGGATAAGGAACGCGCACCAAAGGTAAATATCCTAAGAGAGGCAGCTAAATTGTGCGAAAATCTAACGCATGAGGAACAACACTTGAGTTATCAAAAAGATATGCTCAGGGAACAGTTGAGAAAGCGTCAGGAGATTTTAAATCAGCTTAGGCTTACACACAACGCCGCCAGAGGGTGTTGATAAAGGTGATTTTAATTTAAAAAAAAAAAAAGAAAAAAAGTTTCTTGACCAAAGGGATGGAATAGGAAAAGAGAAATATGATATTGTTTGTCTTGTTTAGGGATATTCTTTGTTTATTTTTGCTTTTTTTTTTATATATATATAAAAGTATATATAGGATCTTATATATAATATGTACATACGTATATAATATGTATAAATTTAAATTAACACATTTTCTATATAAAAATAACTACACTTGGTCGCAGGGGGCCGGACAAACAAATAGGCCTCCCCCGGGCCGATAACTGTCGATTTTCATTAAGATTTTTTTTTTTTTGTTGTTTAACTACTAACTTGATTATATAACATATGTACATACACTTGAATATATATAAGAATATCTTTATAGTATAGACATAAAAAAAAAAAAAAAAAAAGAAAATAACAAAAATAAATATATTTTGTGTTTTTTTTTTTTTTTTTCTTTTTTTGATATAACATTTGTTCTAGTATAGGTTTCACCAATTTTTTTTTTCTTGTATATAACTATAAAACTTATGTATATGACAAATGAATTACGATATAACTTAATTTTAAAATGAATTTTCTTGGATATAACAAAAAGATTGATAAACGTGTGTCAAACGATTGATTAAAAAACTTAAAAATTAGGACAGACAGCAATTGAAAATTGAATTCCTTTTGGACAATAATTGTTAATGAAAGCATATGACAAAATTGAATTTGTTTAATATTTTCATTCATAACGAAGAGGAGAAACGCAAATATCGTACGTTTTAGCCGGATCTCATTCACTGTGCTTGTTGTGTCCTCCTCCGCCGCACACACTCCTCCGACAGGGGTGGAGGCGAATAAATAAAATAAAATCAAAAACTATTATAAAAGTTAACGTGTAGCGATTTTTACAACGAACGAACGACAGCAAAGCAGAGAAAGGTCAATGATTCATTTACAACAATTATATACCCTTTCTCTGCTTGTTGTTTTCTTTCTTCTCATTTTGTATTACTATGCCTCGCGCGCAACACTACACATAAAAATAAATAAGGTGTACCTCCAATATCAAATCGCCGGCCGGCAAAATACAAAAAAGAAACCAAAACAAACACCGCACTTTAGAAAAAAAGAGAGACAGCGAAGAAAATTGAATACAAACTGGGAGGGGAATACCAAGTTAATGTTGTGTGTTAATCCCCCCACCATATATTCGCGCTAGAAACTGCATGCTTTTGAGACTGTAGTTTGTTGCAAGTATTTGTTATTCATGCTACACGTGTGTACCCTCTCTGCAGAGAGAACGATGATAGTGAATTATATTTAGACGACAGCGAGAGGGGATTTTTGTTTTTAATTAATAAATATTAATCAATCTTTTGACACCTTAAAAAATTAATAAAAATAAAAACATAACGAAGGCAAACGATATATGGAATATTAAAAAAAAAAAAAAAAATACAGTACAAATAGAATTAACGAACTACAATACATTTTTTGATTATCAACTACAAATTTTTGAGCACTAAAAATAAATAAAAATAAATATATACCTAATAAACTGTGTAAACAAAAAAATAGAAATTCACCTTTTTTTTTTTTTTTATTAATTATTATTAATATTATTATTTAACGCATAACTCGTAACAATTTTTCATAAACACACACACACACACACACAATATATATGAATTTGAATAATTATGAATTAATAAAAGGGAAAAGAGAAATGAAACAATTGTGTTGACTTTTGTTTTAAACGATGTCGTCTCCTTTATTTTTTTTTAGATCGTTCGTTGTGTACATTTTCTCTAGCAGAAAAGAGAACATGAATTCTTTTTTGTTATTTTTTTTAGTTTCTTTTGCTTACAAACTTTCTATATAATGATAATTTACATCGATAATAATTTATATAAATAAATATCTATATATATATATAAAAACTATATCTACATGTGTATAAAAAAAACGAAGAAAATAAAAAAAATTATAGTTCCTTTTTTGTATAGTTTTTAAAGAATTGTACGCCATCTAGTGTTAGCAGATAGTTGCATGAGAAATAAGTGGAAATGAGTTTTTTTTTTTTTAACTGAAGTAAATCAATCCGATCTTGTCCGATTCCATTCAGAGTTGGCAGGATTTGATAATGGAATTTGGTGTATTCAACTAGATGAGCGTTGTTTTTTTTTTTTATATTATTATTATGTAGTACCTTTACATTTTGATTTTCTGTTTTGTAGGATTTGTTTATTGTTAAATAAAAAAAAAGAACTTTTCATTTGAAAATTAGACGCTTTCTGATTGTATTATAAGAAAAACCAGTTGTATTCATTGAACTTCTTGAATGGAAAAGAGAGAGAGAAACACGGTAAGATGTCGACTATCCTCAATCTAAAGAATGTCAATTCTCCATGAAGTCAAAGCCACAAGACTACATAGCGGGCTAAAGGAAGCTCGTTTCTTTGGCAAATGATAGCAGATTTCTTCTCGGTTTACATAGATAAAACCGCATTCCTTGAGAAACAGTTCTAAAATTTGTTGACCTCGTCCTGAGTGAAGCTTCTCTGTGGATTAAGTTTGGGTGAAGACGATACATAACCTCATCATCGCAGTTAGAGGTCTGTGGACCCATTGTAATACTCATGTCTTGTTTCTCCTACTATGTGGTTTAGACCGCTCTAAAGTTGAGTAAATCTAAAGGGGGAACATTTACCCAAGGTTCTTATTTCTTATTTGCAGAAGCTTGTTGCTTCGTGCTTTGTCAAATCTAGACCAAAGCTTTTTAGCATAGTTTTACGTTATACTGTGTTCCAAGAGACTCCAGCTCTATATGGGAGCATTTGCTTTTATAGCCACCTCGATGTCATCTCCCTAGCTTCAACTGGGGTGATACTGATCCTCCTCTTTCATTCGCTGGGTACGTGCTTTACGTCTCTCATTGTTTGCACTTAGAGCTGATGAGGGATTGTTGTCTATTTTCGTAGCGCTGCTTTATAGCCAGTTAGATTAAGAATCCCCTGGTATATGAAGTACTAAGCTGTGCTGAAAGCGAATAGCAGCTATCTCTCAGCCAGTGCTTTTCATACCTAAACCTCTTCTTACCGGCTCATTTGCCTTTTCGTGACTTGAAGAGGAAATCAAATTCCTATTCCTCAAAGTCCGTTTGAAAGCTGTGATCTACATGAAAGAACCGGACGCAGTCGTCGGCGGAATATCAAATCCACTCTCTAGATTTCACTGCTTGCTATAATCGACATCTTATTGCATGTCGCTGTAGAGTCAATCCATCTGAGAGTTGAGCTCTACAGTCATCATTGCTTTCCCATATAGTCGATACCTTACCGTCTGTACTCCACATTGTATGTATACTCACAACTTAATACAATTGTTTATACGCGATTGCGCTTATTACAAATAAATAAAATTATAAATATTTCTATACATACATGCATATATTCAAACTATGAAACTTAAAACAAATCAGGGGAAAAGTGTTTTTATACAATTTTTTGTTTGTTAATTAAATAAATAAATATAATTAATAATAAATTGCTTTGAAATATAAAATATTAAATAATATTTAACCAAATATTTATTAAAGAAAATATATATACGTATAAACAAAAGGAACGGAACATTAACATTGTTTTTTTTATGAAATTTGTTTAAAAAAAAGCGACAAAGTGAGTAACATAAACATAAATGCAACATGTAAACAAAATAATAATATGTAAAACTTATAGAAAAAAACTTTCTTTTATCGCGCCTCCCCCCTTATAAACACTAAGTATTTCTCTTGTGTACAATTTTAAGTTTTTACTTGTTTTTTTTTTTTTTCGCTATACTTAAAGTTTATTAAAATACGTTGTTAAGTAATAATATTAAAAAAAAAAATACAATAAAACAACTGTTGATAGTAAATTTTAAGTTTATCTAACAAAATTATTTCTTAGAATTATAAATAATACGTATAGCAATACATAATATGAAATGGTTAACTTTTTTATTTTATTATTTCTTATACATATACATAATGATATAAAAACCATTTGTCCAAATATCCTGATGACACATTTATTCACAATTTCAGTGAGTTTGGCTAATAAAAAAACGATTTATCTTTGAAAATAAAAAAAAAATCAAAACTAAAATTTATAAACGAAAAATGAAAGAAAAAATGCTGCTAACAAAACGAAATGCTTTTTCAAAAAGCACATAGACACAAAACCACATGGAATAGGTAATTGTTTATTACATTCAACAAAAATCAATGCAATTCTATAGACTTGAAAGTTTTTCCTTTTTTTAATTTAAATATACAAATATATACAAACATATATTTTAATTTAAAATTGAAGTTTAAACAGAAACGAAAAAAATATTTTTTACAAAACAATATTTTGAGCTAAAGAAGAGTAAAAATATAAAATATTGTACAAAAAATAAAATGAAATAAAAATGATCTTCCAAAAGAAAGAAAATAAAAAGAAAATGCAGAATTGTGCCTTTTGAAAACGCGTTTTTAAACAAAACTCCTTTATTTATGTATATTCTGCTGGGAAACTACGGTTTTCTAGTTTTTATTTTTTTGTATAATAACCAAAACACTATTGTGTTCTTGCTCCCCCTTGATTGTAAGAAGAATTAAAAAAAAAATTATATATACTAGCAATAAAATTGTGCTGTTTCTTGATTACCATTTATTATTATTTTGTTTTTTTTTTAAGTTACATAATTTATATACCTCGCAGGTGATGAAAATGAAAATGTTAATCAAAATAAGAAAAATTCAAAACGGTCCTGAAAAAATCCGTGTAACAAAATTTAATTTTATTTTCTCGTTAATTGAACTTACATACATGTTGATGTTTTTTTTTTTTATTAAACTTTACATAATTATTATTATTATTATTATTTTTTTGGTTTTTATATTAATGAATTCCTAAGTGATGATGAAAAGATTTTTAAAAATAAAATGGAAAATTTAAGAAACTGGAAATTATTGTGTTTTCTATTTATTTTCGTCGCTTGTGGTCGCTGGGTTGAGATTGTTTTCCGCTCCTTTTTCTAGGCGTTCTGCAGTCTTGGAATTCTTAAATACATATCCGCAATACGAAAGATCTCGGAGAAAACCAAGAAATGCCAAATCGATACTTTTTATGGAGGGCTTTTGCTTTTGGGAGCTATTTTGAAGGTGTCTGGTCGAAGCGCTTCTGATCTCTTCAGTGGTCAGGATGTACCTTAAGGAAAATGAGATTTCTGATTAAGCCGAGCGTGTCCTCTAGTAAAGAAATGCTGAAGTTCAGAATCTTCGAAGCAAAGACAGGCGAGGTGCCTTTCGAGATGTAAAGCACATTGTGTGGGTTATCGTAAGAGTCTGTCTTGCCTTTGGTAGAACATACAGTACCTGGACTGAATTGAAGGTGGTTATTACATATATCCAAAGCGCAAAAGATCTCTTGTACACTCCTTAGAATCACAGGCCGATAAGCTTGAACTCCTTTCTATTAAAAACCCTGAACAGAGTTGTTAATCTTCACTCTCGTTCGTTCTCAATCACAGAACGCTTATCGAAAGGAAAATCTGTTGGAACGGACTTCATTCGGTCATATATTATCAATCATCAAGCAATCAATTTATCAAGCTCTGGGAACTATCAATTATTGTCTTCCTTAAAATATAAAACGAGCTTTTAATGTTTACATTCACGAGGCCACAGTAAAAAGTGCTCTTAGAATCAGGCCCTCAACAGGTCTCAACACTGGCGACCGAATCCGTATGGACATGCCGAGATACTAAGCAAACATCTGGGCACCAATATCAACTCGGATACCACTGTCATGTACTTGGTTTTCAAGAGACCCTTTTCATGTGACTTTCCAAGCAGAGAGCAGTGGCAAGACAACGAAGTGTTGAACGGGTCCAAATCCATCTGCATAGGAACAGGCCTTTTCCCCGAAGACTTAGGACTTAGCAGCCCCATAAGGTTCCCGGATCACAGCAGTGTTTTCTAAGCGGAGGTCCTAGCAGTGACAACAGCTGCCCAACTAGTGTCAATGCAAACCATATCGGGGGACGATACTACAATCTACATCGACACCGAAGCTTGTGAAGTGTTGTCGCGAAGAGCTCAGGGTTCTTGGCACGGAGCACAATGTTAAACTGTGCTGGGCTCCTAATCATAGCTGGGTACCAGGTAATGAAAAAGTTGACGAATTACCAAGAATGGGTTCAGACCTAGATCAAGAGCAAGCGGACGGCACGGTCAAACCTCCACTTTGCAATCTAAGGGCACAAATTGCACAAAAAAACCTTAATAAAAGCAAATAACAGGTGGTAAGCGCTAATCACCTGTTAAATATCAGGAAAACTAGAATATGGCAAAGCAAAAACCAGCAAGATTTTACAAAATAGACAGAAGATCGCTGGGAATGCCTACTGGCCAAAACATGCTAAGATATCACGCAAAGACGGTATATGTACATATGCAGGAGATAGAGATAGAGAAAGAGGTCCATGAGGATACAACCCATTTTTTCTGTCATTGCCCATATCTGTGTGAGATAGGAAATAGAACGCCATGCAAATTCTTCTTCGATTATATCGACGAACTATATGATGGTTCACCGTCAGAATTTCTCAAATTTGCAAGGCCGACCGACTGGTTAGCACCAAGCAATTAAAACCGCAGTAGAAAATATCATGGGTATCACAATGGGTGTAGTATGGTGAGGTAATCCTCACCAGCCCACAAACCTAACCTAACCTAATGTAAGTGTGATCAGTGTCAACCCTAGCACTCACAGTGGCATAACAATGGACATACCTTGGATCTAAGTGCACAGTTGAGGACCACTCCAAACTTACTAGCGTCACGAAAACGCTGATACGACGACACTACAACAGCAACATTTTCCACTTGTGATTCAAATGTAAAACTCACAGAAAAGCGGAACCAATCTCTCAATCAGTTGGAAAGTAGGACGAAGTTTGTTGCGTTGGATATTTCCAAGGCAATGGACTGAGTTAGCAACCATGCTTCTTTGTCGACTTTTGTTTGACGGATTGGAAAGTACCTTTCTGTCGCGATGCTTCTCAAGGCTTTGCTTTGTCATCGACTAGCTTTCCCACAGGAACATTGGGAAGTTCTGACATCGACTGTCTTGAACACCAAAAACCTGTTTCCTGTCTCTCTCTGTTTCATCATTTCTTCCACAGACAGTGCTCTAGTGAAAATCAACATTTCACCCGCGTCATGATACGAATGTTCATCACTTTACTTTCGAATGCTCTAGACAGAGATTTCTTCTACATATTTATTTATAAGTGGTGATGTGCATCGGTATCTCCTTCGTCCCTCTTCTAATAAACATCTCCGTACTTTAATTTAAGGATCGTAATTGTCTCGTTAACCTTAATTATAACATAACAGTCAAAAAATAGTGACATAGTGACATAGTGACAAAATAGTGACGGAAACCGTGACAGCATATCAGCTGTTTGATGTACATTTGTACGATTGTACATACATTCATGCGTGTTGTCACGTAGTTACCTCCTTTTTCGTTCCCACAATTCTCACCACCCTCAACCACCTCTCTTGTGCCTAACAACCAAACATCAACTTTCATTAAGGTTACTGATAGCTTCATGATTTATAGTCTGACAGCATAGAATCATACAACATAGCCCGCTTTGTTGTTACCACAGTCGCGTAATGTCCATGTTTCTCGATAACATATCTAGACGAGATGTTTTCGTTCTACTTCCTTGACATTGAAGCGTTACAAGTGAACAACGATAAGACTATTCGACGTTGAAGAGTAGTGATTGTGGGGGGCGATCCAAAAATCCCACCGGTTCCACTAGAAATCATAATTCTTCATATTCAAAGGGAACGAGTTTAGCATGAATGGGGGATGAATAACATTTGGTAAACTAAACTTTCCATTGTTATTTCCAGGACAAAGGAAGGCTCTCGGTTCCCCGAGAAAACCCAAGACTCTTAGTTGGCCTTGGCAATGACTCCCTTCATCAGAATTTTCCCAGCTTATTGGTTTTTGAACCGTTTTGCTTGGGGCCTCACAACTATCATGGTGCTCTCCAACCTCTGAGTAGCTAATGAAAACTGATGTGGTACAGAAGACCACAAAGGACAAATGGAAAGAAAAATAAACAAACCGCCAGCAGAACGCCTGAGAAACTCCATGAAACCTAAGCTCAATATTTTTGTTCCCATGTCGTAGCAACTTTCTCTTGTCGCTTGAAGGACCATCTCAAAGGACTATATTACCGAATATTTACAGGACCAAACCAAACGTAACAAGATTTCGAATACAAAACGAGAAAAATTTGGCACAAAAAATTGTTTATTTTTGTTCAATGAAATCCTGGCTCTTCCTTGCAATGCAAAATAAATTTTCTCTTCCAAAAGCCAAAAAGGATGCATGCCACACACACCTGCCCTTTTTACACAATGCACCTTGAGAGCTGAGATAGTTGAGATACGAGCACAATAATGAAAATTCCATTTGCCAAAACCACACCCGAAGCGAAGATGGAAAGTACTCGATACCTGAGCGAAAAAAATGTTTCTTTTAATGAAATGCAACACCTGCCTACCTCTAGAATGACACAGCTAGCAGAGCACCGAAGGATTACACATTTCCTACTCCTAAGCATCCGTGTATGTTCTAGGAAGCGGATCGCATTAAAGACACAATAAAAATAAAATAAAAATAAAAATGGCTTAGGTAACCGTTGCACGTGTACCTGGGAACATAATTACACGGTGTCATGGTGTCATCCTACTTCAGGTGCATATGCTTCTTTCGGAGTCCATCAAACGGCAGAAACCGTAGGAGAATAGTAATGAGATTGCCTGGCATAGATTAGGCGGTGCCCAGTGACATTCTGCGACTCTAAGTATGCGGCAGTAAAAAGATGTCACATAAAGATACAGCCCAAAAGGGATGTGAGTGAATTGAGAGATCCAGAGCGGATGTGGGAAAAGAAGACACAGAGCAATGGTCTCATCTGGTTAATTAATTCATGAAGCTCTAGCCCAGAGTATCTCGAGAGTGGACACTTAGCGGTTTATTAAAATTGAACTATAACTTGTGGCATATGACCGATTTTTTTATGACTTGTTAATTGCGATGTAAGATCAAACTAAGATGACATCTTCTTGGTTAGTTCGTGTAAGAGAGTGGAGACGTGCCTTTGGCACGGGATATGACGATGTTGTCAGAGAAAGTTTATTGCGAGCTTTGGGTGGTCAAACATTTAAGGGGTCATTTGTCAAAGTTTGGAAACTTCTCTGTAGGGATTTTCTAAACCAAACTAGTGACAGAGATGCGTGAGAAGTTGTTAAAGGGAAAAAGTTCGGTGGTGAGACCACCTGAACAGTGATTCGTCGGGTCACTGTTGATCGTCTTACAGCATGGAATGGTGCAAGATGGCAAAAGCTAATGTCATAGGCAAGTGCTTGCTCTAACTTCTTGTACATGTAGGCTCGATGCAAGCGCATGGAACGAAGAGTGGCATCCCTTAAGTGATATGAATAAATACCTGGTGCGTCAGCCCAGGGTAAGCCAAAGCCTTACTTGTGTTACATTTTTCACATGAATGGAAGGGATCTATTCCGAAGGGCGAATTGAGATGCTTCTACATGACAAGTTATAGTTTACTCCTTGACGAGAGGAGGTAACGCGAAGAAAAGCTCGGTCCAAATTGCTGGGACTCAAACCTACATTCCGACACACGACGATCAGACTCAATACTTTTAACCAAAAAATTTGCACCAAAGGCGATTGACTCCTTTTTTATTCTTTCTGTGGCATTTCCTTTCCATGTTGGTTTTCGATCAAGTATGTTTCCTAGGAATTCACCTGACCTGGAGGAAGTGAAGATAGCCATATCCAAACTTAAGTCCAACAAAACTCCTGGAGCTGACGGCCTAGCTACCGAGCAGTTCAAAGCGGCAGGTGATGACTTGGTGAGGAGCATGCACCAACTCACCTGTAAAATATAGTCGGGGGAAAGTATGCCCGATGAATGGAACCTCAGCATTGTTTGCCCGGTCCTCAAGAAAGGAGGCCATCTGAACTGCGACAACTACAGAGGCATCAGTCTTCTTAACATCGCTTACAAGATCTTATTTGCCGTGTTGTGTGAACGTCTGAAGCCGTTCGTCAACAACCTCATCGGTCCACATCAGTGTGGTTTCAGGCCAGGAAAGTCCACCATAGACCAAATATTCACTGCGGCAGATCGTGGAGAAAACCCAGGAACTTCAAATCTATACCCACCACCCTTTCATCGATTTTAAGGCCGCCAATGACAGCATCTATAGAGACGAGCTATAGTTTTGGCATCCCTGCCAAACTCGTCCGTTTATCCAGGATGACGATGGAGAAGGGTTTAGACAAGGCGACGCGCTGTCTTGCGACTTCTTTATCATCGTTCTTGAAAGAATAGTGCAAAACACACGCGCCAACACCAAAAGCACAATCTTTCAAAAGTCCGTCCAATTACTCGCATATGCCGACGATATTGACATAATCGGAAGAACGCAGCGTGATGTCACTGGTGCGTTTGTGAGTATTGAGACGGAGGCGGCGAAGATGGGTCAATGAAGGCAAGACAAAGTATATGCTGTCAATCCAACACCGACATCTCGGACAGAATGTCATTATAGACAGATATAACTTTGAGGTAGTTAAGGACTTTGTCTACCCAGGCTCCGCAATCAATTCAGACAACGACACGAGCCCCCTAACGACTAAAGTGACCCTGTATAACACCTCAATCGTCCTATTCCTGCTCTACCGCGCAGAGGCATGGACTTTGTCAAAAGCGGATAAAGTTGCTCTTAGCTGTTTCAAGTGGAAATTCTTGGGGTGATTTTCAGTCCCGTTTGCATAAACAGTGAATGGAGGAGGGGATACAACGACGAACTGTACGGACTGTACAGTGACATCGACTTAGCCAGAAGAGTGAAGGTCCAACGCCTGAGGTGGCTGGGTCCTGAAGAGCGGACGAACACCAATGTTTAAGCCCGGAAAATCTTCGGATCCACACCCGTGGAACGGCGCAGTGGAGGAATACCGCGACTCAGGTGGTGCTCGCAAGTGGAAGGGGACCTTAACCAACTTGGCGTGCGATACTGGAGACAGCTGGCTAAAGGTAGAGCTGGCTGGAGATGCTTATTTGTTGAGGCCCAAGTCCACCCTGGACTGTAGCGTCACCTTAAATAAGTACATATGTACCCTAGCAAGCTCGCAATTTTCTGACACAGTGTGACAGTGCGGCGTTTCAACGAATCATTCTTTTATTTTGGCGTAAGCAGTATTACAATTTCGTAAATGACCAAACGTGAAAAGATCTTTCCTTGCGGTTTCACCCTCGAGGCCAAAGCATTGGCGTGGCTGGCTCTCGAGTCTAGCTTTTTTTTTAATGACATTTTAAACCTGGGAAGAACGTGAATTTGCCGGTCTCTAGGAGTAGGACTCCTTTTGCAGTTCGCCGAATTTGATTTACATTCTTGACAAACACTTGAAGTTCGGGGTCGTTTTTCACTTTACAAAGATTTATGCATGTAGGAGTCTCTGTGTATGGAACATGTTCCTGTGTCATCTAAAATTATATCAATATCAAACAGCCTTCACAACTCTTCCATTGTTACCGCTCTCCTGGGAACTATAACTGCCTGATTGATGTATTGTTTCAAATAATAACACACCGTGTAAATCCAGTACACGCGTATTGACGTAAAAATGTTTTAACACAGCCAATTAATCAATCTCAGGATGGAATCTGTCCTTGTTCGCATAAAAATAGAACCGAGTGCGTATTCGGAAACAGTGATCTCTACAACAGAGAGAAAGCTGCTTCCTCATTTAAAGACGCTCGGCATTCATAAACATCACGTTTTTATTGCCCATTAGTGTTCGAAATGGTTTCGAATGGCTTCGAATGGTTTTTCTTGGGAAAAAAGAACTTTCTCATCCATGGAAATATCCCTTCACTTTATCAGCGAGGTGTTGGAAACGCTTTTTCTGAAAATGAAATTCCGTATGCCAATCGACCTTACCAATCGACCTTTATCAGCTGATGCCCCCGTCGAAGAATGAGCCATACGAGTGTGGTATTTATGCGATCATTTATCTGTCCGTTGAAAAGTTTCCAGAATTAGAACCTCCGGATCGCTGTGTATGTTCGAAAATGCATGCGTTCATAATTGCTTTTATAAATACCAACCGACATCGTTATATTTTGTGTTCCCCCGGAGAAGATACTGTGACATACTGCCATAGGTGTCTGGTGAGTAATTTGTGCTCTAAATTTAGTTGAGCTTCGAGGCGTCTACACCGCGGACTTTGTGTAGAGATTTAAATCCAAGAGTTATGCATTTTTCAATAGTCGCGGTATTATGTGAGCGCATTTTTCGAAACAACACACTGGAAAATTTTCGAAAACGAAAAGGAAATTGGTCGTGTATCTAGACACGGAGCACCTTAATGAGATTGTTTCAGGAAATATATTCCCCCACAGGCGTGTGCAGCTAGCTTGCCAATGGGGCAACGCTTTTTAAAACAGAAATAGTCCGAGTTTACTTCGGCTGTTTTGGGGGGATAGATACGTATTGCTGCAAGCACACGTCTTGCTTCAGTCAAAATAGATAAATTTTCGGGGAGAGTGTAGACGTGTGTTTAATGATAAACGGCGATAAATTTGGAAACTGTGGAGATGGAGATTTTTGGAGCAGGAAACACGGGAAAGATTCGGTTAAAGTTAACCCACTATGAGGGACTCAGGTTTAGGGAGCTTAAGTGGACTCTCCACATTGCTCAAAATTACTCCAGCCTGGTCAGTCCTACAGGATAACTCAGCATTGCTCCTGCCGTCGCTCGTGAATACCCCGAGATACTTAAACTTCTCAACCTGTTTCAATAAGACTCGACTAACAAGCAGAGTGGTCGCCGTGGGTCGGTGGTTAGTGCGTTGGACTGCTGACCGAGCGGCGTGGGTTCGAGCCCCAGCCAGGAAAACACCAAACATTTTTCGCGGCACCACCTCTCGTCGGGGAATGACAAGCCTCCGGGAGTATAATCTGTCATGAAAGAGCTTCTCACTTCGCCGTTCGGAGTCGGCAATAAATTGTAGGTCCCTTCCATTCATGCGAAAAATGTAACACGCACAGCATGAATGGTTGCGAGAAGCTAGGCCTTGGTTCATCTCGAGCTGTCGCGCCAGCTATTTATTTATTTATTTTTTAACAAGCAGAGTGCATGGAACACGCGTTCCGGAAATTACCATTCACGTTTACCCTCATCCCAGCTTTAAAACAAACGGCGGCGAACTTATTTAATGCGCGCTGGTTGGACGTAAGGATGACCAAGTCATTAGCAAAAAGCAGATGACTTATCCTTAAGTCTCCCAATTCGAACCGTTCCTCATCACGGCTGGGGTGTAATATCCAATCCATGAAAAGGAGAGGGAGGTGACAGAACGCAGAACTGGCAAAGTCCAAAGCGCACAGTGAAAGGTGTCGATTTGACGCCGTTCACAGCTCTTACAGTTTGTGTATAGAGATGGAATGGTCCTCAGAAGAGAACCGTCAATCCTGTACTCCTGCAATACACTCCAGAGTTGACCTCGAGGGACGCGATCATATGCTTTCTTTAAATCCACTAAATAACTGTAGATGGGTTTGGCATACTCTCAGGCCCTCTCAAGTACCATTCTGAGAGTGAATAGCTGGTTGGTTGTGCTACCTGGACGAAAGCCGCACTGCTCATCGCTCAACCTGGATTCGACCACAGCTCTGGAACGCGTTTCCAACACCTTAAAAAAGAGGAAAAATCATCCCAGTTTGCCAGTTGCTAGGTGTTTCACCGCAATCCCAGGGGCCAAATCGTCTCTTCCGTGATCGTATAACTCGTCACGTAAAAATGTGCTTTCTGGGATCAAATCGCTTTGTTTTTACGTGACGAGTTATGTTATCACGGAAGAGACGATTTGGGCCCAGACCACTTTAATGACACGAGAGAGCCATTTCACTCGCTCTTCCCCCAAGCCCTTGAACATTTCTGGCCGGATTTCATCCACAGCAGCAGATTTGCGCACATTTGGCGCTTTAATCGTCAAAGTCACCTCCTCTTCGGCGAGAGTATTCTCCGCCCTACTTAAATTTATGGATTTGCCATCCTCAGTGCTCTGTTCGGGATTGAGCAGCTCCAAAAAGTGCTCGCCCTATCTGCGCAGAATGTCCATCTTTGGATTTGACTCCTTCGATGATATTAAACTTCCTTCCTCTGAGGCAGTGATCACCTAAGGAGGCGATCACGGTCCAATTTCTCGCCGAACTCCTTCCACGACTTATCCTTATTTGCTTTAACAGCCAGCTTGCAAGTTGTTCGGGCCTCCATGTACTGGTTGGGAGACGCTGAATCTCCCAAGTGTATCCACACCTTAAAGGCTTCTTTCTTCTTTCTGATGGCTTCGTGAACTCCGGGTGTTTTAAGCCACGCAGTTCTTTCCTCACCACCAGCCGCCACACCGAGCAGCTTTACTCCGCAGGCATCTCCTGCCGAGGCAAAGACTGCTGTTGAAAACAACCTCCATTTTTCCAGCTTCTTCTTATCTAGCTTGTTATGGAAAAAGATAGTTCCGAGATTTCACCGGATCTACATAGGATCAATTTCGGTTCACTCAGTGGTTCTTCTTTCAAAATTTATCTTAATCATATGCTGGGCTAATCTGGGCTAAATTGGGCGTGTTAAAACCCTAGGGCCAGTCTTAAATAATCTGTCGAAGAGATACACTAGTTCTTTCTGACTTTCTCACTGCTTACAGTGTCATTATTGGAGCAACTGAGAGAACCTTTCAAAGCAACTATGATAATGAAAAAATGGAATGTGTTGCGTACCCGCTTTGCGAGTGCCCTGTCCTGGCTAGTAGGAGAATGAGAATTTTTGATCACCACTGCGGGTATTCTGAAATGTGATGGTTCCGAACCAACAATTATTACCAAGGAGCTGATAGGTGGGCCCTGTTTTGAACATAAAGTAGATATGTAGTGGTTCCTATGGCTAGGCCTTGGCCCATTCCGAGCTGTCAAGCGAGCAATTTTTTTCAAAATAAGTATACGTAGATACTTAACTATGGTAGGCTCAGTTGAGATGCATAAGATAAGTCCTGGAACTTCACTGGAGTCCATTGCTTTTCATCGTATACTCGGTTAACTAGAGAGGCTTATTGGTTGAGGTCCAAGGTCACCCCGTGATTTTGCATCACCTGACTAAGTAAGCAAAGGTATTCAGTTTTGTCGGACACGGCTTTGAATCTTTAATTACTTCTGCTGTCAGCTTCTATGTATGTGCATATATAGGTCTGTCACTTCGTAATTTCCCTTGCTAAGTGGCCACCAATTTTTTCCTATCATGGCACGTCACACTTATGAATTTCAGCTTTGACTTTTTCTGTGACATTTCTAAAGGTCCACCTGTAGCCTCTGTTGACCCATCTCCACATTGCAAACTGATGCCTTCCGCTACAAATCGAAACACGTTTTTTCAAAGTCAGTGCCAGTGGTCAATTATATATCGTTAGTCACCATCGCATGAACAAAATGCTCATACTTCCGGTCATCTACTAATGTTCCGGGAAATTAGCTAAAAATGCCGAAGGAAATTTGACGGATGGTAGACACAAAGAAAGTACTCGTACATGGCGTCTATTACAGGCGAACGAATCATAAAAAATGGTAGCAGAGAAAATATATTGTGTGTGTACAACCAGTTTGCAATGCATCATGCTGCACCCTATTGCTTTTGGTGATGTAGGCGATTAAACGAATTTTCAACACTCCGTGATGAGATTTTTCTGTCAGGATGGAGCAACTAAATCAATGGCGGATCATTGTAGGACCAGTCGCTTGTGGCATATTAATTTGAGGATCGGCGTTGACGTGATCGAGAAAGTTAAACGAATTGCATACTTTGGCATTATGTCTTCAACTGATGCACTGTTTCTGTTATCAGCCAATCCTTAGGCTGCAAGACACTCATCAGGTGACTTAAAATAGCGCCCATGTGGCCTTATTTCGTAGGGTTCCATTTCACGTCACCCAGTTATCAATGAAAAGAGCATCGGTCTGCAAGAATTTCAATCTATCATCACAGTTCAACACAAATCCCAAACACGCAATACTGGATAGAACCGTATGGATTCAGCACGAAGTCATACTTAATGATTCCATCCCGATCTTAACGGCCGGGAAAGTCGTTACTTGTGCCTTTTCAAAAGATCTCGGCCTTCGCCAATCCCTAGCTTTAGTAACTATTTCTCTTGGGGTTGCAAAAATGGGGAAAAGAAGAAATCAATTGTACATTTCCTTTGCACGTAATCTTAACTTAAGGTCAACACCTACCTCTTCAACGATCTAAACGATTGTCGTACTGCCAGTACGCTGAAAATTCATTGCTCACAGCAGGGTGAAAAATTTGCAGCCTATTGCGAAAGCAGCACAGAGGCAGCCTCTGAAAAATCATCGTATAAGCAGTTCAGAAAGCCGCCTTGTAGGCAATCTTCAGAAATCGTCCACCCACAACCTGAACCCTGCGTCCTATGTGAAAATGTCCAGGAGGGTACTCCTTTCTTTGAATTTCTCAACAAGGTTTTGTAAGGTTGTTTGGTGCTCATAAAAAGACCTTCCATGAAGGGAATTGGTTTCTGTGCTTAATTTCCCAACAGTGTGAATTTCTTAGACGTGGACCAGGAGCATAAAAAAGTCCTTTCAGCTCATTTCAATTTCTTAAGCCCAATCTGCCGAAAGGAAGCATTAGAGCAAAGACGAAGTAGATAAGCATCAGGATAACCTCTTGTGAAACTGTGGAACTCTGCTGCGTACGTCCACAAAATTTCCTCCCTAGATCCACTTCAGATACTCAAGTTGTAAACGAATACTAAACTGAAAAGGGTGTCAGAATCTCATTCATCTCCCCTAGACAGTGCCTTGACTGAATTGACTGAATGTGAGACCAGGGGAGGACCACTAGGTAGAATGGCCCACGAAATGGTCAGTACAATTTTTCCGTGCAGTAAGGAGCATTTTCTCGTCAAAACATGGTTGATTCTAATCTAAAAGAACCCTGCCCTGCCCCAGCCTCGTGTATTCCTTAAAAGGCGAACTGATAGTGTCATCAGTTTTGAGATAGATTTTGACGTGAATAGAGCTACAACCCAGCATGAACTTTCTTGTCACTCTGTTTCTGTTTCCAATTAGCGAGAGATATACTCTCTTTTTGTGATTCCCGCAGGATATTTAGGATATGACCGTGTTAAGGGAAATCATCAGGCATGCAGTTGTCGCTGTGATCGGGCACTCAACACAACACATGAGAAATTGTTCAGCCATTTCTATGAGAGACGATCGACAATCTAGAGCTGACTTTGAAGTAAGTGAGACCGATTCAAGGACATATTGTCGTTGGGCTTTCCATAAAAATGACATTGGATACCCACCAGGAAAGAGCTTCCTGAATTACAATTTTCTCAGCTTGCAAGGGATCAGTGAGGCGGGAGGAGGAGCTCACATTAAGCTCTTTTGACAAGAGAGAATTAGCCACTCTACTTCTGGTGGAGCTCCAAAAATCGTGTCGATTGTCATCTGGAACTGGAAGTGCTACTACATATGCTATCTAGAACATCAAAAAAAGCCTGTAATCTATTTAACGAAACACAACAAAGTGGTTAACGTGAGAAGAATCTTCATAATCAACAAGAGTCCTTGACTCCAACCCTTGCGAACGTTGTGTCAAAACGTTTTATTTTCTTTCACAACAACTCCGGACAAACATAAAACGCACCCTATGCCAGATCGGTGGAATGAAAAATCAAATTAAACGAGGTAATGACGAAGAAGAGAATGCATTTTGTCTTCTTTTTATGTTTTAACACCTATCGCACAATTTAACTTGACCTTTTCATAACTGTGTTTGAGCTAGGTATGCCATCATTACAGTTGGAGTACAGGTTGCGGTCAGTAGTATTCCAAAGAGATCAACGCAAGGTGATTAGCTCTCCAGGTGGTGGGTTATTGTGAAAATTAAATAAAAGGTCAGACAAGTTGAGTCGCCTGCTCTGTTGAACTCAATAAAACTGAGAATGCGGTAGGTACGCGGCAACAGTAGTCGAACAAGTTGTAAAGATTGATTTGAAGAAGTTGCAGATAAGGGAAATTAATTGTGATTTCAACATAATACCACCAGACTTGACAAGATGGATAGATATAGATACACTTATGTCCTCTTACCTAAGCCACCTGTCGCGTGAATATTAAAAATTGTCCAGAATTCCTGTGATTTGTATTCTTATGTTCAGCGTCATGTAGGTCCTCGTCCTGGGTTCCATTGCATTGTGAACAGCTCATGGAACTGCCAACGAGCTTGTTGATTGAGATTCGAGTTCAGGTCCACCCCTGTTAGTAGGTGACTCGAGCATTACCTTGGCGTAGTTTTCATAGTGCGTGGGTATTTCAAGACATTCGAAAATTCCGCCACTCCCCCTTTTATCACTAGAAAAATACGCTTTAGTAGAACCACTTTACAGAGACTTTCATTAATGTTTTTTGCGTATCGCAGAAAAAATGTGAGTAAAACGTAATTTAAAAATGTTTTATGGCTCCAATTAAGCGGAGGCTGGGAAGGGCGTATGTTATGGAAAAGTCTGATGCAATGATAGAACACATGAAGACAGCTTTGGATGTGAATAGAGTTTGGACCGGTCAGGTTCATAAAATACGAGATTACAGCATTCACAGCTAATCTTTTACGATCCAAGTGGTCCCAATATTTTAATAATCTTTTGCGTCTTATCAACATTTTGGCAAATCTTCAATTGACAAGCAGGCTGAGTGTGTGACACTGTGTTCTTTCAATGGAGGAAGTCGTAAATAATTTATTAGACGCTAGTGAAACTAAGTAGCTAGATCTTTACATCTTTCGTCTGGCCGTTAATTATTTCTAAAAAGGGCGTGTATTGGGGGTGTGAAAACAGATGGTGTGTAATTCATGAAGTATTTCGATTAATTTGTCTAAAAATTTAAGATTTCATTTTCTCTAGACAGCGATCATCAGTTGGAGCTCGACACTTATAGAAGCACTAGGGAAAGCTCTGTGTGTCACCGGGACTCAGCGGTTAGTGCATTCGGCTGCTGGGAGAACTGCGTCGGTTCAAGCCCTAGTCATAGCGGCATGGCGGATGATAACCAAAGTTGCTGGGGTTTAAGTTCTAAAGGACATAATATTTCAACAAGGGGATACTAGGCTCCACAAGCTGCATGAAACTTTGGGCTTATTGGAGACAAAGGTTAAAGATTTTACAATACTACGCTCTGACGGCGTGCGACTGAAATACCTCAAAACTATGCTTTGTCTAGCTACTTTGAATCTCTGGCTCAAGCCTAACGAAAAAGATCTGATTAGGTCATGACATCTGTCTAAATATTTTTCCATTGAGGAGCACGTATGAGCTCGACAGTCCAACCCAATCGAAAGACTTACTTTTCTACACACTCATCACACACGTGCTTTGGGCAAGATATTCCTCGGCCAAGGGCAACCGCTTTGTTCTTTTATGAACTTTTATAGTATTCAATGGCTCTTGTGCCGGCAATCTTCCCAACATGAACTTTAATGAATGAAAATATGTACAACATACGCCTCCATTTTCCATAGCAACGCGGCGGGAATTATTCGTTTTTATCTCTTTCCCCCGAGATGATTATTACGACGTGAGAGATGTTTATTTTCAAGTTTTGTTGGATAAATTACTGCGAAGATATACCGAAGGTTTTATGCCAGTTTCTGTAAAACAATGGTGACCTGAATTTGGGTAAGAACTGGAATCTTGGAGAAAATATATTCAAATTCAGATTCAAATCACATTAAGGTAGTGTCGCCATATTATCTTTGTTCTTTTTTTTTTACAATGACGAACCGAGATCGGGAAATAAAAGCGAACATACCTAAATTTAGTTGTCAAACTGAAGGAAATTGACCATTCGTCATGCGGTCCATATAACAAAATTAACAAATTTGGAAATGTCTCGCGAAATAAGATATTATATAGACCTCAAGACATACGAGTAAAAAGAAAAATAAATCACGGGCTTTGAAAATTAAAACCAACTGTCACTCTGTTAAAATGTTGTCAGCACTGGTTTAGTGGTGACAACATTTCAAAACGTGTCAATCGAAACTAGCTTATTTAGGTCTGGTGGAAACGTAGTAGATACAAATGTGAAGAATGAACAGACTTTCCGAGTGTGAAGACCTCTTCAAGGCTGGTTGTAGCCATGTAGGTTCTGATGCGTAGTGAATTCTCTAAAATTTACGTTTTCAAGATGGAGTTGCCGAAAATTAGTTAGATCACCGTACAAAACCTGAATACCTAGGCTGCTGTCAAACTTTTTAATTTAGAGCCACTTCTTACTTCGCACTGGTTCGTTGTTCCGCAATGTACGTTGTAAAAGAAATCCTATAACATAAGGTTAGGTTTAGCTGGGATTCCATTACTAGGACCATTGCAATCCCTAGAGAATAGTCAGTTAGGGCAAATTCTGAATACTTCCTTTAAAACACGACAGATCACATCCGTAACCAGGATTGAATTCTTGAGAGTGTTCAGGAGATTTTGAGCTCACACACAAATCGAGAAATTCTTCTCTCGGTTAATGAACATTTCTAAGGGAACTCAGCTCCCTTCAGCACCTAGCTGCCCACGGGCGTGAGATAGATACTATGTCCTATATATCCCTAAATGAGAAAATGACAATGACAATGATAATTATTTGTAAGTCCTAATCTCATGGCATATTTCTGCAAATGGCAATGACCAGTTAGTTTTCCTGAGATTTCGCACCTGTCAAATGGCCTTGGATACTCAATGTCCTATTAGGACCACCCATGATGTGCCTTCGTGACTGATTAGTCCTATGTAAAAAAAGGCTTTAATGAGGCAGGAAGATCGTTTCGCAGCGTCAAGCCGCTAAAAGGAAACTCGGAAACCCCATCCACGTACCATCCACGTACTTGTGCATTCTGGATACCCCTCAAAACTCATTAAAAGAAAGCTAAGTCGCGATTTACTGCAGTCATCGAGACGTAATACTGCAGTGAAGCGTAGTACTGTTTTAGAAGAGACCAGCATACTAGAAAAGGTGCTTAGATAGTTAGGATCGTGCAGATTTGCGCAGCCGTATTGGAAACTTAAGACTTAAAAAACGCTTCCAACTCTGCCAAGCAAGGTGATATGCTGGACGCCCTACAAAAGGTCTTTAGAGTACCAGAGAGATAGTTTTCGAAAACACAGAGCCAGTAGAAAGGAAACCACAGCGGGGGAAGCGTAGGGCTCAATTCATCTTCTATGACGGGAATTTTATATGGAGTTGCCAGAACGCACTTTCTTGACAGATAATATTGCCACAGTGATCACTGCACGGAAAGCGGGTAATGATCAGAAAAGGATCAACCAAATCATGAGACCCGTGTGGTCTGGACGGTCTAAGCCAAGAGCATGAGAAGACAGATAAAGTTTGACTGACTAAAGGGCGCATGGCATCACCCTGGAGTAATGCGAAAACTGATATTAAGCTCGCCAATCTTGTAGACTTTCCATTTTAGCTATCAAGACAAAGTTTTCTGGCATCCGCGGCTTCTATAGCAGACATTCAGCCTTCCTTGTAACGATGCTAGAAAATAGGATGCAAAGATTCTCTCGGCTAAAGTATTGCTATCTTAACTTTGTGGACTATATCTCCATCTTGATGCAGCTCATAAAGATAGCAGTTGAATTGGCTCTTTCTTTCACATTCCTCACAGACGAGGTCTAATACCCGACGGAGTAGTTTTCTCTCGAAGGATTTCCGCATTATGTTCTGCTTACTGTCGGCTCTGCCCTCCTGAACGTATCTACATATATAAAGACTAGCTGGTGGTCGATTGGTTAGTGATTCCATTGATTGGTGATTGGAGAAAGCCAGTTTGTTGTGTAGAATAAATCATTAAGGTCCCCGAGTACGATTTTGACTTCATTTACGTACAGTCTCCCTTAATTCTGTCCTTAAGATTACAATATTCTTCCTGGTAGAAACTTCAACCTCTTCGGAAGCGGTGTGCGCACATATTTTTTGCTGAAGTTATCAAATATAGCTTTGATGCGGATCACAGAGATGCGATCACTTGTTGGCTTAAAGTCAAACCCTTGACCACAAGGATTCCGCATCCTAACATGTACAGTTGACTGTAGTATGTACATGTCACAGACTAATTTTTTTATCCTTCCTGATCCTATTCACCATTTTTATTTTGTATCGCAGTGACATCAAACAGTGACAAAATTAATAAATAGCTGGCGCGACACCTCGACTTAAGCCAAGGCATATTTTCTCGCAACCATTCATGTTGTGCGTATTACATTTCTCGCACGAATGGAAGAAACCTACAAATTTATTGCCGACCCCGAACGGCGAATTGAGAAGCTCTTTCATGACAGATTATACACCCGGAGGCTTGTCATTCCCCGATGCCGCGAAAAATGTTCGGTGGACATGGCTGGAGGTTGAACCCACGCCGCTCGCACAGCAGTCCAACGCACTAACCACTGAATCACGGCGAGCTCCAGCACACATCAGCCTTATACTACGAAAAGATATATGTATGTATGTCTAGAAGTTTACAGCGTGGGTACGTTCTAGGTGCACACTTGTAGATCATAGTCCATGAACGTCCCAAGCCGTGTTGCTATGGTTTTCAAGCCCTGTGTCTATAACTACATTTTGCGTTTACCTGAAGGCCCGAGCTCATGTTAAATAAGCGAAGGACGGCTCCTTTCTGGTTTTGATAAAACCAGACAGTACAGCGAGTGCGACTGTTGGTCGTTTAGGGTTCATACACCACCATCTCTCTTCCAAAGCCTCGACTCTACCCTTAAAATTCTTAATGAGCCCCGAAAATGTCGAAGTAGCTCATCTAAGGTGGCCGCTAGTCTGACCACCATTGATCCCGTGGAGTTGAACGCATCCTTCTGATTGTTCTTGTTAGACTTCTGTGATGCGATTTAATTCCTTGTCGCTTCCGAGTTTTCAGGCGTTACCAGATAGCTATCCAACGGGCACTACGTGGAAAAGATAATGCGACATTTTGCCCACGCTACTGTCTACATGGTAAATATCAGAAGTTCCTATCACAAGTTGAGCAATGAAGGCCTGTCTTTTCCCGCAGAGTGTCCTCGGCACCACCAAGTAAGTCCATAAGTCAGTGGACCTGCTAACCACACACTTAAAAATTCAATCAATTTCCCTTTCCGGAAGTTATCAATTAACGACCGGCCCATAGATCTTCCTTAAACTAATTTCTTATGCCGAGCATGTCGCCACAGATATTTCATTTTTTTTTCTATAAAATTTGCATACACACTACATCTTATCTTTAAATTTAAATTTTTCGTGTTGGAAAAAGGGTCAGTGAGTGGTTACCACCGATAACATCGCAACAATTTCGAAAGTTAAATTCGCCAAAATTATGTGCTTCGCTGTCATTATACTCTGTCAACCTTCAGACACTGAAAGTGTGTTTTGTTTTTTTTTTGCTGTCTGGAAAAAAAAACCTTCATAACGCCGGCCGGCGTTCGATCGGATACTTCACTTTAACTCCAACTTGAGCTAGAGTTGCTCAATAAAAAAACAAATTTACACACACACCCCTCCGTCACCGAATTTTTGACAAGTCGTCAAGAGATTGCAAAAGCTAAACACGTAAAGACACGAAACCAAAAAAAAAAGAAGCAACAAAGCTTAAAACTTTTATTTGTTTATCTAGATACTTATTCGTTATTTACCCAGCAGAAAACAAAAAAAAAAAAAACGAAACCTCCACAAGCCTTAACAATTTTTTTTTTTTTCGTTTTTTTGTTGAAGTTCAAGTTCAAGTTGTAGCACACTAGAACAGTGGGGTCTTTGACGTGACCATGAACCTTGTGTGTACACACAAAACATGCCGGTATGGCGGTGTGATGTGAAAACTAGGTTTAGTCGGTACGAAGAAGACGACGCCGGTCGGTGGACGCATGTGCCACTCACTTGGGCATACTTTCCATTTTCATAAAATTATGTATGGCTCTGGATAATGGCTAAACGCTTACTCATCGTCGTCTCTTGCTTCCTCTGCTTCTGCTTCTTCTTCATCTTCATCTTCGGCTCGCATCTCGCACATTTTTTAATGTTTGTTTGTTCTTATGCTACATTCTTTCGTTGCGTGGCTTTGTGTGCGTATCCGCGAATGTAAATATGAAAAGCATGGCATTGGCATCTTGTCGATGGCTTTTCCCCGAATGTAATGTGTTTGCAATCCACAGATGTCGAGCTACGAAAATTCGTTTCGGATAGATACTTTTGGGCAAAGTCCATTGGGGGCTTAGGGTAATTGGCAATTCTAAGCCAGAGAGACACTTTGAGCGAAGAATACCGGGAGGGTATCACAAGCCGACAGGTGATTGCGGTGCGTGTGTGTAGGTCGGTTCAACGCACGCCGAATTCGTGAAGGCCAACCTAATACGACTTTTGCTTTTCACACTTTTTTTTTTCTCTAATTCTCGGGAGTTGGGCACAGGTACCAACATACATACACATGTACACGTATATGGATGGAACCTATTTGAGATCAAAGACGATATCTAAGATCACAACAAATGGCCTTCAATCGATGGACTATTTGTACAGCAGCGAGCAGAGGTTTACAACGCATTATCGATTGTTTGGAGGATCATTACAACGTGAATGTGTTTTAATTACTGATCCGCAGGAAGTCGGGACGGGAGGGCGTAGGAGACCTATAATTGATACACAAACATGGAGCTCTGTTGTGTGCTGACAGCGAGTTCATGGCAGCATTATGGGAATGGGTGTACACTGTACAGTGAGGAGGTACGAGTACATTTCTATTTTGGTTTTCGAAATGCGATGCGAATTGCGAATCATTTTACCAGGAAATGGCGCATGAATGTGTGCGCGGCAGAGCAATTTTCATTGACGCCGCCGGACGGGCCTGCTCCTGTAAGCGATGACACACTGTTGATTCAGCAACATTCTTGAATGTTTAGGCGGTTGAATTGCAGTATTTTTTGTATATTTTTTGTGTATTTTTGTATATTTTCAACATTAGTGGGAGTTTTTTAGAGTAATAAAAGATCTTTGACGTTCGTAGACAGTGTATCATGAGTTCTAAAGCCCGACTGACCTTGGAATTTTACTCTAAGCTTATGTGTTCGTTGATCTTCTCAGGGGGGTCTTAAAAAATGTTGAGTGTTTTAATTGGCTTTTAGTCGGCGAAAAACGTTTGGACTCATAGACAGTCATAGATGATTAATAAAATAACGACAGTCAGTGCTGGGCCAAGGCCTAGCTTACCGCAACCGTTCAACTCGCGCGTGTTACATTTTTCGTATGAATGGAGAGGATCTACAATTTATTGTCGACTCCAAACGGCGAATTTAGAAGCTTCTCGGAGGTTTGTCATTCTTTGGCGAGAGATGGTATGGGTATCGCGAGAAATGTTTGGAGGATATTGCTGGAGTTGAACCTAGGCAGCTTGCACAAAAATCCAACGACCACTGCTTTGCATAGAAAAAAATATTTTGACGTGACAGACATGTTAAGATTAGAGTGTCTAGATTGAGCGCAGTTTTTTTGATACTATAAAGAACGTCTTATAGGAAATGCTACAGTTTGAGAGAAACTGGACGGATCTCATACAGATGGCTTGTTCTATAGGCAACTGGGTCAGTTTTCTTCGCGATGATAGGGAGAGTGTGTCAAGAAAATCCTTTGCAAAAAGAAGCAGGCATAGGCTCTCCTAGCTCCAAAAATGACACAAAAATTCTATAGGAAGATAAAGAGACTGGCAGCTGGCTTCAAGGCCAGAAAGTGGGCTCTTTGAAATAGTAAAGGGAATCTAGTCATAAATGAGCAGGGAATTGAAGATGTGTTTAAGCAGAGATTCAAGCAGTAGCTGAAAAGGTATAATTTTGAGAGATTGGAAGGGCAAGAAGAGTACCCACCTGCAGTCCACGAAGGATTAATCCCCCCGCCGGTATAGAAGAGCTCTATCAAAGAGCTGTTGACTTACCAGCAGAGTGTTTCAAATACATAGGTAACACTTTGCTGGAGTGCACAAATCATCAATGGATGGACGAAAGTATGCCGTATTAAAGGCGATCTAATGTCTTGCGCTATTGAGGCACATCCCTGCTAAATGTTGCTTGAAAGATCCTATTCCGTGTACTGCGTAAAACCCTTCTGCAACGCAATACTCTGTAAGTTCCTGTTGTGACTTCTGGCCGGGTAGATCGACGATAGACCCAATCTTCACATTAGGACCTGCACTGGAAAAGATCAACGAATTTTGAAAGTTAAAACTCACCGTCTATTCTCCATCGACTTTAAACTCCCATGTGATAGCATTCATCGTCTTCACTTCTATCGCCATGTAGAATTCGGAATCGGCTGAATTCGGAATCCCGGTAAAACTAATCCAGCTGTACCGCTTGGCGCTAGAAGACATGCGGTACAATTTGGAAACAGTTCTGGTTTTGGTGTGATTTCTTTATTTTCATGCTGAGACAGAATACGAAGTACATGCTCTACAAAGCACTTAACCTACTCCTGCCGGATTTTGGACGATAAACAGCAAAGCAAGGTAAATATTAAACACTTTCGAGAGAAAAATTCTTTGTCGTATATAGGGTCTCGTATGCAAAGAGGCCGAATGGAGGAGAAGATACAACCGCCAAGCCTATAAGCAATATAAAGATGTGGATGTTGTCCAAACAGCCAAAACAAGATGATGACACTCAGGGGCGTAGACAAGGGACGGGAGGTTTCGGAGGTTCATACCCCCATTGCCTGTTGTACCACCGAGCACGTGATTAAAGCGATGCAAGCGACGCTCATTAGTATAGGTAGCCCTTTAGAGCCGGACTTAAGACATAGCTACATCGGCCACTTCTCAAAAAAGTACGAAAAGCGAAATTTTCATGCACACGCCTTCTGGATTTCAGAGCTTAGCTGGGAAGCTCTCTTTCAAACAACGTACACGCTATTTATGTGTTGTTCCTATAAATTGTGCAACTTTTGTCGCCTTAAAAACTTCTTAAGGTCAACGATGAATAAGGATCGTCTAACTGGGCTTGTATTCCTAAATAGATATATAGGGTCATCCAATAAGAGATGCCATTTCTTTTTAGCGAAAGTACGACGTTGTGCGTGGTCTGCTGGCTTCAATTCTTGTATCAACTGGACCTTATAAGCATGTAGGCCTAGATCTTTATGCAAACCCCCCCCCCCCCCCCCCCCCCCCCATTAGCAGATCCTATCTACGCCCCTGATGACACTCGCTGGGCCACATCGAGCGAATATAGTGCTCCAGTCAAAATGATCTTCGAGTAAGAGCCCTGCATAGTCAAAATGGGTAAACAGTCGACCCTGGTATAACAGCCACTGCCGGTGACCAAATTGTTGAGAAAATTAACTCTTTGGGTCCACACTTGGCCAAATTTTTGAACCACCAAAGCTGAATTTTGACGAAACTAAGAAGATATAAGGACTCAATTGTGTTTTAACTTAAGCTTGGGTTTGCAGTATATCTGGCTTAAAGCCATGGATTAGGGGATAGGACCCTTTTAGCCGACCGAATTTTTATTAGCTAAATCCAATTCAATGTGGCATTGTTTCATGATTTCAACGGTAGAAGATAATCTATACTGTCCTCGCATTTGTTTGGATTCATTTCACATCCAAGAACGATTTGACGTGATTAACATTTCCTAATAACTAATCAGTTCGTGCTAATTGCCGAGAAAAACATTTATTCAAACGTTCAAATTCAAAACAACTGATTACTCACTTGTCCACAGATGAGATATGACAGCAAATTAACCCCAAACCGCCCTTTCTCGACAGCGTTCCCCATTGATAGTTTCCAACAAACTGCACATTTGCATACCGGGGATGGGGCGCTTCTAGATTGAAAATAACTTTAACGCTTGATTGGATTTCCCCGCGAAACAAGACGCCAAATTACGTCAAGATACTAATCACTGGGGAATTTGAATATTTTTTTTTTCTTGCATATTTGCCGTTCTGGGAACGATAAAAGCGTTATTTTTGCATTCCACTGATCCCTCTTGTATCTGAGAGATATCTCAGAGACAACACTGAGTCACAGTTTAAATGACACGACACAAGCGAGTGGAGTGTGGTTTCTATGAATTAAGTGCTCTCTCCGTGTTTGGTATTTCAATTAGGAGCACATTGACGACTGTGCAACCACATCCAAGTAAAGCTGATTCTTATAAACTTTGGAGTGGTCTTTGGGTTATAGGAAGCAGCTATGTATGTGCCTGTCATTTGTAGTCATTCGCTTGGCGGAAAAATCAACAACAAACGCGGTATTTACAAATTTAGCAATTTACAATTGCAATTCAAATATGACATCGAACGCAGTGAACCCCGGGCATGTGTTTATGGAAAAAAGGCGGAACCTGTTCGGAATAATTAAAAATTATTTTCCGTTTAGAATGTCTTGGGGGCTTTTATCATTTCAGTGGAACTAGGGTTTGGCGGTGAAAAATAGTTTTCTTTCGCCCGAAAGTAGATTTTATCGTTAAAGCGATCTTCGATGTTTCAGCGCAGCCGTGGCGAGGAACGGTTCGAATTGGGAGACTTAAAGATAAGCCGCCTACCTTCCGCTGATGACTTGGTCATCCTTACGTCCACTCAGACCGAATTTCAGCGCGCACTAGACAGGTGCGTCGGCGTTTGAGTTGAAGCTGAGATGAAAATAAACGTGAGCAAACCAGAGGTTACGGTAATTTCTCGAATGCTTTTCCAATGTACTCTGTATGTTAGTAGATTCCCATTGAAACAGGTGGAGAAGTTTAAGTATCTCGGGGCCTTATTCACAAGTGATGGAAGGAGCAACACTGTTATCCTGTAGGATTGGTCAGGCTGGAGCAATTTTGAGAGAATTTGGTGAATCTGTTATCAGGAGGGCCGAATTTGGCATCGGAGCTAAGGTATCGGTCTTTAATTCAGTGTTTGTTCCGACCCTCACTTATGGAAAGAATAAGATCGCAGTATCCGTGCCATCAGATAGGCGTTCCCTGGGTATGCCCAGGATGAAATGGATTGACCAAGTCCGAGACCTCACCTCTACTAGTGCTGGGATAGCCTCTGATGATTTAGAGTCGATGGCGGAAGAAAGGGAGATGTGAAGACTCCACTTAAGCACACTAACCCCGCGACCCTCATAGTGGATAAGCGGGTCATTGAAATTGAATGAATGAATGAGCGATGTGGAATACATGTGCATGGATTTATCTTCGATCAATTTCAACGCTACTGGTGATCACGATGGAGTGGATTCAGGTATGTTACGTTAGCTTACGACCGAATCTGCGAGTTATTTTCATGTGTTTTGACGAAAGTACCCTCGTTGTGGATCGAAGTGGAGTAGTGGAAACTCATCCAATCTTAACGGGTAAGATTCACTGTCATATTGTTTACGTCATGTGACAGCCTTACATCCATTAGTTCCCATGCGCCAATCCTCTTCAGATCCTTATGTCAAGCGCAATAACCGTCATTCTTAAACAGACCAAAGCCCTGATCTACCAAAGCCATCCACACACCTTCACTACCTTTCTGGAGGCAAACATAATTGTAGCAGAGGCAGTTTCAGGAAAGATTTCTGTTCTCACTATGCGTAGGTATAGAGTCGCATCATCAACAAAACCGACTATGCGCTGCGCCACCAATGGCTAATGAACCACAGAAACGGAGAACAGATAAGGGATACAAACGAGTCTTGCTGTGTGGCATGATCTGCCAGATCAAAACTGTCTCACGATCGAAACAATAATCACAGCTTACGTACTTACTTAAGGTGGCGCTACAGTCCGGGGTGGACCTGGGCCTCAACCAATAATCACAGCTATTGGAAGAAATTTGGTTACTGAAAGGCAGAATGGAAGTCTTTAAACAGCATTTCTAGCCCATAGGCTTGAGACGACAAGCAATATTGTGCGTTTCTAGCGATAGGGCATACTGCTCATGTAGATCAATAGTCGAGTCCGTAGTGTATGATAACTGCTATACCGGGAACATAGAAGGAGAAACCATCTAGGAAGACCCGAAAATCACACAAGGTCCCTCAGATTAATAAAGGTTAGGTTAGGTTAGGTGGGTCCCCGCGCTCAGACAGGGACACACTAAGACCAGGTCGGCCCATTGTGATACAAACATAAAGAACCAGCTTACCAGCACCAGGAACCAGAGTACGTAACACAGAGTACATCGAGATGGGCAACCGTAACGGTATTAACCCTAAGAGTTGAACCAGAGATGAATTTCTTATGTTCTGGATGTCGGGTTCGGCTAGATCGTTAAGATCATAGTAGAAATATTCCCCGAGGGTTTTCTTCTTAGCGTCGTAAGGGCAGGACACGTGCACGGTAGGTGCGCTGTAGTTTCTTCCTCCTTCTCGTCTCTAGAGCTTCTACAGAAATCATTAGAGAGAACCCCCAGTCTGAGTCCATGTTTGCCTATCAAGTGGTGTCCAGTGAGGAACCCTATTAGTAAACCTAGGCTTTTCCTGTTTGTGGACAAAAGTCTCTCCGTCTTCTTAAATCCAGGTTAGGCCAGATTTGCTTTGACAAGAGACTGATGTTGTTTCAGCCATTGTTTACCAGTTTCTTGGTATCGGTATCAAGGAGGAATTTGATCGATTCGATATGCGCAAGTAGTTCCTCCAGGTTTTCGGCGAGATGCCGTCCTGAACCTTCTTTTGCCAGCTCGTCCGCTCTGCAGTTGCCTATATAACTTGTCGAAGAAGTCAATACCAATCGTCCTCATTTTTCTACTAGTCAGTATAGGACACTAGGTGAGCAGGTGCCGAACAAATCCAATTTTTATTTAATCCTACAGCTCCTGCAAAAGTGGTTGTAAGGTACCCGGGGTCGTTGGTGAAATAAAATTTAGATCAGCTCAGAAGATGGAAGGGTTACTAGATGTGAGACTAAAGCTTTAAGGCGATATCATCGTAGAATGGAAGTGAAATAGAGATTGAGAGAAACAAAATGGTTGTGTTTGACGGCCTTCCTCCAGTTAATGTTCAAAGGCGACTCATTGAAAACAAACATTTTGCTTGAGATCAATGAACGGATAGGCTTTTACGTTCTAAGTACGCTAAGTACCTAAAATAAAATAGCTGGCGCGACAGCTCGCGGGATGAGCTAAGGCCTAGCTTCTCGCAACCATTCGTGTTGTAAGTGTTACACTTTTCGCACGAATGGAAGGGATCTACAAAAAGCTCGGAGGCTTGTCATTCCCCGACGAGAGGTGGTGCCTTGAAGCCACGCCGCTTGCACAGCAGTCCAACGCACTAACCACTGAGCCACGAAGATCAGGACCTTAAGTACCTACTAGCGTAGAAGGCACAATATAGGACACTTCGGGTGTTGACTCAATACTCGTTTTAAACAGAGGTTTCTCCTATAAACAAACACGATGGAGTACAAGTATTGTCGACTTCTTGTGCCTTAGATAGGTTGACAAGGCATAAGTCGGTGATACCAGAAAAGCTCTTTCACCCTTAAAGTAATCAGACAAACAACAAGGCTCATCAGCCCTCTAAATCAACAATTAAAGAGTCCTAAAATATATAATAATAGGAACGATATTCGAAGGCTGGCTAGCTTCCTGCAGTCTGAACCGACTATCGGCACAATAGATCTTAGACGTTGCAGTGCCACCTGCTTTAAAACTAAGCTTGGTGGAAAAGTCAACAACAATTTGATTATGATGTTGCTCAAGTTTTCCCACACTGACCTAAGTCACATCCGGCAGAGTTCTATCAGCAATTAATTCTTCATAAAATAAATCAGAGTTGATTCTAAGAATAAAGATAAAACACCCATATGTATGTTTGTATATGCGCATATCTTTTAATGTAATTAAAAAAGTTTTATAGAACTCTGTCCTCGAACCAAACTTTTTGCGTTTCTTCTCAGCTGGGCATCTCATCTTTAAACACTTTCACTGCGTATATTATAAAAAAAATATAGAACCAACATAAAACATTTATAGACTCTAAATATATGTTAACTGTGCGATTCGATTGAAGTGATAATACTCTTAGGCTCAATTTTAATGCGCCGGTTAATTGGTCAATAAAGACTTATATATGGACTCTAAAAACATTATGAGGTCAACTAGCATGAGTTTGTGAAAAAAAAAAAACACTTTTGACACTTTGAAGTTTACGTAAAATGAGTTCCAGTCCTAATTTGACGAGGTCTAGTCGGAGTTATTTATACTAACACAAGACGGATGAATCAGTCAGCTGTCCCAACTCATTAGACACTCTTGTTTCTGCTTCGATCACGTCCCACGTTTTTGTCAGTCGAAGGCGATTTATGAGTAATTTGTGACAGTTTACAGATCCTTAGTATCTACAATACAAACTTTGACAGACAAGAAAAGTCACAAAAGATGACAGAAGGGAACTTGCAATAGAAAAAGGCGGTGTTTTGCCATAAACATCAAGGGATGCCCATCAAAGACGGATTTGACAGAGATAGAGCCTCTTGCAATGTAAACACTGACCAGTTCGTTCAAGTGTCTAAATCCATTACGCCACTTTGGTTCCCTGTCTTGCCCCAGTTGCAATGGAGTGCGGAAATATGCTGAACATGTATTTTTCCACTGCCCGACATTCTCAAGTTATCACGAGAGACTTTCGAGACTTAAATTGGCAAATCTCCAACTTTGGATGACATTACAGACCATATGCCACCGACACAGGAGAAAATGTAAATTTGTGTAGAGCGCCGAAGGCGCAACGCACTAATGGAAGCTAAAGCGGAAGAAAACAACTCGTAAACGGGAAACAATCATCAAATTCTTGGTCCCACGGGAATACTGTTTCCACGATAGATCCGAAGTGGGTTTAATGGACTAGAATCCCACACAGTGTCTGATGACAAACCTATCCGTCTGATGGTGCAATTCGGCCAACAGCTGTACCTTTCGAAAGTCATTTGTTCCATTCAGGTAAGAGTGGAGGATTTCTTTCTTGTCCCTCTAGTTTCAGGAGTTGTCCATGTGGATGATAAAAAGATATATGAATGATACATATGGACACTATTGCTGGCATCTGCCAATCTGAGCAACCGGTTCTCTGTCACTCTGACATGGGCTCTAGCACAAAGAGACATTTCTACGGCAATCAAAAAAGAACCAGCAAGCTCCTACATACCTACTTAGCCCTTTGCATCGAGGCTCGAAGGTCAAATCTTCTTTTCAGGCTTAAGCTAGGGCCCTTAGTCTGGCTTTATTGATTCAATTACGCAAGAAGTAGATCACCACTTTTGCAGAATTGCTGCCGTGATAGTTAAACAGTCTTAGAGATTTGTCACAATCAACGCAAGTGGTCTTCCAAGAAAAGGTACGCTTTGTACGCTTAGACCAGAAAGTAGGTCCATTGTAATACCGTTGACTACTGGGGTATGAACCCTGCTTATTTCTGAAACCACGTAGCTGTTGAGATCGGCCGTGCTAGCGGAGTTCAGATCATTAAGATCGTTAAAGAAGTATCGGCCTAGGGCGCCTTTCCTGATGTGGTCCAGGACGGGAGACGTGCAGAGGAAGTGTGCAGTGGACTCTTATTCTAGGACAGGCCAGATTAGCCTGGCATTGTTGCAATAATCGACTAGTTGCCACCTCAGATTTGCTTTCGACAGAGTGTCAGTGTGAGTCAGGTGTTTAACAAACGACATAGGCGCTTTAATACAGTCGAGCTTGCTGCCGTCTGTACATTGGCAGCCTAGTCTAGTTAATTTGTCAGCAGCACAGTTCCCTTGAATTTCGCACGTTCTACTTCGATCTCGTTAAGAGACACGCGGCAGTCCTTCACTGCCCTAGATTTTATTGTGTTGAATACGAGGGACCTGATCGCAGCCTGGCTGTCTTCGTATATCGCAATATCCGTGCGGGATAGTGGGTTAGCTTTTAGCCAAGCGGCGCCTTGATTAATAGCTGTGACTTCGGCTAGGAAGATGCTACAGTTGTTGGAGAGTCTGAAGGAGTGGTGGATGTCTAGGTCTTCTAAAAATACGGAGGCGGTGCTCCTTCGGTTGTTTTAGAGCCGATCGCAAAGAGAATTGATGAACATGGCCAGAAGCCGTACAAGATAGCGCGGCAGGCATCATGAGCGAGCTCTAATTGAAGGAAACCACAATAGGCCCATCTGCGGCTGCAGTGTTAGGTTAGGTTAGGTGGCTGCCGCCGCTCAGATGATGAAGAACCGGCTTACCAGACCCACGAACCAGAATATTTAACACAGAGTACATCGAGATGGGCAACCGTAACGATATTAACTCTAAGAGTTGAACCATTTCGTCCTACAGATGAAGTTTCTTATCTACTGGATGTCGAGTTCAGCTAGATTGTTAAGATAATCGTAGAAGTATTCCACGAGGGTTTTCCTTCTTAGCGTCGCAAGGACAGGACACGTCCACAGTAGGTGTGTTGTAGTTTCCTCCGCCTCCTCGTCTCTACAGCTTCAACAGAAATCATTGAAGGGGACCTCCAGTCTGAGTGCATGTCTGCTTATCAAGCAATGTCCGGTGAGGACCCCTATTAGCGATCCTAGGTTTTTTCGGTTTTTGGACAAAAGTCTCCCTGTCTTCTTTAAATTCAGGTTAGGCCAGATTTGTTTTGGTAGGATAAGGTGACACTGTCCCACCTCTACCAACAACAATTACAGGTATCGTCTGAAGGAGTTGGATCTTCTGCATCAATATATGTAGGTACTTGCAGATTATGCCTGAAAGACGTAAATACAATGACACTGTGCCAAATTCCAACGCAAGTAATTAGAAGAAGAAATATCACTACTACCCTTCTGTTAATCTCAACCACGTTGCCATGTCGATAACCGGCTTGAAATTATGCTCATTTCAAACGTCCGCTCTCTCTCTTTGCGTGCGGTGTGCATTCGGCCATTGGACAGCTAACGTTGTCATGGAATTCCATGGAATTCCACTCCACCGTCATCTTAGGCACTTTCACAAATGCGCACCTATTCCAATGACGTCCCAAGCCTTACTCAAGGAGACACATACTTAACACCTGGATGGAAATATTCACAACATTAACATACTTAGCGGGAGTACATCGAGCGCAATAATGATACCCGTACTAAACCGTCAATTAATCCTCGCTAACCAATTAATTAATTATTTGTGCGTTAGCACACGCTCACTAAATACAGCGCAATTCCAATACCTCTCTGGCCAGAGCCACCAACCAACCAGTCGTCACACAGATTATATGATTGGCAATACCATTCCGAACTGATTTGATTAAAAAGAGAGAAAAACGCGGTAAGACGGAAATTATAGCCGCAAATTTAAATATTACGTGTGTTGTTGCTAAGCACAAAGACACCAATTAGCATCTACATATCTCACGATGGCAGCGCAGGAGAGACTCGCTCGATAGAAATACCGGTATCGCCTGTAGACACGGAATAATACTATAAATATTAAAATTGATAAAATCAAAATGGTTTGTGTCTGGATTTCGTGGTTTCGATTTAAATTTTATCGAGCCGAGAGAATAAATTACTACGAGCAGCATTGTGGTTATTCTAGACAGGTGCGGCATGATTGCGCTGTCAAACGTGTCCAAGCTTATGTTAAAAAAAAACATTAACTTACAATTTTACAGCCCCAGTGATGCATCACTATTGTGCATTAGTTGAAGTCGACAACAAAATGTTGCCCAGTGTTGCTACAGATTTTTACATCAAAATTGTATAATAACTGCGGTTAAGTCCTACCATCACGAAAAGGGTAAATATTTGCCTGCTGAGTCCAGGTTCAGGCGTGAAAGGGCTGATGGGACTTGTCATAGCCAATCGGGACAAGGTAGATCTATGCATTAGGGACTAGATGATTTAGGGTAAGGCGCGGGAATTAACTTTATAACGCGTGTTATGTTCGCTTCCAAGGCATCAATCGATTGTGGTCTCTAAACTCAAACGACTGATTTCACATACCCCCACAAGAGATAATCCAGAGGAGTTAGGTCACATGATCTCGACGGCAAATTGACAGGTCCATTTATTGAGATAATGTATTCGTCAAACTAGATGGTTTCGCCCGCTGTGTGGCAGGTTGCACCATCCTGTTGAAACCACAAGTCATCTACACCAATGTAGTCATCTACAAATGAGCCTCATCGCTGAACAGAATTTTTTGATAAAAAAAACGGATCAATTTGGAGCTGTTCCAAGGAAATAAATTTCTACAATTTGTTAAAGTTGTTCAGACGAAAGTCTATTCAAACAGAAACGTCACATGGACATAACAATTATTACGCATGCTATGCCCGAGAATCCCTATTAACAAAAGTACCTCGTATTTGATCACGCTTTAGATGATAGAAAATCAGAGGACGCCATCTAAACAATAAACAGCCCCTGCACAGTAGTCTCTCTCAATCTTGATCTTAAGCAATGCCATAGCTTGGGCCTTTTCCAAGTTCCAATGGGTGCCAAGGAGAGCCAGGTAGAAGGCAGAAAGCAGCAGTTGTCTTCGCCAATACTGTTGACATTCGACCCTCGAAAACAACTTGAAGAAGGACGAAACGCCAAACAAATATTATCAGTCGTCCCAATAAGTGAAAGGCATACCACTGGTAGTAGAGGCAGTGCCTTGAAAATTTTATCGAATTGATAATGATGATGGCATCAGAAGTTTGGAACTGAGCGAATTCGAACAATGGCAAGAAGCTTACAAAAGTCCCCAGTTAGTCTGGACTGCATTCTCGGACGCCATTGAAACCTAATACCACCTGAGTTTCGAACCATTACATCTCACTCGTGTTGTGTGAATAACCCCTTGAGCACGAGTGGACTACACAACGGGTCTACATAAACCTAAATCAGATGAAGATGATCCCATATCTTCAACTCACAAACCAAATCTAACCTCATTCAGTCTTGCAGGGTGTTGAATATGTATATATGTATATACAGTCAAAAACGCATCGGTTTTAACGACCAAATTTTTAGGTCCCGACTGAGCTCCATTAAATAATCTGATATCGGTTATAGCGACCTTTCACTTATAACGATTAAGTTTATCGGTCCCTTGAAGTGACCGATTTTGACTGTACATGCATTCAAGACGATACAAGCATTCGTAACTTTCCCAGACCCGATCTCGGTCTACCACCTATTATTTTTCCAAACCTTTAGATCATTTTTGTTTTCATTTAAACGCTCTTCCTTGAACTCAGACGGCATGCAGCGAGTTTCAGTTGGGTCGAACAACTTAGTGAATTCTTATACGATCTTTTTCGACAGGTTGAGGGCCTGTTCGGTGGTCTTGTAATATATGGAATTGATATCTCATTTAATGTCCAGTAGGACGACAGGACTAATTTCTTTCCGATTGATGGATGCTATGTTATAATTCCTGTTGCAATTTTCATCCGAAAAAAATAAGTGATACGATTGGATCACTTTAGGCTCATCTTGTTGTCCATTTCTTGACATTGTTGAACTCTTTCAGTGTGGACCTCTGCATACCACTGAAAGACTTAGTCATGACTTATGCCTTATTCGTTATTCCCCATTTGATTTCTCAGCCCAAAGAAACAGCAATTGGCAAGAGTTACTCTTCGTTTGATTTCCGACGAGATGTCATTATTGAAGGTAATGGCAGAGCCAAGGCAGACAAAGTCCCTTACTACCTCGAAGTTATAGCTATCAACTGTGACGTTCTTTCCGATTCGTCGGTGTTGGGTGTCCTTTCTTGATGACAGTATATACTTTTTTTTTGACCTTATTGACCGCTAAACCCATACTGTCCGCTTCTGTCTCTATACTCGTGAAAACACTGATGATAGCTCGCTGCGTTCTGCCTATAATGTCAATATCGCCGGCGTACGCAAGCAGTTGGACAGATTTATGAAAGATTGTGCCTCTGATGTTGGCTTGAGAGTTTCGCACAATTCGTTCAAGAATGATGTTGAAGAAGTCACATGACAACCAGTCGCCTTGTCTAAATCCTTTTTTGATATCAAAGGTTTCGGTGAGATCGTTACCGACCTTGATGGAGCAGCGAACATTCTGCATCGTCATCTTTTACAAACAGACGGGTTTGGCAGGGATACCAAAACTAGACATGGCTCTGTATAGCTCGTTTCTACAAATGCTGTCATAGGCGGCCTTAAAGTCGATAAAGACGTGGTGGGTATCGATTTGGACTTCTTGGGTTTTCTCCAGGATGAGGCGAAGTGTGAACATTTGGTCAATTGTGAACTTTATTGGCCTAAAAACCGCACTGACAGGGGCCAATCAGGTTATTGGCGAAAAGTTTCAGGCGTTCACACAGCATGGCAGATGAAATCTTGAACGCGATGTTGGGAAGCCTGATACCCCTGTAGTTAGCGCAGTTGATGGGGTCTCCTTTTTGGTGGATTCGACAAACGATGCTAAGATTCCATTCATCAGGCTTACACGCATCTGACCAAATCTTAGAAATGAGTTGGTGTAGGCTCTCCACCATGCCATGTCCAGCTGCTTTAAATAACTCGGGCGGAAGTCCATCGGGTCCAGCACTTCCAGCAGATATTGCTATCCGCACTTTTTTTCGATCAGGTCGACGGAAATATTGGCTATCTGGCTATCATAGTCTAGATTAAATGGGTCCGTTCTGCCTGACAGCGGGATGTCTTCGTCGCAGTTATGCAGTCTGCAGAAGTAGTAGAGTGAGTATTGAAGTTTTTATAATATTCCTTGTCAGTGACATGAATTTGTGACTATACGATTCACTGATGCACCTTTAGGATTTTTTATAGGTCTTGTGAACAAACTGGACAATGTCGACAAAACAGAGAAGAATGTCGTCTTTCAAGACAGCAATTTTCGTCGTCTAGTAAGAACTTGTTCAACGCTCATCCAGACATTTATTTACATACTGAGTGCAACACAGTCACGAAATTCCCTGAAAGGATTCCTTCACGATTACATGTGTGTGACAATGAAAATTAATAAAATTTATCCTTCGGACCATGTGTCAATTTTTCTTGGCAACATGTTGATCCTTTATCTTATAAGTCGAATAAATTAAGAAACCGGAAAACAACATACGAGTTATAAGGACCAAGGTTAACGAACCTATCGCTATTCAGTAGTTTTCATATGTATTTCCCTAGACGAGCAACGTCCTTTAAGGTAAACAAGCGTAATTCAAGGACTTTTGTTATGTCGCATTTGAAAAGGATTCGCGATATTTGATCCCTTTTTCCTGCTTTTATTGTTATAAATTTTTTTTTCCTTTCCAGGGTCATGGGCATTTTTTTTTTCTTATTCAAAGGAAATACGGTAGAAAATAAGACGCAAAACATTATCAAGGATATTCCACTCTCCAGCGTTGTGCAGTGAATGGAAGGATTTATGTGAATTGTACCGTAGAATTAATTTTGTGAATTGAAAAAAAAAAAATATTTACATCGTCGTCAGCGAATTGAAATAGGAATTACATTCCTTAGTTTTTTGAATGTGTTTCTACAAGGAAGGAAGCTCAAGGACGATTTGTTACAACTCAGGTATGCATTTAATTTTCTTTTCGTTTGTGCTATTGATGGTAACTCTCTGTGGAGTAGCGAATTATTCTTTTCAACGCTTTTCTATTAAATGTGGTAATTGCCTTACATCGGGGACTAGGTATCTAAGTCCTAAAAACATATTTCATTCCTCCATAGATGGTTCATTTGCTTTCATGGTACTGATGACCATTATCTGAACTTGATCGTCGTGGACTAAGTCAGCTTTGTGAACAAGAACAGAAGTTCAACTAATTGTCAGTTGGCCTGGCTATTGGAGACTCTCCGCACAACTTGACAGATTTAACAGATTATGTAACAAAACTTGAAGGAGATTCACCTACGTTTCACCGTAACATTGAATATGTAATAAGGTCTGGTAAAGGACAGGAAACCGTGCTAGAAAGTGGACGTGCAAGGGGTTATCAAGACTCAAAACTCGCACCGTATATGTACAAAAAAAGACCTTGTGCTGTAAGTGGGTTGGCCATCCAACTTTATACTTCCGTTTGAAGGCCGAATGACAGATACTCAGGAATTCTACTTTTCAACGGCATGAATTTAAAGGCATATCAAGTCATTTCTGTCATGACACCCAGAGACCAGGTAGCACAATTTCTCCGCGGATAATTAAAATCAAAGAAAAAATGTTCAACATTTAACGGGTTAGAGCCTGCCTGTCTAGAGTAGCTAAAGACTGCAGAGAGCTCTTCTGCGAAAAATGCCCCAAAAAGCTGTGTCCAGTGTTCCAGTGAATCGAGTGTTCTAGTGCCATCATCAAGGTGTAGGTGATTTTACATTGGGCAACCTATCATGACTTAAAACGAAGCTGGAAAGGAATGAAGAGTGTAGAAAGATGAATGAGAATGTTCAAAACAAGAACGGAAGATGAACTTTTTGGTGGAAAGATAGTGACGTTAGCCACCTTCCATCTCAACGAAACCATGAGATTCACTTGGATCTGAAAGTTGCTACAAAAATAATAGAAGGACTGGCGTCAGACTTTTATTTTAAAAACTGGATTATGTTCACTGTTGCCTATTGAGATAATGTATGAAGTAGTCTTCCAAGGCCTGTTGCATTGCCCAACAGCACTGGGCCAAGGGGTAACAACAACATTTCTGTAGAGAATAGAGGGTGAGAAACCATCGTCATAGCAAGAAACAGGCTGGATATTACTTTGACAGTAAATTGTAACTTCTTGAAAATCTTGGACTGGAAAGTTTTGGATGCCGTCACTTTTTTAAATCACAGCATCAAAGGGAAAGATGAACCACCAAAAGAATATCGCAATGTTTCAAGCAACCAAGTACATTATCTTGCACCTGATCCCCTTAGACATTTTCAACAAACAAATGGCAGCTAGTGCAGCTTTTAGACTTAGAGCCATTTCACAGTGAACCAGTAGACCAAGTGACCATGCCTCACTTCTAAACACAGCAAACAATAAACACCATCGCAAGGCATTTTTTTAGAGGAAATTTTAATTTTGCTATTCCCACAAGAGACGTCTAGGAGAAGCCAAAACCACCTAAAAAAACAAAAACCTTGAAGATCTACACGGATGGTTCTAAAACGGAAGATGGTATTGGGGGAGGTGTTTTCTCCGATGATCTTAACCTCGAGATCTCTTTTTGTCTTCCAGAGCACAGGCGGGGATCATGGCGATAAGGGCGGAGCAATTCAACATATTCCTCTGCTAGGTACCAAGACACAGAGACATTCCAGGAAACTGCAAGGCTGATGAACTCCAAGAATGGATCTACAAAACGATTCTGAGGACCAGAAGCACTGCGCACCTGTAAGGTCTGTTGTCTTGGGCCAGGGATTACCAGACGCCAAATTAAGGCTCTTGATAAGGCTCATTAGCGCTCCAGGTTCCATATTCCAAGTTTCCGCTGTGCTTATCGTGTTCCGCGTTGCGGCCTCCGGACACTCACAAAGAATATGTCGCTGATGTCTGTGTTTGCTGCCGGCAGAGTTGCTTATATCTGTGTCTGATATACATAGGTATGTAGATGATACCCAAGTGGACAGTGTCCAGTTAGGTGCCAATTGCTTCTTCTCTTCAGATAATACACCATTTAATTCCCTTCTAAACCTCCTGAAATTCAGGCGACATAAACCTTGTCTATAGATGCAAGGTCTTCGAGAAAATTCTGATTGAGACAGTCCCAGATGCTTTGGTCCTTCCGTGTAGGATTTAGGGACTCTTTTTGCTGCCTGGCTGCCCGAAAAGATCTAGATGTAGGTTCTCTTAATTTTTTTCTGGAGAGCTAAGATGTCTTGAACACTGTATTTTAAAAATTGTGCTATTGTAGGACCTTAATGCCGTCGCCTTTGAGTTCCAGTACCTGAGACAACCTAAAAACACTCAGTATAGCTTCTTCTTCCACTATGAGGTGTAGCTGTATGGCTGCCGTCGAGAACTTTTCATCGCTCCCGTTATGCTTACCCCGGGGTTGGGCTTTAGCTTGCAGTGCTTTCGGGCACAATAAAAAAAATGCATCGGTAATCATTGGACGGTAGATCATCTTGGGTTTGAGTTCCCAAGATTTGTATGTGGAAGCAACTTTACCTGATAAACTTTGTCAGGTTTCTCTTCGTGGCAAAGATTACAAGGGCTTTGATCTTACGTTCTAAGGGTTCCAACCGTTAGTTCAGACAGCCACCTGGCCTGAAAAACAAACCTCGTTTTCCTTCACTGATTTTTCATCGCTTGGCTTCACACGTCTTAATTTTCCCGATAGGACCACTCGGCTATCTCCGTAGGCCTGGAAATAACCAGCTCTCTCGTGTTGGTTTCAACTAATTATATGCTGGTTAAGGCACATCACCGGAGAAACTGATTATACCTCTGGTGACGCTCGTCAAAAGTAACTGCAATCAATTCGTTGTGTCAGTAATTGTCAACTTTGGGGAGAAGCCTAAACAAAGAAAAGGGTTTCGATGGGCTGTAATTATGTCACTAACTAAGGGTTTCCACAGCCATCTTCAATCAATCAATTAATTTCCGATTCTCTCAACATATCGTTCCGTGAAGACTTCATTAAATTATGAGCGTCCCGGTCAAAAGAAGGGTCAGTAGGATCTAACCGAAAGTAATTATACATTCCCCTTCGTGTGACCAATTTCGATTCCACTACTGTCCATCATCCATTCCATGGAAGACCACCTATCGGAGGCATATTCTATTGTCTCATTAACCGTGCGAGTATGTCAGGAATATTCAATCTAATGACAAATTACGACCACGGATACGTGAAGGTATAGCTAATTGGCACCGAATCCATACACACTTCCAGCGTGAAATTGTTCGCCCATTAGGTAATGCAGGAAGAAAAGTATCTGTGTGCCTAAGACCTGACGCTAGAAGCGGCCATTTACCTCGTTACAAAGTGCCATTGATACGTCTCGGAATAAATTAACCAAAGCGTGAGTTATATAGCTGAAACGCGCCGCATTGATGGTTGGTTCAAGTGCCGGGGGTATGTCGTATTCGTAGCTATGCCCAGAAAGAAGAAGGCATAATGGCTAGGTAAGGATTTTTTTTTATTTTTTTTTTTCATTTCGTTTAATCTATTCACAGCGTTCTAGACTCATTTAACTTTTTTTTTTTGTTATGCTCCACCATGTATGCGATAAAAATTTAAATGGAAACCACCTTCTCAGAGGCGATGGAATATCTTAATTAACAAGATGTCTTGGATACAACCGTGTTTTGGAGTAACAACTGATTTGACGCAGGGGTTTAGGTGTGGGTGATGACGTGAAACGATTGAGCATGTGGAGCTGTGGATACATAGCGCTGTTACCCCTGCGTGTGTTTGGAAGTTGGATTAATTGAAACGAGGTGGTCCGGCTTATTAGTAGGAACACTCCTGCTTGCACTCGGCCCCGAATTTTTGTGTGTAGGTAAACAGTTTAAGCCTTTATGCAAATGTGAGCCATAACGCATGGATTACACGGGTGGAGAGACTTGTTTTTGTGATGATATGACAGAATAACACTTGTTCGTGTTCAGAAAAGTGAATCACTTTGGATAACCTTGGTTCCAGTGAACCAAATGGGGACAATGATCTCTCGAAAATTCCGCATGAAACATACCTATGTGTATGGTCGTGCCATTATAAGGTGAATATCGCTAGCATGCGAGAAATCTGACTGAATAGATTCGGCGAAGCCTACTAAGCTCTAAGCTCCCAGCGACCATTTAACTGAAGACGTGCTCGGGTACATGTGTAACCTATGGACGGCAGTTATCGAGAAATACGTTGAGTCAGAAGACATGCAAGCGAATACGCATGATCACCTTGTCCTCTGGATAAATCGAAAGGTGAACTAATGACAAGCCTTGGGCACATGTAGAACCGATTAAAAAACCGTCCCACCTGAGTTCTGATCTCAAGACTAGGAACTAAGTAAAGAGCGCCCACGAAGAACTAGTTAAGGACCCAAACCATTTCGTGTGCCGCCGTCGCTTATCGGCCTTAAAAAGGGAAAACATGAAGTGATGATACAAACACGAGCCTCGGATAGAAGAACTGATTTAACTGTTGACAGTCTCAACAAACGTGCAAAGGAAAACGATTAAAGCTTATTCACGTGGAATGTTCATTCTAGGCTCGATATTTACAAGATAAGACGCTTCGTCTCTGGCTCTCCGACGCGGAAAAGTTGCAGGTACTGATAATCCGATGCTCTACGTGATATCACAATGAATCTACACTTAAGTTTGCCCCTACCTAAAGCGAAACAGTCACCGCAAGAGCTTTTGCCGATCGATGAGACTCTTAATCTCAGAGTCGTGGGTTCGTGCCCCACGTTGGGCGAAATTCTTGCGAGTCAGGATTGGGCCACGGGGGCAACTTCGGTGCAAGGTGGGGTTAAGAAGAACGACGAGTTGAGCCGAGCAACCGCAAGCGTGCCGCCGTCTTCTTCACCTGCACCGAAGTTGTCCCCGTGGCACAATCCTGACTCGCAACTTCCCTATAGCACCTTCAATAAACCGCAGATGCTTAATCACACAGGCAAACGCAGAAAAAATGTACACGGCCAGCGCTGTAAAAGTGAACGAGAGCCTCTCGAGCGGAGTAAAGCCAGCACACGGCATATCTTAAAGAAATCACAGGAAGGATATCGATCTGATTTCACCAGGTGATTCAGGTGCGATGCACAGAAACGCTCTGTGAAGCCGGCATGCCAAGGAAACGGCCTCAGTACCTAACAAAGTCTTTAAGAAACAGAAGTACAACGCGTTAAGATGCGAAACATTTTACATGTTCCACCGCCCGAGATGTAAAGAAGAGCGACATGTGAAGAAAAAGTAACTGGGCCAGGATTTAACGACAACCGTGATTTGGAACCAATGCAGTGCGCTGCAGGAGCCTGAAAAGAGTCGAACATCTAAGGATAGAGTTCTCCTTCCAATGACATGTTAGGCGGCAGCACCGCAAGAAGTTTGGTCCTAGTCGACATGCTATTGATTCAGTTCTTCAATATCTTTAGGAGATTTTCACTTTTCAAACGAATAGGGTACACATTTTGTACTACACAACGTTCAGAAGCCGATGATACTTGTTCAGTAGTACGTTCCTCTACTCCCGACAGTCTTTGAAGGAAATTGTTCAGTACCATTTAACGTCTTCAAACTCTTATCAAAGAGGCAACTAACCATCATCAATTAATTTGTAGCGTTTAAATCAGACCTTTACACTTCTAAGAAAAATAATTTCTGATCCACAGGAAAACACTCACCATTCTGTTGTTTTCCTCAAAAGAAAATCCACTTAAATTGTTTTCAAACAAATCCACATAACTACTGCACATTTGACCTTCAACTTAGAAACATTAATCCGATAAGTCTCTTCCACTTACCAATTAAAAAAAAATATTTTAATTCCATTTCAAATCAAAACATCAACAACAATCACCCACACACATTTAATTCGTCACTGTCCAATAGGTTCCACGTTCCACAGCTGTTCGATCTGACGTCTCATTTGTCAGCTGTGTGAGAAAAGAAAAACGTTCAACTTGTCGCCGGTGTCGGTCTGTGAATTTGTGGTTTTTAATTAAATACACGTTTAATTTATAAATGAAAAGTTTAAAAAACCTTGTAAAATGATTCGCAAAGTGCCGTTAATAGTTATCTTGGGGTCTACGGGCACTGGGAAAACTAAATTATCGATTCAATTAGCAGAGCGGTTGGGTGGAGAGATAATAAGTGCCGATTCGATGCAGGTTCGCATACCATATACGCAATTGTGTGAAAATCTAATGAAATATTCGAGTAATATTACTTTTAGCTAACAAATTGAAATCTTTGAAATGTTCTTCCAATACAATTGAGTGCGTAAATATTGTTAAACAAACCGTGGAAGCGAAATAAAAGTCAATTGACTAGCCACACCGAAACCATGTGTTTTGGTTGTTTACATTTATTTTATTGTACAGTGAGTGTAACGTTGTGTGGTGAGGAATTTTATTGCGTTTTGCTGTAGTATCTCGTGGTTTTTGAGTTTTTATTAAATATGTCACTGTTGGAAGTGAAAATTTGAATTTCTAAAAACGTTTTTTCTATTGCTGCGAACATGCTGTAGGAGACTAGAGGTTTGCAGTTTTAGCCGGCATTTCACAAATAATTTGTATAACAAACTTTTTGTTGCGCTTAACTCGTATAAATAATATAAAGTAAAGGGAAATTAAATTACTGAATCCCCGCTGCGTTGGGACATCTACCTTTTTGTTTTCCTCGATTCCTGGATGTTCTTTAACCCAAGCCAGTGTCAACCGTCCATAGGTAATGTTTTGTACTTACTTTGAGTTTCTGGACACACTCCATTGCCACAGATGACTGAATTACAGTCTGACTCGTTCATCAGATCTTACTACAGTTCAGGGTTGGTCTGGACTTCAACCAACAAGCCTCTCCAATGCCGCTGTTTTTTTTAACCATCTGGTCAAAATCTTTTACTTTTGCCTAGTCCTTCCGGGTTTGATTCGAACACTCCTCAGAAAGGGGCGTCAGACAGCTGTCCCGGTTTAAAATATTGAAAGATGATATCATGTCTAGCATGATCCTAGACGAAATGCTACCCCAATATTGCCACCCCAGCCAGGAAAGGCTTGAAGAAACACAAACTCCCGAAACCAGTCTCTGACCTTGTCTGGGATATGGAATGGAGACAGGAACTTAACACGAAGTTTTTGAGGAATCATCTTGTGCAAACTGCTCAATCAGCCTTAGCAAGCACTCGGCCAGGCAGTTGTCTTTGCTATCAATCAGTGTGTGAGACTTCATCGCACTTCAAATACTTTACCGTACAAACTAGGATTGAGCTGCTCCTCAACCAACAAGTGGCTCCAGCTAGCACGATCGTTAGCTAGTTGCCTTCATTTTCGCACTCCAAGTCAATTGAGGTCTCTTTTTACTTCCGATCTTCTTCTTCTGCACCGTCTCTTCGAGGTACATATCTATATTCCAAAATTTTTCCGGTCGGAGCGCTGCTGTTCATCCGCTCTGCATATCCCAGGCATCGTTTTCGTTGTATTTCAACTCTTTTGACTATGAGAATGTCGCTGTACAGACCTTACAGTTCCTCATTGTATATTTTCCTGTACTCGCCCGCTTTCTAGATGGACCGGAGATCACGCAAACGACCTTTATCTCGAAACAAAAGAGGGCGATCTCATCCATTCTTGATAAAGTCCATGCCTCTGCGCCATAGAGCAGGGCTGACATGATTAGGGTTCTGTATAGTCTCTTGATTTGTTCGGAAAAGAAATTAGTTACTCAATTGCTTTCTTAGCCCAAAGTTAGCCCAGAGTTATTCTTCTACTGATTCCACTGCACTCGGCATCATTAGAATCGAGAAGAACCTAAGGCTTTTGTGTTTCAGGCAGACACCCTTAATACAAGACTACAAAAATATTTTTAAATTTGTTTTCTAGGTTTACTCCAAGCTTGACATAGTTACAGCTAAAGCCACTCAAAGAGAACAAGCAAGAGCAAAACATCATTTACTCGATATAGCCAAACCGGGAGAACCGTTCACAGTTGTAAACTTTAGGGATGCAGCCCTACCAATTGTATCCTTTTTTAAATAATGACATCTGAGACGACACCACTGTGGAGTATGTAACGCCTTCAAGAATTGTGTCTTGTGACCTTAGGCAGAGATGACTTATGCTCCTTCAAATTTTCCTTACATCGAAGAATTTACAGATAGATGACTTGTTATCGAGATCCAAGATTCCAATTGTCGTTGGTGGGACTAATTATTACATCGAAAGTCTTTTATGGAACATGCTGGTGCCGAATGACTCCGATTTAATGGAAGAAACCAAGAAGACTGACATCAAAATCACAGAAAACGTAAGAACATTACTCGTTGATTAATTTGTTTCCTTTTAATTATTATAAATTTGTTGCTTAGGGAAAGAAAAAAACCTCATGTAGCTCATATCGGAGTGATAAATTAAAAGAAGTTAACACTTACGCTTATGAGTCTCTGTAGGTCATTAAAGCGGTTTTAGAGAATTCGCAAACTTTCCCATTTAAGACAATCGGTCATGTCGAAATGGGTCGTCCGCTAATAATGCTTGCATATGTTTAAAATTTCATTTCAGCTAATGGAAACTAAGAAGACATCAGAAGAACTCCACGAACTGCTCAAAAAGGTCGACCCAGTAACAGCGAACCGCTTGCATCCGAACAATAGACGTAAAGTTATCAGGTGAGTGTTTGTAGAGAAGAACAATTGTTTTTGTAGACCTAGAATCTAGCAAGTGAATGTTCTAACGAGACTTTGGTGTGCATGTGGTTATATTTATTTCCTACTGTGCTTGGGCCATGATTCTAGTACTAGGCTAGAGGGCGAGGACCTTCAGATCATTTCCTTTGTGATTCTCCTGCCTTTGCTCGTATTAGGTGGCAGATCTTCAGTGCTGATGTGATGAGTGCTGATACTTTAAGCTCCTTATTATTTAGGCGCCTTCTCGGTTTTTTTTTTTCCGAAAATCGAGAAAATTCCATTAAAATGGATAGGACACTGGGTATAGAATGGATTAGGATATTGGAGCTGAACCTATTGTGTGACGTAATAAGAAAATCGTTTTACTAGTTTAACAATCTTTAGAGCAGAACAAACTAGTGATTGCTGATAGGCACCAAATGTCATTGTTGCTGGTAACTTTGTTTGAGACTTCTTCCTCTTGTCAACGTTACAACGGGCCTATCATTGGTCAAAGTGTACTGTCAACTGCCTCAACCTCAGCTTAACTTCCTCATCTCAGTCGGCATTGGTTTTAGATTTTAAAGCCAAATGCTTCAAATCTTGGTGAAGGGTTATGAGAACTTCATTAGGTTCAGGTCCACAATGTTTAGTGACTATGGCGCTGGACAAACCTCAGTCAAATGCCCTCAACACATGACTATGATGTCTACCATCTACATAGATATGAAGCTGCTAACGTTCAGGTAGTTTATCTTCATTGGCAACTTTTAATTCAAGATGACGATAAGATTAATTGAATTTTCTTTAAGGTCATTGACCAGCTCATCTCAGGGACCAATAAGCACGCGCGCTGACAGAGCCTACTAGCACAGATCGTGATTCCACAGATTCCAAAGCAAATTATCATACATTTTTCGCACTGATGTGCTACTCCATAAAACTACGCAATGCGTAGGTACCCGCGCTAAGAATGTTCTATTTTGGTTCAGCGTGCAACCTTGTAGATAATGTTTTGTAGGAAATGATAGCAAAGGGAAGCAAGTGTGGCGAAATTCAACCTTCAGAGCTTGATTACATTCCTCCTCCGAGCAGAGCAGCTGACGACACACCGTACAATCAAAGTTTATGTTATGCTGTGGCGTATCGATCGAGGAAATGGTGCCTATGGCCTGATCAAAAGAATAATTTGCTAGATTTTATTAAACGATCATGATCTACTGTATGTAGAGGCATCGAATCGTCTATCACATGCGACTTTCAAATAGTTTCACATTGGGTTGATAGAAAGATTAAAGGCGATGCGTTGTCATGTCATCAAAGATGTGTGAACCCTGTTCCTAATTTCACACATGTTGGAGTGAAATTACGAATCAGCGAAAGGATTTTGTGTCAAATGTCAAATCGATTTGCTTCTCAGCTTCCCTTACAGCGTCGAACTTTATCTAAATTAAATTGTCACCAGTTACGTCAACATATTCCCCTTGCAATCAAGAAATAAGGTATCGTTCAACGTTTTTTTTTGTTTATCTAAATTTAGTCGATAAGAAGAAAACCCCCCTGCACTAGTGTTTGTGTGTTTGTAGGTGCGCAAAGACACGACACCTTTGTGCTTTAGGACAATGAACTTCGTTAGAAATAAAATTAAATGCGTCTCAAACAAGGCAGTCGAAAATAGATAACCCATTGCTCTAGCATCTGTGTTTTTTTTTACTTTTTTTGAAAATAGAGAAACATTTGAAGATTTTCTTCACTTTTTATTCGCTAGAAATACTTTTCCAAGTGAGAAGTTCAAGCAACTTGTCATTTTCAATGTTTCCGCTAAGAAAATGTTTGAAGAAGTTTAAAATTTAATTCAAATTGGAATTGGCCTGGTTTACCATTTATAAAAGTCAAGTCGTTGCCAACTATTACAAAGTGAGCGGAAATGACAGTGAACGCTTGTATACGGTGGGGGATTGTTTGAAGTTTTTTAAGAGGTTTACCGGACTGTTTGGCAAAGGTCAATGACTGGTTTGACATTCTGTGAAATATTGACTTGACAAAGTTGAAAACGTGGGTGAACTTTTTAGTCATTCGTGAGAATTCTGCCCCGTCGTTTATTCCAACGCTTATTTACATTGACATTCCAACTGTCAACTCTTTGAACACAGTCAATTCTCCTACTACTCACTTTCTAGCTAGCTCTAGGCTTCCAAATTACACCTCCAACAGACCATTAGGCAAGTTACCGGTACATTGCACTATCTTCTCTTCTTTCTATGGTGATGGGAACCATTGCCGGATGAGCCACGTAGCAAGAGTTGGCAAATGCTACGCAGTGGAGGGACCTGCGCCAATTGCGATGGAGAACGTTCTTTTTCAACGTTAAAGCGCATTCAAAATGAGCCCATTCAACATGATAAGACAAGGAACGTCTAATCGTCCTCACCTTTATGAACATAGATGATTTCACATTGATTTGACTTATGTACACAATACTTTAGAACCTTAAACAAACCAAGAGCCTCTTGTTAGCATTTGCTATAGGCCCCACGCTGGCTTAATCCGTCTTTGATAGGAACGCTCATCACCAATACTTTCAGTTCAGCATAATCAATAGTCGTCACTTTTCTATATGTACTTTCTTTTCTGCTAAACTTACCAAATCTTGATTTAGGCCCACCCAAGACGCAGTTTTAACTAAATCCTGTTCCCTAGTTAAGATAAAGGATAACCAACGCCTATACTAGTGGAATGCTGAACTTGAGTCTCTTTGATGCATGAGGAGGAAAGAGTTCAGCCTTGTCAAACACACTCCTCTTGCAACTGACTGGCAGACCTACCTATCTATCTATCTATCTTGTCATAGTTTCTACGATGATGATGATGCCATAACCGAATCTTCCTGACTACGCAAAAGCCTTTTTAAAACGCCGTCTATGCCAAGGGTCCCAAACGGTACATTATTGGGTAAACTCAGACGAATAAACACTCGATCTACTAATGAACACTCACTTCCTCAGCTGTAAGCCCTTCACTGCCAATTTTCGCATTGTGATCAACAATGTCCAACCAAAGTTTTCAATTGATCTGTGGAAACAAGCTAGAATGAGCTATTTGCAACTTCGAACCATATTAAGCATCAGGGCCTTCCAAGATATTAAGCAAATCTGTCGATTATCCTGAAGGGATGCCTATTGTCTAGCTCTTGGGAAGACACCCATAAATACTTTTAAAGGACCTCAGGTCATTAAGCTTAATATCCTTTCTATCAAAACCCCTGGAAAGAACCCTCGACCTCGACATCGTTGATTCTCTCGTCTATTGTCTATGCCAATCACGGCACGTCTATCAACGGGACAAATCCTTACATGATCTGTAATCTGTAAAAAAATCCATAAAAAAATGAAAAAAAAAAAAAATAGCTGACACGACTACTCGGGATAAGCCCCTAGCTTCTCGCAACCATTTATATTGTGCATATTACATTTTTCGTATGAATGGAAGGGACCTACAAGTTATTGCCAACTCCGAACTGCGAATTGAGAAGCTCTTTCATGCCAAATTATACTCCCGGAGGCTTGTCATTCCCCGACGAGATGTGGTGCCGCGAAAATTTTCGGTGGACATGGATGATGCTTGAACCCACGCCGCTTGCACAGGGGAGCACCTCCCCTCCCGTCAGACACTGGCAAATTTATTCTACATAATTTGCTTTAAACGGGCTGACCTCTCCATTTCAAACGAAGTTCGTCTTCTTTTCTAAAAAAAATTCAAAATTTCATGCATTCTTCCATCCAAACTCATTGATACACTCCTCTAATTCTCAGACAGTGTCCTAGACATGACCAACTATTCACAGAAAGCTTTCGTAGAAAGAAAATGTTGCCGATAGTGCTAGGAAATCCCTCCCTCCCTCCCTCTACTCGTGCAAAAAAGCCGTAGGTCCCAATGAAAGTTTCTGTCACGTTTTCGTTTCCACAGCTGCGGCAATGGGGATTGTATGGGATACCTAGTTTGGTCGCATGGTTTCCCATTGGCCAATGTCCCGTGGTTATCGCGGTTATTCTGGCGATACGATATCTGGGCGGATTCTGTTTAGGAGGTATTTTCTTTTAATTTTATCGTAGCTCGGCCATATCTTCCTTGATATGAGGCAGTTGGTTGACCCCCTCCAATTGAGGTTGATCTTCTGCAGAAAGTGTGAGTGGATTTGTCCTTTAACCGCTCTCAGCGGGATGTGGACCCTTGCCGCAAGTGAGCCGTGTAGAGTTGAGCCCAGCCTGGCCAGTTCGTCTCCATCCTCGTTTTATTTTATGTCACTGCGCCCTTGAACCCAGAGCAGTGTGGCCCTGAATCATTCGCCCAAGCGGGCCATATGTGTGGTATTGCACACAGGGAATAACAATTTAATAATATGGAAGGCTTTCCCGTGTAAAAAAGAAAAAGTGAAGTCTGCATGAATTGAGAATGAAGTACAACTAACACAAACTCTACTGATAGGAAGCTCCAAACTAATTTAAAGAAGACCCTAGACTACATGCAGGCATAAAGCTGTTATGTTTAAAACCAATGGATTGGCCTGTTGGAGTAATTTGGAGACAGCTTGGTCAATCTGTTATCAGGAAGGCCGAAATTGGCATCGGAGCTAAGCTATCGATCTTTAATTCAGTATTTGTTCCAACCCTCACCTGTGGTCATGTGGTTTGGGGAATGATCAAAAAAATAAGATCGCAGATACAAGCTATCGAAATGAGATTTCTTCGTTGTATTGGTGGGGTAACTTGCCAAGATCGGGTTAGGAACACTAGAATACGCGGTGTACTCAATGTCGAAAAGCTACTTCTTCGAACAGAGAGGTCTATACTTCGATTGTTTGGACACGTTCAACGTTTGCCCCCAACTCGTCTTCCAAAAAGTGCCATTGAATCCGTGCCATCAGGTAGGCGTTCCTTGAGTAGGCTCAGGATGAGATAGTTGGACCAAGTTCGAAAACCTAACCTCTACCCGTATGGGGATAGCGCCTGATGATTTAGAGTCGATGGCGGAAGATCGGGAGATGTGAAGGGTCCAGTTAAGCACCCTAAACTCGCAAACCTCATAGTGGATTTGTGAGCTATTGGATGAAGAATGGGTTGGTAACCCTTCCTCGGACAGAAGTCTAAATTAATAATCTTCGGCCTATTAGATATCTCCACTATCAATTCCTCTATTTTTTTTAAAAATAGATTGTGAATCTAAAATTTCCTATAAAAAAGTGTTAAAATCACATTTAAGTATATAAATCCTTTTAATAAACGTATGTACATATGTACATTTGATTTTTTTACAGATGGGAATCCAAGATTATTAAATATTTATAGTCTTCCAAAGCCTAATCATTCCATCGAAAGGGTGTGACACGACAAAAGAGAAATATGCCTCAGTCTCGTCTATCGATAATCTTCAAGCAAACATTTTTTGATAACAAAAATGTAATCGAAATTAAAATTTCTTCGCTAATGTTTCCTTCCATTAGAAATACGACAGAAAAAAAAAAGTATCAGTCACGACCCATTTAAATTGATAAAAAGTACATGTGTGTCCACTAGGGCACGAGGAATCAAAAAATTAGGTCATCCATACGTAACTTCTTAGATTACCAAACTATGATGTATAGTGTGGTGCCGATAGAAATAAAATTCAAATGACATTTTTTGTTTGGCCACGTACTCACGTAACCTAGAAACATAAAAACTCGATTGAGATTGATAGGGACAGAGCTTTAGGGGTTTAAGGTGAAAGGTGGACTCGTGTTATAATCAAAAAAAACTCTTGGGTTATCCGTCACTTGAATGGGAATACACATGTACCTCCAAGGCTGACGTGAAGTGATTTCAGTGAAAAGGAAAATCGAACAGAGTTATTAATCATCATTGGATGAAAATGAGAATTAGGAGACACCTTCTGTAATTTGGAGTAAGATGATAGTAAAAGAATTGCACAAAGGTCATCTAGTCCTGATTAGGGGAATAGAAGGGATGCGGTTTTATGATAGACTAACTATTAAACGTTGGGTCTTGTAGCGACCCGTGACTCAGTGCGTTGTAGCGACGCGTGCGAACAGCGCGGTACCAACTCTCGTCGGGAAACGACCAGCCTCCGGGAGTACAATGTGTCATAAAAAGCTTCTCAAATCGCCCTATTCGGAGTCGCCAATAAATTGTAGGTCTCTTCCATTCGTCCGAAAAATATGCAACGCACACATGATTGGTTGTGAGAAGCTAGGCCTTGACTCATCCCGAGCTGTCGCGTAAGCTATTCAAGCGACTTATTTATGTATGTAATCTCTTTCGTAGATATTTGAAGGAAACCTTTTCGGAGGCACTTTGGTTGCCGGTCGCCGTTCAATCTCCAGCCATTGTTCGGTTAATGTGACCCTTCACTCCTAAGATTCAGATAGACTTAGACCACATCAGATCCATTGTATTAACAAAGGGACTGTCAGTAATCCAAAGCTATAGCCAAGGACCAATAAAACCAACCAGAGCTATTTTTGAAGCGGAGGGTACTTCTCTCTTTTCAATGTCGCCGAAGTCATCGAGGAGCAGTCTTCTCTATGGGGCAAGAGCTCTATGGGGAAGCGGAGCATATTCTTCTCCTCCACTTCATCGCTGTAGCTTATGCAGAAATCATTCGAGAAGAGGCCAAGCCCATAGCACAGTTTTCTGTGAAGATACCGATAACGATGATAAGTTGCAAACGCTTTGGCAAGACTAAACCATTCAATCGATTCTGATCCAATATGGACCAGATCTGTCTGGAAATTTAGCAGGTCGTGCCTTCCTCCCATCTGAGGTTGGTTTGCCTGGGATTGGGTCTAATGTAAATGTTTACAAACAGCATGTGGCAAACCCAGTTTTTTTCGTTTCTGCGGGATGTTTAAGGTTGCGAGTTCATCAGCCATGTAATTTCCTGGAATATCTCCTTGGCATGGCACCCAGCATAGGTGAATGTTGACTTGTTCTGCTAGCTCTATAAGGGAAGACTATGCAACTTAAAGAAACCATTTGATGCCACAATGCCATGTTCGAAGGTTAAAAACTTTGCAGAAGCGAGTGAAGTCAGAACTAAGATCACATGAAAAATCGGTTAAAATATTCCCCATGTGCTACGCTACAGTATATAAGGTTTAGCGATCTTTGATTATCTATACTTTGACGAAAAGGGGGACATTTCTATGCAATTGAAAAGATCCATTGCATCTCAAAATGCCTGATTCTTCCCATGATCTTTGAAGCAAATGAGAAACTTAATTGCCGCTTGGTTGTCCGTAAAAATGCTAATATCCAAGGCAGATGTTCCATTTCATTTTAGTCAGGACAAGGCTCCCTTACTCGCCACTATTTCCGCTTCAAATACGGCACAGTGATGAAAGAGGCAGAACGAGATGCTCACATTGAGCGCTACTCACTCCACTTCCAGTTTTGGAGCCATCTGCGAAGAAGTGAATTGAGTCAGCATCTATTGCAACAGCAGTTTTCTACTCATGGCGGGCAGGAATGGTTACACAGCCCCAGCCATATCCTTTAAATATTTCTTGCGACACCACCGCAAAGAGGTCAATGAAGAGGACGATGAAAGCGATTTGCGGACGAAGCATCGCACACGTTTGAGAAATGCGAGAAGAAGTGCACATATTGTATCGGAGCGACAAAATTTCCCACTTGCGCATGTTTCGTCAAAGCAACATCTGCAAAGGTCATAACTCTGCAAATACGTGTGCGCAAATGTCCAAAAGTCTGCAAATGTATGCAACTGACCCCAGAAGGATGATCACACGATTTGCACATTTGTTTGGGGCACATTTTTCTGCAAGATTTGCTGACATTTGCAAATGGTCTGATCGTAGCTTAAGAACTACGAATTCCATGTAAAATTCTGTATATTTCATGGCAATTTGCAGAGTTTGCAGTGCTTCAAAGATAAGCTTGGGTAAAACCTTGTTCCATGGTTCGTTCTTGCAGACTCATTTGTTTTCATTCCTCATGTTTACAATTTATTTTACAAAAGCGTGTCATTTTACTACTTCCTACATTTTCAAGTCCCAGAGCTGAAGCATCCATGTGGCGCTGCTGCATCATGTGATGGCGCTTGCAGTAGGTAAACCGATCTTCTATCAACGTCGTCACTTTTTTAACGCGGCACTTCTAGAATTTATCTGTGTGGTGGGTGCTATCGAGTTAAATCCCTAATCGTTGGTTCTTATCTCGTGTTCGTTGTTACTTTTGTTTTTGTTTTTTTTTTCATTCATGAGTCGTACATATAATTAAATTTTTGTTTTTGTAGAGATATAAGCTGTTGACTAATAGTTGACACATTTAGTGAGTGAACTCATTCTACACGAGTGTTTCTTGGAATGTCTATTCTTGAGGACCGTGCGCAAGGCAGTTTGGATTTGCTGATTATTTAGCGTCGATCGGTGCTGGATAAGTAGGTGGTGTTCCGAGAAACTGTTGAAGTTGAATTTTACCAGTCCTTATTCTAGAAAAGGGACATTTTGGTAAGCGATTCTTCAGAAGTTCTCTGATGTTTTTTTTTTTCGATATGAAAACCCTAACTCGTGGGTTGTTAAACGTTAAGATGCTGAATAGCCAGGGACACAAAATGACCCTCAAGCTGCATTTTGCTTCAAGTTTATAAGCTGCCATAGCTGAAGCACGTTTAAAGCAAAGCGATACCTTACTCAACAAATCAGAGCTTACCAGGAGGTATTGGGTACTTCGCGTTTAGGTATAGTGACCGCGGCGGCCTAACTTGAAGTTATTCGCGTACTATGTATGTAGCATTACGTTGCTACGGCCCCATTTACTGAAACAACGATGTACAAGAGTAACACCATCAAGTGGTACACAGACGCTTCCGAAACGTGTTTAAGCGCTGGCATTCGGGTCTAAAATCAGCACGCCGATAATCTCAGATGGTCAGGCTGCCATCAAGGCATTAAGCCCTCATGAAACCAGGTTTAAATTGTATTCTTCGCCAAAAGTATTAGGTTCCCCTTTACTACAACGAGGTAGCCTACAGTTCGTTGGCTCTCGCCAAAACCAGCCATTGTACACTAGGCAAACCTTTGTTTAATAACCCTAACGATCTGGGGAGGATAGATTAGGTTAGGTTAGGTAGAGTCGCTAGACACTAGGCACTATAGTGGGCCCATCGCAGTTCCTGTGAAACAAAAAAAAAATAAAGGCAAAACCTAAACCATTTCCTGAAAGCATTTGATTTCCCTGGAGAGTTTTACCATGTTCCTATAGCTGTTATAGCCTAGCTCCTCTAGATTACTAAAGAAATACTTGCCGAGAAGTGTCATGCAGGTCGCTGCAGTATCTGCAGACATCTGTGGCTAAGAGCCCTGATCTTTTAGCGCGCTTCCTGAGAAGATAGTGTCCGGACAGTGACTAATTGTGCCCTGCTTAAGTTTAGATTATCTCTTGTTTTGCTGCGATCCCGAGCAGGGCATGGAGCAGTGGTTAGCATCATCGCTTGTTACGTTGAATGTCTGACTGTCCAGGTTCAACTCTTGATGTCGAAAAGCATTTATTTCTTAAAAAAAAAATAAACAAAAATCGATTAACTACCAAAAGCTGATGTCGACTCTTCTGCGAAGGCATAACACTAGCAGTAGTGTGTCATGGCTTGAAGACTTGATTGAGCTGACCATGATAATGACATCGGGAGATTCGGAAAAATTTCCGTGAATTATAGCAATGACAAACACCACAAATGTCCCCAGCCAGCCTGGACACCACCCTCGGGCGCAATTGAAAACTGAAACTATCTGAGTTTCGAACTACTGCACCTCGCTCGCGCTGTGTGAATAACACCATAAGGGCATTCATAACTATTTGAAGTGTGATTGAGTGGATTATAAAAGAAAAAAGACCAAAGAGCCTTGGATAACCTATGCTCACTTATGTTGGACCATCTCTGATTTGCTTTACTTACAATTATTCTTAGAATTTCTGCTTCAGCCACACGGGAAGGAGGATCCAAGGTGGTTTCCCCCTCCCTTTGTTGCCGCTCTCCACCTAGCCTGGCCAGTTCGTCGGCCCTTTCATTTCCCTCAATGTCACAATGACCCGGCACCCAACAAAGTCTTGCTCGATTCTGCGTATACAATGCCTTGCAGTGGAGGATAAATATCTATAATATGCTGGCTCCAGCAGCTCGGTCGTGAGCTTACTGACTTACAGTTGCGCACTCCAAGTTTGTTGTGTTTCCCTTCTACTTTTGCGCTCTCCCTTAACTCCTTTAACATCCAGGTTAGATTCGAAGACTCTGCAGGCCGGAACGTTGATTTCTATTGAATTAGATTGATGCTAGACTGTCGCTGTATAGCTCGCAGAATGCTTGGATGAACCTACGCTTTCAAAGCTCGTCGATGCAAACGGGATAGAATATTTTACGAAGAATTTTTTTCGTTCGAAACAATCAACGATATCTTCATCCGCCATCTGCTGTTTGGGATGTGGCCTTTCCCCACTTGTCTTCTCAGTCCAATCGAAAATAGTAGTTTTTTGATTGCTTTCTCATTAGGCGTCGTTGTTAGAAGTGATATCAGAGCCAAGGTAGATGAAGTCCCTTACTACCTCGAAAATTGTTCCTCTGGTGTTGGCTTGAGAGTTTCGATCAAGAATGATGTTAAAAGAGTCATAGGACAGCGCTCCACCTTGTCTAAATCATATTTTGACATCACAGGTCTCGATGACGTCTTTACCGCCATTGATGAAGCAGCGAGTGTTCTCCATTGTCATTCTGCATAGACGGACGAGTTCGCCAGGTTCGGAAGCTGCCGAAGTATGAACAGTTGGTCGATTGTGGGCTTTCAGTCCAGCGGTAGCAAACTGAGCAAAGCATTGAGAGCATCGCCAGAGGTAGTTTTCATGGTTATTCCTAGTCAGTCTTCTGGTGAACCCAGTCTGGTGAGCCCAGTACAGATTTAACTGATCGCTCTAATTATCCCCGAGTACATCACCAGCCCTCAGACCTTGCGTCTTACAGAAACCTCTTCGAGATCACAAACCAATTCTCGGGAATACTCGTGTTTTATACGAATACAAAGATAGTCCGTAGCACTATCTATCTATCCAGGGCGATTAAAATTATGTTGGGTTCGCGCTAGGAAAGGATCCTACGAGAACTCAGCAGACGTGTGTGGAACCTTCTAGGTCTAGGTCTTTAGAAATTAGCTGGCGAAAGCATTTGATGCTCTATTTCCGTCTCAAAGTGACAGGATTTGTACTGTGTGGGTATACAGCCTAAGCAGCTTGGGAAAATGACCTTCTTGTCCTTTTTGGTGGCCTCAACCATCGCCGAAAGAAGATGAAATTCAATTTGTAGTCGAGGAACGTACTATGCTGTCGTGGTCGATTTTATCATCGACTAGACGCTACAGCTGTTCAGCTGTTGATGCGTGTGCTACAAACATCTCCCTCCTTGGCGAGAATAAAGAAATTTCTTACCCCTTGCAGTGTCTAAGCAGATCTATCTCTAGTATTCGATACATGTCCAAATTCCTGTTATCGTAGGATTATGCTGCTATCGCTAGTGAAATCGATTGCGAAGGGAACTCCTTGTGAACCAACTTCTCTGGGTATTTCCACATGATGTTACAACTCAACTGTAAGTAAACATCCTCTGCCCTTTCAATTGTTTTCTTCGCCACCAGTTTGCGGTTAAATTCGCTGATTAGGCAATACTTCGACGTCGATTCCCACAGTCTGAATATTTATCTCCGTACTTTCCCAAATGCGTGTCGCGCAGAACCGTCTGCGCATGCCTTGCCACGCATTTGTGGTTTCCCTTTCCTGATTACTTCCTGTCGTTGCCATTAATTTCATCAAGAGCAAGACCTTTCCGAATCATTTCCAGATTCCTCTCTGCGCGGCGGTCAATCATTCGAATTGCACCAGCCAGTTCATTGGCAGATAATGCCACTCAATGCCTGTTGCTATTCGGACACTCGAGTTCAGATGAATTTCATCCTCATCCGGCGGGGCTTTATCGTTTGCGGTTTCACTTTTCTGTTTTTATTTTGATTCCATTGTTTGACCCTGCTATACCGCAGCCGCCAGATTAAGTCTTTTCCCACCCAGCAACAATGCGCCGTCGTTGCCGACGACGTCTTCCACCTCCTACTCTCTTATCAGCTCTCCGTGCAAAAAGTTCTCACGGTTATCAGCGACGAGTGTGCTGATGGCGCAAATTAATTTCTTTTCGAGAAAACTGCAAACGGCAAACTACTACAACAAGTCAACTCTACTTCCCGTGCTGACTAAGTGAAATTAAAAGCTCGCGCGCCCCGGGGAGACGGGAATAGATAGATAGATACTCGTACTTGCGCACATGTGTCTTGAACGGCTTTCAAAACAATCTTATCGAGAACTAGGTCAAGCTGTTGAATCGCGCACTTTAGATACTCGTACTAGGTGCGCGTAGAATCTGTCGCCTGCCACGCAGCGATGTGCTCCGCGCAAGCACTCACTGATAGTGGATGTCAACTAAATTACTCACTTTTGGGAGTCGTTATCAAGGCTGCCTGCCGGTGCCAAACAGCCAATTTACAGTTTTTGTTGCTAATGACGGCACAAAACAAGAGGCGGTCAGATCGCTGATAAGGAAAACTGCTGAGGATGGCAACGTTTGCCTGTGATTGTGATTGACATGTGTAGCGTGCTGATTAGTTTAAGCACCGGCGTCAAGAGCTTGAGAGTCTAGCCAGTGTTTTGAGTGAACGATTGACTGGATTACAGTACGGAAGGGCGAAAGATCGCACGAGTAACGGCTGTAATTGCGACATTTATTCAGTAAATCAATTGAGCTGTCGATTGTGAAGGCTGTTACATCAGGCAGAGGGTCTTATGGTTACATAAATGGCGACAAGCAACTTTGTACGAGCTGTAAACATTGAAGCGATTCTGAGGCGAGAAATCAATGAATTTGTGAAGAGAAGGGTTCGAAGGGGTTAAGTTGTTTGGAAAGAACGTCAATCTAATAAGGAAGAGCAGCTTCAGAAGGGAAGTTCCCTTTCCTTTGTCAACAAACTTATGACACCTATAAGTTCATTGATGGTGAGTTTGTTCTGAGGCTTGTGATGTTGGTCTTGACAATGTTTAGCTTCAACTCCATCACGTTTGTCTGTCTTTCAATCGGGCGTCGTTAGGTGGAGGTCTGGGTGGTTAAGTTAGGAGGGCGTTTCATGGTGAAGTGGCGAAGTGGGAATCAACGCCCTGTTCAATTATGGTCCGCAGGGTATTGATATGGTCGACACAGAAGGATCCAGAGCGGAAACCTACCAGTTCAGCATCGAGTGTATTTTCGAGTTTTGCTTTAATTCGCTCCAGATCTACTTGACCTTGGTTACAGTAAGCAGCACGTACTGCTTAAAATTTCCCTTCGTAAGGAACTCGACGATCATTCCTTTCTTTCACTTTTCGGAAAAGCTCTCGGTATTTGGTGACCTGAGCAACGATTGCCTGGGAAACAACTGGTTGTCCTATAACGTGGTAAAGGCACAGCAACCAATTTCGTAGCCAAGAGTTTGCTTTACCTTCTAGTGGTGGTCGTCGGTCGGGGTAAAATTAGGAGTGCAAACGGTCTAGCGAGTGAAATCGACACTATGCCTCGGATAAGGTTTAGGTTAGGTTAGGTTATGGGGGAAGTGCCCAGTCAAATGACTGAGTGTCCACGGGGGCCTACTGCTCCATGGCATTCCCCTTTGTGTTGCGGTTCATGTTCCAACCTTGGGTTCTAGATGGGTAGTCTATCACGAAACCACCCTGTACTCTTAATAAAGTGGAGTATCGGTACTTCTGTTAGGTTACCCAGTTCTCCAAACAGTCTGTGTCCCATGTGTCGGCGGTTTTGCAGGTTGGGATACTCACAGAGTAAGTGCTTGATGGTTTCTGTCTCTTCTGCATCCTGACAGCTCCTGCAGTAGTCGGATAAGGTTTGATCACACATTGACGGCTTTTTCCTATTGAACCCAGACTAAGATTAATTCCTCGACACCTGATTCGTACAACTTGAGCAAGAAATCATGCGATACGGACATTTTGAGGTTCAGCTAAGGAAGATGAATTGACATGGGAGAGTAGCAGTCCTTATCGAGAATCTGGAGTAAGACTGCTGCGTCCGTGATTAGCATCCAAAGGTCAAATTTCTGGCCACCGCATGGAGACAAGATTTAGATGGCCAGATTCCAGACTCGAACACTAAAAATAAAATAATAGCTGACGTGACAACTTGAGGTGACCCAAGGCCAAGCTTCTATTAACCATTCATGTTGTACGTGTTGCATTTTTTGCACGAATGGAAGGGACCTACAAATTATTGTCGACTCCGAACGGCGACTTGAGAAACTTTTTCAAAACAAATTATACTCTCGGAGGCTTGCCATTCCCCGACGAGAGGTGGTGCCGCGAAAAATGTTCGGTGGACATGGCTGGAACTTGAACCCACGTAGGTTTGCACAGCAGTCCAACGTACTAACATTGAACCACGGCGACCACATAGACTCGAACACTCGCATTACACCCCAACGATCCTTTCATCTGATAACGAGAAGGGTACCTTCTACAACCAGCTTCGCGCTATTTATAACACAACACCAAATGGAGACATCTTCACTGAGATGATGGTGCTATAGGTTAGGTTAGGTTAGCGGGCCGATGCAGATGATGAAACCTTCTTCATCTCACTTAGGTCTTTGTAAACCCGTTGTGTACCCATGTGTTTTACAAGTTACTTCCCACTGCGTGATTCTATATACTTGATGACAGTCACTTGGGGCTGTCCTTGCGAACTTAAGCAGATCCGACAGAGAACCATCGGATAGCCCCTCGATGTTATCGAAGAGGTATATGGCCAATGTTCTTTTTCTAATATTGCAGACGCTTGGGCAATGACCGAGAAAGTGAGTCGTGTTCTCATGCACCTCCTCGTCCCCGCATCCTCTGCATAGATCGTCCTCGGTTAGGTGCAGCTTTTTCGCATGGTACTTGAGTATATTGTGGCCTGTCATGACAGGGATTTCCTGTCCATATGTAGGAGCTTGGTCGTTCTACTTTTATCATATTCTGGGCATAGCCTTTTGGAAATTTCGCAGGTGGTTACTGTTTTCCGCCAGTTGTTCGCCTCAGTTAAGGATCTTAGCCTAATTGTTTCTTTAAGATGACGAAGTGGAGGTTTATTTGTACCGTCCGCTAGATCTATTTCTAGGGCTGATTTCCTGGCACACCACTGTGGCCAGGGTCGGTAGGTAGAGTGACGGCTCCTGAGAGCGCGAATAACGCTAGGGTGCACCGATTTGTAACCACGAAATTTGCTGTGTTGGGATGATGTGGCTAAATCCAGCCGGTGGAGTTCACATACAGACAGGATCAGTTTTTACTTACTCACTTAAGGTGGCGCTACAGTCCGGGGTGGACTTGGGCATCAACCAACAAGCGCCTTCAGCCAGCTCCATCTTTAGCCAGCTGCCTCCAGTTTCGCACGCCAAGTTGGTTGAGGTCCCCTTCCACTTGCGTGCGCCACCTGAGTCGCGGTCTTCTTCAGCTGCGCCGTCGCTCGAGCGTGGATTCGAAGATTCTCCAATTATTTTCAGCTATCTCGCTGAGGTCCACGAAAAAGAGTACGCTGTCTGGTCCTCGCCAGGTCCGGAAACCTGCAGAGGAAATGATGTAGAGATTTTTTCTCGTTAATGTCCTTGCAGCTTCTGCAAAAGTTGTTGTGAGGAATACCAAGCTTGACCAAATGGTCTTTAACTGGCCAGTGTCCTGTGATAATGGCTACGATTCCGACAATATCTGGTCTTGATTGGTCTTGATATTGTCAGGGAGTCTTACTGAGCTGCTGAGTCTTAGCTCCTCAGAGAAGACACTAGCACCCGTGCCTATGTCCATCTTGGATTCTCAAATGCTAAGGTAGGCGGCAGGCCGATAAGGGAATACACGAGTCACCACATAAAAATACTAAATCGAGGCAAGCGCTGAAGATGGCAGTTAGCCAGGGAAGGCAAGTCAGGGAAATCGATGTTATCTTGACTAGTAGCTTATTGATGATAATCCACACATGATAATCCCAGCTCAAATCTGACGATCTTTTCTCCTGTTCTCAAGTGAGTCGCAGACTTAGGATCTATCATGGATCCTTTCTCCCATGGCTTCGAACCACCACTCTGCCATTCCTGCGTACGATTCTATGGTTACTTTGGCAGGTTTTCCGTGTGACCACACCCACTACTTATCCAGTTTTGACAATTATCACGGAAGTCTTCTCTGTTCCAGATAACCTTCGCATTCGCACAAGTGACATTCAAAGTTCACTGAACATTAATATTCTTTGCATGCTTATGTGAGCATATACGGCTACACGATACATTTCGTCAGAATATCACACGCAGTTTGAGAGCTCCACTCCGAAGGGCGTACGTTACCTTGCCCTGGGGCAGCAACTATCCTGACAAAAATTTTACGCCGCTTTTTTATAGTTCTTCCCAGCGATTAATGCCTCCGATAAAAGGCCTCGGCAAGCGTGTTCTCTCAAGAGGGCTCATAAAAAGTGGTTCTGATTAAAATACACAAAACCATGCGGAGGAGCTACCTACAGATACAATACAACCCGGACTACATGCTCGCATGCGAAATTTGTTCGAATGGTAATAGCACAGCATTAGCCATTCAAAGGCAATCTGAAGGCTGTCAATTCGATGTGTGTTAAATTAAAACCCTATTAGCATAATGCAAATTGCCAATTGAATTTCGATTGTGGTGGGATTCTGAAGACGTAAAATCACTATTTAGGTTGATAGCCGAGATGATAAACGCTTGGCTGCTGATGGCGCAACATTCGAATATCCGTAGTCAGCAGTGTCTGTCCGTCGTCCGTGTGTGCGTATTCATTAGTGAAAGTGAGCGAGAGAAAAAAAAAAAGAAAAAAAGAAAGCCATTTAGAAAGGAGCCACTGTTAACCAGTTATCCGAGGAATGACTAAGTCAAGATAGTGTGGGAAACATAGGCCGTCAATGTGTCGCAATTAAATCCCTCTGTCAATTGCAAGATAACACACAAGATGGTATTGAACTGATTCCCCTCGTCAATTACTGGTAATCAGCCAGTGCGCGAACTATCTGAAATATCTACCGCCTGTCACTATCAGCTATTTATCTTAACATTCAAGGAATCGGCCTAATATCTGAAGTCGTGGCGCCGACATTCTTATCAGGTTCCTAACAATGAAGTTCTGTGTGGTTCGCTTGGTGTTTCCAGAGCCATGGGAAATGGCTTGTGAGTCTATTTCCGCGAATTATCGCTAAAAATATTCGTCTTCTATTTATTCTCATTCTAGAAATGTCAAGTTCGCAGGCAGTATTGATTGTTTGTGAAGCCACGCACCGAGTGTCATACATCAATAAAGACACAAGTTCCCTATACATTTATAGATGTGGAGTGGCTTTCGACAAGCCTCTAGGAAACGCCTCCTTGTTTACTATTCTCTGCGAGCAATGTCCTTGCGGGCTGGATGGCGTGTCAGGAAATTGCGCTTGAACAGCTTTAGCACACAATAGGAAGCCATTTGAGTATTGACTGATGGAATTTGAGTAACCAACTCGAAACGGAGAAACTTATTTATTTCGCGTGTCTTTTGCTGAAGTGTGTGTCTTAGCTGCGTAGATTGATTCGTTGGATAGTTTCTGTCATGTCATGTCAATCAATGTGAGTTGGGAAAATTCTTACTTGAAGTACAGTGTACTCTCTCCTTACGGACACCTCTCATAAGCGGACACCCCTCATAACTGGACAATTTTCTCGGAACCGTCGATGTCCACTTATGAGAGAGCGCCCCGGACAGAATTTTTGACCTTTCCCCGGAGGGACGGCGCAGTCTAGAAAGACCCAGATGGGACACGCCAGTGAAAAGCGACCTCAAACGATTCGGCGTGCCAAACTGAAGGCAGCTATGTGGCTAACAATCTGGCTATCTAGAGACGCTTGTTACTTACCACTCAAGATGCAATACTTCTTACCTAAAATAAATAGTTGGCGCGACAGCTGGGGATGAGCCAAGGCCTAGCTTCTCGCAACCATTTATGTTGTGCGTGTTACATATTTCGCACAAATGGAAGGGACCTACAGTTTATTGCCGACTCCGAACGGCGAAGTGAGAAGCTCTTTCATGACAGATTATACTCCCGGAGGCTTGTCATTCCCCGACGAGAGGTGGTGCTGCGAAAAATGTTCGGTGTTCCCGGCTGGGGCTTGAACCCACGCCGCTCGGTCAGTAGTCCAACGCACTAACCACTGAGCCACGGCGACCACTTCTACTTCTTACCTACTGACTTATTTAAGGGGGCGCTACAGTCCGGGGTAGACCTGGGCCTCAACCAACAACAGCTGCTTCCAGTTTCGCACGCCTAGTTGGTTAAGGTTCCCCTCCACTTGCGTGCTTTAACTGGGTCGCGATCTTCCTCTACTGTACCGTCCTTCAAGTGTGGATTTGGAGATTTTCCGGGCCGAAGCAGTGGTGTTTATCCACTCTACAGGACCCAACCACCTCAGTTGTTGGACCTTCACTCTTCTGGCTAAGTCAATGTCGCTGTACAGTTCGTCATTGTATCTCCTCCTCCATTCACCGTCCATGGAGACGAAACCGAAAATCACCGGAATAATTTTCCTCTCGAAACCGCAAAGAGCAACCCTATATGCCTTTGACAGAGTCCATGCCTCTGCGCCGTAGAGCAGGACTGGGACGATTAAGGTCTTATACAGGATCACTTTAGTCGTTCGAGGGGCTTTTACTACTCAATTGCGCCAGTTCTTCCGATTATGGCAATATCATCAGCGTATGCGAGTAATTCGACGGAATTTTGAAAGATCGTGCCTCTGGTATTGGCGTGTGAGTTTTGCACGATTCTTTCAAGAAGGATGTTGAAGAAGTCGCATGACAGCGCGTCGCCTTGTCTAAAACCTTTTTTAGCATCAAAATCCTCGGTGAGGTCTTGACCGACCTTGATGGAGTAGCGTGCATTCTCCATCGTCATCCTGCACAAATGGACAAGTTTGGCAGAGATGCCAAAACTAGACATGGCTCCGTATAGCTCGTCTCTATAGATGCGGTCATACGCGGCCTTAAAATCGACGAAAATGGGGTGTGTATCGATTTGAAGTTCCTGGGTTTTCACCAAAATCAAGACGCAGTGTGAGTAATTGGTCGATGGTAGACTTTCCTGACCTGAAGCCACACTGATATGGGCCGATCAGATAAGATCTTGTAGGCGATGTTAAGAAGACTGATGACTCAGGCGCTCTCTTTCTTAAGGATCGGATAAACAATTCTGAGGTTCCATTTATCGGGCCTACTCTCCTCTGACCATATTTTACAGTCATCGCCTGCCGTTTTGAACAGCTTGGCAGCCAGGCCGTCAGCTTCAGCAGCTTTGTTGGACTCAAGCTTCGTCCAGGTCGGGTGGACGGAATTGTTGTTCTTCAACGTCCAGGTTGAATACTTCTAGCAATTTTATTTATTCCGTCAAAAAACTCCTTTCTTGTTGTTGGAAAAGCTTACCACACATCCACTAGCCTCTTGGTTGACCATGCTGATGATGTCGCCGTCACGGCGGCGGCGTCCTGCAATGTGATCTTGTTGGTCATCGTACAGTCCCAGTCCACAAACAGGTCTAAGCGATCGGGACCGCCTTCACTTCTCTACAAAAAAAAAAACAACGAAACAGAAAGTAGTTCTTCCAATCTGATGATGATGCTTTCTATTCTTGGCCGATCCCAGTACGTTGAACTCAAAATCTATCTCACCTATGCCGTCATCTAAAATTGTAAATCAAGCCACACACCTAAATCACGCTGTAGACAACAATAACAATGGAAAGGAAACAAAGCACTACGACCTAGGGTGGCCTTATCTGTTTAGATGGGGGAAAGCATTAACTAGTAATACTGGTTTTAGCCAGTCCATCTTGGATTAGGCAAATGGGTCAGATATGAGTACTTAAGCGCTAATGGACTTTTGCCATCTCTGCCCACTGATCGCGGGTTTGGCGAGCTTGTCGCTTTCTCAAGGCACGTCATCCGAAGCTAGTCACATGGGAAAGGTTATCTTCTTTACTTAAGTCCTGTTTCAACTCGATCTCGGAAGGTGAGACAAGCAGAAAGATTCACCAAACATACTCGACTGGAAAGAACGGAATGCCTTTAAAGCCTTAGAGTGTTTTTTCTGGGTTCTTTCGAGAAGGGTTTCCCCCAGTTTCAATAGAATTTTGAACATTCACACCTTGTCTGGCGGCAGTGGCAAACATATTCGGGAACCCGATAAATTCATCTTATCATCCACGTGCTGCATGTCAACAAAGTTTTAGAAGAATTTAAAGCGACGCATGGCACCAGTGATAAGTTCGCTATCTTTTGCAAAAGTTCGCTTGGTGTTAGATAGCTAGCCACAACACAATCCATGGGTTTCATTCTAAGAAACCAAAATCCACAGTTGCTCATAAATATTTGCATTCTCTGGTCAAGTGGTATTCCATGGAAGTGGCCAGAAGGCAGTATGTCACGTTAATCTTATCTTTACACGCGGAAATGGTCTACCATTAACTTTAAAATGTGCAGACCTTTCCGTTTACTTTCGTGGAAAACAGTGTTTGAAAAGTAAACAAGTTAAACCTGTTTGTAAAGCCAGTGTCTGACTATGTTAAACATGACATACTTTGAATATTCAAAAATCGCCTCCGATGCGATCAGAGAGGACAGAAAGTTAGAAAGAGACTAGTTCTTGTAGGATGTAGGATCATTGCACTTTCTATGCGAATTATATGCCTTCGACGGTCCGAACGGACGCAGTAAGATTGATGTGACCCTGCGACTAATGCTGCGTTTGATAGCCTTAGTTTTCATTGGGTCATCAGGGAGGGCGATGGAGTGAGCGACCACATCGTAATTCAAGTTGAGTTCGCTAGCGCCAGTGACCTCCAGGTTGGCCGTGGAGGTCTGCGTTAAAAGCTGTGGTGTTTGCACAATGTCAATTGGACATTGTACCAGGTACAAATTGAGGGAAGAGTTATATCGATGGCATTAACCGTCTATGAACGTCTGGGTATCGATGGAATGGTAGGTAGTTTAAATCAGTGCGTGTGGGGTGTCAACGACGAGCTCCTTCAGAGATACCAAAAGGTAAATCGAAGAGAAGTGAGATGGTGAACTCCCGAACTGAATGTAAAATGTAGGCAGGTTAGGAGGCTCAGAAAAAATTTCCAAAAAGATAAGTCAGCTAGGAGGTAAGATTTATCCCGAGCGAGAACTGCCTACAGGCAGGGATTGGTCGAGTATAGCAGAATGCTCGCTAGGGTCAAGGAGGAATGGAGATCCTTTGCCGATGAGTATAAAGAAGATCCTTGGGGTCAACTTTATCGCATCCATCGGGGAAGGAAAACCACTGACATAGGAGATGGAAGGCAGGAGCCCCTGGGTCATTTCAGCTTCTGGTGTCAGATGACACCAGTCGGCTTGACTCAGCCTGTCTATTAAGGTAGGCCCCCTGATCGGTTAACATCTAAGTCCCTCAAGGCGCAAGAGGTGTCAGATAAGCCTCGCTCCCTGCTAGGAGTGTAGTTCATGCCTTACACATGAGTACGATTTGCACTGGGGTAGTACCCGTTCTTCCCTGGGGCGCTGACCAGCGCTTTTTCTTGGTTCTGATACTGTGGGTAGGCTCACTGTGAGATTATCGGAAAGCTTACCGTGTGCTGAAAAATTATTTGAAACACATCTACAATATTGCTATCTTCATTGACAGCAATGCCAGGAACAACTAAACCAACTGGGGGTCCAGTGCAGCGTCACTCTTACCTGAGTCCCAGGTCATAGTAAAATTGACGGCAACAAAGAAGCCGATGACCTGGCCAGGCAGGGATCACCCATTAACGACTCACTAACGCAGATTGTCAATATCCCGCTAGGAGCCGTTAAGGGTAATATTCAAGATCACTTTCTTAAGACGGCCAACCAAGCGTGAAATAGACTTAACAACTCCGTCATATCAAGGAACATCTGGCCCGGTTACAACAAACAAAAACAAATGAGCTACTAAGCAGATCAAGGCCAGGTATTGAAAGAATCGTAGCCGCTAGCACAGCCCACTGGTCAATAGGAGACCACGCATCCAAGCCAGATATCCCCACAACACTTTCTGCCGGAGTTGCAAAAAAGAATCATTTCCTGTGTAAATGTCCAGCCCTAGCGAGGGTCAGGCAGCGCACTCTAGGCGAACCCTTCTTTTATGACCTCTGAGATTTCCAAATGGGTTCTTAGAACCGCCACCTCTACCTACCTACCTAACTGGCATGTCTTCTAGATTTCGATGGCGAAGACATACAAAATTATAGGAAGCGATTCTCACATTGGGCTTTGTAGTTTGTATTCGATGAAGCTGTCGCATAATCAAAGAGTGGTATCACAAAAGGTGTTACTGTTTTAAGTATTTGAAACATCGGGACCGTAGAAATTAGTTGTGATATTGGCCATGCGATGACTGTCCTTTTTCGCTATCAACGATTCGGCCGAGTAGATGTGGGAAAATGTTTGTTTAATGGGAGTTGACTTCTGTACGGGAGTCTTGGGCAAGGATTTCTTCATCGTAGTGCCCTCCGGAGGCGGTGTTTTGGTCCACTAACTGACTGACAGAGAAAATTTGTTTCACTGTCTTGTTGGGTGGAGCTACGTTTGAGTCAAAGTTCTTAAAAATATAGGCGGTGGAGAAGTCTGTGTTTGGAGGTTTTTGTTGGTGACAAATTTACGAACTGATTGTCATGGTCGTAGAAGTCTTTTCTGTATCCAAAGCCTAAGTCAAAGTTAGCTGAGGTTGGAAACTGATTTCCAACATCGATCGGAGGAAGGGGAAGAGCTGCTGGAGTCGGTGTAAGGTCAATTGTGGGCGATGTCATCGAGTTGACTTGGGATTTCTGTTGCTCACAATCGTAGAAGATTTGTTCAGAAATATCCTTGGCTTTCTCCGATTTCCAAGCGGTTGGGTAGACTTGACTGTCACTTAGCTTGGTTAGAGTGAAAGTGAACGTTGGCATAAACTGTACCTCCTCGTAGGGAACGAACGAAATAGATTGATTTGGTTGCATTTGTTAGTTGTACTCGACTTGTTTATAAGACTTGGCCGTGGTAAGGGAGAAGGGGAAACTTGTGATGTTAGCAGTTCGCAGACGATCGACGCCAGGTCGAATGGAGTGAAACTCGCGTTCAGATTGTATGCAGCTGTGGCAGAGATTGACTTTGGTGGAGTCAAAGGCGTGGTGTCTGACGGAAGCCAAGGGAACTCCGACTTAATTGAAGGGCAGCTTAGAAACGTGTGAGATTTAGCTGCTGTGATTGATGGAATCAAAGGATCAGATGACGATGAGGACGCCGTGGTTGGTAAATTAAAGTTCAACCTTGTGGCCTGTTGCTCGCAAGGCTGCTTCTAAATGGGTTAAGACTTTCAATTGGACATTCCACTGCTTTCGAGGGACATTAAGATCTGAAAGTGCCATATTTTTCTGAGAGTAGTACTTCAATTCGTGTTCCTTTTATAGTCGTTGTATTTGGACTCGTCTAACTCGATGTCGCTGTAGAACCCATACAGTTTGTCGTTGTATCTTCTCCTCCACTAACTCACCAAAGTTCACCCGAAGGATTTTTCTCTCTAAACAACAAGACGCGACCTCATCCTTTCTTGAGGAAGTTCATGACTCTGCTCTTTAGAACAGAACTGGGATGATCCCTGTGAATATCGTTGTGAACCAGGACCCACAAGAGTATGGAATCTGGTTCCCGGTTAATATTTTAAGTTCATCAGCGTTTCACCAACTTTGACTTTATTACTGTGGATGAGATAGATTCAATAGCAACCTGACTGTTTATGAATTGAAGCGTCAATAATTTTTCTAAAAAATAATTTCATGGATAACTTCAAGAACTATCGCTTAAAACACATTGACGTGCTACAGATATCTTATTGACCAGACAATATTCGGATTACATGAGTAAACCCTCATCTTTTGACCGCGGGTTTTGAGTGCTTTTGGTTACCGTATTGTGCATCGAGATTACCTACCTCTTTTGATTGCACTAAAATAAAAACTAATTACGCCGATAATAACTAAACGACTTGCGGTGTTACATAGTAGATTCTCCATTAACTTTGATTAAGTCCTCGAATCAACCACATTTAACTACGCTTTTCCGCCTGAAACTGGAAATTCTCGACGCAAGCGGGCAGGCGAACGTACTCTTTAATTTAATTTAATTTTTGTTCTATAAAAACCTGAGCTCGTAAATCTAATCTCGTATCGAATCGGGAAGTAACGCACCCTAAAAAACAAATTTACGATGTGTGCCCTGCTAATTCCCATGTAAACCACTCCAGTCTTCCAACTAAAAGCACAACTATCAGTTGGTACTCGTCTATCCGAAGTTTACACGTATTTTTTTCTGAGTAGATACTTGTCAGATTGAACAGCCATTAATCAGAAAATGAAAAAAAAAAATAAAAATAAAAAATAAAATATTGAGCCACAACCCAAGGTGGACATACTTGAAGTGTCGCCATGAGCGGTATGTGTGTTTACAGCCGCATACATCTTATAGGGAAACAAAAGTTTACGTTTCCCAAGTTTTACTGGACAAATTGTTATGGCGCATATGGTTTTATTGCTCTTTTATGACGCAAGTATCGTAAAAAAATAACATGCAGGGCTGGCTCAGGTTGAATTAGGGGCCTGTTGTGCGATAGAAGATTCATTCACGCTTCGCGGAACGATTGAGTGGGCTAGAAGCCAGAAAAGGAGAATAGGGATCCTCTGCTTTGGCTGGAATCAACCTCTGCAGATGTGCTGACAGTTTGTGATACTCCATCGCCTAGGTGAATGGATAAGTCCTTGTAAGACATGTCTGTATGTACATAGGTCTGGTTTTAGCCACGCCTTCATTTTGAAAAATGTCAAAATTTCTCCAATTTCTCCCAGAAACATAGACTACACTTCACTCAACCTAAGTTTTGACAAAGACTTCGAGGTAACCATTCATCCCAGGGCATTCTGGGACGATGTATTCTCAGATGACAAGATTCACTTTTACACCGAGGGACGGTTAAAAAACCACGGACGGTTCCGACAGGCTTAACCTCAGATAAGAGAAGCCTTATCTTGGCTGAGGAAAATCGTGATAGCAGTCACGAATATCCGCATCTTTTTGGACAGTCAAGCGGCATTAAAGTCCTTGAAATCAGTCGCTTTGAATTCATTAGCCCTGGATTGCCGTTCGTCTCTTATAGAGATGGCGGAGCAGTTTAATGTTCACCTTTGTTTTTGTGCCAGGACACAGTGACATTCCAAGGAACTGTTATGCTGATAAACTCGTCAGATATGGAACAACGTTACCTATTGATCCTGATAATGGCACCTTGGGTATACTTGTGTACAGATTTAACCAAGGCTGGATCTGAAACACTCTTAGTATTTGATTCGTCTTAATACATCGCATATTAGCACTATAATGGGTGTCATTGCTGGACACTGTCTAATAGGCAAGCATGCAACAAGGCTTAGCGTCTACCCCAACGACTTCTGCAGATGCTGTATGGACGAGGAGGAAGAGGAGTCTATTCTCCATCTTCTATGCACCTGTCCAGCTCTCTCTCGCAAAAGAAAACTTCACTTAGGAGCCTTCTTCTACATCAACTTAGGCGATTTGAATAACATCGATGTTAATAGCCTCCTACGCTTCATAAGAAGCTCCAATTGGTTCAATGAGTAGGCAGGAGATCTTTCCGATAACCTTGGAGTATCACAACGGACCTCTTATGGGTCTAAGTGTGTTCGATTTCGCTGGCAGCCACTTCAAGGTAACCTAACCTAACTTACATAGGTTCAAAACCATCCTTCTTCGGCTTGTAATTTTACTTATAGATCGTGGGCAGTCAGGTAGCTCTAAGCTCTTTTCACTTTGACTCACAACATGTCTGGAGCTGCAGCTGAAAAGATCGCAGATGAACTTGTCAGACAAAGAGCCCAATCTGTATTTATAGGCCTTTTTTCCTTCTGTGGTTGACCCACCAGCCACACCCATGTAAGAACTCAACTCACAGAGGTCTAAAACTCGATCTAAGATGTTCATAAATCCTTTGAACAACAAGAGAAGTCAAAAAAGTCTCCCACTAAACAAAAATGACATTGAGCTCCTTACGGATGTCTTCACTGGACACTGTTCACTCAACTATCGTCTTAACAAGCTGGGCATTACTCCGTCGGACATGTACCGATTTGCTTGCAATATTAAGAAATGACAGTGTATATTGTATGCGGCTATCCCGTCATAGCGCGCTGCAGACTTTTGGCAGGGGATGGATTCAGAAACAATAAAATGCACTCTAGCAACGTGATGCTGAGGTTCCTCCACGTCCTCGATCTTATTTGAAATGTTCCTCAATTTTTGTAGAATCTTCCTTGACACTTGCCGTTCTTTAAGCCGGCAGTGCATTCCCAGTCTTCGTCAGACAGGTATAAGCTCCACAGAGCCTTATGCTGGTTAAAATCACCAGAATAGGGAGTGCCCCCGAGTGCCCATAACCTCCGAAAACTGTGATACTCACATATGTATGTCGGTGACTGGCGCGCCATTTTAACGTCTAGTTATCGCATATTTTAGTTTAATCCTCCTTGACTTACATATGTTCGTTGCTTTGTTTTCGAATTATTTCTCGCCAATTGGAAGCCATCGGGTCGCCGTGGCTCAGTGGTTAGTGTGTTGGACTACTGACCGAGCGGCGTGGGTTCAAGCCCCAGCCAGTAAAATACCAACAATTTTTCGCTGCACCACCTCTCGTCGGGGAACAACAAGCCTCCGGGAGTATAATTTGTTATTAAAAAGCTTCTCAACTCGCCGTTCGGAGTCGGCAATAAACTGTTGGTCCCTTCCATTCGTGTGAAAAATGTAACACGCACAGCATGAATGAAAGCTAGGTCTTGGCTCATCCCGAGCTGTCGCACCAGCTACTTATTTATTAATTGGAAGCCATCAAACAAGTACCTAACGAGTTCTTTGTCAAACGAATGAGATGCCTCCTCATATAAGCGCCCTCATAGCATGTGACCAGTCCGGACCTGAAAACCAAACCACCCTCAAGAAATAGGGTGTGAGCGATGTAAACAACATTTATGTGTCTGTCTACTGCCATTAATTTTCAATCTTATTTCAGCTGGCGGCACTGTCCTTGAATATTGTCAACACATATTACCCCCTTCGTCTGTATCTCGAATAAATTAATTGTGTTCTGTGAGTGTTAGGCTTGAAAAGCGTCTTACTATTGATAGGAGGTCTTATACTTCATCGTTTGGTGATTTCTCTGAGCATATCCAACTTTTCTAGTTGATGTTTGACATCAATTCGGATAGAGATTGACAAATGTTTTATGGACCGAGGACCTCGTTCACTTTATTGCCGAGATATTCGATGTACATATATAGTCCGGATAACATCTGTAAGGATACATATGCCCATATGTACCTTCAAATTGCACATAAATTGTTTCACGAGCACCACTTACCAGGTCCCAATGACTTTCTTCCACTTCTGGTTGCTCCATTGTTCTTCTATCGAAAAAATATTAATTATTTATTTTTATTCAATTTTCAAAACACTTATGTACACTCTCCTGTTGGTAACAGAGATCCGATCGAACCTGTCTTGACGAAACATTCGGTGAAGCCCCTGAAAATGAAACAAAAGGAGGTGTACAAGTTATTAATGACAGTAGTTGGCGGTGGAGGAGTCAACCGCTTTGTTACGCATGATATAATCATTCGAACGTGTAATTTGTTCGTCAGTGTACATTCGAATAGATACTCGTATGCTAATGATATCTGTTGGATACTTTGTCTCTTTTTTTTCCCCCCGATTTCATTTGAAGAACTCAATTAATCTCTTGAGTTTTTAATTATCTCAATGAAAGCCTTAGCTGAGTGGTGGAGATGATAAAAACTTGTTAAGAATCTGATGAAGGCGTTGATCTAATGGAAGTCAAACGATTTAAGATTGAAGAGTTTTAATTTATGAGCACTTGGGCTATAAAATTAGTGGTCGATAGTAATGGGGGTAATCGATATTCCCCCGATGGACATGAGTATCAATAACGCCCAACAATTTCCAGTGATTTTAGTGCTTCGCCAGCCATTTGTTTTTTCCCACGTTTGGCTAGGGCAACTGGCTAGATTTCATAAGTGGATTTTACGGCCATCAGCATTCATTGCTAATGTTTGGCTAATTTATTGAAACTTTCTCCGTCGCCCTGTTACATTCCCATGCAAATATGGGCGTTTAAACGATTTTGCGGTGAAAAGGAAATGGTTGTCACTTCTGATGTGAGTTAGTGCCGGACAGTCCTTAAGACGATGTATTTATTCTCCATCTTTGACGGAGGTCCCATTATCTTTTAAACCCAGTCTGCTAATATGCTTATTCAGTATACAGTACTTACTCCTAGGGCCTCTACTAAGACTACGGGCCATTGTTTCCGGTTTCAAGCAATATGTCTTAGCTCTTTCCAAGTCTTTCCCAATTGCCGAGACTCCTCCTTAATTGTTCTGCACCGCGTACATATTTCTCAGTCGACCCATTTCTCCCATCTTGAGTAAGCGGATTCCATAGCATAGCGTGGAGCTGTTGCCTTTTCGAAATCTGTCGCCTTTTAGGACACTTGTGAGTCTAGGCAGCTTCTTCGTGTGTATGCGGGTGGTATATGTATTTTTCTCAGTCGTATCTACCGAGGATTTCGTTAGCCTGTCGTAGAGTAGGGAACTCAGTTCATAACCTTTTTTTCTATAATCCACATGCGGCCAACGAGCTTCGGCGTGAGATGCATTCGTTCAAGGCTCTGGAAATATGGCGTCCGAGAGTTGTGTCCAGACTAACTGGGGACATTTGTAATGTTTTCCATTGCTATAATTCGCGGTATTTTTTTATCAGTTCGATCAACTCTTCGGGCGAAAAATTCTTCGAAAGATATTAGGTCCCGTATGCGTTGACGGGCTTTGGAGGAGAAGATTTAATCACGAACTATACGAGCTGTACATCGACCTAGTCAAAAAACTGTACATTGGACGGACAGCGCTCGAGCACGCAGAGCCTTCGAATCTAACCAGGAGGTACAGAGCAGCAGAGGAAGACCTCGTCTAAGATTGCGCACACAAGTAGAAGAGGACCGGACCAATTGACCAGTTGAGGCCCAGGTTCACCCCGAACTGTAGCGCCATCTATGTAAGTAAGTAAGTAACTCTTCATGCCATGAACGCTCTACTGTCAGTGTTGTGCCTTGTAGTAGGGTCTTGCTTCTTTTTTCTCTGTCTCTCTTGTTATCCTCAATCCCAGCGTGGTATTGTACCAGTGAAGGTTAACTTCATCACCTTCTTTCAGTTTATGGTTTCAGGGCAGTCCCATACCGTCTAAGATTTTATTTTATCATATTTCGTCCGAGCCATGACACCCAGCAAATGGTGGACAAAAAGTTAAATAGCAGTGGGGCGGCATTGTCCACGTGTAATGAAAGGATTTAAGTAAGTACCCGCAAGCTGCACTTACGACATGTGAAAACAATGGCTGTACTTGGGCGGTGTATGAGTTCATAACAGATATGAAGAGGAGAATACTATGGCGGAAGTCCAACACAAACGAATCCGTGCACTTTACTTTGACAAACAAACCACCAATCAGGATGACGCGCTTGTGTTGATCCACTCGTGGTCTTGATCAGACTAGGCTGATCAAGCCAGAGAGAGAGAAGCCAAATCTCCCTATAGAAGGCTATAATCTTCACCTGTAGGAGTTTACTAATAATGACTCCCGTCAGCCAGGAACAAGGCATTCGGTGTAGTAAGTTCCGCTGAAAATCGTGGACTGTCCGAAGCTTCTAAGTAAAAGATGTTATTGCAATTTGAAAATAGCTGCAATCTCATGTACATATGTACTGTGTACTCTCTCCTTACGGACACCCCTCATAACCGGAAAAATTTTAATTTTGTCTATTTTCTCACAAGCGGACATCTCTCATAACGGACAATTTTCTCGAAACCGTCGGTGTCCGCTTATGAGAGAGTACACTGTACATAGCATACGTATGGTGGACCGGTCCATGCACTAAAGGCTTGGGTGGACTTTTTTAACTTGCAGCTTTTAAGCTTGGGCTGGAAGGAGAGGTGACAAACAAGTATTAAGCATCTTCGAAGCGATAAATAAACAGCTGCTCGAAACAAGGAAACAAGGCGGTTGACTAGAGTTGGCGAGCGTCACTGGCAGTGAAAAAATCACTTGAATCGGTGAGTTTCGAAAGAGGGTTTGTCAAGAGAAAATGGAGAAATGCAGCTTATGCGATGAAAACTCCTGTCAGAATAATGGTGATCTCCAAGAATGGCCGGTCCTCCTACCATTAAAAAAAATCTATTATGCGTCCTTTTTCCTGTAGGCAACGCTTCTTCAAAGCCCCCACATGCACTTTGTGAAACTCCTTCCCAGCGATTTCAAATCGTCGCGATCTATCACGTGCAATCTTTTTACCGATCTTTTCCCGAGTTTTGAATTTCGATCGCCAGAAACCGTTGAAAATGCCAACTTCAATTCAAACCAACGAAATTCCAGGAACAATCAATGAGTCGAGACACTGATGAGAATTCAAAGCACTGCCGGAAATTCCATAAAAAAAAACTCTAAGCGCTTCTCGCTGCATAGGAGACAACTTTTGCCGTGGAACGAACAGGGGGTAATCGCGTTGCCGCTGCCGCAGTCCAAACCACTTTAACTTCACTTCGGTTGCCTCTTCTTATCTTCGCTTTGCTTTTATGTCTTTCTTTCCAAGTTATTCTCACGTTTCTTCCTCCCGTTCTGTTGATGTTTCGTATAATTGTGTAATCGTTGGCTGGCATTGGCCTATCGAGCGTTTGAGTGTGTCGTCGATAAACACATTCGAAGCCGGCTTCCCAATACATTCGCAGTATCACTCACATGACCAAATGGATTTGAGAAAAAAGTTTTTTGCACGCGGATCGGTTGACACAGTGGGGGGAAGGGGGACGCAATGTGAAACACAACCATGTGGCCAAAACCGGCTTCCAATTCAATGATTAATACACGCGAAGGGAAGGCGAAGACAGATACCATCATTTCGCGGCCCGCAGAGAAGAAGGCAGCCGAGTGAATGGTGTATTTTGGGTTAATTTTGGCGCCAAAAATTCGGGCGTAGGAATACATTGTTGTAGTCCGCCTCTTGGTTACCCGATAATCCGCTCCGCTCTCTGCCAGAGGTTTCCCTCTGTCGCACCGCGTCGGGTGAATTCGAAACACAAACATCGGTTGCATGCATTGCATTTGTTTATTTATGTATTGGCATTGGCATGTCGGATGTCGCAGTGCTGCTGAGAGAGTTTATGGTTTTTTTTTTGTATGAGGAAATGCTATTTCGGTGTGTCAATGCATCAGGCGGGGGAACTCGGCTATCAGATGGGAGTTGGGAATATAGTCGCTGCGATTTGAGTAAGTAGTTGGGTTGGGTGAGTGTATATGATTGGTAGTGTACACAAAGTCCAAGTACTGCTTTTGCAAGTGTTGCCATTGATTGGGAAGGCAAGGTATGACGAGGAGCAGGCTCAAAGTAGAAAAGTATTTGGGATGGCCAAATTAACATTGAAACGACATGCTGCCTTCGCTTCTTCTAAGAAAAAGTGGATAGGGTTCGATTGATACTAGCTAATAGTCGACGTAAATTCTAAGCCTACGAGGGTGGAACTCCTGATCTAAGATGGAAAAGACGAAACAGCTGCAGTTGGGAGTCTCTTGCTTTAATAAGAGAGATTGGACCATGCAGCTGTTAGTTTTGTTACCTTTAGCCTGGCACCCAGCCTTGAATTCCATTTTACAGGTAAATTTATGTTTGGTGTTAACGTGACTTGTTACTTAAGGGGTTTTCTAGTAGCAATAGATCTTTGACTATTCAGCGCCGGCAAAACTTTGCACATCAGTCGCGTAATTACTGGTAGTTTGCTGACAATGCTACCATTGGTCTTTTGCGCTTGTTGTTACTGATAAAGGACTTGGCCACGGCTTTAGGGAGGATAGGTAGATATTTTCCAATTGAAGCTTAGACACCGTTTTGATTCCAAATCTCACCTAGGCAACCAAATGAGAACTCTAGGTCTCTTGGGGATATCCTTCGTTTGAGTGTAAAAGCATCGTATGCATCTCTACACTAAGTGATGCAATTGCTTGTAGAATTTGTCATCGCACTTGATCATTCGATAGCTTCTTACAGCTCCGGCAGAGTGGAAGACAGTCGCGTTGATGCCGAGGTTATTGATGGTGTGCTCCATTACTATCTTTAACAGCTTGGCTTCTATGTTACCTCGGTCGATCAGTGATCTTGTTGCTTGTGGATGGGGGTCTCAGTTTGGCCCGCGAAGCCAAATGATTTTGGCGATCTTGGTAAGCGACATGACCGACTTAAATGTGTGAACTGTTAAGCTTCAAGACTTTGATTTTGGGTCCCATAACTATCATAGATGCAAGGCAATACAATTTTTATATTTATGTACATATTTCTTTGTTTTCAGAGCTCTGGAGGTTTACCAATTATCTGGACAAACATTGAGTTCCATTTTTGAAACTCAAAGAAGTCAACCGGGAGGAAATAGATTGGGCGGTGCCTTAAGATATCCTCACACGATTTTATTTTGGATTCGATGTACTCAGGTATGTAAGAATATTTATGTAATGTAAGTTTGATGTTCTACAGAACTCAAAGAGCCTATGGGTCTTTAAGCTTTCAAAGCTAAGTCCACACAAAAAAAAATAGTTGGCGCGACAAGCTCCGGATGAACCAAGGCCTAGCTTTTCGCAACTATTCATGTTGTGCGTGTTGTATTGTTTGCACGAATGGAAGGGACCTACAGTTTATTGCCGACTCCGAAGGGTGATTTGAGAAGCTTTTTCATGACAGATTATGCTCTCGGAGGCTTGTCGTTCCCCGACGAGAGGTGGTGCCACGAAAAATGTTCGGTGGACATGGCTGGACAAGAGTCCAATGCACTAGCCATTGAGCCACGACTAAGCTTTCATTTGACAGAAATTATGTTGTATCCTTATACTGTCATCTTCAAGCAGGACGTGGATGTAATCATAGAAACTGGAAGTTTAAATTGTCAGGCGGCTTCTTGCTTCAGAAGGACGAATAAGGAATTTTCTGTGCAATTAGGGTTGAAAAGTTACCTTCTAATCACTGTTCACTTTCAGCACTTTCTTTTTTTATTGATGGAGGGCTAACACTTACCTTCCGATCCATAATTCAAATGAATTCAGTTAACTTCCGGCCTATTCTTATTCTACAGCCATAGCTTTGTGTGATTTATTGTAGTAGAATATGTATCAAATAAGAACACAAGACTTACAGAATCCATTTAAGATAACTTCCAATGGGATAATCCATCTCACATACCACAACAGCATTCCCAAGACGACAAGACACTTCGTTATTTAAAACATTCAATAGAATAAAAAAAAAAAAACAAAAAAAACAAAAGGCATTCGCCCGCGGCCAGATAATAATAAAAATTCAATTCTAATCAAAGGCCAAGGCTTCCAATTCGTTAACCTCTGGTTAAGCGATAGCTGAAGTGGAAACCTACTGATTTGTCACCCGCAAAGCGTGGATAATTTGAATATTCTGGACTAGCTTCGGCTTAAGTACATACTCTGGTTGGAGCCGCCGAAATGTGTAAATCACGCCAATAAAAATTAGTGTACGTGTCCAATTAAAATGAAACAATGTTAGCGATATGCAAAGGAGCAATTGCGTTGACAACTAGACAAAAGCTGGATGAAGACTGTAGTCGACGAGGGCTATTAGAGCGTCCATAAATTTATTTCGTGTAAAACGGGTATGCGCTTAAAAACATTTAGCAAGCAAATTAGAGGAACGTTAGCGAGTACACCGCGAGAAATGATAGTTTAATTTTTACACAAGTGATTGATCGATCTGCTTCTTGAATAAGGAAGCGGAACTGGAGCCCAATTGCTCTCCCTCTTTCAGAGGCTGATTCTTTACAATTTACAGCAGTACTTGGATCACCTAGACACGGTTAGTCATTAAAGCACCGTTTGGGCCCGTTGTGTTCTCCTCTGTAGCATTTGTTGGAGAAGAATTGAAGTAAGGAGGGGGGATGAAAGTGAAGGGTAATAAGTTAGCGGATAGAGAGTCGGATGGGGTTTACAGACCCAAGAAACGTCCTATAGGTCCAGAGAGCTCCAGGATTTTCTCCAAACCAAATTGGCTAAGAGGGCTTAGCCCGGGCAGAACAAGTCTTCCCAGGCTTTTGTCTCTTAGTGCCCCTGTGGCGGGGCAATCGCAGAGAAACTGTTCGAGACTCTCCCCCTCCTCACATCCCGGGCAAGTACTTGATTGCAGTCTGTGGGCATGTTTATTCAAGTTTATGTGACCAGTGTACAGGCCGACCATCAGTCTTACAGGGGGCGCTCTATCATTGATTTTGACGGTTTGCAGGTTTGCAACTCTTTCCAGGAAGGCTCGTAGCGTTTAGCAAACGAACCGCTAAAATCACCTATCTCCTAGACATGTTTCTTCTCTAACTGAAAATCCGACCGTCTATTGGGATCGAGGCTCCATAGCTCTTTTTTATTAGCAGCCTTCATTTTGTGTTAGGCCTAAACAGTTAATTCTTAAAAGTGCTTATGTCACTACTGTTTTGACGCTTACAATCATATCATTGACAGATAGCTGACTTCTGACTACTTACTTCACCTCTAATGGCGCAATAGTTCGAGTCTAAAGTAGGCAGCTCTCGCACTTGTTGGATAGAGATAATGTTTGCTTTGCAACAGTTCAGAGAGGGTCCATCGTACTCCAAGCAAAGTCTACAGGTAGGGTCCAGTGACAGGATAAGTCTATGGAGGTGATGGTCTTTATAATCAGTGGGCACTTAGGACACCGGTTAGGATTTTAAGATGGTTCCTGCTCGGTTTCTGCAAACTTAGATTTCGTTTTGGATATGCATACATATGTAAGTAGTAGGGAAAATGTATTTGGTAGATTTATGTTCTATAAAAAAATTCTGTCCTATACTTTCCACCCAAATCGCATTGGATCTGAGTAGAGGTTTTAAAAAAACATTTGCTTACTTCTCTAACCGATGGACTACCACGAAGGAGAACATACATAGATACCGACTACATCATTCCAACCTTAGACTTCGATAGGAGATTTGGTATCAAAATACCAAGAAGAAAGGACTGGGATGAGGGTATAGTCTGCGTTGAAGAAAAGGCTAGTCTTCTACACCAACGGATCCAAATGGAAGATGGTACTGGTGGCGGTATCTTTTGTGAATCCTGGGGGGTAAACCAGTCCTTCTAAATCATATGCAGAATTTTTCAAGCCGAGAAAACTGCCATTCTACATGCCGCAAAGCTATCAAAAACGACAACATTGTCAGTGAAACTATCACTATCTAAGTTAACAGTCAGGTGGCTAATAGCCACTGGCTATTAAGTCTCTGCAATCAGCATCAACAAAATCGAAGCTTGTAAAGGCTTGCGGACAAACTCTCAACGATATATCAACGACCAATAAGGTGACCCTGTGCTGAGTTTCAGGCCACAAAGATATATTAGGTAATGAGATGGCGGACGAACTTACCAGGAAGGGTACAGAGCTAGCATATGCATACACCCTTCCGGTCCAAGGACATCCGTTAGCACCAAATAGATGAGGAAACCATGATCAGAGCTAAACGCGATGGTATTACATGGACACATGTACAAGAGCCAGATCACTATGGCCAGCTTTCGATAAGAATAATTCTAAAAATTTCGTGCAACATAGTCGAAGGGAAATACGAATCGTCTCCGGTGTCCTTATGGACACTGCGGAATAGGAATCCATGCAGAGCGTCTTGGATTACCCTACAATGACTACTGCAGAAACTGGAGGGACAAAAAGGAAATAGAATCCATCCAGCACCTGCTATGCGAATGCCCAGCACTAGCCACCAAAAAAGTTTGCGGTAGTAGCATCTTTCATGCGCTGGAAGACCATCATATCGCCGATTCTAGGAAACTCCTGAGATTTCTATTCCTTTCTGGTTCAAACCCCATAAGTATACTTTTTACGGGTACAATGGACCCGCTTGAGGTCTATTTAAGTCTTTAGGACACCCAGAAAACGAACCAACCTACTTCTCAAGATAGATCGGGACCAGTGAAGTGGGTTACTGCACCTCCATATCTTGGGCGCTATTTTCTTGCCAATGTGGCCTTTGTATGCAAGGAACTTCGACTGCTTTTAGAATAAGTTTTGATTTTATCGTGTCTGAATTCAGTGCTTTTAGCGCCACGGGTGTAAGAAAGCAAGTTAAAGCTTCTACGCTGATTGTTGCCAAATTTCTCTGGCTGAACGATGGTTGAGTATATCCCTAGACTTACTGATATGTTAGTTATCAACAGTTGGTGCCGGTGAAACAACTGTGCTTTTCTTTCGCATAAAAACTTGACGGCTTTTGAAAGGCTCTTTTGCGGCCTCAATTCCATGTTTCTTTCGTTTGGATGAAATCGTCTTGTTTGCAGTGTGGTTTGCACTTCAGCAACTAGATTCACAGAATCTGCACAGTTTCATCCATTGAACGTTTATTTCGACAGACAAAGGTGCATGAGCACTGCAAAGGCATCCGACGACATTCTTGTTGTGCGTTTAACCTTTCTGCGTTTAGTTAGGTTAAATTCTGCTGTACGCCACAAGTTGATGTTCTGTCCCCCTTTCTCTGGATTGTAGCGGTCTATAAGCTGCCGCTCGACTTGGAAAGGATTGGATGTAAAGTGATTGCGATGATGTTGCGATAGTAACATGCGGTAAATTCCCCAGCACACTTAGTGAACTTCTTCAAAACGCCCTTTCTATCCTAAAGCGGTCTGGGTGTTAACTTGTGCTTTGATAACAAAGCCTGGGTCTTATTCTAGACAGTAAAATAGGCTGGAAAGCCAATACTATTGAACTGCAGCGCTACACTACTGCAAAAAAGCTATTGGTAAAAAGTGGGGGCTGCCACCTCGTGCCACGCACTGGCTTAACGTGTCCGTTGCCAGACCTATACTCAGGTATGGTGTAATCGTCTGATGAACGGCCTTAGACAGATCCTTACACCGTTATCTATTGGGGAAAGTGCAAAAATCAGCATGCATATGCATTAGCGGAGCACTAAGAACTGCCCCATACGCGGCATCTACTTCCTCTAGATATTTTTGGCAAACAGTCAGTTGCTAGCGCAGTCATCAGTATGAAAACCTCCTCTCAATAATCAAGCAACTATAGAAGCAGACAGCCAATTTACCTACCTAAAAAAAAATATCTAGCGCGACAGCTCGGGATGAGCCAAGGCCTAGCTTCTCGCAACCATTCATGTTGTGCGTGTTGTATTGTTTGCACGAATGGAAGGGACCTACAATTTACTGCCGACTCCGAACGGCGAAGTGAGAAGCTCTTTCATGACAGATTACACTCCCGGAGGCTTGTCATTCTCCGACGAGAGGTGGTGCCGCAAAAAATTGTCGGTGTTCCTGGCTGGGGCTTGAACCCACGCTGCTTGGTCAGCAGTCCAACGCACTAACCACTGAGCCACGGCGACCACTTGACCTACCTTCCTAGGTTAAATTCTTTGCCCAGTGAAGGCCATGATACTAATGGACGTAGGTTAGAATATTCGTAGTACAGTGTTGTACAAGGCTTTATTGACCACATATGTAGGTTCCAGTTTTCCTTCGAGTTGAGATCAACGCTAACAAATATAGTCGGGAGAGGGTTTTTAAATTTTAGTTCTGTTGACACCAAATCCACCGTTTTTAGCCCTGTTTCCAGAGCAATCCACATGATTTCACTTATTACCGAAACAAGATTTCTGACACTTCGAACACATTTGAAAGCTTTAGTAGTTTAAGCCTTACAACAGTACAGGTAGAAAACTTATTCTGCAAAGTTCTATGCCTAAGGGTTAGATCCAAACCTTTGTAAACTGGTTTTGTAAAATGACATTGAAACAGCTCTCCGGTTTATGGGCATTGACATATGAGTTTCTTCTTCTGAATTTCATGATAAATATGATCCAATTCCAAGATTCAGATCACTATAGCTCCATTCAGCACTGCAAAAGGGTTGGATACATGTCATGATCATGATAAATGTCGCGCAGATTAAGGCCACATGTTGGTTGTGTGTTACCAGAGAAAACACGTCGCGCAGTGCATCCTAAGGGAACACATCGTGTGGCCTGGTGCATCCCAACCTACACAGCGTCCTTTTGCCGAGTTATGTTGTATGTACGTTCCTCCTCCTCCGACGAGATGCCCAAACAAGTTCAATACTCCGCCGTGAGAAAATTAATTCGTGGCAAGCGGTGTCTTTTCACAAGAAACACGCCAAACAAAAGGAGCAAAACAAAACCGCGCGTCAATTCCTTTCCGCTCGCCCCAATAGTTTACAACTCCGCGATGTGTGTCGCTATGTTGGCACACTATTATAAATGATATCTCCCGACGTCAGATACTAATGTATATATTTGCGGACAGAAAAAAGTAAGGCGCTGGCCATAAATTTCCAGTTTTTATTCTCCGGATTGTTGAATGACTCCTTTCACTTCGCATACCAAAGCCTCTTGTACTGCATTGAACCTGAACTCGCCTGGAATGCTAATTCTTTTCTTCGTTTGATGTAATCTTTCTCTTCTTCTTCGGTGGTTTGTGCTTGTGCTTCTTATTTATTTATTTTTTTTTGTTTCGTCTTTTCTTGTGTGCGCCTCCATTCACTTCTTGGCGTCGAAAACGCTTTGCTTTTGGCGGTGTGTTGACTTAATACCCCAACACCATAACTTCTTCCCGTGAGTGGAGACCACATTCTCTTTCCGAGCTTACATGGTCATCATGTGCTTCTTGAGAGGAACTTCCAAAACCTATCTGCCAATTGATTTGGTGAAATAGATGACGACGAATAGGTGAGAGATTCCCCTCCCGCCGGCTGGCGCGTACACGTGTTATCTTAGCCAGATTGGGGGTTCTCTTCATAATTTGAATAGAACTTGTTTTGTGGATCACACACGGCCTTATTAGAAGTGCCGAACGCCAATTATCCGCTTGAGAAGAAAATATCTCATCTCTCGAGCAGAGGAGGAGGCACGCTGCGCTGGGGTGATCGTGCCAGCACGGGAGCATTGATCAATGAAGGTTCTTCAGAAGAAGAAAAATTGGCAATTAGACAATTTGTTCGTGATTGATTTTTGCGTGGTGGTTCTGGGTGTCCAAATTCATTTGGTTTCTGACATCTTTGACAGAAACGTAGCAATGAACTCTGGCCAACTTGGATTGAGGCGTAGAACGATTTGTTTTGAAATGTTTTTCTGTTGTTCTTAGCAAACTTTTAATGGAGGTACTAAGTGATGGATTAAGATTCCAAGTGACAAATAGTCTTATGTTCGAGGAGACATCTAATGGGACATTGTGAGTTGTAAATTGACATGTGAATTATGTAAATTGATGTAGTACTTCCTGTTGTTTTGTTTTGAAAAGAACAGCATGTCTAATGTTTACTTTCTAATGTTTACTTCCTTGAGACATCGTTTTTACAGGACGGAGGACTATGGCAGGTCTGCCTCAGCATCACTATCCGGAAATTGAATATTTAGAAGAAATTCGGATATAAAACTTCTACTCCCAGTTTTCTATCAGTGTACGGGGTCTTTCGGTAAGATGAGCCACTTTGGAGCTATATGGCTGTGACACTTCCTTTACCACTGCCCAGCCCTAGCGAGAATGTGACAGAAGACCGGGGGGCTCATGCGGATACTAGACCTGAGACATCTCAAGGACAACAGAATCGCCGGCATCCTGGCCTTCACCAAAGAAACAGGAAGATTCCTCAGACCATACGTACACTAGTGTCAACTCCAAAATTGTTTTCACTCTCCCTAGATCCCTCTCAACATAGGTCTCAAACCAAAAACCAATCCCTGTAGTTCCAACGATTCAAAAACGCCTGACTCTGCTCTTGATGCTCTGCTCAATCTTCCTGCTCTTGGTACTCATATCTTGGGAAATTGTGTAGATGGGTTGGCAAGGGGAGATATAACTGCGTCACTCAGGTCAATGTGATGCTCATTGGAAGAAGAGTATCCCTTGCTCGTAGAGCAATCCCTAAAGAACTCTAAAAGTTTTGAACCACAAGTGGTTAAAATTGTCCAGTCAGCAGTCGACTCCTTTTCTGCCACCGCCGAAGAACTGGTCTGAACCTGTGCTTGTTTCCAACGTATTGTCTTCTTCTTTTGCGCAGCTTCCGCTCTGAGTCAGATTACCTAGCTATCACCATCAGACGTTTTGAATTGGGTCGTATCGTCCCCGATATTATCGTTAGATACATCGTCAGTTTTCGATCTCAATTTGCACTGCAGGTTCATTAACTGACCTCTTGGCATATTCCTGCGCTGCATTGTTCGTCGATTTCTTTACTTGACTCGTGACTCCTTTCTACCTCTGCTTGGCTTACAAAGGGAGGAGGTCTCACTAACAGAGCTGCAAGGCCTTCGTTTGCAGTGGCTCATTCTCGTTGTTTAGCAAACCAACATCTGGTTGGAGGTACTGGCTCTACAATTTTTTTGTTAGTCATTTGTGTCATTTTGATATTCTGTATTCTTCGAAAGCTGGAAGTCACTACTGAAAGTTCACATGCAAGAACTGAGCCTTTTTTGCGGGTTAGAGGATTTCAAAATCTGTAGAAACGGCGATGAATTGGCCGCGCACTGAAGAGCGTAAGTCAAGTCGATAGACCCAAGAAAAATGGGAATATCTGCCCACTCAGCCAAAGCGATATTACAACATTCAACTTGATTCCAATTAAATGAGCGCCAGAAGAAGATGGAGGAATGTTTCTGTGTTCTATCAAAGCAAGCTTGTTACCATCCACCATTTACCACTTCAAGTCTAATCATCAGATTACCACTCTCTCCCAACAACCCCTTCCATCGAAAAACTACTTATGTAATCACTTCTTTTTTTTTCAGGCGGTCCTCGACGAACGTCTCAACTGTCGTGTCGAGTCAATGGTTGATCTTGGCCTGCTGCCAGAACTTCGAAATTTCTACAATGACCACTTTATTGGTTCAAGGTAACACATTCTCAAAACAAAATACAAGATAAATCTCTGTTTCATTTATTCCGCCTTGTTGCTCTGTTTGCTTTGCAGTGTGGAAAACCCGTTCACTAAGGGAGTTCTTCAAATGATCGGATTCAAAGAGTTCATGCCATACTTGGAGAAGTTCAACGAGGAACACGATATCAAGAATGAAGCGTTCCTGAAGGCGAATTATTATGTAGTTCCAGGTAATTTTGAATTTGAAAACTATTAAGACGATTACACTTGTTGTTGTTGATGGTTCTTGTTCTATCGAGTGCTTATTTCTTTAATCGTATTTGTGTGTTCTTCACACTCTTCAGAAGCAAAGGCTCCTCCCATAGATCCTGAAAACAATCCGGAGGGTCTTGATGTGCTTTTAGGCTGCTTGGATCGACTTAAGCTGGTGACAAGTCGATACTCGAGGCAACAAATTAAATGGATTAGGAATCGATTTTTGTCCAGCATTGATAGACAGGTGCCAGATCTATATCAGCTTGATAGTTCCGATGTATCACTGTGGAGTGATGGGGTTTTATTGCCGGCGATGGATGTGGTTTCTTCGTATATAAAGGGTAAGCAGTCTAAGTACAAGCCGCTGGAAAAGTTGCAACATCCTGCATTCGGATTAAATGAAGAGGTAAGTACTTGAACACTTTTTACCGTGGGAGTGGATGCTTAGACTGATTGTAGGTCGCTTTAAAGGGACTAGAGCCAATTAGAGGTTCTACGAATTTAAAAGAACCGCAGGAGTAAGCGTCGGATTTTACAGGAGACCCCGAAAGAGACCGAATATCTAAAAATAACTCTACATGCTTCCGTGGTTTTGTTTTCACAAAAAGTCTTCTCTTCTGCTCTTCGTCAATTTTCAGCCTGAACTTCAAGTCATAAATCTTTCTTGAGTACTAAAAATTCATCTCCTTAAAGGATGCAAAAGAATCGTGGATAGATTCATTCGATTTGATAGTCTTTTGGGTTATATTATCCTGCTTTCGAGTTCAAGACCCCCTTAAGCTATGTACTTCGACTGTTTTTTGTGTACCTCTTTCGTTGACAATATCTGCGGGTATTCGTCGCTCAATTTGCCGAACTGCTAGCGTTTTACAGCCGGAAACTATAGCGATTCTCGATCCCTCGACAACTCCTAAACTCCGCAACCATTCATGTTCTGCGTGTTGTATTTTTGCACGAATGGAAGGGACCTACAATTTAATGCCGACTCCGAACGGAGTATTTAGAGGCTCTTTCATGACAAATTATACTCCTGGAAGCTTGTCATTCTCCGACGAGAGGTGGTGCCGCGAAAAATGTTCGGTGTTCCTGGCTGGGGCTGGAACCCACGCCGCTCGGTCAGCAGTCCAACGCACTAACCACTGAGCCACGGCTACCACGACCGAAGAGAATATTTCCAGTGAGCTATGCAGTGTAAAAGTCTATTGGGTTCACGGTAAGATCCTTCATCGAATCTCCATGGGTGGGAGAGGGGGCCCACGTCACTGGAAATGATTTATTTCTCTTCCCTGAGCTGTTGAATCAAAGATTCCATTCATTAATCTCTGCCCTTTTAATTTCTAAGACAGATGGTTCATCGACTTGGGCAGCATAATTACCTGAGAGTCTTTAACTTTATTCAGCCTTTACAGCAATCACTTAGGGACCATCCCAGACGGAATAAATTTAAACTCCCAAGTTCTTTAAAATATCCAACAGTTATACTCGTATTCACAACGTTTAATTTTTTTTTTAATTTTTCATTTGTAGACAACAAACCATTGTCCAATATGTGACCGAATTTTTATTGGTGAATTCCAATACAGGCTTCATTTAAAGTCTAACAAACACAAACGCAAGAAGGAAAGTTTAAAGAAAAAAGAGAAATTATCCGCTGGCCTACCGGAAATATCAACCTCTGCCGCAACTACCTCTCCTGCAGTAAAAGAAACGATTTCTGATCCACCAGTAGAAAGGAGCACTGCTCCGCCAGAACAAATGCTCGTTGATCCACCAGAAAAATTAATCGTTGATCCGGCTGTAGAATCGGTTGCGACCCCTCCAGAAGATACCAGCGTTGCCCCACTAGAAGACGCACTAGACAAGCCTACCGCTGCTACACGAAAAGAGACCACCGTTGAAGTCCTTGACAAACATGAGTAAAACTCAAATATTTACATATATCATTAAGATTTTTTAATGTCCGTGTTTTTTTTTTAAGTGCATACAATAAATTTAATCATAAATAAATAAAACAAATGTAATTGTTTTTTAATTAAACACATTCATAACTTTTGGTGTATAGTCAAGGGTTAAGTTTAAACTTCTTTTTTTTATAAATTATTTATATTTATATACACATATAATATTAAACATCGAGTGTAGGTTTGTTGTGTTAAGGGAAACCCGTTCTTTTACACTTTATAAGGTTTTTTGAGTATTTATTATGTTTTATAACAAAAAAGCACTTGAGATGGTTAACATTAAGAGTACGCAATATTAATTAATAAATATTTGTATGTATATATTTTTATTGTCTTTTGTTGCATGGATTTATCGTTTAACATTTAAATAATTATTTTTTTTACCTAAGAAATAACAATTAACATTTAATAAGATTAGGGTTTTGTTATACAAATACATATATGTTTAACAAATTTATACATAGGTAAACTGTATTTGTTATAAAATATGTATCTATACATCATATATTAGTGTATTATTCGTTAAAATCATTTAACAAATGTTTAGTGACTTGAACTAAGGTAACTGAGGTAACGTGTAATGTAATTCTTAAAAAAAATTATAAATTTCAGTAGTGTGACATTTCGATGGTAAGACCTGAGGTAGTCTACTTTACAGCGACATGGCGACTTTTTTTTTTGGGCGAATCAGCTTTTCCTGCACCACTCTTGGGGAGGAAAGGTTTTTTCTAAATAAAAAGAAATTTTAAAGAGGAAACTAAGTTCATATATGTACTATCTGCGCTAGCATTTTCCGAAGAAGAGATCGCTGCGAAGATTAGAGAGCAGCTGAAGTACCAACATCACCACCTTCGCATAATATCTGTTGAAAAGCTATCTGATGTGAACTAATAATGGGCACAAACTTAGTTTGTACGTATGCAGCTGAATAGATTGACCTGCATGAGAAAATTTGGGTAAGCTGGAGCACATATATTTGTATGCTGGTGGTCTGCGATAACCTTAGCATACGACATGACCAAATTAAGCAGAGACTGTAAACATAGGCATTGCCGGAGTGCGCTAACTGCTGTTTTGTATTTTCCTTTCCTCAACCTATGTACATGCTAAGTTCTTAGCACATGCAGCTCTGTCAGACATACAGGATCTGAATGCTGAATTGACAGAACATACGGCCTCAACAATATTCTTAACTTGATACAGCGAGAGATGGTTAAGAGCCAAACCAAGACTAATCTTTGCAAAGACTTACGGTACGCTTCCAAACCAAAACGGAATTAAATTTTTAGAGAATAATGAAAAATGGACCGTGGGGTCGGTGCGAGTATTCACTCCCACACTTTGAAGATAAAGAAGTAGCTCAGGCTACCGCGATATTTAATATGCTCGTATACCTTGACATCGAGAACCACCCAACTCATACAGAAACCTTGCAATATACAAGGACAGCCAAGCTGCCATAGCTTCTGTAATTACATCTTCTAAACAAGTAGAACCATGTCGGAAGGAACGTGCAAAACTTGACAACCGGTTCTCTATCATTTTAAGATGGATTCCAGGACATAATGGCACAGGTGGTAACGAAAAGACCGATAAGCTTGCCAGGCGAGGTTCAAAAGTTGACAGCTGTCATCACATCACACATTGATATGTTAAGGGAAACCTATTCTTACACTTCCAAGAAATGGCTAATCAAACATGGAGCGTTATCTCTACGAATATACAAATCTAGAACCAGAGACCTCCTTACACTGGACTGGGCATCCCCTTCAACACTTACTGTCGTAGTTGGAGAGATTTAAACAAGGCATAAACCCTCGACCACTTCCTCTGCAAATGGCCGACTCTCGCCAGGCATTGTACATTAGGCACGACCTTTCGAGGAAAAATATCACGGATATGGTGTCTTTTCTCAAATTTACCGTCTGGATATAAGAATCGTTAAACAGCAGTGTTTGGCTACTGAAAGGTAGTATAGATTGATTCTTCCCTTGACAGCTCCTAGTGGGATGATAACTTCTCTTGCGAATGAGCTGTCAAGGGCCGACCCTTATCTGTCAAGCTCATCAGCCATTTCATTCCCTTCGACGCCTCTGTGACCTGGGACTCATACGAGAGATAAAGAGGACTGCGCCAAAATCCCCTAATTCGGGCTCAGACACGCCAGCATGATTGCGGCACTCCTACCAACCCACTTTACTCTTGGTAGTTTTCTTGACGAGCTGGAATAATTGTGCGAAACTCTCAAGTCTAAAAAATTATCAATTTTTTATATGTAAGTCTGTTCAACGACTGCGTCTCCGTTCGCCGAAGATGTTGATATCATCGGCAGAAGTCTGTAAACGTCGCAAAGTCGCCCTAAGCAAACTGGGTGTTTGTAAACTGACGTAGGCATATTGAAGCCATTTGCTCCATAAGGGTCATCAAGTCTTCGGCTTACATTTTACAGTGGCATGTCAAGATTTTTTTTAGTCACTTGGTAAAATAAAGAAAAAGGTCCCTTCCTACAGCCCTTCAGATGCAGGAGCTTATAAGGCAGACTATAAAGTTTAAACACAAAGAATTCTTCTAAGAGGGCTTTCGCCGTTTACATGATTTCAGCTCGATCTAAACCCTGATTGATTTCCAATAATTTTATATAGACATCGAATTTACAAATTTGAATTTTGTTTAGTTTTTGTTATTTAGTTTGGACGTTTTGATTTGTTGCAAATATTTTTTATCTGCACCTGTTTCTTAAAACATTCTTTCCAGACATGCATTCTGTATTCATACAACTAGATATGGCGAACAGAGATATGTTTTCAAACCCATAAACAACAATTAGAGTGTGTAAGTAAGGTTCAAAATTATTGCTAATATTTTATTTAACAAAAAAACAATAAACAATTGTAAATTTTTTAATTAGTAGGCACATGCTATCTGTGCTACAAAAGGTACGTATATTATTTTGTAAATTCATAAAATATATCGTATTTCATTTTGTCTCACATAAACAACCGCTATAAGAAGTTTTTTTTAAATGAAAAATAAAATCTTTAAATGCAATTAAATACGTTTTCGATTGTTTAAAATTAGCATGAACACAACCGTAATAGGGGGTATGCATATAGGATAGATATGGATTAACTTGTGTAAACTTTAACTATACAGGGTGTTTTGATTATAATTAATTTGTTAGTATATGTGTTGAACGAAAAATTAAAAACAAATAACAATTCATGGCAGGATATAGACAATTTTTTAGTGAAATCTTCACTTAGGCTAACGTTTCATTCATTTCCTTTCTTGAAATATTTTCCATAAGTATAACTCCGAAACTATTAGTTTAAAATTTATAATATTGCATATAATATCAATTTAATTAATTTTTAAAATATATTTTCTAACCTACACCGTAAGACATTAAGTATGTACGCTCAACAAGTATTTTGGAACCATGAAAATGTGCTTCTAGAAATTGTTGGTGACATCTGTTTGTTCTGTTGCAATTTTTCCAGAAATAAAGGCATGAGTTTTCTCAAGTAAATGCCTTCTATCAACAACCTTATTGGTTCATTTTGGCTTTAAGTCAAAACAGTACACCACCGACCAAGTGTTTACATACGCTAGATCTTGAAGAAAAACCGGAAATTCTAAATTGATGCCTGACCATTCTATCGATTCTACGGCAGCGTTTATAGAACCGACTTGTTCAGAACAATATCTAGCCTTGGTATTTTTGCCAATCTCATCCGAATATATAGGATGACGATGGTTGATGAAGACATTGGTGAGCCAAAATTGTAAGGGCGCAATTGTACAAAAAGAAAAGTGACAATCGATAGGCCAAACGCTCCAGATAAACTACCCTTGCAGGTAGCAGGTTTTACAATGGAACCCGATAATCCAAAATTAAAGACGAGCGAAATGAGTTTGCTAACACTGCAGAAGAATTCAAGAAAGACAAAAGGTGTCCTCATACGAAATAAGGTTAAGAACATATGGTTGTAATTTGAGTTTCGCTCCTAGCCGTTGCTGGCTGGAATAACTATTGAGAAGTTTTTATTAATCTGGTGAGTACGTAGGTTCTGGCTATACGTTGAATTAATTCTTCTTTTCTAGATAGATGTCGATTTCATTGGTTTTTATCCATCACAAAACTGAGCTAGAGGCGTCTTTCATTTTTTTCATCACCCAAGGCAGGTCCAAAACTTTGTTTAAAGTAGTTAAGAAGTCCACACCACATAGGTACCTCCTACTCTATGAAGTTTAGCAAGAGAAAGATTGTAGAATGACATCACAACGAGAGTAAGATCACGATTTTCAACAGATTAAGAACCATTACCCATGTAAATGACATGCCGGCAACAATTATTGTTGGCCGTGTTGTAGGCACCTTGGATGATTCAGCCACCAAATACCATGACTGGACCCAAGAGCGCCTCCCTTCGTGTTGTTATCAGGTGTTGAGCACCATCAGAGGCTCCTGAATGGCTTAACACTAGGGTTTCATTTTATCTAAACAAATTTTTAAGTTTAAAATAAAGTCTTCTGGAAATAGAATGAGCTCCTTGAAGTCTGAAACAATTTACGAATCAGTGACGTTGTCCAAGCCGAGCCAAACATTTCAGAATTTCCGGTAAAAGTTGCGAACACTACAAGATAATCAACTGTCCAGTGATGCTTTGAGCAGGTGTTAAATCGTGCCTAAGGACGAAGGGTTGTGTGTTCGAACGAGAACGGATTCCTCTAAGAGTCTCTGACTTACGCCTTATTGGCTTAAGGCGATTTACAGTGAAGTCTCCCTTAGGCGGACAGCGACGGTGCCGACATTATTGTCCGCCCAAACGACTTGTCCGTCCAAGGGAAGAAAAAATGTTTAATGATTGTTAGGTTTGTTTAGGAAAATAAGTTCGATTAGGGAGCTGTCCGTCTAAGGCCCCTGCCACGCAATGAGCGGCAAGCGGCAAAGTGGCAGAGCGGCAAAATTAAAACGTATGAAATCGTATGGTTGTGGCCACTTAGTCGCTGAGCAGCAAGCAACATTTCTGAGCAAACTTTCTGCCGCTTTGCCGCTCATTGCGTGGCAGGGGCCTAAGAGAGCCGTCCGCAATGGAAGATTTCACTGTATATACTTGTCACAACTTGAGGAAAACATCAAGAGCTATACTTTTGAGAAAACTAGAACCATTATCGATTACAGCGTTTCAGAGCTGTTTCAATCCAGAATCCAGCAAGCGAACGTCTCTGTAAAACAGAAATAACCCAGGTGTCACCTGAAACTAAGTCTCCAAATTCTACGATTCCAAATCCTTCTTTCCACGTACACACTTCATATCATTGCTCTGCCTCTCTACCTCTCGATCCTTGCGAAACTAAAATTAGAATTCTCGGTAAAATTAACCTATTGTGTGTTATTGTCTTCAAAATTATTGTCCTTTTGTGTTCACGTGTGATTATTGTCGTCTATCCGCTTCATCGGTGGTATGCATGCATATATATTACACATTTCTCTTCTGTTACGGTCCTCTCTTCGTTGATAGTTATTCCTCTTCCTCGAGAGTTTTCTCCGGTAGACCGTATTTAGGACAACACATTCCCTCGGTACCGTCCATGTTGAAACAGAATATTGTTCTCTCTATGTCTGTGGGCTCATGTGGGACGATGCCATGAACTTCTTTCAGTTCCTCACTTGGGAACCAAGCTGGATCTGTGTCTTCGACGATCTTATACCCACATAACCTAGGTAAATAAAAAAACAGTCACAAATGTCTTACTGTAATGTTTTGAGTACTCACCGACAGATTGCAACAATAGGGATCCATAGAATTGACGACATAATTAGAGAAATGGCGACAACAATGCACCAGTGTGGCCATTCCATTTGTTCAGTGGTGCCCTTGGCACCGATCCAAGCCGGATAACTACTTCCGCTTGTTATGAGCTGGAAAAATGACGCCACTAAAATGGAAATCATTGCAATTGGCGACAAGTACTTCCAGCACAGCATCCAGTACAGTGATGGACGGGATCCTGTCATCATCTCGATGTCGTCGGAGAATCTAATGCAAAATGAAACGCTTTAACGCTGTTCAGCTGGCTAATCTTGACGAGAACATACCTCCTTACTCCGTAGACATAACTAATGGACAAGCACTCCGACAGAGCAATGATGAGAAGCGGAAAATTGCCAGCAAAACTATCCATCAGCTGAAAGATGTAACTTCCTGCTCCGTGCGCAAAGCACATGGATATAGTACAGCAAGTTGCACAAAGTATCTGGAATCAGGTTGGGGTTATATTAAAGATAACACCCTGTCTATTCAATGCCTCACCCCGATGATGTACTCCTTGGATAAATTTGGAAACAGTTTCATGTCAACCAAAGACGTTACCACACCTTCCAACGTTCCAAACTGTGAATCGATTCCTAGAGTGAACAACATCAAGAAGAACAACACAGCCCATAGCTGCGCTCCAGGAAACTGATTTATCGCCTCTGTGAATATTATAAAGGCCAGACCTGTTCCGGAGGCACTCTGTCAAGAAAAAAAATCAACTTTAATGCATCACTTGTCGAAAATCTCAAGGCTTACGTTAGCCAATTCCTTTTGTAGATCACACTCTGGCAACACGATGTTTGTTTTATTAGTGGACAGCAAATGTAGTCGCTCTTCTGTGCAGCGGTCGAAAGTTGCGTGCGCCTTGAATCCGATCACGGAGAACACTACAACTCCGGCAAACATAGACGTCCCGCAGTTTGTCAACGAAACGAGTATGGCATCCCGGTAGCAGTTATTGTTGGCCGGGTTATAGGAACTGAAGGCGATCAAACCGCCGAATGCTAGACCGAGAGAGAAAAATATCTGCGTACCAGCTTCCAGCCATACGACTGGATCTAGTAGTGTCTCCCAGCGGGGTGTGAATAGATGTTTAACACCGTCCGAGGCACCTGAAATGTTTGCAAACATAAGAGAAGTCATAAACCCTGACTGTCTGTAAACAAATGAAGACTCAAGAAATCATGACATGACAAGTACTGCACAAGTCGGGATAGCAGAGATTGGAGGAATTAAAAGCTGTTTAAGCTTGAGGTCAAGTCTCGTGGAAACGAAATGGGTTCATTGAGATTGAGATCCAAAACCAGCGACATTGTCCCGAGTCAAGTCAAAAATAACCAAATTCCCGGTTAAAGTTTCGGAAACTTAATGCTACTGTGAAAAAGCAAGGATGAAGGGTTATGGGCTAAGCCAACTGTTATGGCATTCGATTACGATGAGTTAAGCTCTCCACAGCTCCGGCACTGCTGTTTCTGCAGAATTTTACTGTGATTTCCCTTAGAGAAGTCTAAGACAAGTTTTTCAAGTACGGTTTTCAGCAAGAAAGTTTACTTTCTAAAGGCGAAAGAGTCCTGTGAGAATTTGGACAGAGGTTTCTTCACTCTCGGGGCATAGTCTACAGAGTCAATCTAATGAAAGTTTCATCCAATGCAGATGATCTTCTTAGAAGACATTTACAGTTCATTGTGTCAGTTAGGATTCGAATATTGCTCCTGAAAGGGTGCACAAGAAATTGCATTGATACTTTTCTTCGTATGTTCTGTCAAAATTTCCTGAATACAGATAAGCATAGGCTCTTGACGTGGCCTTTGAAATTCGTTTTGCCCTCCAATCAGAGGGGTTCAGGCACAAAGAAAGACGTAAAGTTCTGTTCTTCACATGACGTTACAAAGGAAATGGGTTGCGTCCTCATAAGCGTTACCGCACAGAACCCTCGAAATTGGCCTTTAGGCTAGGTGTACCTCTCTCTAGAAGTACTCCAATTAGAGTGTCTTCCAAGCTGTGGAAATAATTCAAGAGTATCATATTGTAGGTAGGATAATCACAATCCATTGACATCCGGGCAGCCTTGAAGGCTCTGGAATCTAAGATAATTAATCGAGGAATTCATTCATACTTTTAGGTTACTGGGGTAAATCTTTTAAAAAATGAACCCGATGGACCCAATTGTAGACCTGAGTGTGTAGTGACTATGTCGTAAGATTCCCATCTACCTATCCTAACATTCATTGAACCGAAGTCAAGTCTCGTTGTTTTGGTAAACGATCGGAACCGCACTTTAGCGGTTTCAAGGTCCCAAAATATTGAACCGAGTTCTACATAGTTGTTTTATATCTTTTAATTCCAGAAGTTGGCCTTGCTACTGGTCCTCCGAATCGCTATTGTCATTGACCAAGAGTGATCTCTAGAGCAGTCATCGCACCAGTTTGATCAATCAAATAAAACGCCCACAGTGTTTTGGTGAACTAGACCTAAGCCCTTCCTATGTTCCCATTGAACTGAATCTAACTTAAGCTCTTCCGTATACGTTCAATCAGAAATGCGTTGTTCATGTTTCAAGAACACTCCACTCCAATGTTTATGCTGTCATCGATGATCTACTCTCGATGGTGTCTCTTTCAAGACCTCATGCTTACCTTTAAGTGTTATTCCACGAAAAAAGAAAATAATCAGCACGATATAGGGAAAGATCGCGGTCATGTAGACAATCTTCCCAGATGACGTTATTCCCTGCACCATGCAAATATAGACCAAGAACCACGACAACAGTAACGCCAAAGCCATGCTGTAATTGAAATTTTCGGGCTCATTGACACTCTCCGAGCACATCAAGGTCGACCGATACCAATAGTACTGTGTAGGTGATGAAGCCTTTTGCGGAACAAGAAAACGTAAACAAATTACAATGAGTTATGTTCTATGGATCTCAAGTGGATACATACCACACATTCCGGTTCGTGATCATAAGTGTAATTGCTGTAGAGTCGCGTTGGACAATCGGCCCAAGGTAATGGTGACTCAAAACTGTGCAACAGGTAGATGAGACACCACGCAATGATGGTGTTATAGTACAGCGCCACAATGTAGCTCACCACAGCCGATGAAATGCCAATGCCAGCTAAATATGGAGATACCTGGACAAAGAAAAATTTCAAAAGTGATCACTTGTTTAAGTTTTTCTAGAAGTTTACCTGACTCCAAACACCGATGGCACCTTTGCGCAGTCTCTGACCTATTGCTAGTTCCAAGTAGAATATTGGTATCCCTTGGACGCACAACATTATGAAATATGGAACCAGAAACGCTCCACCGCCGTTCTTTTGCGCCAGATAAGGAAATCTCCACACATTTCCCAGTCCAACCGCATAGCTATCGATAGAAACTTCAATTTCTTTGTTGGATATTACCAATTGGTGCACTTACCCTATAGTGGCCAGCAAGAACATTATTTTACTGTCCCAACTCTCTCTTTCATCTTCGCCTTTCTCCTGGACGATGTCTTCCACCACAACTGCGGCAGGTTTTGGCGCTGTAATCGATGCGAATTCTTCCGATTCATCTGGTTCCTGTTCGTCGAGTATGTCTGATATGAATCCTTGATTTGTTGCACCATATAATGGTGGATGGCTAGGATGGCCATGTTCATTTCGTACAAGTCGTCCTCGAAGTTCCTATAATGACGGTTGAAACTTATAGGAACGGTTATGTGAGGCATGCCTTAATGAAAATTGGAAGTAGGTGTGATTCCAGACAGACTAACTACCTGAACTCCAAAGATTTCCAGGTAAGTCTAACATAGTCATTGGAGCGACAGCCCCATATGCAGGACCAGGACCTTTCTGTGGAGCTGTTAAACCTATTATCCGAGTTCAGTTAAGGAAAGATCACATCTTAAGCTAACACAAGCAACTACACTTTTAGGAAAGTCAGTTGCAAACTTAAGGAACATCACAGGAAGTAGGGCCTAAAACACTGGTCATGCAGATTTTGCTATGAAGTGAAGGTACGCCTATCCGCGATGGAGTAAGCTGTCTGACAGAGATAAAAGCCAAGAGACCTATCCTCTGTGGAGATCTCCAGTCAGAGAATAGCTTCGGGTAACAGTAGAAGTTGGCACAAGTCGCAATCCCCCTTAAAGTGTTGGATGACTGGATATGAATGGATCTGTCAAAGATCAGACATCGCCAAGGAGTCTTACAAGTCGATTTTGCTTCGAAAGAATTCGAGGAATCTTATCGGTCTCAAGCCATTCTGATCGTTGATTTCGAGATCGTTTATGATACCACAGACGTATGTATGTTTTCATGGTAAAGATACACTTTCCGAAGTGTTTCGTTCTTCACATTGGTAGGACCAAACATGTACACAGCAGTTATGACTTCCTTCCTTTCTATTGAGGTTGCTCCACCTAAGCAGCAGGAAGCTGTTTTCGACCTGTACCTCTGTTAACCATTAAACTCGCTCTTGAAACCTATCACAGGGATTCGTGGTATTTATTTTCATCCATCTATCATCTCCTACACTATGTCAAGATACAAACCTTGGTTGGCTAGCAAATACCCGGGAATTTGTGTAAAAGTACACAGGAGTGCAGAGCTATAGACGCAGCTCTGCACTATTTGATCACTGAAACCTAATGGACCAACTGTTTACATAGCCCCTCTCCTTATAAACGACACCAATCACACATCCAAGGCCGGGAATGACGGAAAGAAATCTTAAACTCGACACAATAAGGAAAACCAGCCGTAGATGGAAGCAGATGCGACATGATAAGTCCTAAGAAAGATCTGGGCTAAGTAAGAATCGTTACAAGTTTTTAGTTTCGCTGAAGCGATAACAAACTAGCTATTAGTGTCCTAACAGTCCTCGGCCCTGAAGATTTGTATGCCTTTGCCCCTGTTTGGCCCTGACCAAAAAATACATCTTCATGGTGGGGCTCATTTCTTCGACAACCACTAGCTAAGTCAAGTCGTCATCAGAGTAGTTCGGGATTAGTGAAAAACATCTGGAGGTTCATTAAGGCTTCAAAATGGTTCGAAAGCCCGAGGCAATAGGAGAATGCTTTGGGAAATGCTCCACGAGCAAGGGGTACCTCCCCCCCCCAATAAATGGGCATCACAATGGGTCTCTACTGACCTGAGTGTGGCGCTGGGGGCTTCTTTCCCCTCGCCAACCCATCTACCTAACCTAACCTAGTGAAAAATTCGGTGGTAACACACAATGGAACTTTTCCGGTCTAAGTGTGTCTGCATCCAGGTGCTGCTGTTCCTTCGAGCGAGGAAGATAAAAACTTTAACTGCTACAATATTTTGAAGGGGTAAAGGGGTTGAAGCTTCAATCGAAAAGTGCATAGGCCTTTAAGAAGGTTACGTTCAGAAAGAAAACTCGTAGAAAATCCAATATACGACACAGATCAGTACCTTTTATGACCCGTGGAGAGATGGATAAACCGGAACCCAAAAAAGTAGTCCTTTTCATTACCGATGACATACTAAAAATGTAAGTTCGTGCAAAAGTGTGCTTCTGATTCAATACCAGCCGCTAGAAAGCGTAGCATGAACCCTAAAAGTTCTTAATTTTATAAACTGAATTGTGATGAAATAATAAAATAAATAAAACTGTGCATGTGCGATAATTTATAATTAAAAAAGTACTCACCCTTAACTCAAGATTATCAATGCTCTTTTGTGACTTCAGTGGGATATCCCTTGAGCTTTGGCGGCGCAAAAGCTGTGCTGTATTAGCCATACCTTATAACTGTGTTTATAATTGACCAGCGTTTCTTTGTATAACCTTCACTTGTGCACTTGCAGGTGTGCTTGTATAAAACTACAGAAATTTGTGCAGATACCACTGGTAGTGCAGAATTACCAATTAGATACTAGGTACGCTTGCTAGTGTACATACATATAACCAACATAGTGTGTTGCAGAGCTGGTGCGCTAAATAATTATAAAATGTAAAAAAAAAAATTTAAAACAAAAACCAACATTACACGGGAAAAAAATTAAGAAAATGTTTACAAGTTTAAAACTATTTACCAGTTGCTGATAATAAATTTATAAACATGCACTTTGCAACTAGTCAATCAGGCCTTATAATTTTCGTATTAAAATAAAATTAATTAGTAAAAACATTTAGTAAACATTAATTTTCTTATATTAAAAATCTAGTTAAAAACTTTAATCAAAAAAACGGCTGCGGCAATATTATTGAAAAAAAAATTGAGTAACTTTGTAAAATGTTTTCCATAAACCTGAGGCCAAATCATCTTTTCCGTGATCGGATAACTTGTCACGTAAAAAAAAAAAAAAACGTAAAATCAAGTATTTAAGGATCAAATTGTCTCGTTTTTACGTGACGAGTTATACAATCACGGAAGAGACGATTTCCTTCAGTCGTAAGATTCCTATGACTACTCTAAATTACATGAACAATGCGATTAAAGACAAGTTCCGCGAACTTTAAGAATCCTGCTCTATCGAGGAAAAACATTCGCTAAAATGGTACAAACAACGTTTCATACTATAGTTTCTCTTGGCTAGGGCCACGGACTGAGCGACTGAGCGATGAGCGATTGAGCGACGAGCATCTGAGCGACGCAAAAAAATTAGAACATATGGAATCGTAGGGCTGTGGCCACGTAGTTACTAAGCGATGAGCGATTTTTCTGAGCGACAAAGCGACGTCGCTCTGAATTCAATTCTGTTCTAATTTTGTAGTTCATCGCTCAGCGATAAAGTGAAAATGGAGCAAATAAATAAATTTAATAAATAAATTTTGATTTCAGCTGTCGACAACGACATTTTCACTACTAATCGCTCGAGCGACGTCGCTCAGTAAAAGGCCACTCGTCGCTCAGACTTGTCGCTCTATCGCTCACTGCGTGGCCCTAGCCTATTCAAATGGAATTACTTCAAATGATAGTAAGCAAAATGGGAATAAAAGAACAGACCCTTAAGCCCTAGTTACATTTTTGTGGCAATCATTTGCTTGCAGTCGGATGTCTTTGAAGAGTTTAAGCGGGTTCAGCTTCGGCAATATCCCTACTGAAGCACCTGCTTTGAGAAGAAGTTCAGGCGGAGCAGAAGGCTTAAGTAGACTCAGGAACTCGACAGCGAAGTGGACCTCACGGATTTCACAGGCCTGTACCCCTGACCCCCGAAGAAATCAAGAAGACTCTAATAAATTACGGCACTGATTCTGTTTTTCGGCGACAGTATAGCACGCCAATACAGTATTTTTATAGAATTTTGTATAAAACTTTTCACTAATGTGAAGCTTTGGTTGGAAGGGTCACTAGAAAAGTTATAATTAAGCCATACCCCCTGGTAAGAGATAGGAAGAGTTTATTGACCCTCGAACAATAAGGTTTCCGTCACCTATTGTGAGAAGCAGCTCGGAGAATTAACCAGCAGGGATATCATCATCATGTTCATCAGCTCGTGCCTCTAAGTAGGTAAAGGAAGCTACAGTTATGTATACAGCAACACGACGGCACACCTGGTCAGCTGTCATCTAGTGCAGTCAACTAGTACTTTGGGTCCTGCTCTTCTGTTTTGCTATATTGCACAGATGAGTTTCTGAGTGGATTAGGTTAACAAGTAGCTTGAAGACAGCGTGGACCGTTTTGCTACCCTCCAACAGTGCTATGACGCGGAATGACTCTGCCTTGGATCCAAAACAAGCTAATAAAAGTTTCGCTATGAAATTTTAACTGATCAATATTCACTCTTTAAGTCGAGACGCTGGTGTTGGCTTAGGATCTTTTTGCGTCGGGTATATAAATACCTTATAGAGTTGTTGAAATATACCACAAAACAATTCGTCGAATATATATAATTGCCCCCTATCGACTTCGAAAAGGCTTCGACGAGATGAATCCATATTTCATTTTGTGGTCATGTCCAGGAGTGGTGTTCCGAGAGAATTCATAACTATTACTATGGCAACAAACGAAGGTGTCTGATCGCTGTCTTGTTATCGACATAAACCACAATAAATGTGTTTGATAATGGGTTAATCTTCATATACAACGGCCTGATATGTATAGCTGTGACCTCGACCTGAAAATCACTGCAGAGGCTAGAGTCATGAAACAGTATTGAATGTCAGGGTCCTTTTCTAAGATCTCGGCACAAACTCGCGTATCTGTTAAAGAACCTTCTATACAATTTTTGTGTAATTTATGCAGCACTGAGGCTGCAGTTTTTTAATTCTTCCCTAACCTACTTCAAGTATATATTCTGGATCCTTGAGGATTTTATTTGAGAGTCATGGCAGTTCAAAGAGGACAGCGAACTAAAAGTGAAGAGAAGGGAACAAAATAATGAAGTGGGAAAGAAGTGGAGGAACGGAGCAAATACTCCCACTACTGTGTAGAGGGAGATTTGAGAATTTACCCATACGGGCTAAAGTCTATGAAACTCTGGTCTTGGCTTAGAGTAGGTTTTGTTACATCTTCTGCTGGGGGCTAGCATATACCATTCAGTCTCCTTGCCTTAGTCTTGCTTGTATTGATTCATAGTTCATGCTGCGCTACGCACCAAAGTTTGAAGATGTTTTGCTTTGTTTGCATATCGCAGATCTTCATAGTCAGCGTGGTTCAAACTATCAAAATGTTTGTAAAGCCCTTTGTAATGACTCTGTTGTATTGAGCGTTTGTAGTACAATTTCAGTGAGTAATAATCAGTTGATTACTTCAAATTGTTTGGACCTTATTCATGAGAATTTCAACCCAGTCAATGGGAAAAAACCATCAGGCCCTGGTATCATTCAAAACTGCAAACGGCACACTCTAGCTTGATTAATAATAATAATAGCTGGCGCGACAGCTCGGCCAAGGCCTAGCTTTTCGCAATCATTCAGGTTGTGCGTGTTACGTTTTTAGCGCGAATTGAACGAACCTACAATTTATTGCCGACGTCGAACGGCGAATTGAGAAGCTCTTTCATGACAAATTATACTCCTGGAAATTATACCACTACCAGACCCACGGCGACCACTCTAGCTTGATAGGATCAATTAAATTCTTCAGCTAATAATGTTTTCAAATCCTTAAATTAAAAACGATAAGGAAGGTCTAGCGCCAGTGTGACTGTTATAAGACAGGAAGGAAGCTCGAACAACTACATAAAACCAAGTATCCTGTCTTAGCCTAGAACCCTTAGGCATGGAGCACCTGGAACGATATGTGTATGTATGTACATATGAGCAGAAGAGGATATCATAGAAGTTCTAAGTAAATATCGAGGAAAAATCTCCAACTTTTTCAACAACCTGAATCTAGGAAATTTAAGTGCTTTGGTGGAAGTGTTTGTGTGAGTTATTTATGAAGAGATCGCGTTGGACCAAATATGGAGCCAAGTGTTCTTGTATTAACCTAGCTTCCTTCTTCTCTGAACAATCTGAACTTCTCTATCCCGTCCACAAGTAAAGTTTGCTCCTTCGTCCATGCGAGCGAAAGATAACCTTACATGTAGGAGGTGAATATGCATCAGATGACGCACTCCAACTCGCACACGTTTTTTGACAGCGTTATCATTTTTTGGTCTTAATTTTTATAGCGACGACGTGAGAAAATGAACCATGGCGGAAGAACTAAATCCGACGTGACCACTTCCTTTCACAAAGTGTCATACTATCTAAAATATAAGACATCTCTCCCCTCAAAGCATTACTGCTTCAACACAGAAAAAGGACAGCCATTGTACATACAATAAATTATGCCTAACGTTCAAAACCCGAATGTGCCTTGACTGGCGTCTGTTCGAAACCGGGAATACTGGCCGGAAACATCGAAGGAGTGATAAAAATGCCTTCACGTAACGCTTAACACGAAAATGAAAAGTTTTAATGACTTTCTACCGGAAACACCATTGGGAACTAATAACCGGAACACGTCATGCCTCAAGTCCATCTAATTCTAAAACTTTTAACGTGTGCTCATAAATTAAAACGCTCATTCCATTCACCAATCCAACACCTGGTACAAATTTAACTTGTGTATCCTGTGCCCGTTAGCTTTTTATTTTAATCACATTTTAATCACATGCGTATGTATATGTACCTCCTTAAAGCCTAAGGGTTCCACCGTCAAGGATGCTCTTACTACTACTGTCTACGAAAATGAAATATAGTGTACACACAACCAAACAACTTTTTATCGCATTCTAATACTTAATCTATTGCGAATATATTTACGTGTGTAATCACAGGACTTACATAATTTCATACCCCATCCCATGCAAGGTCTGTGCTAAGGATATTCGCGACAATTATGAATGTCACTTGTTGACCTTTACGTTTAACGTTTTTCCATTCCTTCCAAAATAAAATCCTTATAATTTTATTCTCTGTGAAAAATGTTTAATTATATTTTTCTCTTGTACAGGACATACACACACAGTGATAAGAAATGTATCTACAAAAGGATTACTTAAGCAAATAACCTTTTTTTTTTTTTTTTGAAAATCTCGCCCAAAATTTTATTCGTTCCCAAGAGTGTTATGCAATCAAGCGGGAATTGGAAGCAACTAAAACTTATTTGGACACGAATATGCGATTCAAAATTATTGTTTAATGATCCTGGAAAAGGATGTGCTTTGCTTTTCCGTTGATGTCGTCTTCTTTTTCAATGAATACATTTTTTTGGGAGCAAATCTTTGGAAAAACACTGACACACTTCACACACCGCCAAAAAAACAAGACGAAACAAGGACAAATAATACGTTGGACATAGAACACTTTACTCGAACTAGATTGCTTCCTTTTTTAAGGACTCAAAGTGTAGTATTAGCATTTTTTTTTCGTCACAAATTGCAGAAACACTCGGTGGGAAAACTAATGAATGAACGATGACGTCTCTTACGTGCTGTAAGATAATATTGTGTGCAGCATGCACGCAAGTACTAAATGTCCTTTTGAACGACAAATCGATAAAGCTTTAGTACACTTGCGTAGAATGTCCTTGTGGAATGATGAGACGGATTTCAAAGTTGTTACATTTGAATTTTGAATATAATAAGTTTTGGTCCTTAAAATTGAATGATAATTTGGTGATACCAAAAAAACTTTATGAGTAACTGCATCTGGGGGAGCCAATGCAGTGCCCCTAGGATGAACCGAAAGGTAAACTAACAGCGAGAGTTCGGCGTCATTCTCCGAGCTTTCTTTATAGTAAACGTATAAACGACCATGATTAAGGATCTGCGCGTGCAATTTAAACGAATTTGTGTGTAGTTAACGAGTTTATATCCTCCGGCGGATATTATCATTCTCCAGGAAGTGCGTTGGTATGGAACTGGTGTCCGGAAACAAGTACTTGCGATATCTTAATTGGTGACTGTTACAACGAGCAGAGACAGTGGCTGTTTGGATGCGAATTTTCTATCAAATGTATACTTCAGCTGGACATCCACGATCACTCATGAATGCCGATGGATGGGCGTGCTAGAGAGCGCATTCATGGGCGAATGAGTTCAAACATTTTTGAATTCCGCACTCATGCCCGGAATGTTATTCATGAGTGATCGTGGATGCCCAGTTTTAAGCGAAAATTCGTGAGCTTATGACGATCCACATTCAACCTCAATTTCCTAACATCACCCCAATTTGCGATCACTTCCCACGGAGGAGAGAGACGATGCCAAAGATCTAACTCCTTTAGAAAACCTATGAAGCTATGTCCGAGATAGATTTTGAGATCACCCAAAAAGATTTCAACACTAAGTTGCGAAAGGCAGATATCTTTGGAGGTAATAGAAGACATCGATGTTGTCGCGTGTATTATGAAATTCACACATCTCAACACACAGAAGGTATCTTGGACGCTCGAACCTCTACTCGGACAAATATTTGGTCGCAGCAAAGGTCCGGATTCGAAAACCCAGTAGTCTTACAACCAGAACCACCACTGAGAACAATTTGAGGTTGAGAGGCTAAAATCGCAGCCGACCGAAAGAGTCTTTATCGATCGAGCTTTTCTAGAGCTCTCGAACAGCAATAAGGCAGATGACCAGGAGCAGCTACCACGAATGCCTCGCTCGCTCAATCCCTTCTACCTGGGAAAAATCGCTGGTTTCATGCTTAGTACGTCCATGCAAAAAGGAGATAGGGGGTATTTGAGGATGAGCGGAATGCTCTTTACTAAAGTCTCCGTCGAGCCGGTTGTGTTGTGAACAAAATGGCTGCCTATAAAACAGCGGCGCGGTCCAAAAAATATGAGCCGCTTGTCAGTTGTAAGAGCAGAAAAGGACAATTGAAATTGAACGAAAGAAAACATAGCATGAGAAGTATGAGGTCAAGAACATATATTAAGGGAGGAAAGAGGCCCGAAGTTTCTATGAAAATGTAAAGAGGAATGCAGTTCCAATACCCAGAGCTCTTTTTATATATTGAAATTATTAATGGCTGAAATTGGGAACGAGAAATTGGCAAAGTCGAAAGGTACTGCTATTGACGAGGTTCATTTGATTTCTGATGAAATTTTGTTGTCAGATGTAATAGCAGAGCTGAGGTAGACGAAGTGTCTTACTGTCTCTAAGTTGAAGCATACTATCCCTCTTTGGGAATAGAGCGTTATCAACGTCTGCGCGGCATTTTATACGGAGGAGTCTTGCAATGCGTTTCAGCTTCAGCTTGACCTCTATTTTTCCTTAACAGTTTCACTTAAACTTTGTTACAACAGTTTCACACCGGACTGTAGCGCCATGTAGAAAGTTTCACTCTTGGTCGAGTGTGTTGTTTCGTTTCCAGCAGGTAGCGTCTTGACATTGCTATAGCGATATTTGTTTACTCTATCGTTGACTTGTGCTACTAAAACCTTAATGTAGATACGCCTATCGCACCTTTTATCAAGCTGAATTTCCTGTTTCTACGGGGCTTCGAGTTCGGGCTTTTCTACTGCAGAGGCTGCTGCGACCCGAACTATGTGATGCATAGTAATATCTCATCCACTGCCGCACAGCTTTTGCATCAAGGTGCGCTGCTTATACGTATTGTTTATGTATCGCAAAGACGGTCGCTTTTAGCGTACTCTCGTTGGTATTGTAGTCATTAGGGCAACCCTCTGTACGAACCTCTGCTGGTCTTTGAATATTACTAGAAAGCTTCTTCAATCAAATACGGTTTCTATTGGTCCGCTGTAAAATCCGATCAAGATCGGAGTAGTCACGGGGCTCTACTACAGTCTAATTAACCAGGAAGCAAATCCTCAGTAAATTTCTTAACATTTATATTTGTTTCGCTTACAAAACTACCAAAACACATTTATTAGTACTTAATATTTATTTACACAATTTAAACTAAAAATTGTCACCTCCATACTCTTTGTTTGGAGTAAACATTAAACTAATTAAAATCCTTTGATGTAACGCGATTTCTTTTTAGAAACTTTAGCTGGTTTTGGCGCAGCTACTGTTAGTTCCAATTGCGGAACCTCCGAATCATTTAATTTGACGGTTTCATCGACTTCCGACGTAAAAGTATTGCTGTTGTCAATTAAGGGTTCCATTGGAGTCGACGTCATGTTGAGCATTGTGCTGTGAAGAATATCCTGAGTATTGTTAAGCCAACCACTGACTAAGCTGGTCGAATCTTTTACTGAACTCTGAGAGAAAGGTAAAAGATTTAAGTCTTTTTCCTCCTCCTCCTCGTCTATCTCCCAAATGGAAAGTAAGTCAGGGACAAGTGCGTCTTTGAACTTCCGTAGGCTTTGTAATGATTTCTGCCATCGTCCCATATACTTTCGCTTTGGTTTAGCCACTAACGTGTCCTCCGGTTGTTGGAACTCGCTTAGTATTGGACAGCGAAAGACTTTGCCGATACCAGACAGATCAACGACTTCAGTAACTTGTAGCGGAGCCTTCCTTACCGAACGATAAATGTTTTCCGCAAATCCTTTCATTACCTCGGCGGCCGAGGGTCCTTCCGAATGTTCACCATCGTCACCGTCTGAGTGTAAAAATTGTCTCGCAAAAATATCACCATTGCTGGTGGCCGTCAAAAGAAATGATCTGCAGCCGTCACCAACAAAGCTTAGCCCTGTGCTGCAGGCCTTTACTCGATTTGCTATTCCTGTGTCGGGTTTAATGCAGACTCCATGATTACGGCCTTCATGGAACACGCTCTCCAAACTCGGTGGCATATAGGGTAGACAAGGTGATTTGTACTTATGCTCGGGTGGAAATTCAGTCTTGAGTTTCTTGCAAATACCAATTCCACCGTCAGAGTCTGGCAAGTGCCGAATATTTTCACAGATTCTCAGATCCACACTCAATGGGCTTTGTAGGGTGAGGTACTCGCAATCTTCGTGTCGACTTGTTGCCATCATTAGTGGACAGCATCTCATCTGGTGGGTCCAGCGTACCACCGAACAGTTTTTGCTTTCAATATTTTTATCCATATAACGAAAGTCGACGCAGTAAGCCTTATGATTCGACGCAACGTAGAAAAGATTGTCAAAGTTACTCAGAGCAAGGCTGCAAAAACTATCACAAGAATCTTTATCATCGTAGCCACAGTAATTGGCTTGCCATTCACTAACAGGTACTCTGGTGTCGATTATGTTAATTTTTCTTGGTGCGGCGTATATGTAAACGTTGCTGTCCCATGATCTGATCGCGTTCCAATTTGTCGCAGGATTAATCTCTTCGTCGGCCATAAGCTTGTAGGTCTGCAGCGGAACACTCTTCTCTAAATCGTACAAACGAACTTGATGCATGAGATTCGATATAGCCAAGTGAGTCGTGTAAATTTTGTCCTGAGCGAAACTAATGAACGGTACTTCTTTGCTGCAAAATTTTTGTTTGGTGCAGAACTTGTTGTCGGTGTACTGATGCAATGAAATACACAATTTGCGCCGTACGAAGAACGAATCGTTTTGGGATTTGGAAAAATGCATTTCGAAGATTTCCGACTCTTCCTTGCTGGGATCTGCTATATCGAGAGCGGCTATTTGGTGCACATTTGGCTTGCCATGCTGATCGGTGAACTGGGAGAGAACTGAAATGAGAAAATGCGTGGAGTTAGATCTATCATTATGGTCTGAGGAAGTGGCTAATGGTTTAAAGATCTCTGAGTCTGCTTACAAAGCGATATGAACAAGTCCACCACTTAACACTAACTAGAATGACGATGGCAAACGTTTTGAAGGGTCTTTTGAAGGGAAGCTATTTAAGCACAGGCTGCTACAAGACCTCTTTTGATAGGCGGAAAACATCCAACCAGATCTCGACCACATTACAATCTGGGGACGCTTTAGAAGTTTGCTCTTTGACATCCAAAACAGAGGTGGAGCCGCCATAGCGATTGCATGTGACCATCAACATTTGACAGCTTTTATATCACTTCCTCCGTACTGGAGCCATCATTAGCACTGCCGCTATTCCACACAGGTGAAATGCACACAAACTTCAGGATCAGGTACTTTTCCTTAGGAATCGAAACAATCAGCAGCTCTGTGCAGACAAATGTGAGTGCAAACCCAAACCCAGCGTAGAGTAAGGCGCGAAACGATTAGCCATATCGACGCCTTAGTGGCACTAGCCGAAAATGCAGCAAAAAGGTCCTGCTATGCTCACTGCTACGGGCAAAAACGTAGAGGATTGGCGATGGCAGCTGCCAACGAATATTTGCCATAATCAAATCTTGCGGACGTGCTAAGAGTTCTGCAACACGAAGAACTTATCCACCAAAAATCTTGGTTCTCTCCAAAATAATTTACCTAAGCAAGTTAGATGTTAAAAAATGGGGTGTGTGTATGCACTGTGCCCTGTTGAGATCTATTGTGCTCCCCCGAACTTGTATCGTCCGAGAAATCTCGACCTATAGCACGTCCTCCACTCCAGTCACTCTGAGGAATCGGAGTATCTGGATTGAGTCCATCGATGGGAGATCCGTTTCAGAGAAAGTGGCCATAGGAGGTGTGACTCGGCATTACTGCAGAATCTGCAGCTTCTATTCCCATTTTGCTGTGTTGCTCCCTAAATCTGCAATGGCCCGTTAGAATGCGAACAGATTACTCCCCCTTTTAAAGAAGTGGGGAAGCTGTACGTCAAAGAATGGATCAAAGAAAGAGCATGGTCTTTGCAGATAATTGGTAACGAGTACCTAGCGGTGGAAATTCAAAAGAAGCCACAGGCATTACTAAAATTGGCCTCAACTCAAGTTCGACCACCAGAGCGGGCTCAACAGAAATAATAAAAAATTCAACTTACTCAATTTCTCCATTTTGTCTCCACTGGCATGCAAGATTTGATTGGTTTCCAGGTTGGCACATAAGTTTCCTCCCGTATAATAGAAGTCGTATTGTTTCGCGAAATATACATCTGGATTAATGTGTCGCCATTTTGTAAATTCAATCAGACATCTTTCATAGATTCCATTTTTTTCATTCTTTCGAACTTGTTTACTTTCTGCAAGAAAAAAAAAGCAACAGATACAAATTAGGATTTCTCTGCAAGGGAATAGGAGGTTCTAGGCTTATGCGACGGTTGAGGTTATTGGTTTTTGTTCATTTTACTGTGCTAGGGACGCGCGTAAGTGTTTTTTCTTTCTTCTTAATTCTGTTCTTCTTCCACCCGGTTCCGATGTTGATATTTCGTTTCTTTATGCCGCCAAGATCGAGTATGAGTTCATTCATTACCGAGCAGCAGGTATTGATGGTAAAGTTAGAGGGCCGACGGGTGTTCACAAAGTAGACGCGTACATTTAAGACGACAAATGCTTTTTTTTTTTCAAACTAAGGCTACGCGCATAGTGACGCGATAAAGCGATGCGATGCGAGAAGTGAGAAGCGTGCGATCAAAATGTTCAAATGTGTTCTTACGTACGTGCGCACAGTGAAGCGAAAAGAATTAACGTGAAAAGTTGTGTCACACTATGCGCTTCGCCAGTCCTCGGACAGGTGCTAAGAATTTGGAAAAACTACTTCTGCAGACTGTACAAGGGCAACGGAGATCAGGAGCCCGCCCTTAGGCAAAGCACCAACTAATTTTAAAATTATACCTGATGAATGAAATCTCAACATCATTTGCCCGATTCACATGAAAAGAAGCCCTCAACTCCATAAACTACAAAAGGTATTAGTCTCCCTATCCTTGCAGCATCGCGTACAAGTCTTTTGTTTTGTTTTGAAATATCATTTCCGTATTACAAGGACTGTCTAGACAATTCGTAAATACAATAACATAAAAAACGTACTCTTAACTGCACCGGTATAAATCGCCTTGAGTTTCTTCAGCCTTGATATATGCTCGTTCAAAGCTATTACCCTTCGATGACATATATCCACCTTGTTGACTTGTTTAGAACACACGCAAACAGAATGCGGCAGTGAAACTTGCGCAAGTGGAAAGTCTCGCAAGTCCTTGATATTGGTAAACTGCGTAATATTGAACGACGGCAACAGATGGTGAGGAGTCTGGTCAAGTTTCCATTTTTTGTCTTTGTTGTAGACTGTGTATACTCCATAATCATCGTCGAGAATATTATCCTTATCGTCACACAAAATATCTTTGCACAATTGCTAGAAAGAAAATAAAGAGAAGAAGGATTAGGAAGGACAACAGACGTACAGATAGTGAATGGTCATTATAAACATACAACAGACGGTCATTGGCAACGGACAGTTTTCGGATTGAGACACTAAAGACACTTCAAAAGCGATGAAGTGACACTAAATGTGACACTGATCACTAAAAACAGTAAAACCATGCTGAACTAGTAATTTGAGACTTGCAGACAACGTTCAAACAGAACATCGCCTTTTTTACAGAAAGTCTACCATTGAAGCCATTGATGCGGCTCCAGACTAATACAAGACTGCTGTAACGAGCTCCTTGCAAGTCACAGTGACATTGACATGAATGAGCGTGTGGACAAATTGACCAGGCAGGCTATAACCAACTACTCCATATCGGAAAAGGCACAATAAGGTAGAGGCAGCCGACCTTCCGGTTCAGGAAGCGAAGGTCAGAATAGCCGGCGCCTACTGTCAATCAAAGCACGTGGAAGTAAAGGGGAACGAATCAGTTGACGAACTACCAAAGATCTTTTGTTTACAAACCTCAACCTCTTCTATGTCGCTTGTCGTAGCACTTTTTTTTCTTTTTCTTCCACTTTTTTTCGCTGATGTGGCTTTGGGTTCCATTTTCACCTCCTTTTCCTGCAAGTCCATATCCAGAAATTGCTTCACCAAAGATCCTCCGAAGTATGAACCCAATTGTGATCTATTTCAGCGAAATTCTATATACTTCACTAATGGGAATCTTTATTTGGTGTTTATTTCGATATCTTTGCAACAAGAATTGTTACATTCTTCCTAAAATTGCTTGAAATTTATTCTAATCAAGTTTTACACCTTTGAAAACACTTTACATGGAAATAAACAAAAAGTAGAGTGAGTGATCTGTCAGTTTCGTTTGTGTGACAAGCAGATGAAATGCGTGCACAAGGGTACGTTCGTACGCTCTGAAATGTGATGAAACTCATTCTGCTTGCTGCAACCAATCAAAATTATAAATTAGACATCCAACACAGAGCAACAGAACCCCAGCCTTAAGCTATTCGATGTGCGGAAACGTGGACAGGTGCCTAGAGATCCAGTTCAATGGAAGGACTTTCTGGTTGAGTTTCAGATCTACCATTGTCTGCAGCGGATATTTTTGAAATCTTCTAATCATGGTCTAAGGCAACCTTGTTAAGCCTTGTATAACCCTTACCCTGGCATCATATTACTTTCTTGCGATGATAGCCTAAAATTTAAGAACAGCCCTTCTTAAAACCTTCCTCTTCCACTTCATAACCTTCTTATTTGCTCGCTTTTAAGAAAACCATACGGCATTACAGCTGATTGTGGACATTTTTTCCCACTATAACCGTCAAACACATGTTATTCAACAAAATACCGGGCAACTTTGACAGTCCATTTTCTGTTTTTATTTGGTGGCTCAACTTTTTATAGGAAAATGTCGGTGGCTAGATTTTTCTCGGTGAAAAACAAATTTGCCCAACTCCAGACGAGTCTAAGTGCACAAATTAAACTACCAGAGAAACTTAAAGGAACCGTCATCGAGAGATGGGGTATCTACTGGAAGTCATTGATGAACGATTACGCCGATGTAGGACGAGGCGCTCTTCAAACTGCAAAAGATAAACCTGTACGAACATCCGTACTCTGTGCATCTGGTCTCATTGCGTATCTCTGTGCTAAAAACAATCCTGACCACCAATCGTTGATGGAAAAAATCCGGAAGCGAAACTGTGACATGGTGTTGGTTCATGAAAGTTGTCAACGTGCCGAATCTGCAAATCATCTCAAAATGCTTGAACGTTTAATGAACCATGGCACCCTGCGCACGTTTAACCTAGGTGTTGTTACACTCGTGTGGGAGCACGATTTCAACAAGGATCTCTGCACATACAAGGCGGTGTGCAGTTTTCTCCAGCCGGAGTATACTACGTTTCATGAGCGAATAATTGACGTGGGCTTTTGGAATAAATGGTGGAATCTCGACAAGAAAATGATCGATTACGACGTCGCTGAAAACTAGTAAAAGACAACTAAGCAAATAAACACCGAAACGCATGTTTACTATGTTTTTTCTTTTTTATTCGCGTGCAAACAGCTGCAGTAGGCTAGGGCCTTCAGAAAGTGGTCATTGAATTCCTTGTTTGGTTCCAAAAGCTTCTTGTAGCGTTCTAACGACGGTATACTGCTTGGCATCAACAGTAAGGCATTGCAGTTGAGATTACTCTGAGTTCTTGTGAAGAATTTCAGAAAATCCCCAAACAGCTCTATGAAGTAGGTAAGCGGTGGTTGGATAGAATCCATCTGGTCCACCGCAGAGAGTTGATTAGCTCCCGCTTCTGCTAACAAATCACCGAATGCGAAGTATGAGTTCCTTGCATTCGATAGCGACAAAGTTAATTTTGAGCTGATTAAAAAAAAATATGTTTATTCGTGTTCGAGGGAAATGCATAGCAAAATCTTACTTGGAATCATGTAGAGAACTGAGTTTTGAGTGAAAGGATTTTCTAATCTCGTCTTCGACTTGATGGGATGCTTCTGGTGGGTATTTGCGTTCGTTTGGCGTATCCCTGATTAGAAAAAAGTTATAATTAAAACGTTAGTGGCAACATATGCATAAGGATTACTTGGTCAATATAATATATCGTTGGGCAAGCACACGCAGCTGTTCGATAATAACACGTTGAGTTTCTATGGCCGGCTGCAGTAGGAGGTAATAGTCCTTTATCGCATTTTCATTAGCAAAAAGCCTGTTTGTTAGGGACTCATTAAGCAGTTCAACGTCAGTGATTGGCATCTTTCGATGGGAAAACAATTTTTCCAACGATGAAACACTTAGAAGTTGCGATTTGGTCAGTCGAGTTTCCCTTGATAATAATTCCTCCCCAGACGCTCTGGAACGATCGGATGAAACTACATTCGAGGCAATTACTTTACGGCAGAATTTTGAATTTTTAGGGAATCAAAACTAAAATGTTTTAAAAATGCATCAAGATAAATTTAGAAGTGCCCGACAAAAGTGACAGGTATCGCCGGACGTCAAATAAAAACCGAGTTTAGCGGTATGAGCACTCCAGCCGACCGAAAAGTTCCAAGTATGGCAAATAAAATTTTGAGAAACTGGCAAATTCCTGGCTGGCTGAGAGTTTTACTTGATTTTTCATAATTACGCTGAGTGTAGGAAGTGAAAGAATGGAAATTAGTGGATTGCACTTTATATTTGTTCAAAGGATGGTAGACATGTGCATTTATGAGGAACCAAGTGTCCACAGGTTTTCACAAACCAAAAACTGTTTACCAAATCCTACTCTTACCTCCAAGTGGAGAACGCCGGGTGCCTAATAATACTTTGACTTGTCTGTGAAAATTGAAATTTCATTCCGGTCGATGGCCATAGCCATTAACCTACCCATCTCTTGAGGTGATGATCGTTTTCATGGATTTTTTCTGGAATTTACTTTCGGAGGTTTATCAGGGGTCGAATTTCCGCAATCGATAACGAGTGAGTGAGTGGAACTCGTGATCGAGTGACCGATTTACTTCAGTGGGAGGATTGGGAGCGGTAATGCCAAATCCTCACATTTCTATGACGAGTTACTAGTTAACGAGTGTGGTAATTCGGCCCAAGTTCTTGTCCAGAAGTGATTTTAAAACATAACTCCGGTTCTTGCAGGGGCTCACTATCCACGCCTTTGTTTTATAATGCTCGTTTGACGCTGTAGCTGCTTAGCTGATCGCTTGAACGCCAATATTTGAATCTGTCAAAAACAAAACCCCCCGACCCGACCCAGTGGTACATATCGCTCTTAGGTATGACGGGCTAGTCTTTAAATTAAATTTAAAATTAATATCGTAGTCCAGACATACTAGTCAACTTAAAGCTTAAATATGGTTTTCAAGTGCCAGGAAGATAGTTTCTTAAAAGAAGTAAGTCCAATCTTCGAATACATTCTCCTCACTATGATTACACCAGCAATGGCCAGGATCATTGACCAAAATTTTGTTTAAAGGGGATCCCCACTTTATATATGTTCATATAAACACTTTGATCAATCCTCCAGCCCAATGCTGATGTAATCACAGGCCATGTTTGCTAATATGTTTGCGTACGTTTTCTAGTTCGAAGCCACAATAGTTTCTTGTGAGCCGGCAATACTTAAAGAATCCGACAGGGAGCTTAACGGATTCAATGTTGTTTTGGACAACACAATACTTTTCCCAGAAGGAGGTGGTCAAGTAAGTAAGAAGCTTACAAGTCACAGGTAATTTTTCATTTTTTCCACTTACAGCCATGTGACTATGGAACGTTGAATGATAAGCCCGTGCGAAGTGTAATTCGTAAAGGAAGTGAGGCAGTTCATTTTGTGGAACACTCTGAGCCCTTTGTTCTTGGGGAGACAGTGAAGCAATCAATTGATTGGGAACGTCGAATGGATAACATGCAACAACATTCGGGTCAGCATTTAATAACAGCTATTTTTGCTCGAGACTTTAATTTGGATACAACATCCTGGTGGCTGGGTACAGACACTTCTTATATTGAGTTGTTCACTAAAGATGTCACAAAGGAACAAATGAAATCAGTCGAGAAAACCGTGAATTCGTTGATATTTGAAGGAAGAAAGGTGTCTGTTGTTGTTACAAGTCCCGAGGATGGTTGTAAGGTGAGTAGAAGTGAGGGGAAATAAGATGGAGATTCAGTCGGTAGGACTTGCTGACAATGGGCCACTGGTGGTGGATGTATATCAAGACTGGGTGTTGACCTGCTGGAAAGGGTCGAAATTAATTCCGTATGACAGCTGAAACTCACAGAATGGAGGTTACGAAGGAAATAGAATTGTAACGACGCCTTCTACGCGACTGTCTCAGTAGCCACCAGAAGTTCGAGTGCTCTTGGTATTAACTTCTTCCGTAGGCTTGGTAGAGTTTCAAATCGTTGGTTTCAGGAAACTTCCGAGATTCCTATAATTTTCTAGGTCCAAATTAGTTGTCGTTCCATAGGATGCTACGATGAACTACAGTCAGTTTTTAGATCACATAAACCAAAGCAACCATTGCTTCCTCTTGCCGGGAAAATACCAATTTATTCGCCTACTTACATACAAAAGAATACGAAAGATCATCTCACATGCTACTCTATTATCATCTTTCCGTCTAGTTCCAAGATGCTCGTGCTCCAAGAGGCTTACCTGCCGACCATGTCGGTCCAGTTCGTGTGGTCGTCATTGAAGGCGTTGAAAGCAACATGTGTTGTGGAACTCATGTCAGCAATCTAGCCCAACTGCAGGCCATAAAGCTGCTGCATGTGGAAAAGACCAAGGGCAAGGTCTTTGTTCATTTCCTAGTTGGCAACCGTGTTTTAAAAAAACTCGGCGAGTGCTATGAACGCGAACAAACAATGAACACCGTTCTCAAGTGAGTTCTACCCCTAAATTCGGACGTACCCTTGTCATCTCAATCCTTTCAGAGGTGGACCATCAATGCACCTAGACTTGATCCAGAAAATCCAAGCCAACTTCAAAAGCATTTACAAGAGTTTCCAAAAACTTTTGAAGGACAATGCCACGATGGAGGCGGAGAAACTGATTGCTCTGAAGGAGAAGCCCAAATATTTCTCCATGCACCGCAAGGATGGCATAGAACCAGACTTTATAAATACTTTCCTACGCAGTGCGCCACAGGACATATTCTACTTTGTCTCTGTCGCTGACAACACCAACAAGGGTCATGTGGTACTGAGAGGAGATCCCGAGTTGATAGTGAAATTCGGCCCCCAATTCCTTGAAACACTTGATGGTAAAGGCTCCAACAGCAGAGGCAACACTCTGCAGGCCAAGGTGAACAACGTAAACAAAATAAAAGATTGTGAAGCCAAGCTTAAGGAACACTTTGGTCAATAAACCGAAACCAATTTAAATGCAAAGGCAGGTCTTTTTTTTTTGTTTTACTACACTTCCATGTTTATTTCTATAAAAATGATTCCCAGTTCATAAATCCTTCACGTCCACCAACGTATGACGATGTTAGAGGTCAAATCTGGAAAATATAAAATAAATTTTTGGAATCACATCATTAGGAGACACCATTGTTGATCCATACCTCGCAAGTATTCGATTTTAACGAAGTCTTCTGGCTTCTCTTTCGGATTCGAGAAGTGTGAGAATGTCGCCTTCACGGACGGGTCCCTTAACATTTCGGATGATTTGACGATTTTGCTCGCCAAGGAACTCTACCTTCACTTGTGTACACTGTCCCTGGGAACCGGTACGACCAAGAACTTTAATAACGCGAGCCCAAACAACTGGTTTATCCATGTTTTTCTATTAAATTTAGTGATTTTCTACAGAGAAATTCACGTGTGCCAAACACTCAAAGTGACAGCCGGAAGAAGAAAGAGCGAGTTATCGCATGAAATAGCAACTTGACGAAAAAAAATGGAAGGTTGGTTGCATTTGACGAAGAGTGAAGTTGGTTACAAAAAAGAAATTAAGCGGCACTGACATTGCTTGGTTGTTTTCATTTTATTTGGTGATTATAAAGATTCTTGATATGATAAGAGCAGCAACGTTAGTGCAACAAATGCTGTTTCTTTTTGTTCAAAAACCCGTGAACGGCGCGAAACCAGAAACCCTTCATGAAACCCTGATTAAGCCCTCACAGGGCATTTTTAGGTCAGAAAAGTCAAATTTCCACACTTCAACAGAGCGTACAGAAAACATAAGATGTTCGAAGCGATACCCACAACCCCTATGTCGATTTTAAGACAGCTTGCAGCGAGTATAGAGGTAAAAGCGAATGAGGGCAAACCCAAGTATTTGTTCTCAAGAAAAATGTGACACCCAACATCGAAGAATCAGACAGAGGATCACAACAGACAGCTTTAGATTCGAGCTAGTAGCATCTGACAACAACATCTCATCAGAAACTAAACGAAGAGTTACCCTTGGCAATCGCTGTTTCTTTGGGTTGAGAACATTGGGTTCAACTGAATAGTATGGCCTTATCCCGAGCACATAAGAAGATTCTATATATCCTATTCCAGCTCAAGAACGCTGAAGCGTGGACTCTGTCGATGGTGGATCGTAGGTTCTCTAAAGATTCAACGACGGTCTGAAGTTTAACATCGATATCGAGGTTTGAGCCTCTTACTGTGGTCGCAAATTTTCTCGAGAAACCTCTGTGTGCGGCATTCATTTCTCCTACCCCGGTTGCTGCAGATTTTCATTGCTTACGGTTTGCTGATGGCCTGTAATTGCTAAAAATCTAGAGGTCGATCTACACTTTCCTCGTAAAATTATATTCAAACAAAATTTGAAGATTTTCCACCTCTTCATATACCAAGAACTCGTTTAAAACACCAACTCTACAGAGTCTACTCGCGAACACATCCACAGTTAACTGTCACCGCGTGTAGATAAATCGGCAAAACGCGGCTCCACGTAATAACAAATCTGTAGAGTTTCCCAGTGACAGTGTCGAGTGAAAGTATCGTCGTTTTCTTACACCACCACATTACAGTGGACACATCGACATCGTTCATCTTCATTTGGAGGCTTTTGCTGTCATTCCATTGCCAGTGGTCGAGTTGGTTAAAGAGTTTTATTTTTTCTAAGTGAAACAATTGAAAAGTTATAAATAAAAATAATGAGGAACTACCTTCTATTGCTGCTCTTGGTCAGCCCCTTAATCATTTGCACATTCAACAGTCGTAAGTACCTTGGAAGTGGCTTTACTTTGAGCGTTTTATTGGTTTCCCAATACGTGGCATGAGTTTAACCGACTCATGGCCCAATTTGGCAGAAGATCCCTTTCTCCAAGTTAGCATTCTCATATCCCTCTCTACGTGTGTGTCCTTTTCAGCAAACAAATTTTCTGCGTTCGCCGAAGATGATGTCGAGGACGATCTGGTCGATGTGGAGAGCGATGATGGAGCGGTGACTGGGGAAGACGTCGAAGTGGACGATGAAGGCGAAACAACCAAGTCTCCGAATGCAGACACTTACTTGCTGTTCACAAAGCCTCTGTACACACCTGGTGTTCAACTCGACTTGCCGGGAGGAAAGCCTGTCGAGTTTCTGATTGGATTCACAAATCTGGGACAAGATGATTTTGTTATTGAGACCGTGGAGGCGTCTTTCCGCTACCCAATGGACTTTAACTACTACATTCAGAATTTCTCCGCTGTGGCCTATCACAGAGAGGTGAAAGCCGGATACGAAGGCACTGTCTCATACTCTTTCCTGCCTTCGGACACATTTGCTGGCCGTCCTTTCGGTCTCAACATTGGCCTCAATTACCGCGACTCGAACGGTGCTCACTTCACCGAAACCGTGTTCAACGAAACTGTTCTCATTTCCGAAGTGGACGAGGGATTGGACGGCGAGACTTTTTTCTTGTACGTGCTCCTAGCTGGCATTGTCGTTCTACTACTGGTGCTCGGCCAGCAAATGTTGCTCGGTTCGTCCGGCAAGAGGAAACGCTTCCAGACAACAAAGAAGCCAATCGAAACCGGAACAATCAGTGATGGCAACATCGACTACGACTGGGTTCCAGAGGAAACTATGCGTGCACTTCGTAAGTTTTTCTACTCTCCTTCACTCTGTTAATCTTTTCATAAAAAAAAACCCGTTCCTCTTACAGAAAAATCGCCACCAAAGTCGCCAAAATCGAAAACTTCCCCCAAAACATCTGCCAAGGTCAAGCCCAGTCAGAGTCCCAAGCAGAGGAAAGTGAAGCGCTCAGCTGGCTCCGACGACTAGAGCGTAAGACTGTATACTAGTGTTCTGTAATTTCATTTTGAGAATTATGAGTTGTGGAGTGTTCGAGGGAGAGTTTTTGTCTTCGTTACTTGAAGACGCTGGTAGATCTTTTTTTTTTTTATACTCTTTGTTTGCGTTTCCCCCTATCACTCATTCATACGTAAACTTAAAGCATTTCGTTTCGTCGCCCGCGCTGCAGTAAAATAACGCTTCGATATGAAGTCCAGGACATTGTTTCTCAGAAATAATATGTTTTGTACACGTTTTTTAATTAAATTAAATTTAAATGAAAAGAAAACAATCCTATTGTAGAATGAATGAGAATTGAAAACAAAAAGAACAAAAAATAAACAAAGTAAAAAATTAATCGTTTGTTTGTCGTATGTCGCTGAGAATCGGATGGCAGATGGATTTGAAGAGTTATCATCCGCTCTGTTTGACCTCGAGCTTGTTGCCATTGAATAAGCACCCTGCTCATAGTTTTGGCACCAAACCCATCGATAAGTGTGAGCAACCTACGTTTTCTCTAGTGCGGTCGTTCGTCTTTTTGTGAGCTTTACAATCATTGCCTTCTTCCATTCATTGGTGAAGGCTCTCAGTATCCCAAGAGTTTTCTATGAACACATGAACAAAGTCCGGCTTTATTGTTGAAGCTTTGTTTACAGTAACAGTATGCCCGAAGGTTGGTTTAAGAGTATGCTGATGAGCATTCGAAGCATGACGCGTATTCCTGGTTAAGTATGAAGGGGCTGCATTCAACTGGTCATCTCTCTGAAGTATTGTTTGCAGAAGAAGCGATAAAACAGTGAAAGACAAAAAACATTTTATCGGTGTTCAAACGATTCTATTATGTCCTTGTCATCAAGTCTATCTAGAACGTGAGAGAATGTTTAAGGTTCACCATACCAGTTATGAGCGTTGTTGTCAAGCTTTGGATGAATTAAAGCTTTATAAATTGAGCTTGGGTTAGAGGATGAAAAGTATTTTTTGCATCACTTGAGAGAACCTAGGTATTTGGCGGCATTTTTGACTGATATTTCTGCCAAGGGACCAACAGATGCTTTAGCTTCTATCTACACAGATAAAGTCCCGAAGACAAGATCCAACGCACAGAAGTAATCGAAGGCTTACACACTTAAAAAACCTTATTCAAGCCATCACAACTCTATGGCCACGCTCAAAACAGAGAAGGCTCTAAGGGGCGAACTTCAAACAAGTGGTATCTCCACATCTGTCTTTCAGGAAGAAAATGAATTAGACGGAACTTTTATAGGAAACTGATTTTCAGATTCTTCGACTTAAAGCTTGTCTAGAGCTGTCTAAATGCCCTCATTTTGGTCCGCTAATCGTGAAACTTCAGCTAACGTCTCCAGAAGCAGGAGAATGCCCACGAAGAACCAGTTAAAGCTCCAACTTATGCGGTGCGTCGGCGTCACTTTTTGAGCACGAAGAAGAAGCTATATAATGATGATTAGAACATCAGCCTGTGATAGAAGAACTGATTTAATTGCACAGCCAACGAACTCTACAAATCGGATATAAGCACTCAACAAGAAATTCGTTGGAATGGACTGATCAGGATAATGAGTATAAGCAACTGCTTTTTGGATACAATTTTACTCACGTATGTACATATGTATGTACATTTGTACCTATGAGTGAGTAATCACGATCTAAACCAAAGAATAATTTCACAACATCGGCTTCATTTGTGCTCACGCCTCCACTGAAGTGAAACATGATGCTTCCAAATTTTAACGATTGCTTCTACGACTTCCTTTGAGAAATTTTCAAGATATTACGTTAAGACCGTTCTTAGAGATTTAAACGCTAAGATCGGAAGGGATGACATATCGCCTGCATGAATCGACTCAGTGCCGGATAAGCTACGTAGGAAGAGTAGAAGAGTCATATCGCAAAATATTGTAGTGTTTAGCACAAAATCCCCACGTCTCAACATTCACAAGGCAACGTGAATGTCTTCTGAGCAAACTACAGCCGACCAAATTAAATCACCTTGTGATCGACGGAAGTCGATCGTATTAATGTTCGAACGATCCGAGGTGCACATACCATAACACATACCATAACTCAGTTGCAGCAAAGTTATAGATGCAAATATCCTGTAATATCCAGACCTAGAACACCATCATTGTGAGGAATTTTAACATTGAAAGGCAGGAATTGCAACCCACTGCCAAAATATCGCTATCAGGCAGGCATTGCTAGTCTTAAACCATAAAGGGCCGCAGGCCCAGATGGTCTAAAAGCTGGAGATGACTTGGTAGAGTTTATGCACCAACTCTTCTGTAAGGTATGTTCCGAAGGAACCATGCCCGATGATTGAATCCTTAGCACCATATGCCCGATCGCACACAAAATCCTATCTGGTGTACGACTAATGCTGAAGTGCCTGAAACCATATTTCGACGAACTGGTAGGGAATTACCACTTTGGTTTTAGGCCTGAAAAAATGATTGACCAAATCTTCACTTAACGCCAAATCCTGGAGAAGATTTAAGAGCTCCTGATTGATACCCACCACCTGCATATCGATTTCAAGGCCGCATATAAGAGTAGAGATAAGCTACATGTTCGTCTAGTATTCGTTATCCTGTAAATCTTATTCGATTATGTAAGACGACGACGGAGAACGCTCGCTGCTTCATCAAGGTCGGAAAAGAAATCACCCAGACCTTCAATACCACTACAGGTTTGAGACAGGGTGAGGCACTTTCGCTTTGTTTTTTCAACTTGGTACGGGAGAAAATAGTGTGGAATTCCTAGTTCAACACATCAAGCAATATTTTTCACAATTCAGAACAACTATGTACTTCGTTAAGCAGGTGATATTGACGCCATCGGCAGAACGATGTGAGAAGCTACTGGCCAATCGCCAACTATTTAACAAAGCTCTATAGAGAAGAACCAACGAGACGCTCTACAAAACGCTCATCATCCCTGTTCTAGTAAATAATGAAGAGGCGTGGACTTTTTTCCAAAATCGGATGAAAACGCACTTGAAATTTCATTTTTCATCATAATTTTCGAAAAATTGCTCCAGCCTGACCAATCTTACATGATAAGGCAGTATTCTTCCTTCCATCACTCGTGAAAAGGACCGCAAGATACTTAAATTTCTCCACCTGTTTCAATGGAACTCCACTAACAAGAGAACATTGTAACGTTCATGGAGGAAACAATTTTACCAATAGGACGACCTTACGCAGAATAGGACGACCTTATTCCCGATGGTCTGCGCAAGTGGAGGGGGACCAATTCGATATATCACGTAATGTAACTGGAGACAGCTGGTTCACCATGGACTGTAGCGACATCAAAAGCCAGTTAATGAATAAGGGCCCCACGTTTTTCCCCAAAAGATTATGCTAACTTACTCAAGGTGGCGGCTCTGCGAGCGTCTCCAGCCAGCTCGATCTTTAGCTAGCTGCTTCTAGTTTTGCACGTCTCCTTCCATTTGTGTGCGCCACCTTAGTCATCTTCAGCTACGCCGCCCCTCGGGTGTGTGTGGGCCGGAGCATTGGTGTCCATCCGCTCTACATGACCCAGCCACAGCAGTCATTGGACTTTCATTCTTCTGACTAAGTCGATCCCGCTGTACAGCACATATAGTTCGTTCAAGAACACCCTTCAACTTAATTTCCTTTCGAATGCAGGTCCTTGATATTTCGTACTATTTGCCAGACTGATGGGGTTTTCATCAACGGTAGTGCAAAAGACGAAATTGTTCTCTAGTTCGGTTTTCTGTGGGTTAACCCCCAGACTACATTGTACATTGACAATGGGATGGGATTTGCCAAATGACTGTAGTCGTAAGTCATGAGAAGGTCCAGATTATTGAATTCGATTAAAAAAAACTACAAACGGTACAAAATATTCTAGACCCCATTCCTAATAGAAGTTATGAATCCTACGAGGAGTTGTGCCAAATGCTTTGGCAGTAGTACGGCATAACATCACGACCAAACTCTCCAGCCCTAAATAATTTACGGGCAGTGAAGAAATGCTTTGTTTTCGTAGCCAAAGTACATCGTTTACTTTCATTTTTCGCCCACCCTCTAAGTGCCAGTAAGTCTCTGGAGGAAAACTGAATTGGACGAGCTGTTTTCGTCAAGAGTAGGAGACACAATAGATCTATTAGGTCAAAGCGCCCTTTATGCCTCAATTTCATTCATTTATTCAAGACAATAGAACTGTCTTTATCTATTGTCCTGGCAGTAAGTTAAGTTATGTACCGTTGTCATGGACTGTGTTCTCTGTAAAATCGATATCTTGTACGAATAATATATAAAATCGCCCTTGAAAAATCCGGCAGCTACTCTCGATTTCATGAGTAAAAAAAAAAACCATTTCCCCTCATTCCTCAAAAATCATGACCATGACCCATCTCTGACTGTATCGAGAGACAAAAGAATGCTAGGTAGGTTATCCCGAAACTAAACTCGAAGGAATCTTCGACTGACGTGCCCTCCCTGCGGCCTGAAAGAAAAAACCAAAACCCCCAACGGTATTACGGTTCGAAAGCCCCCTTGTAAAAATGTGTATTTTGTTGAATTAGGATTAATTTCACACATGACTTAGGGTAACCCTCCAATGTGTGTAGGCATGCACACCCAACCGTACCTGGTTTGATGGTGAATAAAATATGTTAAATGTATAAAATGTATGAAACGAAACCTCAAATTGTATATAACGAACCGGAAACTAACTACATCCTTTGAACAAGGATATTCGTTTCTCATTTTTTTTGCGACAAAAATTGCATTTTAATTTCATTTCTATTACGTCTATCGTGTGTATACACAACAACTTGTAGATATGTAGGTAACTGTAGGGGGAGTCCTTTCAAACAAAAACAAGAAACTGGTCGAAAATGTCGTCTCCACAAAAAGAAGAAAGGAATCAACAACTTGTCCGAAGGGGTAGAGCGCTCCTATCTCTGGCTGTTTTCGGTTTTTGCAGAAATCTCCAAGTACATACACATCGTATGTACCACATTGTTAAGTTTTTCTTTTCATTTTCACTTTTCAAAGGACGACATCCTTATGAGCTTTATTCTGTACTTGATACACGACCAGATGGCATGCGCAGTAATATTCCAAAAATAGGAACAGATTTTCTTCAAAAAAAAAAAAAAAAAGAAAAGCTGTCAGCAACATATGGCCTAATGGCGCAAGGATATGAATGAAAATTTTTGCAAAAAAAAAAAAGGATACACAATGGCAATGAAATTTTTCTTTCGAAATCTGCATAGAATCTGTGTGAGAATTGATTGACATTCTTGGAATTCAAAATGATCGCGAAGCGATTCCCTAAAATTCGATAAATCTTGCCCATTGACTAGGGCACTACATGAAAGGATGCGCAACAGCGAGCGATGCCGCCGTCAATACACGCTTTTTTCCCAACAGCAAAAAATACCTCAAAAGCACAACACCACCGCCACCCACCACCACCACCGCCGTCGCCAACGCCAGCAACAAAAGGATATTTCAATTTATACCAATCGTCCGTATGTATAACGGTATGTGATTGCAAAAAGCCTACAAACACGATGGTCCAGCACAACGAAAGGAGAAAGAGAGTGAGCACAAAATATGGCAACACACACTCGTATAACCATATATCTATACCAGGGAAATCTGCTTGAAGCCATCGGCGGTCCTTCAATGTGGGGGATGCTGGTTTTGGTATTTTCTTCTTCTGCCGTGTGATGGCATTCCAGAACATCCTTGTTAACTTAACCAGAGAGTGGTTGATGAAACACAACACACAAAAAGTGTAAACCAAACGAAAAAAAAAAAAAAAAAACTGAAATTAGATGCCTCAACGTTGTTTTGCAATTCGATTGCAAATAAACTTGGACACCATCTCGTTCAGTGTGTGGCTAAAGTTTCTCAAAATATCTATCAAGGACTAAACTGCAGTGAGTGAGTGAAAATTAAGTGTTAACCACCGATAAAAGTTTAAAGCAAAAAAATAAAAATCAACGTAACGACAGCCCACAACAAATCAATTTTCTCGCAATTTAACTTCGGTTAAGTACACATCTGTAATTGAATTCCGCGCGCCTCTTACCTGCTTTAATGGTTCACACTTTGTATCTACTAGGATGAGTTTGTGGGCCGAGTGCGGAAGTGTGTTTTTATTCTTCGCCGGATAAACTTAACTGGGCCTCTAACAACAATATTCACGGATACAATCAAGTACAGTACAATCATAAGGTGAGTTTCCAACAGAAAAATATCTTTTGGGTGCAAAAAAAAGGTATCTAACATCTATTCTTGTATCTAAATTTTAAAACGCGTGCCAACTTTACATTAAATACACAGAAAAAAAAAAATTCAAGTGTAGATACATCCATAGTACATACATATACTCGAACTTTTGTACAACAATACAGAAGGTCCCTCTCTGGTTTGTGTTGTGTGTTTGGTTTGAACCACACTCGGTCCATAAAGGACTTCCAGGACACAGGGGCCAGGAACTTATTGTTTTATGTTGTTGTTGTTATTTTCGTACGTTTCTTCCGGTGGGCGACGGGCGGGATGGGGAGGGGGCGTTGGGTACTCTCCGGTGTGTTTTACCATTTTGTGTGAGATGATTTTGGTGCGCATAATGTCAGAGATACTTTTAATATTCGCTTAACCCGGATTTCATCTACTCCTTAGTCCTTGTCCTCTCCCGACCTCTTCCACGTTCTTTCTTTCTCTCTTTCTCTTTTGACTTGGGAGTCGATTTATGTGATGAGTCGAAGGGAAAACGTCGTCGTCGTTGTCGTTGTCGTTGTCAGGAAAATGTGTTTCGTTTTTTTTTTCTTTTTTCTTTCTTTTTGGGGTAGGGTATCCTTTTTTAGTGGGGGGGTGGTATTCACGCAGCTTAAAAACAACAATCCTTGCAAAAAGGGATATAGGCAGACAAAACAAGAGTTATTTAATCAATGTAGTTGTGCAATTAGATACATAGATACACACACTACGCGTCGTTGGCCACTTTTAGTTTCCTTCGACATGGTGGGAGGTGTATCTTAAAGCCTCGTGTCTCATGTTTCGCTCGTCCTACGATTCTCATTAAAAAAAAAAAAAAAAAACAAATTTCAATGAATTTTTAAGCAAAATTAGCAACAATCTCCTTTAATACCTATTTATCGATCGATTTGATGGAAATTTTTTGTATACACAGGCAAAACTCCATGTGTCATGCGGCATGTGGAGGAGTTTAAGGACTAAGCCAATCGTTTCGTAGAAAGTTATTTAAATCCTCTTTAGTCATTTGGCTTTGTTTCTTTCTCTTACGACTGAAAGACATGGACGTGATTTATTTAAAGCTCAACATTTGTATATTTGAGAGTTCTATTTGATTTTAATTAATCCTCCACCACCCGTAGGGGTTAAGGGACATCATGACAATGGCAGTTTGTTTTTTTTTTTCTCCCTTGAGTAAATTGAAATGAACTCTCGGAGAAAAAAAGGCTGTGAAACTACGTCTTTCTGGGAAAGTTTCCACGAAGATTTTTCGTCCTTTGGATAAGGATATTTCTTGGAAAATTTCATTTAGCTCAATTTGAATTGGTGTCTGCTTTCGTGTTCGTTTCTAACGAGCTATGACGGTCTGCTCTATCGCCTTTTTTGTTGTCGAAGGTGAAGCACGTATTTTTCATAAAAAGTTGGGTAAATGTCAACACGGATGGTAATTACAGTCTTTCTTGACGCTCGTAATCGTTATGAATTACACCACTTGCATTGACTGGATTGCAATACCCTGTAGGGATACTCTAAGCCAGGCTCTATAAATGCAACTTACAAAGAGCTACAGGCTCAATAGTCTCCATATTTTTTCCGACTGGAACACAATCATGTATCAGACGAGAGCTCGTTGCCAGATCAGGTTCGATAAATGTAAATATGTCGTCGGTAGACTGGAAATCATGTCAGAACCTTGTTTTCTTAAGTTACATCCTTGTTACATCCATTGCACAACCTACATGGCACAACCTCTGACAGCGGACTTAGGCTTATTGACATTGCTGCTATACAGCAAACACACGATTCACAAGAGAACGAAGCCTTATAATCCAACGGCCAATCAAATTGATCACATTAAGATCGACGCAAGGCAGCTTTCAATATTCTAGATGTCCGAACTTTTCGAGCCTGCCAGCATCGACATGGATCAATACTTTGTTGCAGCTTAGGTACAAATGCGATATCCATAAGTACTACAACAAAAAAGAATAACTTCGAGAATATACAACGTCGACAGACTGCAATGGTAGGTTAGGTTAGGTTGAAGTGGCTGCCAGCTAAACCCAACAAGGATCTCGGAAATATCTCCTACTCATTGGAGGTTCTTATAAATCGTAGGAGGCCACTAGTATCGGTGTTTATCAGGTAGCCTAAGTTGGTATAGAAGAAGGCTCCTAAGTGGAGTTTTATTTTGCGGGAGAGTGCTGGACAGGTGCAAAGAAGATGGAGAATAGTCTTCTCCTCCTCCTTGTCCATATAGCTTCTGCACCAGTCATTTGCGTGACTGCAATCGTAAGAGACTGCCAGAATTTGCCGAAGGAATACCCAAATGCCACGACAAAGAATGAGTGCAAGCACATACAGCAGAACAAGAGACATATAAAACGACGCTGCAAAGAAGAACGTCGGCTTTTAGTGAAGCCACAAGGCTTGAGAGCATGAGAAGCGCGATCAAAGAAATTGAGTATTATGCTCCAGGAACAATGTATGCAAGCTTTACCACAAGATAAAAGGAATGTGTCAGGGTAGCAAAGTTCGTACAAACATTTGTCGAGAAGAGGAAAAAAATCCGTGTAGTGGTAGCTGAAAATTTTGAAAAACTGCATCTGCAGAGCATCAAGCCAGACGATAAAAGCCATACCTTCCAAAATTCAATCTGAAACCTAACAAAGCCGCTAAGCTTGATGGCCTAGATGACCTGGTTAAAAGTATACACCATTTTATTACTAAGAATTGACCAAATGAATGTGTGCCTGATGAATGAAGTCTCAAAATTGTTTGCTGGATCCATAAGAAAGGAGATCTGTCAACTACGTCAGTTACAGAGGTCTCTTTACCATCGCGTACAAGGTCTAAGGTAAGGTAGACGATTAGGTTAGGTTAGGTTAGCGGGCTGATGAAGATGATGAAACCCCCTTCATCTCACGTAGGTAGACCCGATGTGATACTCATGTATTTTACCGGAAACTTTCTACTGCGTGATTCTATATACAGTGTACGCCCTTATTATGGACACCTCTCATAAGCGGATAATTTTCTCGGAACCGTCGTTGTCCGCTTATGAAAGCGTACACTGTACCTGATGATAGGCACTTGGTAGTCCTTGCAAACTTGAGCAGATCCGACGGTCGGTAGATGGGTTAGCGAGGGGAGAGAAAATTCTCTGCGCCACACTCAGATCAGCACAGACTTATTGTGATGCCCATTTAGGATGAAAACATCCCTTGCTGGTCTCTGTCCGGCTATTTTGTTATTCCATCCTTATTTAGGGGAGTGCTAACCTGCTCTCCTTCCAAATTACAATATCCCTTGATTGTACTCGATAAAGGTATTAGGGGCGGAAAAATATATTCACATAGTAAGGCAGTGCTTAAAGGATTGACATCCCATTTCGTGGAATTTAAGTCAGTCAAGTGCTGCTACGATACCCTACAATCACTTGCCATGCACAACCAGGTTAAGCTTGGTTGGGTACCTGGTCACCAGGGCATTGCAGGCAATGAAACTGCTGATGAGCTAGGTAGGCCGGCTCGGCTTTCATGCTCTTGGCATCGGAACGCTTCTGTGGCTTTAATTGGGCCACCGCCACAGCTTTGTTAAACAACTGGGAACACCAACTTCGCCTAGCCCATTGGGAAAATGTCGCCGGGTTTAGGCAATTCAAGAGACTTATAAAACCCTTTTTCTAAAAGAAAATTCTAAAGCATGACAGGATCAACATGAAGGACCTACCGCCCATTGTGGCCTAAGACATCATATTAATAAACTAAACCTTTCTTCAGATGTAGATTCTCGGTTTTGTTTGGAAGAGGATAAAACCTCTGAGCACATTCTCTGTGAATGTTCGGCACGATGTGGCTACGCAAGGGGATCTTCTTTAGGAAATTCTGTTCGTTAGCGGAGTTGAGAAACTTTGCTACTGACATACTCACCTTCATTAGGAAGGTAGTAGACTTAATAGGCTAAGTAGAGCGGGACACAATAGATCTAGCTAGGTCGCAGTGCAAGCTATAAGGGCAGGTCTTTAAAAAAAAATCCGTTGCTTGTGGAGAAATCTCTAAAGCACTTTCCCAAGGGTCATAGGTTTTGAATCACCTTGAACCTTAGATGAATCTACAGACGTGCTTGAAAGGTAAGTCGACCGCAATGCACGCCAGTTTTGTATTTTCATGATGGCCTTAGGGTTGGTAGTTTTGTTAGCAGCTTACTACCACACAAGGCTGTTTTGTATTGCGGTATATTTCCCCAGTGTTCAGGGGGCTTACAGCGCGTCCGCATTTTCTGGTTCATGTGTCTTTCATACAACATCGTCAATAACAGGAGGGCTCCTTCTATTTACTGAGATTTGAAAGGAATTTTCGCATGCATCGCTAGCAGCAGGTTCGATTTTGCGGTCTTACCATTGGTGAAGTATTTTATTGGCCTTTGGAGGCATAAACTTTAAGTCAAGTCTCTCCTGATTCTGCGTGAGTACCTACGTCTTTCCTTTCGACTCTCTTTTTGTTGGAAGTGATCTCGATCTAGCCTTGATCGACAATATTCTACAGTTTGATTAGTACAAAGGATCTTCTAGACCAAAGTGATCTTAAGAACAGATACGAGTAAAGGTATAAAGCTCCTACACAGTCAAATTCTAGATAGAGCAGAGTAGGTTCCTAATTCATGATGGCTACTGGTTACCTACCAATCTGATGACAACTACACACGTAAAATCTCTTAACAGTGGGAACCCTGCATTTGATTTCATAATCTGAAAAAATCCAATGCTCACTAAAGTCCTTATCGATGCCTTCAGCTGTTTTCATTCGTTTTATTTTGTTCTTCCCTTTAGTATCTCTAATGAAGTTATCACCCTTCTGGGTGAAGCAATGAAGAAAAGAACTACCGGGCGGTTAATCGACTTTTTAATTTCAACTATGCACCATCATCCCTTTCGTTACTCTTCTTCGCATTGAACTGAGAGAGAAAATTGAATAACCCTTCCGTTGGGCGATTGTAAATTAGATTGCAGGACTCCTTTTCCTTTTTTTTTTGTTGAAAAAAAAAAAAGTATCTCCATTGAAGCTTTTATAAGTTTAATTAAAAATGTTCACTTGAATGGAAAAAGTTAAGTCTGATGGTCGCAGATAGAGAACAAAGTGGAAAAAAAGCAAACGAACAAAAATGTCCATTACAATGAAAAAACGACACACTACCAGTGAACGGGTTAACAATATGTGAACTGAAAGGGAACTAAGCTTGATTCGACCGTGTGCTTATATAAAAATGCACCCGGACAATGGTGAAATCGGATGACTGACTCGTAAGTACGTAGACTAGCGTCGGGGATTAATTATGGGAATCTATGTGTTATGGATGTTTAATATCGGGTGGAGAAATGCCTGTCATTTCCAAGTATCTTCGTTGATTCACATATAGGCTAATAGGAGATTACCTTCGAATACCCTGGAAGAATCCGGCCATGCTCATTTGGACACCAGGCCATAGGGCTGTAAATAAGTAAATAAAGTGGCACAGTGCTGCCAAATTTTCTAAAAAATGCAATCGTAATCGATGTGGGATCTCAAGTTGTCCTAAATTCTATCTAGGTGTTCCAAAGTATCACTATTCAAGAACAAAATAGAAAGACACTGCATTGCATTGTTACAATTGGAATGGAAAAGTTCGAAGAGACACTCTGCGATATTGTTCAAATAGGAAACAATAATGTTGGATAGCAGGACTTAAACTTAATTAGACGAAAACCACAATGCTGCATACAGAGTTATCAGAGAACACAAGAATTGAACTACAACAGCAGGTCAGATACCTGGGACTAACACTAGACAGCAACCTGCTGTGGAATAAACTTTTGAAATCCGAGGCTTCCAAGGCCACTCGAGCCATAATGAGTTGAAGAAATCTATTTGTAAACCAATGGTACTTCTACGGATGTACACCATGATGGTAGGCCCTGTAGCGTGGGTCAAACTGGGCCAGACTAGTTGCAGCCGTAAAAGTACTGAGTAAGATAAATTGGCTGGCCTGTGTAGTTATGATTGATACAGTGTGCACATGTTCTGGAAGCGATTCTGTGACTCTTCCCATTACAGACCGTGCAAGAAACGGTGGACAGCCATCATGGCGCTATGCACCCATTAAAAAGTGGCATGGGACTGCCTTAAATTATCATTAAACTGGGTACCACGCTAGGTTGGGATCGGGGGTAACGAGAGAGCAGGTGAAAGAAAACGATTGGAAAGTCAACTTAAAGGACTAGAATCCTATTCTGAGCAAAGTCCTACAGCGTAAGTCAAGGGCGAGAAAAAACAAGGTTATGGACCGAACTCCTTAGTCTCCGAAAAGAAGACACCATCTGCATCAACATGATTTTTTGTTGGATTAGGAAAAATTCCACTAGACAACTTAGACGCTACTGGTCCTTCGTACTATTAGGAAACAGGACCCAGTATTACCCATTTAATTGGAATTGTTTCGACTTTCCTTACCAGCACCCACCACATCAATACCGATCTGCCATTTGATTCGAACAAAGGCAGGGCAATCACGAGGGAAATGATTCGAAGTATCGTCCCCTCTCCATGAATGTTGCTAGGTTAAAACATAATGGGTACAGATTTTGCAATAAAGATGAAGAGACCGCAATACATCTTCCTAACGACCTAAAATTTGTTGCCAACTCCGAACGGCGAATTCGGAAGCTTTTTCGTGACAAATAATACCGAACCACTAATTCACAGCAGAAGGCCTCACCTAGGGACACACTTGCTAACCTAGCTAAGTCCACGGAATATACTCCATTTCGTCAGAGCCATTGGATTGGAGGAAAGGCTTAAAGGCTTACATCCACTTTAAATGCAAAAAAGCAGCAAGTGGAGACTGAGGTCAGCAATAATGCACTGGAACTTGTTTAGTATCGTAAAGGCCTCAATGATGGAATGGCCTGTCTACCTGCGTCATCTCAAGAAAGACCTGGCCCAATTACAATAAAATTAACTTGAGAGAGCTACTTGGCAAATCAAGACTAGATATTGCCAAAATCGTAGCCATTACTACGGGCCATTGGTCAAGCTTGGTATTCCTCACAAGTCACAACAACTTCTGCAGAAGCTGCAGGGACCTTAATGAGAAAGAATCTCTACTTCACTTCCTCTGCAGGTGTCCGGCCCTGGCGAGAATCAGACAGGGCAAACTCTTCTTCATGGACCTCGCCGAGATAGCTGAAAAAAGGATTGGAGAACTGATCCGGTATCTCAACTCCACCGGCTGGATATAGCCATCCTAGACCACCAAATCAACAACCATATAATAATAAGGTTTAAACGAGTTTCGTGGTTACAAAACGGCGTAGACTAGCGTTAATTGGGCTCTAAACAGCCGCCACTTTACCTACCTACCTACCGTAAAGGCCTTAGTGATCCAGTCGGTCTGGACTACATAGTGCCGTTTCTTTGGTGGGTAGGTGAAGTGCAAATTTAAGCAGGATCCTAATGCAACATCACTTGCATTTCTTTGGACTTTATCATATTGCATTTCTTACTTAGGACAGGTCAACATCTGTTTGCGCAACCACTTTGACCCTCTCTCTGTTTAGTCGTATCAAGGTTTCTTTCATAATTATATGCCATAATTGAGGTCACTGTAGCTCAGTGGTTAGTTTGTTTGACTGCTGTGTGAGTTGCGTGGGTTCAAGTCCTGCGGCTTATGTCCACGTAACATTCTTCGCGGCACCTACTCTCGCGGGAAAATGATAAACCTCCGGGAGTATAATTTATAATGAAAAAAGCTTCTCAATTTGCCCTTCGGAGTCGGCAATAAATTGTAGGTCCCTTACATTCATGCGAAAAATGTAACACGCACAACATGAATGATTGCGAGAAGCTAGACCTTGGCTCATATCGAGTTGTCGTGCCAGCCATATACAGTGTACTCTCTCCTTACGGACACCTGTCATAAGCGGACAATTTTCTCGGAATCGTCGGTGTCCTCTTATGACAGAGTACACTGTATTTATTTATGTCATAATAGAGGAAAGATAACTCTACCCTAAGGACTCCCTCTGTTGATGAATTTCGTTAAATAGTTGTGCCTTAATCTTGTCTGAAAAATTTAACTTTTCGGCGTGGATATCTACTATCGAACGGTTTGCATACTCCTCTACTCTTAGCTCCTCCCATGACTATGAGTGTTGTCAGGGATTTTTCTATTGTACATATTTCCTTTTAGAGAAATCTGTTGATCTACCTTTGAGATAGGCGTGCTGAGAGCTTAAAAAATGAGAAAATGCTATAATTTTTTTGATGTGAGTGTATTGGATTAATTTCAAAATGTTTAATACGAAGGAGGTCAGGCTCTAATGTCCTTCATGTCTTCGTTACTTTTGAAATGAAGACCAACCGGACAAGCCACCAGGGTTGGAAGATCTGTATTAGGGGTCCTAAATGAGCACTGCGACCTATGTGGTTCTTTTTGATAAACCACAGTATAGCCCTAGGTTAAATTTTCCGAATTTCTGTTGGGTTGACCGAAGTCCGCGTCAATTGGAGCAATCTTATACTTCCGGCCTTGGACTTACGCACAGAATATGTTCAGCGGTTTCTTTCTGTTCTCCACAGAGTCGGTAAATATCGGTATCTGATGCTTTCATTTTATGCAGATGGTGTCTGAGTGGACAATGTCCTGTTAAGGTTCTTAACTCGTCTTTGGTGAGATGAAGTACAGTCTTCGCCTTGTATAGGTTCGGGTTGGTGAGCTTTTTGGCTTGTCTAAGGCCGCGGAGGTTGGCCTAGTAGTCGGCGTGTTAGTTAATCTCCCATTATGTTATCTTGGAGTAGGCAACTTGTGTGATAACCCAAAACAGGGTTCGGGACCAACGAGTGGGCAGCAATCGCCTCTTCTCGCCAGGGAGGCAGCCTATTCATTACCCTCGAAGCCTTTATGTCCTAGGATCCATTCTTCGATATTTACCGATGCAAGCATTTCGAGGAGGTTGAGACAGTCCCAGACAAGCTTGGACCCTACCGTATAGGCTATACGATAGGATCCAAGCCAAGGGATTGAACCAGGAGATCTTTCCTTAATGGAAACTACCAATAAGTAGAACTGTCAAAAGAAGTTGTCCAGTTTCCTTCGGTCCATCTCAAGCTTTAAGGTGAGCTCTACAGCTTTTTTCAAGTAATTTCTGTCGAAAAGGACGTTAAATGCTCAAAGACGGCCAGTAAACCTTAACCGCAATCTCCATTAAATGTTGCTTGTTATTGACAATGCTTCAAATGTTCCTATAAATTGCCATGTAATTCTTTAAAGTTGAATACTTTTGAACCCCCAAAACAAACAAAACACCCGATCAACTTTGAAATTTCACCTGTGGTACAAGAATTTCGTCAAACCAAATCGGATTGGATGTCTATTCTTGCGTTAAATGAAGCATCAACGAACTTTGCGGCTTTTACTTGTTTTTTCTACTTAAGATGTATTGATTTTCCATATCCTTTAGATCTCAAAAAAAAAAAAAAAAAACCTGTGTTGAAGTTAGCTCTTCAACCTAAGCACTATTTAGGGTAAAGTATGTCAAAGTTCATTTCGATTGTAATTTGAAGCTGTAAACACATAGATTAGACTCTTTTTTTTTGCGTAAAGATTTTGTCCAAAGAATGACCCTGCGACCTCAATAAAACGTAATACCTTCCGACACGAGTTGTCCTCCTTTTTTTCCGGATCTCCAACTAAATCCCTCCATTAATATAGAATCTATTTCAAATTTAAAGATGAAAATAAAATCAAAGCGTAAAAAGAGACGAGAACAAAAAAAAAAACCCTTTTTTTTCGTTGTCGTTATCCTGAATTATACAGGAGTATCCTATAAGCATTTTAGACACGTGTACAGTGGTGGTCGAAAGGAAAGGTTTGGCACACCCTTTCGGATTATGCATGTAATTTGAAAGATATACCAACCGCTGGAGAGAGACATGGCTCTGACAATTGGTGTTGGGATAATTCGTGTATTCTTGGGGTAAAAACTTCCTTAACGTCAGGTGTCACAGAAGTAAAAACACAGAAATAAAAACCGAATGAGTTTTGTGTTCAGGCTTAGCAAATGCCAAATGAAGTGAGTTCCATCGATTTGTCATGAATGTGGATATGTCTGCCTAATCGCAGAGAAGCAGCTGCATTAGTTGCTGCAGCTGTCCTGGTCTTCTGGACCACTGATAGGATCGTCAGTCTTTTGTGCGGGACAGTAGCACAGCAGGTGACTTACGGACTTTTCGTATCTACAATAGTCGCTATGGGGTTGCTGCACTAGCACAAAGCAGCACTTAATCAGTTTCAAGTCTACAAAGTAAAAATTTAATGTTTTTAAATGTATACTTATAGACAGCTGGCGCGACAGCCCGTGATGGACAAGGGTTGGCGGTCCAAACATATCATGCTGTGCAGGTTAAGTTTTTCGTACCAATGGAAGGGATCTGCAATTTATTGCAGAATTGTGAAGAATTTTCGCGACTTGGGAGTTTATCATCCCCGCGACGAGAGGTGGTGTTACGAAAAATGTTTGGTGGATACTGCTGGAGCTCGAGCTTACGCATTTTGCAGTTCAACGCATTATCCATTGAGCTACAGCGACTAGTTATAGTTCTTGAAATATTCGAAATAAACAGTCCAATTGTCTGTCTTCTACTTCTACTTCCAGTGGCTATGTTTCGCCTCCCGAAATCATTGAAATCACACATGCCTTCTGGCTTTGCTAGTCGAAGAAACTACTTTTCAATCCTGATTTACAGAACTTTGCTGGACTTCTTTGGGACGCTACCAGACGCCGAAATATACTCCGTGCTCTTAAGGATCAGGTTAACTGGGCCAAAGCAGGTGCGACACGACACCCTTGAGGACAAAAGGCCTGTTCCTGGATGCACCATCGATGGCTTAAATAAGATGCATGAGTGCACCTTCTTTCACGTTCTGGATAATCTTTCATAGCCTGGCGTTTAAGTCAGAATTCGAAGACGCAATATAAGCCACAATCTTTTCGCTCGAGTTCGCACTGCTTTGCACTGAAAACCTACGGATGATGTATGCTTTTGCGAACAAACGCTGTTCCATCAGTGTCACAGTTAGGCTATGCGCACAGTGATGCGATGCGAGAAGCGAGAAGTGTGCGATAAAACTTTTCACATGAATTCTTATCGCTTCACTGTGCGCACGTACATAAGAATACAAGTTAAATAACAGTTTTAGCGCAGGCTTCTTGCTTCTCGCATCGCATCGCTTTATCGCTTCACTGTGTGTGCAGCCTTAGTCTGCCTTTGGCTCTAACTTGCAGGTACCAGCGTCTGAGAAAATGAAGGCTAACCACTCTGATTTGTGACGCAAGCCTGGAAGCTCAACTGTCCTTTGTCGCCACTTGGAAAAGGACCGTTGGCTCTGATGTTTAACAAGTCGTTTGGGGCAACTGCTAGCCTGATAGCACTAGTCATTTGACTGAAGCTGAAGCGTACAGCGTAGGACTTGCATTACCTTCCTTAGCAGTCGGTGTAGGTTCGGTTTGATCATTCGATCTATGTAGCTCGCTTTGACTCCAGGTTTTTGAATCCGGCAGCTTTTGGATTGTGGAATTACCTGAATAATGGTTTATTATAACAGAAAATTAGCAATGCATCCGGATTCCGCATACTTGCGATTAAGCTCTCTCTTAGCCATGCATCCATCGGCGTACGCCTTTTCAACTTGGACTAGGGACTTGTTATTGAGATTCACTTCCAATGTCTTCTTGTTACCCTATAAGTACACATCTGCCCAACTAAACCACTTTCGAACTAATTTAAAACTTGATGGCCAAATGGCATTAAGTGATCTAAAGCTGGCTTAAAGAAATTCTCGGAAAACCTGATCTTGATTCAGACATTGTAAGCCTCATCCAAACTTGCGTTTTTAAATTACTTTTCTATGAAGTTTAATGGTGACCAGTAAGCGGATGCATCTCTTCATCTCCTCGTCAGCTTTTGTGCCCAATTCTTCAATTAGCGTGGTGAGTTGGTTGCATAGAGATTTCAAGAACGTTCGCTAATTCATTAGAATATTTTAACTGATTCTCCATAAGGCTGACACAAAGAAAATACAGGGGACTAGGGTATCTCAATGGATCTACTTTTCGCATAAACCAGTACTCAGCTGTTTTTGTTCTACTGTAGGTGTCTGATTTACTTGGCCCTACTTCAGCTTTGTGAACAGTCTGTTGTAGTGTTAAGAAGTCTTGAAAAAATATTTTTCGTTACCTAAATTCAATATCTTTGTCAGTTGGTTAAGGGTTGACATACATGTCAGTTTGAAGAGTATATAATGTTACGCTCACAATAGTTGCGACGAAGGTGCCAAATTCAATAAGGAACCCTTTCGACAATCGGCTTTTAAGGCAAACCACCTGACTTTTGGTTTACATTGTTAGGAGTGATTTGTTCAAGACTTCTTCTTGTAAACTAATTTCCAGATTTGCTGGAATCTATTTCCAATGACAATTATGGTTTTTCTTTGAAAGTAGAAACCCCTGTAGAAAGCAGTAGTTTTGTTGAAACTGACACTAAACCCCCTTTCAGTGTTCTCTCTCACAAAGTCATTGCATTTGCCTAAGTACATCCCTGACAAGCCCCGTTTGCATTTTGGGTGTTTGATTTCCATCGTCAAACCCATGTCCCTTAAGACTCTCTGAATTTATATTGACTGCAGCGCATCCTCCCTGAAACATACTTTCACCTTCCACTGTATTTTCAATTTACGTTTGCAATATCCGACAGGGACTGTCAACGGTTGAATGAGTCTTAGCGCTGCCAAATATACGGGTAGACTTTTATCAGATTTAATTATTGATTTTGAAGTTTTGAAAAAGAAAAAAACAAAAAAAAAAAAAAACAGGAAAAAGTTTGCCAAAGTTTTGGGCGCGCAAGTATTTAAACAAAACTTCGTTCATTATTTGCGAGAGGAATTCGACGACTTCCTTGGGAACACGAGCCAAGTTGTGGATGCGAATGCCGAGTCGCAGGGATTGTGGGGCTATGAGGATTACTTCCAGAAATTAACAATAAATTGACGTCGTAATGAAATGCCATTCGAAAGTACTAATTGTTGGAGTGTACAGGACCCTGGGTTGTGCGTGTTGAATACGCTGAGAGGAGCAAATGAATGCTTCTGGTGGTTGGATTGTTTAGGAGGTGGTTGTTGTGGTGTGGTACGTTTTTTTTTTCTCTCTCAACAATAAACATTCAATTTCTCGAAAGAAAGTGATGAAGAATTTTTCAATTATTTCTTTAAAAAAAAAATAAAATTGAGAGAAGCCAGTCAGTCCATAGGGAAATAGAGGAGCAAACATTGATATTTTTCTAATGATGCCGAAGGTTTTCACCATAAGGGTAGTCATCGGTCCCTTGACGAAGTTTTGTAATAAAAAAAACGTGTACATATGTATGATCTAGGTATATTTTTTGATTTCGTTGAGATGGTATGTATAAAACATATAACGATCGACACAAATCTAAGACTGCAGTACCATGTGCAAGGCCGATTTTTAGACGGTACATCTACGCTTATCTTATGGAAAAATCCGTAGACACGGCGAACGATTGATAAAAGGTTTATTTTAGCTATCTTCCTAGATACAAAGGGAGTTTCCAACCATGTGAATACTGTAGTTTCAAAGAATCACTCATCGAAAGACTCATCATGACCAATTATGCTCTCTCAGGTGATGGATTGGTATGGTGCGTGCACCAAATCGTTAGAAACACCAGAATATGCGAGAAACTCAACGTAAAGTAGCTACTTCTTCGAACAGAAAGGTCCATATTTTGATTGATTGGGCACGTTAAACGCATGCCATGGAATCCGTGCCATCAGTTAGGCGTCCCCTGGGTAGGCCCAGGATAAAATGGGGGATAGCTCCTGATGTTTTAGGGTCCATGGCGGAAAATCGGAAGATGTGGAAAGCCCACTTAAGCACCCTAAACCCGTGACCCTCATAGTGGATAAGCGGGTCATTGGAAAATCTTGACGACACATCCCATTGAGACACATCTCTGGTATATGTCGCATATAAGATCCTATTCAACTAACAATATGATACGATGCCACGACCCTTTCGATACCTTTGTGTTCTGCTATCCTGTGTAAGATTAAAGGGCCATTAGGGCTGCCAGACTGTCCGAAGAGATCTGTGCATTGCGAATTTGGTCCTTTATATTTCCGCTAGTGGCGGTCACGTCTGACTACCTTGAACAGTCTGGAGAACGCTTAAAACGCCTAAAATGTAGGCACTTTCTGAGATTTGAAGCTGCACTCCGTTTAATAACAGGGCCTCAAATGTTAGTGTCACCCTTTCCTTGGAAAAAATAACTTACTCTTTTTTTTGGGGGTTGACGTTGAGGCCACATTTTCCCATCCAGTTGTTCAGTGAATACAACGCAGATTGTAATAGATCTGAAATTGTAGGTAGGAATTTTCATGATGTTAGCACAACTAAGTCGTCGGCGTATGCTAGCACTTTAGTTCCATAACACTCTAATACCATTAAAATACCGTTTACCACTAAGACCCATAGAAGTGGTGATAGAACCTTCCCCGCCCCTGTGGGGTGTCTCTGAAGACGAGGGCTTGAGTTCTGTGATCACGAATCTCTGCGCTGATGCACCTTGTTTTTGAGCAATCCACCCAGTCTGAGAGTGACGGGTCTATGTTCAAGGAGTCGTGGGCTTGTCGTATGGCTGTGAGTTCCACATTGTTAAAGGCACCTTCAATATCCAGGAAGGCTGCGAGGTTTATTCTTCATGGAGTGCTGCCTCTACCGATAGGCCCTTAACATAAGCATGTTGAGCTGGAGAGATGTCCCTTGGATTTAGTTTGGAGCGAATGTGTAGTCTTTCTAGTGTTTTCAGTAGAAAAGATGTAAGACTTATTGGTCTGAAGTCTTTCGGAGTGGTGTGGATGGGCTTGCCTACCTTGAAGATAAAGACGACCTTGACTTTCCTCCATGCGCATGGTATATACATAGGTCCATCCAAGGTATCCTTGAAACTGTTAACCAGCCACGGGAAATTTAGTTAGAAGCTTTGTACAAACAAAACTAATTAAAGATAAGAGATGCGTACAACGTATCACATTGTTAGGAAAACTAGGCCACACATGACACTGTCTAATAGGCCTATTCGCCAAAAAATTGATTTTTGCAGGGGATGCAGAAATAAACGAAAGGAACAGACTATCTTCCACTTCCTCTGCAACTGTCAGGCTCTGTCAAAAAGAAAACTACTCCACGTAAGAGCCCTGTTCTTCGATAATCTAGACGACTTGGCTGAAAACAAGTCAGTAGCATCGTCCGCTTTACAAAAAGCCTCGGTTTGATATAACGCTTCTCTCCTAAAATTATCCACGAAAAACAGTACATATATTAGAAGGTATCCCAAAGGACCTATATCGGTTTAAGTGTGTCTCCAACTGTACAGGCAACCACTCTAACCTAACCTAGCCTATCTGTCAGCTAATAGCCCATAAGAGCATAATGTTCTGCGTTTGTTCACCAGCAACTTCTCCAGCAAGATGATGATGCCTTTTCGATATACATACATACATACAGATGTACGTCTTTCCAATTTAACGAGCTTCATGTTTCTCTTTGACAGCTTTGACTTCAGCCTTCTAAATGGCTGCATAGAGCTCCTCTCCGCTCCATTTTTTTTTTGCACGACAGCATTAAACTTTCCAACTTGTAGTCTTTAATCAGAGTACCACACCCAACTATATATTTTTTTTGCGACTTCTCCTTAACTACAATTGTTTCTTGTCGTCATCGAAACAAATCAAAACAGTAACTGTAACAAAGGACACTTTGTAAACTTTCCACTCATGCGATGATACTCTTATTTTCTTTGAAACAAAATTCGAAAAGAAAAGGATGTCTGTGATTGTGTGTGTGTGTACATATGTATGTATTATACTTGATCCAATTGTCAGTTCATTTAAGGACGACCTTGTGGTCCAATATAGGATACATTTGTAGTCACAGGACACAATGGGATTCCTCTTGAGTGATTCAAGTGCTTTGCGCTCCATTTTTTTCTCTGTCGATTCGATTTACAAATCTATGGTGGCAATTCACAAAACAGATTTACTTTTGCGTCGTTAACGCTACGAGTATCTAGGAATCCTGACCCCATTCAACAGATCCACTTACGTCACTTTTTTTAAAATCAACGATGCACTTACATATATGTATTTACTCTTATGTATACATAAAAACGAATCCTTTTTCTCTACATAAGGGCTTCAGGGATATATTTCTGAAATAAACTTCTGTGATATTATTTTTGAAACAAAAAGTCATTGGCAACCGTTGGAGTTGCACTTCGAAAAGTGTATCCTTTTCTTCTAGAATCACAAATATGTACACATGTACTCGTATGTAGAGATGTGTATGTAACTCCTTCGTTTAGTTAGTAGCGGCGTATTTCACCTTCTCGTAACGGGTAATCGATTAATTTATGGCTGTGGAATGAAATTTAAAGAAACACCGGTGTATTCTGGGGTATTATGGGGACTTGTGTGGACTATTTTTGGCGCACATGCAGACATTTGCCTGTCAGGTGTGTGTGGAAGGTTGGATGGAAATTTCCTCATACAGAGATTCGAGCATACGAAAATAATTCGATTTGACAGGCGGTCGGTTAGTGTGTATTTTTTTATTTCGTCTTTTATGCACTGGAAATTGATGAAAGGGGAATGATTTATCGATTTTCGATTTTTTTTTTTATCGAATTGGACAGAGTGATGGACTACAGTTTTATGGACTCACAGCAGTGCTGGTTTAATAGTGATAATCAATCTGAAGTTTATAAAACTTTTAATGTGCTTTGAAAGCATAATTCTAGGGAATGGAGAGATATGTATTTTCGGTGTATCCTGCTACAAAATTGAGAAATGGTGGTCTTTGTTTGATGTGTCGTGGCAGTTATGTCGGCTTTTTGCAAACGAACGTTCTAATCAAGTTATCAACTAACTCAATCTGCTGCTCTAATGCAGGATTGGAATAGCGAGAAGCCCAAACTGGTCTATCCAGTTATCTCTAGCTCCATACACACATACACGTACACCAAGTTGGCTGAGTTAAAATAAGTAAACCTTAGGCTTGCCAAGCTCTGACAAAACATTGTTGATGACCAGAGTCCATAGAAGAGACGAGATATCACTTCCCTGTTGGGTGAATCTGCCAAGGATTTGGTTTCAAGGCTGTGTCTTAGCCAGCTGCTAAGCTAACCTTCTTTACCAAGCTTGGTGAATGCTGCTTGAATGGATTCATTGAGCATTTTGATGAAGCCACTTTTTATACACCTATGTACATATGTATTGGAATGCTGTGCGAGCTGCGTGAGTTCAAGTCTCATTCATGTTCACCGATCATGTTTCCCGGCACCACCTCTCCTCTGGGAATGACAAGCCTCCGAGAGTATAATTTGTCATGAAAAAGCTTCTGAATTCGGTGTTCGGAGTCGGCAATAAAGCTAGGCCTTGACTTTATTTACCTATTAAGAACGTTTCCAACGTATACTGTTTGTAATATATAGATCTCTCAATTGTATGCATGACCTCACGCAGGGGTGTCTTCGTAGACTTTACTTAAAGGTAAGCTTATAACGACTATGATAGTGGGAATCTTTTCAGAGTGACCCGGATATGCATGTTCAACATAGGTTCTACGGTCTTAAAGAAGTAAGGTTAAACCTTGTTCATGATCTCGAAATTTTCTCTATGGCGCGGGAATGTACTTGAGTCATAGGGAGCAGCAATAGATCGTCGTTAGCCAAAGAAGTACCGATCAGGTTTTTTTTGAAACATTGTATTTACACATGTAAATTTCGGTCAAAACCTGGTTGGGGTTTCAAGAGGCTACTTTTAGGAAAGAAACGTCCGATGAGAAACTCATGCTCATCTGTGGGTTGAATACTCTTCAGTTTTCAACTCTCTGCTTCGAATAATATGTCATTAGTGTACCGTCGAGTACTTCCTTCTACCCGCAGAAGGTTGGCTTACTGGGAAATATTAAGGTAGGAGTCAAAATAAAATAAAATAGGGAATAGGGATTCACCCTTTTGCGCTGATTTCGGCGCTTCTCAATCTGGAATTGGTATTATAGCTCAGAAGTAGTATCTTCTTACTTCTCTGGAGTGTCGACACCAGATGTTTAATTTCGCCTAGTGACAATGAATGGTTGTAGTTTGTTAGTTAGTTAGTTAGAGTGGTCCTCCAAGAAGAGGTACACTTAGACCAGAAAGTAGGTCCTGAAACCATTTAAATTTCCTAACGTAGCTGTTGAGATCGGCCGTGCTGGCGGGGTTCAGGCTTTCCTGATGTTGGCAAGGGCGGGACACGTGCAGTAGACTCTTCCTCCTCCAGATCAGCCTGGCATTGTTGCAATTGTCGAGGTGTTGCCATCTATGATTTGCTTTCGATAGAGCGTCGGTATAAGTCAGGTGTTTAACATACGACATGGTCGAGCATCCTGTCGTCTGTACATTGAGAGCCTTGTCTGGCTTATTTACCAGCCGCGCAGTTCTCTTGAATGTCGCAGTGAGCAGGGACCCAACAGAGTGTGACGTTATACTGGTTAACCATCTCATTTAGAGACACGCGGCAATACTTGAATCCCCTAGATTTTATCGTGTTGGATACGAGGGACCTGATCGCAGCCTGGCTGTCGATGTAGATCGCAATATCTGTGCGTGATGTTGGGTTAGCTTTTAGGCAAGTGGCGACTTGATTAATAGCTGTGACTTCGGCTTGGAAGACACTATAGTCGTTGGGGAGACTGAAAAAGTGATAAATATCCAGGTCTTCTGAAAAGACACCGACTTCGACTCCTTCGTGTGTTTTAAAACCGTCTGTAAAGATAGAGATAGACTCATTGAGTAGGACAATACGCTGACTCCAGGCGCTTCTGTCCGTGGGCAGCGATTTGGGAAGGCTGCGGTGAGTTGATTGGATTCTGGCATACCCCATATTTTTCTCACACCATTGGTGAGTTTCTCTTAGTCTTAGGGCCGCGTTTGTGGCCTGCTGCATGCCATAAATATCTATTGGCAGTAAGTGGAGCATGTGGGCGCCGTGGCTCAGTGGTTAGTGCGTTGGACTGCTGACCGAGCGGCGTGGGTTCAAGCCCCAGCCAGGAAAACACCAATCATTTTTCGCGGCACCACCTCTCGTCGGGGAATGACAAGCCTTCGGGAGTATAATCTGTCATGAAAGAGCTTCTCACCTCGCCGTTCGGAGTCGGCAATAAATTGTAGGTCCCTTCCATTCGTGCAAACCATACAACACGCACAACATGAATGGTTGCGAGAAGCTTGGCTCATTCCGAGCTGTCGCGCCAGCTATTTATTTTTTTAGTAAGTGGGGCATGGTTTGATGGGCAGCTATAGGAGAAATTCTCAGCGCACCAAGCTACACTTTAATGCCAGTTTGTTTTTCTATATTTTTGGCTCTAGGCCCCATCTGGTAAGCCGTGTACGGAGGAGGAGAGAGGAGTTCCTGTTTGCCTTCGCCCTCCAGTCTAAAAACTGCTAAATCTTAAGTACAAGGATGGCGACATTATACTGCTTTGATTGTCCTAGAATAGTCGATACTCCGATCCAGGGTGATAAAATACTTCTAGTTGTCTCCTTGTCCTTTAGAACTATAAGTCTCTAGAAGACATATTTTCTCAGATGGCAACTAAAGATTCTGTGTCTTATGGAGGCACAACCACATATGTGAGAGTTCCCCGCGTCATGCTTAGCGCTTCTATATTGCTGAAACCATTTTGGCAACGCTCTTGCTTGTCCTTCACCATTCTTTTACATATCTGGGCAGTTTAACATCCTACACATCCACTTAGGAGCCTTTTACTACACTAACTTAGGCGATTTGATAAATACCGATGTTAGTAGACGCCTACGCGTCATAAGAAGCTGGTTCGATGACTAGGCAAGAGATCTCTCCGAGATCCATTAGGTATTACAACGGACCGGTCACGCGTCTAAGTGTGTTGGCTTTAGCTGGCAGCCATTTTAACCTAACCCATCATCCTACATCTCGAAGGATGGTATTTTCTTGATCAGGTTGTTTGACTTTTCAGATTTTTTTTTTATACTTGCTCTCTCCAACTCAAGTTCAATTGTAGTAACCTCTCCTCAGTTGTTCCATGTCATGTATATTTCTCGGTTCCTTTGCCATATTGGGTTAGCAGATTCCATTGGATAGCGCTCTTAGCAATACGTTTGCTCCATTAGCCTGATCACTGCTTGATTGTTCAATGGGGGTAAGAAATTTCCACCTCGCATCTGATCCTGAGCAGTGCCCACATCTTGATGTACTGAGACTTAGGTTCCCAAATTGGGATGGAAGGCCAGACCTGTGTATATCATTTGAGAAGGTACTTGGCGTGAAGACGGTTGCTTTAGTCTCTGTCGCTCTATCCAAGACTTCGGTTTAAGATGCAGGAGCTTTCTATTTCCATAGATCACCTAGCGATGGACATTAATTTTAAATTTTTAACTGTATGATGGCATATTTCATTCTCTCTTTTTTCTAAGGGACAATCGACTTGGCTGCTTCACCTGAACAAAGAAATAGAAACCCCATCATGCGACGTGCATCGTACACACCCGTTTTTAATATCAGTGCTCAAGAGCCACTTATAGTGGTGGAGGAATCAAATGCAGCCGACGAGGATGAACCAGAAAGTGCAGATCAAAGGAAAAAATCAACCAGCGATGATAATTCGGACTCAGACTCACCGGTTAATCCGTTTCTCTTGTGTCCTTTCCCGGATATGCAACAAAGGCGGAAACATTCATTGCCATCGCTACAAATCACAGAGGGCATCACGGCCAGTCAGGTACGCCGTCTATCCGAGGCTGGTGGCGAGGGTGGCGGCTTGAGCTGCAAAGAAGTTGAATTTCTGGCAACATTGTCACAAAAACCGAATCCGGCCGCTGGCGGTCGCAGGCATTCGGTTGTGACAATCTCAGCTGTACCCCCGACTTTGTTTGGCAGAAATAGAAGAGAATCGATTTCCGGACTTCCAATTCCATTGAGGTAAGGATTTATCCTATCCCTGTGTTCTTCTTACATTCCGTTTCAAATTTTCCTATTGCTTACAGTCGACGCGGAAGTGGATTCCAAGGTCCTCCGTTAACAGATCATCGCGGCAGTGTGCACAACTTGCAGTTGGACATTATGGATGGAATATTGCAGACACGCAAGAACCGCTCTGGCAGCGGTGTGTGGGCACCAGTGCCCGAGGCCGAAAGCAACGTCCCCGTAGAGACATAAGAGTTACCGGCGGCCGCAACATCCACCACACAACTATAAATACTATACTCAAACATTTGCAAAAAACAATCGTTCGGAATTTAGCAGATAAGCACTAAAAGGATTAAAAACGGATTAACATGTGACGGGAAATTTTTGAACATTATACATTTTTATATATAAAAGTATATATATTTAAGTGTTTAAGGTGAGCACTATACACAGGGAGAGATGATTATATATTTTACTTTGATTGCGGAAGGGCGGTGGCGTTGTGTGCATGGTTTGAAATATTTATAAGCAAATTACATTTAATGCTGCGGTAAATTTTGGTCTCTGCAGCACAAAGGTACCGGGTTTAACCTCCGATTCAGTTAAGCTAATCAAATTGTTATGACGAAATAATAGCGACATGCATTTTGGATTTACACTCTTGCAAAGTACACTCACTGGTACAATTAACTGCGCAGTTACCAGCTCATATGTAGTTATATTTTTATAGCCCACTACATATTTTTGCTAAATCATATTTTAGAACGTTGCCGTTGGCGTGAACCTCTTACCGGTCTTCTTGACTTGTTCGAGAAAATGATGTTCTTCATGGGCACGGTTGAAAGCTAGACGGAATGCTGTTTGTCCTCCTTTTTCCAACGTTCTCCTCACTGTTCTTTCATTATTGTTTACGATTCTAACTAGTTAGAACCGATCTTGCGCCTGAATAGTCGTGGGACATGAGTATATGTACCATACCAAGAGATCTTAAAATTTTTAAAAGAGTTAAAGTGTTAAAGGCGGATTTCTTGAAGGCGGGTAAGGGATATTTTGGTTGTGGCGAAGATACCACGCTTGGCTTGATTGATATAAATCTAACGTTCACAGAGCAGCGTAGCGCTGTGCGAGAAAAATAGAGGTCCTGAGGAGCGGAACGATGAAATGCAAGAAAAACGAATTTTTGCCACCATAACAGCAAGAAGTTCTCGATACATTTTTTGGCATTAAAACTTACAGGGATTGTAAAACCTTAGAACAGAGGAAATAATTGCTGGTAAGAACACATAAGTATGTAGGTATGGTTCTACAAATTAACCCTAGTCCGGGGTGAACTTGAGCTCCAACCAACAGGTTGGTGTGCGTTTCTTCAAGATACCTGTGAAATCTGACCTGTTCAACAGTCAGATAGCCAAGCTGCTCCTCGAACCTACAGTGACCCTTTTTTTCTTATATAAGTTCCACCCATTGTCGTTTTATTTAGATTTTTGATTAAATCCATGTCGCTGAATACCCGAAATAGCTTATGGCTGGATATTTTCTTCTATTCAACGTCTATACTTGCAGGCAGCCCTTCTTCTGTCAAGTTTTGCAATGCATGTAGGAGGCAGTTACACCAGTTCGTTGCAAGTGATCTCGATTCTTGACTGGATGGTGGTGGTTGTAATGATTTTTTGCTTCCTAACCTCTTCGCATGTAAAGTGGTTCGTTCGACATACTGTTCAGCCAGAAAATCCTTATTAAAAAGATGTCAGACAGGTTAGCAGCTCACGAATCACAGCGGCAGTCACCAACTACATACTTCATCCATTAAAGAATTATTCAAAGTAAGGGCGGAACAGTCTCAGATTGGTTTCAGTGCTGAAAACATTACTTTTCGACTTCTCGACCTCCGACTTTGAGTTTGAGTTTAACACGCTCAGTGTCTGTTCTATTTCGATTCCCTTCTTTTCTGCTTGCAGAACTCGTTACCTTTCTTTGTTGCACCGTCCTGTACCTGTACCTCTGCATGTGTTTGCCGACATTCTTTATTGAAACTGGGATTTAATTGCGGTAGTGTCTCGACTTTTCAGTACTTATTTAAGACTCTGGGGCTGTTTTGTGAGTGTAGCCTTTCGACTTTGCTGCATTCGGGATGTCTGCTATATACTTTGGCTACAAGAAGATAATGGTAAGGTTAGGTTACCTAGGGTGTGTGATATATAGGTCTCATCACTTTCACTCGAAAACCTGGAGGTCCATTGTGAGTACACTATTAATGTTGTGGAAGTAGCAATATTGTTCCGGGGACAACCTAAGGAACTATCCTATTGTTGGCTGTTTCGTGAACCAGTTAGTGCTCTTTAAGATGTTCTTTAACAATTTGAGTAGGTCCGTTAATTGTACCCTGCTAAGCTTGCAAAGGACCTTGATCCTAATGCGCGTAAACGTCGTTATTGCAGGGCGGGGCAGTGGCACAGTAGGTGTTGGACTGATTCTACCTCTTCTTCATCTTCACAGCTTCTGCATACATAAATTGTTGGATTCGATTCTCTATTTGTGGAGCATAACTGCGATAATGCAGTATCCTGTGATAACTCCAGTGTGCATGCGGATAAAGGATCTGTCCAGTGCCAGAAGGCACCTTGTTCTAGCTTTATAGAATATAGCGTCCGAGAGGTGGCGTAATTCTCTCTGGTTAACCAGGAGGAATTAGCTTCTTACTCTATTATGCTGTCTATTATCCCATGCAATCTCCCTATCGGTGGCATTACAAATGTGTCTGCTTCGCTAATGTTCATAGCCGACCCCAATCTTGCCAATTCATTAGTTTTTTTGTTCCCTTCCCTAAGGGTTAGAATTTACTCTAACAGCTTGCCATTTGGATCATTCGGCCATTCGCAGTACCCGAGTACTGTTCGCACATCTGAAGTTCGACCTCGAAACACTCTTATCATGTCTTTTACTAAGTTCAGAGAAGAGAAAAACGACAATTATTCAACTTCAGATGTGCGAACAGTACTCGGGTCCTGGTCTAACTTGTGCTTTGTAAAATGGATGTATGTATGTATGTAGCTGCGATTTTTCGCTCATTTATGGAGATGCTGCCTTTCCGATGTTAGAGAGGTTCACGTGCCATGTTGCATTAGAGTTGACGGTGACTCCAAAGAGGTGCAAATTTTCCTTTGGTTACTTCATCAATTATCATCATTTCGCATTAATACGCACCCTGTTTGTGAAAGAAGATATATAATGATGCTATGGTTGGTTAAGTTATAGATTTGACTATTTGATACGAAGGTCACTGACATGAAGAAAAAACATGCTTAAAAAGAGTCTATCATTGAATAGATCTGTCTTTGAGAACATTTTTCAAAGCTGTTGTGGTATTCCACCGGAGGCTAGTTTACTTAAGAGAGCTTGATGTCAAATTCGGTTGAAGAGTTTTGAGAAATCCAAGCCGACGGTTCGTTAGTCTCCGTGTGGCTTTTGTCAGTAGGTGGCATATGTCAACAGTTTACAGGTCCCTGGTTGAATGGCGGCGGCGGAACCAATATTGTTGGTCAATAATAAGCCCGTTGCTTTCCATGTTCATATCTATTTTGTAAGTTTCCGAAGAGAGAAAAAGTTCTAGGTATTTTGAAAGTCACTCTGATTGTCTGCAATGTGCGCAGGTTCCACGACGAGCTGAACGAGATTGCGGCTAATGGTGAATACTTCAGCTTATCTTTCCGGTTTACGATTTCTGTTGGAGTGTTGCAGTCAATTTGAGTTGTGGATATTGAAGTCAATGAAGACCATGATTTTGCGTATTGGATGATGACTTTGTAACCAGTCAACCATGTTAGACAGGTGTTCAAATGATTGGAATGGTTAATAGTAACCAAAGACCAACCAAAGAAAAAACGAGTTTACCCCTACAATATTTCATCCCAGGCTCTAAATCATGGCTCTTTTTTCCATCTCTTATGCCAGCCCATCTGCCGAGCTCTGAAAGGTTAATAAATATCGCTTTACGGAGCGTTTGGCAAGTTGTGGTGACATCGGGCGACAAGCATTCATGGTTATTAGTAGTCTATGAAAGTTTATACATACTAGCCAAATAATATAAATAAATAAATAAGTAAATGGGTCCTTGTCTACCACAGGACATAGACTATATATAAATCTAAATTTAACAAAAAACCAACAATAGTAATAGTGAGTTTAGTAAATTTATTTTTCATTTTCTCTTTTCAGGTTTACACAAGATAATTATTTAAATCAGGAATTGATAAATTAGTAAAAAAAAAAAAAGAAAATATTATATTTACTGCAAATAAAATAAAATATTGACGTCATTTTAAAAGAATTTTTAAATTTATTATATGATACTATACAAAACGTTGTAACTGTAACACTGACTAAAAATAAAATGAAACAATAATAACTATTTTGATCAACAGGATCTGTGCAATAATTAACGTCTTCAACAATGTATTGAACTCCTAAATATTCAAAATGAGAACCGTAAATAGTGAAAAAAAAAATGAGTTAATAGTTCCTTCTGCCGATGTGTGTACAATTCAAATAGGAAATCAATATTGTAGAAAGTGTAAATCACACTGTGCAAAGTTTAACAATAAATAAACTGAACCACCAAAACGATGTTTAGCGTAATAAATTAAATATATGTGTGTCCCTCAGGTTCAATCTTCTCCAAAAATCTTACAACATAAGTCAAAATACATAAGTGTTATTCTGAAAAAAAAAAAAAAAAATAAAAATTTTCCAACTCACAATGGAACTCAATATGTTGTTGTTTAAAAAGTCTTAAATTAAAAAAAAAAAAAAAATCTCACAACATTCACTTAGATATGTTTCTTATTTTTTAATTTTTAAAAGTTTTTTAAAGTAAAAATTTAACATTTACATTATATAGTATATATGGATAGGAAGGTAACATACAGAAAATATTTTCTTTTAATTTTTTTTTGAGAAAAAAGCAATCAATGTTTATAACTAAAACATAAAGATATATATATGTAGACACATTGGATTTTAATAATAAATAATGTGTTTCTTTTATCTAAAGTAGTTTATAATTAGATTAAATTGTCATTATTAAAGAAAAGAAAATTTAAGAAAAAAACAAAAAAAAAAAGACATTAAAGAACATTGCATTCCAATTGATGAGATATGCATTTTTTTGTAGTTCTTAACGTGTTATACATTTAAATTAGAGTCATTATAAAAGTCGTAATATTTATCAACAAAATGATTTATTAAATGTCATTCATTGAAGGAATAAATACTGAAAAACAAAAAAACAAGAAGTTATACCTATTGAAAAATAATTAATTTTGTTTTGTTTCATTTTATATTGCATTGGAATGGTAGGTAAGTGTGTAAATGGAAATTTTTCTGATGTAGAAAGTTCATGTGCTGGTTATCAGAATGATACTTCTCTGCTTCGTTCGACCCATCGCAGTGTCCTAGGGCCAAACTAGCAACAACATTTTCTAGGGCTCTGAAAGATAATAGGCTTTACAAGAACGTTTGTCAATACCCTACCGTCCTGTATGATGCACCTGACTTCATCTGCAACTTAAACTAATGTCATAGTTTCGAACTAACAAGAAAGCAATTTTCGAAGGTAGTCGGCTTTCTTAACCTCCTGCTTTGAATTTGAGTTTAAAATGCTCAGGTCTGTGCCATTTTCGATTCATCGTCTATAGATGTACAGATCCTCTCCTGCTTTGCTTCTGAGGTTTCGACGTTCATCCCTTCTTTTCTGCTGGTAAAATTCGTTATCTGTGCAACAGGCGTTGAGGAAGAAAGTTGGTGAATGCCAAGAATTTTAGGGTGCATTCAAAGGATCTCGTAAGCAAATAAGAACGGAAGCCATCAGAACAACCCGATTCCGAATGACAATAAAGTCAAAAACCCCTCTGCGATGAAATGATAAGAAGGAGGTAGCGCAGGGAAAAATCTGAGAAGAAAGAACTGGGATTAGTGGGTACGAACTTAACACTGTTATTGGATACGGGCTCAGTTTTTTCTTTGAAAGGATATCACCTCCTATGCCTAGCCATCTCGACTGGACCAAGTCCGAAATCTCACCTCTACCCGTATAGCCCCTGATGATTTAGAGTCGATGGCGAAAGATCGGGAGATGTGAATAGTCCATTTAAGCACCCTAACCTCGCGACCCTGATAGTGGATAAGTGGGTCATTGAAAATGATTCTGATGATGATGATGACGATGAAACTTTAAACGGTTTTCGCGACTCACACTAATCTTCAAAACTATTTTCATCTTTTATTGAAATTCTGTTGCATGTGACCTCTTTCTCACATCTATTCCTTGGAGCTTTTAAGACGAGATTATTCTCACACTCCTTAGAAAGAGTTAAACAAAGATAGGTTGGGCTAGAATGCTGCGACATCTCTGAGATAATGTGGCTCATATGTATGTACATCCTTAGTAAAAACCAAACGGACAATTTTTAGGCTTTTAGCAATCTGCATGCATCACTGGTCTGCCAGAAACCGTGAAGCAAGATTAGGCATCCCATTAAGCACTAATTTCTGCAGCTGCGGGATTTGGCATTAGACATTATGCAAACCCTTCTTTTAAAACCCCAATAGCCTTTCGGAGAAACATTTCTTTGATATACTGTCCTTTCTTTAATTTACAAACTGAAAATAAGGATCACAGGACACCCTAAATCACCAGTTTTACTCACGCTTTCATCAATTTGGTTCCTCAAAGTCGTGGTAATAGAAGGGTGCTTTTACGCCCTCTCTTCGAGCGAATGTTGGTGGATTTGGACGGTTTGGTAAACTTGATGGTTTTGGTGAACTAAGAGGTCTTGCTTAAGCTGTGTTTGTGTAAATTCGCTTTCCTGGAAAGTATTACCTGTCGCTAAGAATTCGCGTCTGGATATTTGCTATGCTCGTTGAGAGTGACGGAAAGTGGGATAGCATCGACACATGTTGAGTACGTACTACTGGGGATCGACAACCTACGCAATTCGCACAGGAGTTCAACGGCAAATACAAAGAGGCAGATGATACACGTGTTGCACCCAAGAGGACTTCATCCTCAAGTGCTTACAGAGATCGACGCTGCTTGATTTTGATGACTGGACGAGATTCCAATAACAGCCCGGCGTATTTCCATGCGATCCTCCATCTAGGTACTTTCCGCGCTGATGCCGCTTGATTTTGGTGATCGGAAAAGTGAACCAGTTCTCTCATTAGCAACCTGCATAACTAGGGGTAAACAGAAGGTCCTGCTCATGGTTCATAGCACCATCAATCGTTAGAAAGGCGTCTCTTTAAACACTGATTATGCCAATTCCTGGCCTTAGCGAGGGTACCAGAGAAAACCAGCTTGTTCTGTCGAGTACGAGCGGCATTACCTAAAGACTCAAATTTTACTACTCAATTCCCAAAGAAAACAGCGATTGACAAGTGTTATTAGTTGTCGATGTCAAAAAATTCATGAAGACAAACTGATTTAAAAAAAAGTGAAGCTTGTCCATAACTCCAAATCGTGACATTTGCATCAAGGTCGTCTCTAATTGTCGCCATAATCCTGATTGACCTATAGTCGATTCTACCAAACTTATGATGGACGGTAAAATTTTCCCTTGCTAATTGCGAGCCATTAATCTAAGCCACCAAATTCTACATGCAATGCCTGTTAATGGACATTAGCGACAACTAATCCAAACCGAACCATGAAATTCTCATCGTTTATTGCGGCTCATTGTTCCCCAAGAGCTCAATCTGTTAATGTGGCAAAATAGTGCTATAATCGAAATCACCATCCCAGATACGCACTTACGTCGACCTGAAGACGATATTCTGCGTCGGCAACAGGTCGATAAATAATAGAAACGACGAAGCCAGGCATGAAGCACAAATATGACCCCATAAACCGATGATAGATGCCCAACGTGATAATTAAATTGATTGCTCTCCTAAGGCTGTCATAAATTCTCGACCAGATTTCAACAGGCTATAAGTTGCCTGTTGCCTAGAAATGCACATACCCTCTGACCTTCCTAAATAATTCTCAAGTTATTATTATCGCATCAGTAACTTACGTCAATGTCATGACGATGATGATGATGATGATTTGCAACAGGAAAACGAGTCCTCTCTTGCAAGCAGTTCAAGGTTGCTGCCACACTGAAAATTTTCCAAACGAAAATGAATGTTATTCGAGGACATGCTCCAATGGTGTTTATACCATTGCCATTGTCGAACCAGTTGCCGCCGGGGAAGTACGAATAGCCAGAAATGAAATAATCGCCGATAAATAAAGGACCAACCGAAAAAAAGCTCAATCCTGCGCAGTGGAGGCTGGGGAACGGCCGCTAAAGCTGCGAATGTCGTCAATGCAAATGACCAACCAGCACTGACACCTAGTGGCAGCTTAAGGAAGCCCAAAATCAAGTGGAATTGTCCTTGCTTTCCTGCAGCTTGCAACGCTCTATATCGGGCCGAAAAAGTGGGAATACTTCGGGATATGATCCTGAAGTTCTAGGCAAAAGGTATCTCTCTCGCCTTTTCCACAGGAGTCATCCGGAAAATTACTTTCAGTTCATTGAGATACTCCGTGAATTGTACATCGTTCAAACGGGATACGGTCCTCGAAACGGCTTCCAAAAGAACTACCAGTGGAATACACACACACACACAACTAAAATTTAATTAAAAAAATCAGTGAATATATTTAAAATTTAAGTGAAGTGTGTTAACTAAAAAAAAGAAATTATAATAATTTGAATCCTTGCAGTGAGTGTTTAAGTTGAAAAATAAAAAAAAAATTAAAAAATTATACTGTAAGAGGATTATTTGCAAAATCACTCTCCAGCCATTTGGATTTCTCCCGTCAGACGTCTTGCCGAGTCCTGATAACACAAAAGTTTGTATTTTATAATCTTTTTAGTAATTAGCTCCCGTCCGACCGACAACGGGAGCGCGACACGGAAAGTAACTTTTATGACTTGACGCCTTTGGGAGTTTTATCTCTGATACAAAACTTTTATCTTTAACAAATGAATCTACACATAGTATTAGCACAGAGTGCTCCCTGTCTGGAATTCTCCGTTTGGGGGATGGATGTCTGTGCGTGGGGTTGGGAAAAAAAAAACCAGTTAATGGTTAACCTCACCTCACCAACGCATCCGGTGAACAAAAAAATTGTACATTTCCATCATCTATCCGCAAGAAAAAAAAAAAAAAGAAATCACACCCCAAAACTCAAAGAGCAAACAGGAGGTATTTTGATTGCCTAGCCATCAAGCTGAAGGATGCCTGTTGCGCGTTCGCCATGGTGAATAGAGAACGATGGCAAGGCAACACTACACCTCCCTAGCCGTCGCTGCTTGTACTCGTATATAGAAGAGGATTTTTTTTTATATTTATTTCTCTGAACCCTTTTTATGTGTCGTCCTGTCTTACAGAAAAAAAAAAGGAAATAAAATAGTACGAGTACATGTTGCGCTTGACTATCGAGTTGGGGTTTTCGTTTAAATCCTTTGCTTCTAGTGTGATGGGAGATTTAAAATCAGCCACACAGCGAAGGACACATAGAGGAAAAAAAAAGGATAACGCGTTGCACAGCACCCAATACACTATTATAATCGAAGGCTAGGAGTGGTATTGATTGACGTCTTGGTCGATTTTGTACGCAAATTTGTTTGCTTGCGTCTCTCTCTTCGTTGTATTATACACAAAACTCGTAGTGGTCCTGTGGAAGGACATTGCGAAAGTGCGTTGCATATACATTTAGGAGGGGCTTAGTTCAACTTTTTTTTTTCCTCTAACAAAACTTTTCCATTCTCTTCAAATCTCGTTAAACATGTTAATAAGGAGGATTATGCCCAAAGATCCTGATCCTAGCAAAATCCTTTTACACGAGCAAGAAGAACTACAAACACTTAAATTTAAACCTGTTCACACTGAAAAAGCTAGAAAATAAAACAAAAACACTGAAGAAGGCCGTAGAGAACTGAATTGTTTTCCAGGACTTACTAATTTATTCAGCGTGTAATTTGGCTCGCAGGACAAGGATGTCATGCATATACAGTGACTGCTGGGCTTTCCATTTGCGCCCTGTTTTTTGCTTGATGGGAATAGTTTGTACGGATGGTCTTGGGTATACACAAACGCTTTTCGTCCATCCTATTGGGACTATTAATTACCGAGGCTTTTGTTTTCGAAGGACTTGTGGTGGAAATAGAATTTGTGCCATAGTCCTAGGATATATTTACACTATGTGGGTTTTCATTGTCTGAAATTGTTGTTTGCTGGTCTAATGAAGGCCAAATAAATTCGGAGACAATTTTTATTTTTTATTTTTATTTTTTTGGAAGCTTTGTCTTTACTTGAGGTCCTTTCTGTTTTGTGATTTTGAATTTCCAAAAATAAAACAAAAATCGACAACAGTTATTTTGAGGATATTTTCGAGAAGATAATTGGTATTTGTTGAATATTCCGCCTTCAGTCACTTGAACTTGATGCTTAGATGGGAATCAAGGACGAGTGAGTCTTGTTGAAGTGAAGTTTGTTGTACAGGGTGGAGTGAAAGTAAAAGTGGCTGAAATATTTGAGATCGAAAATTGTTGAGTCAACAAGGCGGCTTAGCACTTAAGATGCCCGAGAGCTTTTCTGAGCTCTGGAATTGTAATTTATTCGGAATCGTATAGTTCCGTTTCCCCTGGAAAGTCTGGAGTTGGTTTTTTACTTGAAAAGCAGACAAAAAAATGAGTATCTTTTCTGGACGTTTTCTAACAAAAAAACTTCACTTTCAAAAATCTCTTTTTAAAGCGAAAGAGGTCAGGACAATCTGAAGGAATATGAAGGAAAGTTTCTTCATTCTCAAGGCGGTTTTATTTTATGCAGATATTTCCTTTGAGAAACCAAAAACTGTTAATTTCATTGTAAAATCGCACCTAGCGAGATTCACGAGAAAATTGAATCTTTCTGTGACAGTGTGGAGAATATTAAGGGCCAATGAAGAGAATATTAAGGGCCAATGAAGACTGTCAGAGCACCATCTTTTGCTAGTGACTCTGCCGTTTCATGAATATGAAATCCACTGTGAACTGAAATCCAGTAAAGGATGACCAGAGTGTTCTTTGCCAGTTCGCTTCAGACTAGATGAATTTCCAGAAGTACCTCAGATCTAATACTGTCAACTGCGGTTACTTCTTAGATTTCTACTCCCCACGTCATATTTTTGCTAAGTCTTCGTTCGGATTTGGTCGCATTTTTGGATACAGGTTTGGAGGACTAAAGTTGATATGTCGTCTGGTCCGGTTGCGTCCTTACAGTCAAGTGTTTGTGTTCTGACATTGATGTTTGGACTGCCGGTATATTTGGAGATTCAGTCTGCATCAGGTGTGGAGTTGGCTGATAATAGGCCTGTGAAGAGATCACTTAACCCATCGTAAAGCTGTTATTAATCTTTTTGGTCTGTTGTCGAGAAGGGACTCAGACTATTTACTCGGGCATTCGATGAGTTTGTTTCTAATTTCTTTTATTAAAATTGTTCTAGTTTGCTTCGTCAGATTAGAGCGCTTTGTTTTTGAGATACGTAGCTCATTCGCCGATTTGTAGGTCCAAGGTTTTTTTGCTGTCGATTTGTTAATCAAATAGGGAATATAGACCTCCATTCGAATGAGAATTGTTTCGGTGACTGCATTGACATCGTTGTTCCGAAAATAAACATTCGACCATGAAAATGACGCGAGGAAAATACTAGAGATTCTCCTTAACAGCCAGTCTGTGTTTCCAGACCTTATGGTGAAAACTGTTTCAAAAGCAATTCATTTTAAGTTTTTTTTCTTAGTAAGTTTGAAACATGTTTGCACATATTCTTTGTATAGGGTCATGCAACAAGAGGTGCCATTTTAAATCAATAGGACCCAATCAACAAAAGTTCGGCGTTGTGCGTGGTCTGTTGGCCTCAATTCTTGTGTCAACTGGTATGTAGGCCAATATCTTTTTTGCAAAATGTGGTGGAAAGTGGTTGCGAATGAGCCCAATTCCTGCGATTGTCTCGAAAGGGACACTCTTGGCTAAGGCGGCGATAATTTTCAAATGTTGAAATTTTGTCCTTACAAAGAATTCGATTCTAATTATTTTTAAAATTGTTGAAGGACAAACAATAATATCCTTTTGCGGTGGTTATTTTTGGGAAATGTGTTTCATTGAATTTAATTATTGTAGTAAAAGGTGGACTTATACATTTCAAAGCATCGAATGGAATATCACTACTAATATTATAAAAGTGAAACGTTGTCCGTTTGTTTGTTTGTTTGTTTGTTTGGATTTTACCTATGCGAAAACTACTAAACCAATCAACCTCAAATTTTGCACACAGAATGGTTGTACATCGGGTCATATAATAGGCTATGTTTAATAACGCTATCTTATTCAAGAGCCGAGCAGTTAACAAAAACGTGGAGCAAGTCAGAAGAAATTCCTTGCCGCACACGAAAAGATATTTTCTCGATCGTGAGCCACATCGGTTGATGAGCGTACGTGTTGTTTTTCTTTTGCCCAGTTTCACAAGGGTAGTTTTTCATTTCCTTTTCTGCTGTGTTGTTGTTGTTTTTTTTTTGTTCGTTCTTTGCTTCTATCTATTCGTGTGTACAGGGTAATGATTTGGTGGTTGGTACGGTAGATACCTATATATACATACATACATTCGATATACATCTGTACATTTGTATTTATATATTTATTACATTACATATGTATTAACATATGTACGTACATATGTGCATACACAGATTATCAAATTCAATTAACTCTGGAGAATTGAGTTAATGAGGGAAAAGATCATAGCGCAGTTGGATCAGTTTGCCCGTTCCATTTGTGGGCGAGTGAACTTTGGTATTGTTATGATGACACATCATCTTTTTTCCAGCCAGCCAGACTATTTACTTTTCTACGCATATGCGCAATTGTCTACACATTTTTCCTGGCAATTTTTTTTATGGATTCTCTTTTTCGGTAGATAAAGGATTAGCGCGCCGACGCGACGCAACAGGCTGGGTATGGGATTGTGTGTGCTTGATGTAGGTATAACATTGCCAGTCGCGGGAGGGGAATTTTTGTTTTGATTTTGTTTTTTGCAAAGGATGTATGTATGTATGTATCTATTCAACGAATGTATTCAAATTCCAAGGACTTTTGATTTAGAATGAATTTGACTTGGAGGAAAACTTTTCAAAAGAAAACTGACGGGGGACAATAGGTGAACAAACTCGAGTTAAAGGGAAATTCGAGTTAAAGGAGGTTCGGTTCGACATAAAGAATTTGATTACATGTGCAAAAGTGGCAGAATAAAATACAGTCGATTGGGTTGAATATAAAATTCGGATTCAGATTTAAGATGGGATTGTGATATTTTATATAAACAAGATAAGTCTTTCATAAATAGTTTGAAGAAGATATCGATTTCTCGATTGAAATGTAATAGCCCGAGTAACGCCGGGTATTATTCAGCTATCTCTAATAAATTGATGACATTTTTTATGAGGACTTAAAATTATTTCGGTTCTATTTTGTCTGCGAAGCGTCAAATCAATATCAATTCAGTTGCAGAATTTTTCATTTTTCAGCTGATGAATTGAACTATGGGAAAAAAAACAGAAATCAAGTCCTACTTGGATGCGGACGATAGAGGACTTGTCCTGTGAATGAAATCGACTTTGGCATCTACAGTTTTAATTCTACAACGGTCTAAAAAAACATTCATACGGTGCGTGTTACATTTGCCGTACGAATGCAAGGAACCTCCAGTTTTAATTGCCGACTCCTATCAACAGATTGAGGAGCCCTTTCATATTGAATTATATTCTTAGAAGTATGTCATTGCCGGAGAGGTAGTGCTGCATAAAATGTTAAGGTGATTGCACATAAGCCATTCCTTGGCAGCCCAACGTACTAAGCATGGGTATGGGTATCATGAAAGCCACGAAAGGCGGCGTCTTTTTCGTGATACGAACTTAAGCCAATATTGGTATACTCAGCAGGCCCAAGCTCTCTCGAACAAGTCTCAGGGTGCTCGGACACCCATTAGCACTCTTTACAGGAAAATAGATGAGGAAACCATGATCAGGGCTAATACGCGATGGTGGCACATTGGACACATGTGTAATAGCCAGATCACTATGGCCAGTCTTCGATAAGAAGAATTCCAAAAATCTCGTCGAAGAGAAAAAATAATTGTCTCCGGCGTCCTTACAGGGCTCTGGGGAATAGAAATCCATGCCGATAGTCTTGAATTACCCTACAATGACTACTGCAGAAGCTTTAGGGACGTAGAGGAAATAGAATCCATCCTGCACCTGCAGGATGCACAGCCCACGCGCACAGGCCACCAAAAGATTGCGTCCTCTTGGTAGTAGCTTTTTCCATGGGTTGGAGGACCTTCATATCATATCATACTTTTTGGGTAAAATGGAACCGCTCGAGGTCTAAGTAAGTCTTTAGGACATCCACAAAACCAACTAACCAACCAAGTCTCAGAAAGGTATTAATCGACTAGACATCAGTGTTCCGACCTAATCAGTCTAAAGAACTAAGGGCAATGTTTGGAAGCATGAAACCATCTTACTTTTGGCGCATAAGTGCAAAGAGTCTTGGTGTGTGAGACGAAAGACATTTAGTTCTGAAATGGTGGACTGTTGTGGCTTATCATTCAAGATCTAAATCCTAATCGGGGAATATTTCCCCGTAGTAAATAATATGGTTGATGCTGAAAAGTGTGGTCCTGTAACAGAGTTACAAAGTTCGACCGTCGTGGTCTCCGTGGCTCATTAGCAATTGTGTAAGATTGTAGTGCGAGCTGCGTGGGTTCGACCTCTGCAACATCCATCGAACATTTTTCCTGGCATCACTTCTCGTCGTGGCGTCGCTTCTTGCAAAATATTTTTAATTCGCTGTTCGGAGTCGGCAATGAATTGTAGGTTTCTTCCATTCGTGTAAAAAAAATGTAACACGCACAACATGAATTGTTGCGAGAAGCAATCCCTTAGGCCATTCCAGGCTATCGCGCCAGCTCGTACGTCGTGGAACATTCTCCGAATCAGAAGAGAGTTAAGAAGATGATTAGACGAAACATGAGCCCCTGGCTGAATACTTTTCGACTTGTTTTGAAGCTTTAAAGTAAGCCATCGCCTTAACTCGTCACCCCACTAAGAAGGTCGACCGTCCTTATTTCCTTTCCTTGACTATGATAAAGCAATCACTGTGTCCTCGCTTACAATCAAAGCAAAGCACACAATCCCAAAAAAAAAATCCAAAAATTAACACATCCTTCCGGAAATCTCATCGGATGACTGAACATAATTGAAACAAGGCTGCCGATTTAATTCCCCATCCCGTTTATCATTGTTCTCCGAATGTGTGGACCTTCTCCAAAGCACATCCAAAATGGGCATATTTTTGAATAAATAATCCCGGATCTATCCCATAATTCCTCCGAACGCCCACCCTCGTCGAGAATCAATTCAATGGAATTTATCTTTAAAACAAACAAACACACGGCCGTAAAATGTGAGGCACGTCTGAGGCGTAAATTTAAGGCCGTCTTTTGTTTATTGCCTCGTCGGCGCAAACCCTTTCGGACCCTTTTCTGTTCGTTTCAAAGCCCACAAACTTGATGCAATCGGCATTCGATGACTGCTGTGTGTGTTTTATGTTGAAGTCGATAAATAAAATAAAATCTTATTGAATATATCGGGCGATAACCATAAATCCAATCTTGCAAATGTTGCTGTCGGTTGAAGGCCGTTTGAGTCCCTCTCTTGAGTTGCGTGAACATTTCGAATATAATTTCCACTAATTGAACAAAAACCCTAAAATTTACATGAAATTACTGAAGTCGGAGTACTTATTTCAGGACATGGCTTTCCCTGCCATAATAAGCACAAGGTGCTTAGCATCTCAAAGAGAGAGAGCGAGGGGGGGTGTGCGCTTCTTGATTTTTCTAGAAACCCCTTAATTACGTACAAAAACAGCGAAAGGATATCCGAGCGGGGGATGGGTATATCAACGAGTCACTGAATTAGCAAGGGAATGTCGGTTTTTTGTCAGTTCCGCTGGGTAACGAGAGGAGCCTATTAGCCTTTGCAACCCCCCAGCACCTTTTGCAAGTCACCGAGGGAATTCGAAATAACCTTAACCCTACGAGTGGTTTTTTGTCAGTTTTTTTTTGCCGGGAATTGTTTTTGCGAATTGTGGAACTGTATATGGTTGTATGTCCTTCGGAAACTAACGTAATTGAATTCGACTCTTTCTGGATGTTAATAAATTTCCATGCGTCCATCGGTGGATGGCATTCGTTTAAATTACTTTGCCCGTGGGCGACCTCGGGCATCAGGTAAATGGAATGTTTTTACTATTTTTCAGAATTTTAATGGCATCTGTGAGGACTGTGGGGCTAATGTGTTTTTGCAAGAAAATTCGACGGTTCAGCAGGACGCATTTGTTATGCTTTTGAGGGTTGGTTCTCGTTTCGAATTTCATTTATAACAGATCGCACACTATTAATCACATTCAGGATCCCTTACGTACCAACTAATGGTGGCGCTAGAGTCCGGGGGGATCTGGACTTCAACCAAGAAGGGTCTCCGGTCAGCTTAAACGTTAGCTAGTTGGTTAAGGGTCTGTTTTCACTTGCACTTGTGTTCTTTTCTAATCACAGACATTTTGATTTGACTTATTATTATTATTAGCGGAGAGCGTTTGGTCGGCTCTAGCACTGCTAGAGGCTGTAGAGCAGTTTGTCTGTTCCAGAGGCTGTCAGGAAGTTAATCAGCTTCTCTGAATTGTTTGATGAGACGAATTTACTGCCTAGGTTCCGTTTTCTCACATGAATGCCCTCTGTGACGATGGGGAGAGGGCTTTCGTTGCTCTCCAAGCATAGTTTGCAGGTGGGGTCCGGTGATAGGCCAAGCTTGTGTAGGTGCCGTTTTAGTCGGCAGTAGTCACTTAGGATATAACTTTAAGGCGGTTCCTGCTCACATTTAGAAGAAACTTGGGTTTCTTTTGTGATAGATTGGCGAACAACTGTTTGTTGTCCTATATTTCCCATCTAAATTGTGTTGAATTTAAGCAGGGTTTGTTCCTTGGATTTGTTTCCTCCACAGGCTGGTCCGGGGTCAGTGACGGGTTGTTATCTATCTTGGCCAGTGAGTCCGTTTTTTCATTGCTGATGTGGCCCTTGTGAGCAGGGATTCAGTGTTGTATGACCAAGTTGTTTTTCTTAGTTCTAGAAGCAATTTGAATGTCTCTAGGATTAGTTTCGATTTTATCGTGGCCGAGTTCAGTACTTTAAGGGCAGCTTGACTGTCAGAGAAGATAAAGATGGCTTTGCGACGAAAATTCAAGTTAAACTTGTGCACTGATTTATGGCAAATATTTCTGCCTGGAAGACCGATGAGAATGTGCCTAGACTGACCGATATGTTAGTGCTAGAAGACTCTCAGAATATTTCAGCATTAGATCCCTTGTCCATTCTAGAGCCGTCCATGTACCATACTTGGTCATGCTATGAAGAACGGGGTTTGAATTTTTTTCTCAGTCGTCACTCTGAGTGATTTCGTTGGATTTGACTTTATTGGCTGTCCTATCCACCTATGCCGGTTCTGTTTCAATACTAATGAACTTACTTTGGATATCATTTTACGTTCATACTCTTTCTCCCTCCAAAATGATGTTAAAGGAAATGCAGAGCTGCACTTCCTTTCATTTTTGACATCAAACATTTCAGTCGGTCTCGGTTTTTATGGACCTTGGTGAAGCAGTGAGCGCTCTCTATCGTCGCTTTGCACCGACGACGGACGAAATGGACTGAATAAATGTTGCTTCGGCTCTCTGCAGAAATCTCCATACTAGACGCCGCAATTTTTACTTCCCACCTAGGAAGGGGAAGTATTGCAATCGGTCCGAACAAAATGTTTCGAGATACGAACAGGACTTGACATTACTATACACTAGAAATCGTTTGCACCAATTTTCGAAATGCTGCCTATTTGTGTGTGTGTGATCATATTTTTCGCCTTCGATATCTGGAGAACGAAACAATGTAGGACCATGCGGTTTTTTTTCTTTTATTTGTCAGCGTGAAACTTAGAGCTGATAAGATTCTGACCACAAGCGGTCCAGCAGATGCTGAGGAAAATTAAGAAATGTTTTCTTTTCGTGTTCGCACAACAACTCTTTGTGGAACAATATTAAACAATGTGTATTCGAATTTTCCGCTCTCGATGAATGTTTTCTTAATTTATTAAATAAATAATAATATTACTGTTTTTGATATAACACAATATGAGGTGGGAAGTATAGGACTGGTTCCCCAGTCGAACTTTTTATTCTCCTTTTGCCGGTCTCCAGGGGAAGGCAGTTAAGTCTGCATTAGAGCAGTCTACGGTGTCTGCTAATTGTTCACCTGCCCGCGAGATGTCGGGGTGGTCAATAGTAATTTTATTTTTATGCGAGACTCAGTTCGGCCCGCTGACTGAGTTCGACTCGCTGTATCTTCCTCAAAGAACTGTTGGAGAAGTTTTGTTTAGTAGAAAGAGTAGTGTGTGAGAAGGAGGGTCAGTGTTTGGGAAACTTATGCAATGGATTTTACTAAGTACATACTAATTCTTTCAATCAATTTTTCTGCGGGGTTGGCAGAAGCTAGATTAAGTAAGTGGGCAGGCGAGAGGAAGAAAAATCCATTTCGCTACACTCAGGTCAATTCAGACCCAGTGTATTATTCGTTGAGGGAATAGAGATGTCTCCAACTCGCACTCAGTAGAACGTGACTAACTTACTGCGTCTGTGAAGCAAACCATCCTGTAAATTGGATGAATTTCATTATTTGGTCCACCGGTGTATCGGATAATTCTTGAATTGCCTCGAAAAAGTGTCGTCCGAGGACCCTATTTCTTAGATGGTAGAGGCTTGGGTGATGGCAAAGGAAGTCGGTTGTATTCTCGTGAACTTCCTCATTGGCACACCCCCTACAAAGGCCTTCTTCTGTAATTCGAAGGTTTTTCATATGGTACGGCAGGGTTTTATGTCTAGTGATCACTCCTATAAGGGTGCTTAGGGATCTTCTGTCGAGCTGCAGAAGTCTGTCGGTCCTAGTTCTATCGAATAAAGGCCATATCTTCCTTGTGGTTCCACAAGTGTCTAGATAGGTCCTTCAGTTATTAGCCTCCCATAAGACTTTTTTCCCCGCTTCGAACTTTAGTGTACAAGGCGGGATGTTTACCGAAGTGTCCGTCAGAATTCTCATTTAGTGGAATGCCCTAATATCCAGGGGCCTAGCAGAGTGTCACCGTGTGCTGTGTTCCATGAACTTTGAGCTCATGGGCGGCTAGTGTCACTGCTAAGACTTCTGCTTGGAAAACACTGCTGTAGTTCAGAGGGCGGGCGGTCTTGGAGATGCGCCGCGGTTCGGAAAAAGATACCTGCACCCACACCAGTATCCATTTTGGATCCATCGGTAATGCGCTTTTGGCATTTGTCTGTTTTCCATTCCTTCTTGCTCGGGTACGTGCCTAAGAATGGTCTTGTGAAATCTAGGTATGTTGTGGATACATTGCCTAGATATGTCTGTAGAATTGCAGTATGACCTCTTCCCAGCAATCTAACTGGCTTATTCGTAATACACTGATGGTTGCCGAGACTCGAACAAAGATATCCACCGGTTGATCCTCTAATCCTGCTGTTAGGGGTTAATCGTCAGACTACTTTAGGACATACACAGAACTAATATTCTCATATTTATTCCTTAAGTTCTCTTGATCGCTGGTGTATCGAAATTGTTGCCACCTTCAAGGCAAAGTGGCTCCATCATCTGTAAGGTTTGACTAGGCATAGCATTTAGAATTGCTCTCAAAGGAACTTGTTGGAGAGCCTGTCCATACATTTTGCGTTGTAGTTCGTGACTCAAATATTTATGCCTTCGAACAGTACACATCTTTTCACTATATTCCAGGGATTACATGGCGTATCCTTCCTTGTTACTGAGTTTAATGTACCGCCAGAGACTTTGTTTATTCGCCCGACTACTTTTAAGGTATAATTATGTTAGGACTACGAGACCCTCTTTCATTAAAACCTCTGACTGCCTTGAAATTACATTATAAACCTGCGGTCGCACTAAGTAGTTCGACCTAAGGATGCCATTAGTTTAACCAAAAACTCTTCCTCTACCCACCTAGATAAAACCATTATCTCTCCACTGCTGCTTCCAAAAGAGGTAAAAAGGGTTTGGTACATAATTTCTATTCGATATGCTACATAACTCAATTTTACCGCCTGGAAATTGGAGTAGAAAATGGTAGGCAAAGGTTCAAGTGTCGTCGCCAACTCCAGTCTGTGAACAGCTGCCTATGCCTATCGCACGTATGTAGTCCCGATTTGTTATTACAGTTGCCTTTGAACTCAAGCAGTACACATAGACTTATAGACCGTTAAACCCATTTACTCACAGCTTACTTGTAAAATTCTAACATGAACTCCTAAGAACCCTTCTCCTTGACCGCATAAGGATATCGAAATTTCCCTAAAATTAGCACCACAGACTGGTGTTGACCCCAATCCCTATTTTTGTCAGTCTGGATGGGGTTCGGTCGCCTTGAAGGAGCAGATATTTATGTGCAAGGGTTCGAATTTCACGGGATAAATTATAACGTTCGGAAGGGTCGTCTAACGGCGGTTAGAAATCGGATTTATGCCACACAAATTCCCTTATTGACTCACCTACACAGCTTATGACAAATTTTGACCACACCAGGATTACCGGCGACCCCTGCTGCCCGTTTGTTTAGGACCACCGGACAATATCACATTAAATGTTCGGTATTTAACGTCCCTCACACACACACAGGAAAAAGGTTAGCAATCAGCGGTCCTTTCCTGTAAACATGCTTCCGATGTATGCATGGGCACACCATTAATTTCAATTTGGGTTCAGATTGCTGGTCCGGAGATTCTTTTTCTTCTCTACTCCGAGGTGGGGGCTGTCGGTGTAGGGGATGATATTCAGATTTAAGGATTCAATGAATCCTTGTTACCTAACGACACGACAAGTATGTACATAAACCTGAGAGCACGAGTACACTTTCCCCAAGAGAGTGTCCTTGCCTCTAAGCAAGATGAATATTTCAATTTGTGACAGAGGTAGTTGCATCCGTCACCAGAGATCAGGCACGCCCCACCGTGTTCTTTGTGGACAAAAACCAGTCCCGACAAGGTGTGAATCCTTCACAAGGTGATAAATATAAATGCCTTGAACGTGTGGAATCACTAAAATCAAAAGGATATTAAATTTAGAGCAAATTCCCGCTTTTGTGGCCCACATGAGGGCGCGCGCAAAGTGCACAGCTTGTAGCAGCTGCCTCCGCACAGGATGAACGTGCCCATTACCAAGTTAATGATTCTTCAAGGAATAATGCCTTTTAACCTTATAAAGCATAAACGGCTAAACGGGCTATTTATTGGCTCATAACTAACCCAATAAGGGGGATATTAAGGATTTCTTTCTTTTGCATGAGACCAGTGCTTCGTCGTGGGCGAGGTTAATTTTTATTAAACTCACAGAGACTGCTGGGAATGGCCATTTTATTTGAGTGTTGCCTCTACATAGGTTAGGTGGTCGACTAAGCACTCTTTAATGGTCGACATTGATAGGGAATTGCTCCATCATTGAAAATAATTTGTTTGAAGATGGTGGGATAGATAAGAGATTCTCCACTTGAAGGTACATTCACAACCTGAGCGGTTATTATCAAGGTTGACACGAAAATCGCAACATTTGTGGATTTGCGCAAGGTGTGTACATTTCGGTCCAAAAGTGATTATCGTAAACAGAAGATCCTGAAGACCTCTTTCTGACTACGAGTTGGAATGAAGCTTTCAAGTCCAAGCCTGGCTCAGCTTTCAGCTTGAATCTTGACTATGGCCGACTCTATATAGTTTTGATGACTACAAGTGAGTGCCAGTTTGCCCCCAGTCTGATGCCAGCCACTGTCCGTGAAGTTTGGTGGAGTTACCGAAGGTATAGCTAGGCAGTGCGTGAGGATGTCCGAGGATAATTTGGCCTTAACGCACCTCCACCTCTTATAACTCATCCTGCCCCCTTCATCGCCCTAATGGATGGTCCCAAAGGTCGGGTGCCCCTTCGCTACCACGTGGTAAGGCCTAGACAAGGGTGTCATCATCTTGGCTTTCCTCCTGTAACCTAGGCCTCTTATGGGCGGGATCCCTCCTAACTTCAGAGCATATGGCTAAGGGCCTTCTCGTATCGAGCTGACTCCTTTGCCTACCACTCGTTGACGGGCTTCCCTTATGGGGCTGCTTTCTGTCTCTAGCGGGCCCTCCTTTACCGGATGGCAAACGCCCTTTGATTACTGGCCTCCCGCTCTCAGGCTGTATTTCATCGCTCGCACTCCCGTAACAAGAAGACTAGGCCCCTGGTCGAGCAGATCTTTTGTCCATCTGCCCGAATCTTTTGCCTTCTCATCCCAGTTTGCTTCTCCCTTTAACAGAAGGCGGTCTAGGATGAATCTAGCGGTTCTCTTGTACAAGTTAGCACTGAGAGTGTGCTTCTTGCTGTATGCCAAACCGTGATCCGCTCTGTCAGGGTGCACATTGACTTTGATAATAACAGTTGACGCATCCGAAACAGATGCTTCGGAGTCAGTGCTAAGCTATGCGTGTTAAGATTTTCAGAGTTATTTTCGCCTCATGTGAGTGTCTGGAGTGTACATCTAGGATTCGCTTTAGCTTTTTAAACAGGAAGGGGGATAAGCTGACTGGCAAGAAATCCTTTGCGGTTTCATGACCGCGTCTGCTAACTTTTGAAATTAATTCTACTCCAACTTGTCTCCCCGTCTGGAGAACATGGTTCAGCAGTACAAGTTCTTGGAATTGGCTATGTCTTTCAAATTTTGCAGCATTATGCGATGCCTTCAGGGCCAAGTGGATTTGTATCGAGAGACCATTAGTCTTCCTCGGTCATGATATCATCAATCTGTCCCTGTGAGCTATTTTAGTGCTGTGGCTGAGCATGCACGCGCTGGAATCCATAAAGCAAAGTTTTCTTTCGGGCCCTGCAGCCCTGTATTTACTATTATTCCGTCAGATCCTGGCGCTTTGTATCGCTAGAGGACGAAGTCTAAGACTCTCCCCTGGTGTTTGCATTTCGACAAGGTTTCGAAGCCATCAAAATACCAACTGACGTAAATCATCTCCTCTTTTGTTCTTCTACTTTATGCAGAGAGAAGTTCCAGCATCTTATCAGGACATTTGCAATATAAAGATGAAAATCCAACCGACATTTATCTTTATTAATATAAATGTTTTGCGCATAAAAAAGCAGACATATAAGCCACCAAATGATCTGAATTTTTCATTACACACGTCCTTCCCTCCACCGCTTGTAATATTGTAATATTGTGTGGCAACACCGGAAAGGACCGTGTAACCTCCTGTTGCTGGTTATGATTTAGAATCGCATTACCCTAAATGGACGGTAGGCGGAAGGCGTTTACCTTTAGAAATTTTATTCATAAATTCGACGACATTACGGCGGCGATATTTTACGGAATTTTCCGCCATTAGGCACAGGATCTCAGGCACACGTTCGTCGTGGAAAATGACGAGCACTTTGGCAGCTCTTTACTCGAGTGTCATCATTTGTTGTAATAAAATGTCAGAGGCTCAAAGTTTTTTTTATTAGCTGGTCGCTGGCGATAAGACATCCCTGTGACGAATCTTATCGCTAATTGTCGAAATCAAGAGCCTCCACCCGCCCCCCTTTGTTTTCATAACTCGAAGGATATTTCCGTGAAAATTAATGACATTAGCGTAAACTTGTCATCATCGCAGTCGAGAACTTTTCTCCAGGATATGCGTTCCTAATTATAATGTAATCATGTCGTTTTTATCACATAAAAGCTCTCTTATCCAATTAGGTACCTTACCGTGTCAAAGCAAAGGGAATCCAAGTTAATTTTTCCTTTTTTCTTTTCCCCCACACAATGGTTGTAATTAAGTTAAATGGAGAATCCGCACATTTCCTTTGGCGGGGAAAAGACAACAGAGGACGAGCACGCGGACGAGGTATCATCCCAGGAAATGATTTCATCCAAACGCAGAGAAAGAGAACCCGCATAAGGCCACTTAATTGTTATGAGTTATTTTAGAGATACAACAATTCAAGGAAGTGTTGCAACCCACACACACATACACAGTTATAACTTCGATGAAAGGAAAACTCTAGGAAAAAGGCTAATGAGCGATGAAAAACAAAGAAAAGAAAAAAAAAAAAGAAAAATAGGAAAATTTTGAAAATTCTCTTTGGGGAAAAGGATCATAGTCTGGTCGGGACTGTTCGGAGGAACTTTTATATTTCTCTTATTAGCTAAGTTTATTAACCAAAACGGCAGGCGGGAGGTCCTTATTGTTTTTTTTTGTTCTCAGCATTTGTGTTTAGTGTTAGTTGGGTGTCGGAATGCGGAGTTGAAGGACGCTTGTGCGACTGATAAAAGCTTCAGTGAGAAGTGATTCCGGGAAAAGGTGGATTGGCGGATAAATTTGAGGAAAAACTTTCTGAAATCGGTTTAACTTTAAGGATTTGGGATTATAACTGATTTCCTAACTCCTTGTGGGTGTCTCACACAATCGTGTGCGTCATCTGGGTTAGATAAATTAGGCGAAGAGTTCCCATCCGACAGCAGGATAGTCATGAGCAGATTTTATTTTTTCTCCGAAAGCATAATGAGTTACCACCCAGAGGCGGTTTATTAGGGACATCAAAGAGGCCATAAGAAGTACGATTCTGTTGTGAACGGTGGTCATGAAAATACGTTTTTCGTTCCGTGATCGGGACACATCCTGAACGGGCGACGAAGTTTGAGGGTATCCACTGAAAATCGGTCAAATAGTTGGAGAATATTTAGCTAGCGCGGTGGGTCAGTGGTTAGTGCGCTGGACTGCCCTGCTATCTACGTGAGATCAAGTTTCAGCCATGTCTACGGAACATTTTTTGCAGGACCACCTCTCGTCAGGGAATGACAAGCCGCTGGTGGTATAATTTGTCATGAAAAAGCTTCTCAATTCACCCTTCGGAGTCGGCAATAAATTGTAGGTCCCCTCCATTCGTGTGAACAATTTAACACGTACAACATGAATAGTTGCGAGGAACTAGGCCTTGGATTATACCGAGCTATCGCGCCAACCATTTGTTTATTCATTTTATTTAGCTAGCTACGGAATCATTACATAGTTAGGTAGGTAGGTGGGGTGGCTTACACACGTAAGCCAGGAAGGTCCTTTGTGATACCACATAGATCTATACCCTGAAAAACTCCACTTACTTTATTGAAACCATTTGGAGCTATTTATGAAGCTGAGGATACTTTCGACGTCGGTATGTGATAGTTCGCCCAAGTTGTCGAAGTGAAAGGCTCTTAGATAGAGCTTCATTCTTTAGGATAAGGCAGGACGAGTGCAAAAGAAATTGAGGATCGTTTCTTCCTCTTCTTCATACCTGCAGCTCCTGCAGAAGCTATTTGAGAAGGGACCCATCCTTCTGGCATGAAGGCCAATGGGACAATGGCCGGTAAGAATATTAATAAAGGTGCTAATGACCGACCTTTTAAGCAAGATAAAACATTTAGATCGAGTGAGACTTACCATAGACCAGATCTCCCTGGAGGTACGGAACCAGTACTACTACGTTTGGCGAGTTCATCGGGCTTAGAGTTCCCTGGAATGTCCCTATGACCGGGTACCCGGCATAGTAGAATGTTTAAATATTCTACCATCTCCATGAGAGATGAGCCACAATCTCAAGTAGCTTTTGATCCTGAAGTATATCACATTGTCCCTAAAAGATGTCATATTGTGCCTAAGCTTCGTTGATCGCCATAATTTCCGCCTGAAAAATACTACAGTGCTCAGAGAGGGGGATGCTCAGGTTAAGCATATCGGAGAAAACACCACCTCCCACTCCGTTCTCAGTTTTGAGATTAACAGATTGATCGCATCGCCTCTGGCGTCACCACTCTCCCACTCTTCTCCAGAAGGAATGCAAGTCCGGAAGTTGAACTTGAAATTCATCTTAGACGATGTGTAGTCGGTGTTCGGTATTTTTCGGAATAAAAGTTAGGAAATCTAAGATTGAGGAGTGGCCAATATGGCTGTTTGACCATTAGGAGTAGGCTTTCAGTCTGATGACTGCGCTGGCCGCTGACTGTTTGCCGAAAATATCTAGAGGAAATAGATGTACGACGACACCGAGTGCCGCATATGGGAAACCGTTATATAAGAAATAGACGAAGGTATAAAGTCATACACTGAGTTCCACAAGACTTTTTCTAGGACCTCCAGCATTAGAAGCGTTTTTCGACAAAGGAAGGGATTTTCTTTTTAAGCCCAGATGCACTGCGATCTGTAAGATCTATTGTGCTGAGCCTCTTAATCAACGATCTTGGTTCAAAATCCAAAAAAATTTCGCTGGCCTTATTTTGTCCCACGTTAGATGGAGATGTCGTTTTTTGCGGCCCGCGGGACTGACAAAGAATATGTTTTATCGCCGCTTTTACCTCATTTTTCATCTCGGCCCGCTAGATTTACTCAATGTCTAGCGAGTCTGTTGATCTCCCATTGCATTACTTTAGAGTGGACACTGCTTGGTGGCACCCTAATAGTTTTTAAGATCAACGACTGGACGTCAAGCGCCTCTTCTCGGCAGATACTCCCATTTCCATTTCCATTGGAAACTACCTCATTTCATTTCTTTTTAAATCTTGGTTTGCTGGAATCCAGGTCACAGAAATGTTGTTTGTAGACACAAGGCCTTCGAGAAGGTAAAGGCAGTCCCAGACAAGTCTTAATCGCGAAGCATTTAAACGCCTTTAGCGCTGTGCTCAAAGATGTGAATGCGGGTTTCGTTAATTTTTCTACAGAGGCGTGGTCCTGTGCTTAAAAGATTATGACTTTTCAAGCACTGCTCACTTCATGGCAGTCACCTGTGATCACCTCGAACTTTCTAGAGAAAAAAAAGACTTGAGCATTGCATATGGGATGTTGAAACACAGTCTTGCTGTTGATAGGTCTGTACGGTCAGCATTAGTAGCCACGAATTTTTATCGAATTAGCTGGTAAAATGATGGACTCAAGGCTTTCGCTCAAAGATCGTATGGAGTGGCAGTAAAGCTGTTCTTGAAGAAGGATTTTTGGAAAGAACTGGGGACCTAAACCCAGTATGTCTGTACTCTGCACGATGTTAACGTATGGGGGTTAAGTCTGGTGGCAAGCTGCAACTAAAACCACTAACCTCGAAGCCTTGACTAAGATACAAAGGCTAGCTTGCATTGGAACTATCAGAGCACTGAGATCAACTCCGATGACAGGGTTGGAGACAATTCTCAATCTCCTACCGCTTGATCTCTTCATCCAAGAATCTGCAGCAAAAATGCTCTGAGATTAGATCAGTCTAAACTATGGAAAGCGAGCTCATATGGACACGCCCAGATATTGGACAATTATCCGGGCATAAGTGGCAACTCTGTATACATGATTCCGTATCTTCACTTCGACAAACCCTTCTCCTGAATTTTTTCAAGCAGAGAACAGTGGGAAAACAAAGAAATTCTTAATGAGTCAAAGTCCATGGAACGCTCCAAGATGGACATAGGCACTGGTGCTGGTGGTTTTTTTTTTGGGAGCTAGGACTCAGCAACTCAATAAGACTCCCTGACCGCAGTAGTGTTTTCCAGACAGAGGTTCTAGCAGTGACCAGAGTCCCCCAATTGGCGTCAATGCTCACGGTTTCAGGGGAGGATATCACGATTTTCGGCTAAAAAAGCCACATCCACATCCACATTATTCGTAAATTTAATTCAAAATTTGTGATTTCTTAAAATTTCGTACTGCTAACAGTGCCCCCAAACACCTTTATCGCACGCCATACACACTGCCAATCATTGTCACTCACTGACATCGATGTATCTCTGCACATATCACATGTAGCAAGCTATCAACGTGTTCCCATCTGGATGGCACTGTGACACGAGTCTCAGTAATGCGCCACTAAAACTAGCCCCTACACCCCCACCTTTAACTCGAGGGAGTTGCCATTTGATTTCGCATTATGTCCCGTGGAATAGGTCAATTTGCTTGTAAGATCCATAACACATGTTTGACGTCACATTTGCACAAGCGTGTGTGTCGTAAAAGTTTTTTTTTTCCCCGAAGAAGACGCTCCGACATGGTGTACATGGTCAGCACTGATGCGTATGACAGCTTATGAAATTCTTTTGGACTATCGACGACCCCTGACCTTAGCATATTTCCCACGGACTAATCCACGTCATTACATACGCAATCTATTGTGGCAGCGCTTCTGTAATAAAGGTTCCCAATTTCCTTCGCTTTTTGTGTGTGTCTTCTCAAGGTCCTGTCATAATATTTGCGTTACACTCCTTGAGGACGCTCGACCAACGTATATGTGCGCACATTCCGAATGCATATCCCTAAGTTATCGTCTGTGTAGTTCGTCCATCTCTGGGGATGGCATGTTCGTTTCTCTCTCATAAACTTTTGCTTTTTACGAACCCGAATTGCTAGCCATTCTCGTTTTTCTTTGGCTACTTTATGGTCGACCAAGTCCGGGATATGGGTATGGCACTTTCTATACAATTTTGAGAAGTCGGTCTTAACTTTCTTTCGGTCAAAGGCGATACCCAGTACACACACTCGGCAAGGATTTGCCTTTAAGTTCAAACTTCTAAATTAAATATTTACATATATAAACTTTGTTTACTAATTAATGTCTGTGGAGATGGGACAGACGACGAAGGACGACGGCCGTATCCCAGTGTGTGGTATTTAATATTAACCCAGTTGGTTACACACTGTGACGGATTCCATTTGGTCCCGGGAAAGTCATGGTCATGGCATTATGATTGTAAATAATTGAAAATGGTTGGAAGATGTTTCTCGGATTGCACATGGCGTGTGGCAAAGGATCAGTATACCTTTCTCTAATGGATTTAATTTTACCAACCGTGGTTACACGAGTTTTCGTCCTCAAAAGGATTTCGGCATGAAAATGCTTTGAAGCCGGATTAGTCAACGCACCACACTCACGTTTAATGACTTTTTCAGCCTGGAATTGACGCTGGGTGATTAGCTAAGGAGATGAAGTGAAGTGGGTAGTTGTTAGTTGTAGCAAATTTTGGTAGTCAACGTCCTGTCCAAGTCTGTTTCAATGAACCTGAGAGAGAACCTTACTGTGGGGATTGAAATGCCACATCCCTAAGTCTGAATTTGTGACTTATGATGGGTAAAGTTGCAGGAAAAACTCCATAACATGAAGATTTCGCTTTAGCCACACACCAAGGCCCAGCGTAATTCAATGAACTGCATACATAGGTTAGGTTTTTTTTTGGTTTGGTTTGGAAAAGATATATTGGACCACTCGGACGCAACTGGTCCATTGTACTACCAGAAAGCAGAACCAAGTATTTACCCATTTTCTTGGACTTTCGAAGAAAGCCGGGAAGGCCCTTTAATGATGAGGAGCTTACTGTATCAGCACTGACCACCTCAGCACCGAAAATCTTCCACCTGATCCGAGCAAAGGCAGTACAATCGCAAAGGAAGTATCGTCGCCCTGTACACAGATGTCGCAGACAGTAAGCCTCACACACTAAGTTGCTTGGCAAAAGCAACCGTTAGAACGGCCATGAGTTGTCTACAGTCTATTCTGCTAAATGACGGCAAGAATGCCGCTGATTTCTTATAGACGTTCGAGCGCATTCGTTTGGTTTGCCTGTATCCAGGTGAGCCGTGACACACACAATTGTGTTTATAGGAAATCCAATCCTCAATGGAAACCCTCACCGAGGGCGTGGGAAGATCCAACGCAGGTTCAGGTTCTAACAAAACATCCGCTGATTCTTGTCTAGCAATCTCATAGGAGATCTTATTTCCAGAGATCCTAGTGTGACCTAGGACAAGAGTCAAACAGTTCAGGCTTGCAACCGAACTCATAGAGTTTTTGCATTTTCGCACTATTTTGGAACTGGTTATGGGGTTGGCTATCGCTACAGACGTAGATGCTTCTACCCTTCCACCTGTTCTTAACAATATAGTCCGTGGCCATTAGTATAGCAAAGGCTTCTGCTGAAAAACAAAGGCATGCTTGTCCAACAAATAGTGAAGTCTGGTGTTATCGACTTCCCCGAAGACATCAGCACCGGACTGGTTTTAAAGCCATCCGTGAAAATTCGACTACAGCCCCCCGTGCAGGCTTAGACTCTGACCGAAGCCAGTTCTGAAGGCAAGGAAAGTCGACTTTAAATTTGCACAGCAACCAAAGTTCTGGTTCAGACGCCATATCCGTGGACCTGGGGTGTCACGCAAGGTCATCAAAACACCAGTGCAGATTATTACAAAAAAATGGCCCGTCTAAGACGATATATTGCTTTGATAGTACAGCCCATGATATGAGTATCAAGGTAGATAGCAGAGCGTCAAGAGCAGCGCCAGGCGTACTCTTCGTTCTTTGAAGTTTAGTGCAGTAAGCAGTCACATACTGGCTACGCGCACAGTGATGCGATAAAGCTATGCGATGCGAGAGGCGAGAAGCATGCGATAAAACTTTTCGCATGAATTCTTATCGCTTCACTGTGCGCACGTACATAAGACTACAAGTGAACAGTTTTAGCGCACGCTTCTCGCTTCTCGCATCGCATCGCTTTATTGCTTCACTGGGTGTACAGCCTTACGCGGCACAACCGACTCATATGCTAGGAACGTTCTTATCATAGCTGTATAGATCCAAGGAACTTTTTTCGGTGATAAGCCCCATGTCTTGTCAAAAGCAGCCTTACACTGAGGGCTCCTTGGATGTCTTCAACTTGATATGCTTTGCCCAAAGAAGTTTTTTATCCACTATCACTCCTAAATATCTGGCTTCATCGCAGATCTGGATATTGACGTCGCTTAGCACTGGCTGAGTCAGACCGGCCACAACTCTCCTTCTCGTAAAGAGGAAAACTTCAGTTTTCAGAGGATTGACAGAAAGCCCACTCCCACTCTGGTTAGTGTAGCTGCCTGTAAAAATGCGGATCGATGTCAGTCCGTTGTGATGTCACGGAACCATTTTTCGCCACACCTCTCGTCAAGGAATGACGAACCTCCGAGAGTATAATTTGTCATGGAAAAGTTTCTCAAATCGCCAAAAACTTCACGCCTCTTTAATTCATGCAAAAAATGTAACACGCACAAGAGGAATGATTGCGTTGAGGCAGGCGTTGACCCACCACGAACTGTCGCGCCATCTGTTTTTGTTTTACTTATCCACGGTTGTCATCTCGTCTAGGAAGCCTTAGTTTAACGTAGACGAAATGCAAACGAATAAACTGGCAAAGATATGGCTGTCAAAGAGCAAACTGTCGAAGTCAATGCTTAGCTATGGGGACGGCATTGACCTAATCCACAGAACGAAGAGAATGGTCGCTGAAGTCACCACAAGTATGAAATCAGAAGGGAGTTGCGTGAACGCTGTTGAACGACAAAGCTTCGGCTTGAAGTGGCTGAGAATCCAACGCAAGTTCGTAGTTCTTCCGCATCCTCTATTTGCATGGTTCCTCTCTCCATTCGAGTATAATGTAACGATATCCGCTTTAACTTCGTAAATCGATTCCAGGAACACCCTCAACCCAGTGAAACAACGTTAATGCCTTTACTCGGAACTACGAATCTGTTTTGCCGGGCAGGAGCATCACACGCGCCTGGGATATGCGAACAGAATTCTCATTAATTTGTCCGATTACGACTCCATGTTGCAATTATTAACGTTCGTATAGTAAATTGACCGGATGGCAAAGAGCCAGCAACAGAAAAAGGACATCATTGCCAAACGAAATTACCATCATTCCCAGTTAAACAGATTTCCCGGGATGCCTCTCTCTCTCTCTTTTCAGTGCGTCATTTATTTTTTGCTCGGATACAACAACTGATCCGCTTTAACTATTTTCCTCGGTCGCTTTAAGCACATCAGCTCTTAGTTTGTCCATCATAAATCCCAATAACGACCTACCTGTGCACATAGCCAACAGCGTTCGTCCAATGACGATGGCACAGACACACGTCAGAGGGGAAAAAAAATCGAAACTTCCAGGACACTGTCAGTTGGTGCAAACGAACAAATGGCAGGTATTAATGGAAACGTGGCAGGAAAACGCAACATGAAAACTCAATTTTGCATTTCGAAATGGGATCGGCCGGCACAGCCACCCACCCAGCTGCCTGACACACAACTTCGCACAATGCACGTAGCGCTCACGAGGAGTCACGTTGAAAGGATGTTGGCGCACATAATGAAGGCGAGCATGTGGGAACACTTGTTGCTCGTTGCTTGGGAAAAAAATTGAAATAAATGACTGTTTCCGGGGATGACTGAGGCAGGGAGGGACGGAAAAAATCAGAGAACAGCCATTGTTGCTGGCACGGGGCCTATTATACACCCGTCGTCCTGATAACGTATTTGTATTCCCCCTCGGATACTTTTCCTCTAATTTAAGTTCATTTTCCGGCAAATGAAACAAACGAACTGTGGCTGTGGGGAAACATAGATTCGCAAGGATGGTGACAATGACTGCGACGAGGATGCCAGGATGCGAGGATGCGTACAATGAGCACGAGGAATCATTGAAGCATGGTGGTGTAGAGGAATTCTGTAATTAAATTTCCCTCTGACTTGCTGCACCAAGGTTGATAAGATAATATTCCATTTGTATTCCCCGATAAGGATTTCTGCTTGGTGGACATATTCAGGGCGGGATTCCTCTTCGAATCCTAAGATGTTTTTGCGATTGTGGCATCGGCAACGGGAGTGGGTAATTTGATTCGACACTGGGCGGGGGTGAGGTGGGGAAATCAATATTTGACAGATGCATGTGCGGGGTTTTACGAAGTGAAAACTTAAACCGTCCCAGCGAGGATTATTGCTCCAGGGAATAGTTGCCGAGCGTGGGATTTTAATTAGGCGACCAGTTCGGAGCTAATTAACTGAAAATATGAAGTTGCCACCGAAATGGATATCGTGGTGGTAACATGTGCGCGCTGTCGACGGCGGGTCTTATAACATTTCATTAAATTAAGTAAGCCTCTGGAGGAGGTTTCGTGTTCCTGTGGGTTCAGAGATTTGCCAATAAACCAAAACACCTACCACGCGAAGACAATATATGTGAGTCGTATTGAAACCGAATACTGACGAAAATGTTTGCTAATAGCCCACTTGGGATGGGAATCTCACTAGAGTTAGGTAGACGGGCGCCCACTGATTACACCTAGGTTTTGGATTCAGATTTTGTCATGAAAACAGGGAAAAATTAGGGAAGACGCCCACTAGTCAAGACGGCTGTCAAGTGTTTCAAGCCTTTTAGATGGCTAAAGAATTCGATTTATTCGGTTGGAAAGCAGATTTTTGCAGTGGCAGCTGAAAAGGTCAGAGCTAAGAACTCTGACTCTCTAGAGTGAAGTCAAAGTCAAATTCGCTACGGAAAATCAGCTTTTTGAGGCGAAACAAGGCAGGCCAAACTTAAAGAGTTTAGATTTCTTCACTTTCGAAACACAGTTTACAAAGCAGTGAAACCTTGATAAAAGTTTGTTTTTGTTTTTAGAAGATCCTGGTCCCTGATACCTGCTATAATTCGAAGATTGTTCCTCTAGAGGTTTACAAAAAAATCCGATTTTTCTGTGACGACGTGCGGCATTTTTTTGCGCGGGTCCGCTCTGTCAGTCTTTAAAAAGATGAATTATAAGTAACAAGAAGTGTATTGTTGCTTTGTGACTTTAACCGCTGGCGCTGGATATTCGCTCGGCAATTGCAGCAGAAGACAGGTGGCTGGGATGCATCTGCAGGGTTTATTTGAAGATCTTGCCCTGGTTGAACTTGCGACCGTTCTTGTCTTCGCCGGACCAGGGAAAGTACTGTCCCACAAGCTTCTTTGTCTCCGCGAATTGGGGGTCCAGTTTCTTTCACTCGTAGCAATCGTAGTCGATTTGCCAATCGGGAATGCTAGCTCCTATCCTCGCCATACCCACATGCCGGAGATTGTGCTGTTGTCGTCCTCGCCGAAGAGGCAGACCAAGGCGAAAGCCTGCTTGCGCGTCTTGTCTAGGCGTTGGAACGTTCCTGTAATGCGGTTACAACTCATGAACACCTTGGCGAGCTCGCTGTTGTACTTGTATTCGCCGAATCAAATGGGGTAGGTTTGTGGGTCTAACTCCTCCCAGAAGTATAGAATTGACTTGGTTTCGTCTTCGTTGGAGTAGAAGCGTTCGAAGTCGTCAAAGTTGAAGGTTTCCTTGGCTGCGGCTGCGGCTGGTGCAGCAACAGGTTTGTCCAAGAATTCGGCATACTTCTTGAGATCGCAGGCAACGGTCTTCTCTTAGAGGGTGTATTCCTTGAGCACTGCCTGGACCTGGGGCTGGTTGCGGATAGTGTTGAATCACCTGTTCAAGTTGCCATAGGGCACACGAAGAGATACTGATACAGATGAAGCGGACTGATGAACACGACAATATCGGGTAAGGTGATGCGCTCATCCACTAAGAAAGTGGAGTTGAGAAGTGTCTCATTGAGGATGTTTAAGGCAGCAGCAAAGTCGTCCTTAGTAGTGCAGTTCTTGGCCAAAGGCATGATGTCCAACAATGGAAATACCCAAGAGCATGAGACTGGTACAATCTCATTCTATGCAAAGTTAATCCATTGCTGCACTAATGCCTGGAGATATTCGTTGGAACCGCGTAGCTATAGGTTGGGCAAGAAGTAACCGATGGCATTGTTTTCACTGAGGTACTTGCCGTCAGCTGTTACGAAGGCAGGGATCTTTGCCATTTGGGAACTTCTTGAGGAATTCCGAAGTTTTATTTGTTTCTTCAAAAACCAATCTTCAGCCAATTTAACTTTGACCCCAGAGTATTGAGCGGCTATGCGTGCTTTGTCAGCATAGAAGTTTCCTGGATAAGTATAAAGTATTGCTGTCGCCACCGTAGACGTTTTTTTTTACTTAGCTTAGACTTTTTATTTGGTGTTTGAGGCGGGTTTTTTGATATCTCAGAAGGATTTAGGTTAGGATAAAGGGTATTAGGTTAGGTGACTGTTCCCTCTTATTTAGGGACAGGCATTGATCGAGTTTATGTCCATTGTGGTATCATGTAGAACATCGGATTATGGGCATCAAAACCCTTTTAAAGAAACGATGTTTTGTATACTTGACCGGTGTTAACCCCTTACTGCTCCAATGAGGTCTAAAATCATATATATCTGAAGACGAAGCTTCCTATTTTATGAACATCAAGCCTAACTGGGTCGCTAGAATCTTAATGGCGATTTCTACCGGGCTTCTACCTTACTGATCATTGTTGACTTTGGTCTTGTGCCATCGTGATGTCCTTAGAAAACTAGAAAGATCGTTTAGAGGAACATTATATAGTTCTTCCTAATGTTCTAATTCTCAAGTGACATAGGCTTGGGCAGTGGCAGAGGAAGTGAGGAGTATCGTCTTGAACCTCTTCGTCATTTTATTGTGTGGTTTCTTAGAAGGTTGTGGCCGGTGAGTGCACCCACCAACATTGACAACGACTTCCTGTCATATTTTAAAAGTTGGTTAGTTCTGACTTTGTCGTATTTTGGCCAAAGTTTCGTCGATATACCCCAGATGGTAAGCGACTTTCACCTACTGTTGGGTGTCGTCAGGGTCTTAAATTCCACTCGCTCTATGAAATTACAGTAAGGGGACTTAATCCGATTTTGGTCCATTGTATACTCTTTTCATGCAAGTTCGTCGGTCATCTCGTTTCCGGGTCTGTCCGTGTGAGCAGGGACCCAGCAAAGAGTAACACTGTGCTGCGAGCCAAGAACCTTAAGCTCTTCGCCCCAGCATCGAACTGGCTTGGATTTTATTTCAGGAGCGTGGTATTGCCATCATTGTTACCATGAAAGACACTGCTGTGATCAGGCAGTCTAATTGAGTTGTGTATATTGAGTTCTTAGCGGCACCTGTTCCTACATCCATCTTTGACCCATATGTGTAGATGGATATAAACTATTCATCATTGGTTCATTCGTTCCAATTTTTGTTTGCTTGGGAAAGTGAAGGATAATTTTTTTTCGAAGTCGAGGTATGGTGACGTGTACTCACTACTAACGAATTTTTCAGAATTTGTTCATTTTCTTCTAGATTTGAGTTCCAACCATGCCTCTGTCTTATCCTCAAAGCAATATCAGCGGCAGATTCCTGCATGTGCAAGTATAGCGGTAGCACGCTGATAATTGTTTCCAGTTCTTCAATAACAATAACTCACCTTCAATAGTGGGTTGTGGGTTCTTCCTTTTCCCCCCGCCTCTACAGCTACCGCGAAAATTATTGGAAAGAACACAAAACGTCGTGGAAAACTATCTAATAATCGACAGAAGTCTGTCCGTTCTTTAAAGACTCAGGCTAGGCTAGATCTGTTTCGGTGAAGGACAAGTGTTGATATTATTCTGTGGTTTACCAATCTCCTGACTTGAGTGCCAGGGCAAAATTTACGAATTCTATTGGAGCAGACGGGTTCTTCTTATTTTCAGACAGGTTCTGAACCGGCTCTTCCTTTTCTGACTATTCCGCTCTTCAGTTGCCCGGAACGTCCGTGTGTTTTCTAACCCGTTACAGGAAAACGTTGCGTCTATCAGCAATCTGATATGGTTAGGTTGGGTTAGGTTGAAGTGGCTGCCAGCTAAAGCTAACACACTTACACTCATGAGGGGGCCATTGTTATACCACAAGGATCTCGAAAAGATCTTCTGCCTACTCATTGAACCGATTGGTTACTAACATCGATGTTTATGAAGTCGATAGGTAATGTGGTTCCATATCTGGCGAGTTCATCAGCCTTGCAGTTCCCTTGAATGTCATTGTGCCCTGGCACTCAACAAAGATGAATATTAAACTGCTCCGCCATCTCTATAAGAGACGATTGGCAGTCTAGGGCTATCATTGAATTTAAAGCGACTGATTCCAAGGACTTCAGTACCGTTGTCGGAAAGCTTCTTCAACCAAGATAAGACTTCTCTGATCGCCATGATTTCCGCCTGGAACACGCTACAATGATTTGGAAGACGGAATGCTATTCTTGTCAAAACTTAGCTTGGGTGTGATGTAATCTATGTCTGTCTGATAAGGAGACCTGCGACATTGCTTTACCAACTTGGATGGTGTCCACTATAAATGAGCCGATATCAGCATTTGAGTCTTCAGATCCAATTGTGCCTCTTTATCCCTTCATTTCTACTTTTACCATTTCACATAGTTTTGAGACATGTCTGCTCTTGACCTCGTGAAATTTGCTGTGTTTGCCCTTTGACTACCTTAGGTTCCAGCTTTCCGAAAATCTTTTCATCTTTCCACCTCAATCCGTTGAACGAATTGAAAAGACCGTGCGTCACTACAGTACTTCGCACCACTGCAATGTCTAAACAAGGAGCTGTGTTCAGAATTCATTCTTTAGTTCAAAAGTTCACGAATTAATTTTTTTGCCATCTGAACTGGCATTGCTCTCCCTTCACTCGTTAGATATGTGTCAAAAGATGTTTCCCCAACTGGAAGCCTTGGTAAACTTTTAACTTGAAAATTAAAGAATTTCCATGCCTCCACTCTGCTCAAGTGAACTCATCTCAACCATAAAGCGTCGCCTTCTATTCTACGTCTCATATCTGTCAGATGATGTCATACCACGTTCGTTCTATTCCCAACAGCCCTTCCAAGTACATTTGATTATGACACGCTAATAATTTCCGTTTAGCACTTGGCACATAATATAATGCACATGTACATAAGCCCCGGCGTCCTGAAGAGGATGCTATCCTTTGAAATCCATAAAAGAAAAAAAGCGGCTTCGCCTTTAAGCACATGCGGCCCCCGGCATCCCCATCCCGCACTTAAGCTAACTTTCAGATGATGACTGATAAAAAATGTATTGCCTGTGTTTTGATGAAGTACCAAGGAGCGCGCGTAACTTTATGGAAAGTCGTTCCCCCGTGAGATACATCGATTCTAAAAATACTCATAAATCTCCAAGCTAACCCCGTTTCTAAGGCCACGGCAAATGTGTCTCCAGGTGTGAGTGGGTCCATGAAATTGCTCACCTAAGTACGAGTACGCGTATGAGTATGAATACGCGCTCGAGTACTTTAAACACGCTGTGGGGCGTTCGGGGTGTTTTTCTTTTCTTCTCGCGCAGGATATGTACATACTTTCAAACTGTTTACGAGTGAAATAATATTTCCACCGAGAAAATTGCCTGTAAATGGGAAACCAAAATTGTAGCTAATAATGTTCACCCCACACTCACACACACGTCCGTGCATACATCACCTTGTCTTTCAATTCATAAATTATGTGACGTTTCGTGCCTTTTCCATTAATCCAATGTTTTTCTCGTCATCCTTGTGCGTGTGTGTGTCCTGTGCGATACACATAATTACATTCCGGCGTAAATCAATGTCTTTCCATTTTTGAAAAAGGTCCTGGAGTGTTATATTTTGGGATTGGCTCAAATCAATTTTGCTTTGATAAGGGTTGTTAGACTTCCCCCCTCCGAATCGTGGGTTTAATTATTCAAGGATATCGATAAGAGAGTAAGTTAAAGCTGAGCGGATTACATGTGAACTGTTTCGCCGGTTACACTGATTCTCAGGAAGGATAACTCGACCGTGAAAATTAGAAATACAAATTTCAATGAATCGAGGTCGCGATGCGAACGAGGATGAGACTGTGCAGGCAGTTGGGACTGGTTTAGACTTTAAAAAGGGATTAACCCTGTTTAGGATTAGGAAATCCTTCGAATCTGGTAATCCACGCGCAAGGAAATAAGACTAGATAGAGGAAATCGACTTAAGTGGGTGGAGGGTGGTGTCATTGAATGGTGACAAGGAAGTTATGAGGAAGATTCAGTGAAAGTCAAAAGGAAGTTGGTTGGAATTGCAAAAATCGATGGGAAATTGTGTTTGTGTTGAGTGAGACTTTAAGCGTCGGGACGGGCCTAGAACCTTGTTGGAGTACTGACTTTAAGAAGTCCGAACTAGTTTTGGGACGAGTCGTAGAAGAAATTTAAGCAAAACCCAAGACGAATATTCTCATGTAGTATTGAAGGATTTAGATCAACTTACGTTGCTTTAGCCGACATTGTACTCTGCTCAGGCTTTGCTATCATTTCTGCCAAAGACATCAGTGTGGAGGTCCAAGGTGGAGAGAACTTCTGATGGAGAATTTGGTGGAATGGAAGTCAAGATGTTTTGCGCGCTATTGGCTTTACGCAACATTCTTAAGGGATTGAAGGTTAATTGATTTGAGTCTGTCTTCGTAGGCGGGTAAGTTAAAGATATCGGTCTAGGAGAGATCACGCAGTGTGAAACGGATAAACCTACGCTGGACAGCTTCAATTCTCTGAAGGCAAACTTGGCTGGCGTGTTCAAGGAGGGTCTGACAAAAGTGGTGTAAAGGGATTTTGTGACGTAAGGATCCGAGAATTCTTTTGACGAAGCCAATTCGCTTGATGAAGCCAAGAGTAGAATTGGCTTTCCTTATAATGTGGTCAATATGTGAGTGAAAATTCAGTTCGCTATCACATAAAACACCCAGATCGCGAACTACGTTGACTGCGGGTACCAGCTCATCGTGAAAGTAATATAATCTGGGAGGAACAGAAAGGCGTTTACGGGAGAAGGTGATGGCTTTACATTTGCTGATGTTGAGCTCTAAGAAGTTTTTTCTGCACCAAAGTGAGAATCTATTAAGATCTTGTTGAAATGAGCAGGAATCTATTGGGGATGATACCTTTTTGAAAATGTTTATGTCATCCGCGTAGACAGATAGATCTGAATCTTTCAAGATATGATCTACGTCGCTAATTGTTAAAACAAAGATCAAAGGGCCCAGATGACTACCTTGCGGATCCCCGGAAGTAGCGTTGATGGGTTCAGAAATTGCAGATCTGAAGACGGCTTTATATTGACGTTTCTCCAGGCGGTGTGGAATTTTCGGAAGAAATGTTCTTCGTTCGAACGATGAAAGGGTTGTCGACAATTATGTGTTTCGCTCACTGTAGCCAAGGTTCAAACATATATAGACCGACGGTGTATGAAGGTATACATAAGCGATTACAAGTGCATTCCCTCCTGTTTTGACATGTGTGGTAGCAAAACTGCTTGTTCATGAGTTCAAAGCATTAATTTTCCTACTGCAGTCCTTGGGGTCTTTTGAAAGAGTTACCAGTGTGCGCGGCTGCCTTAGCCTTATTGCTTGGAAACCATGTCGTCAGCTTGATCCCATCTGTTGTTGCGCCTTCAGAGTAACCCTTCGTTTAAAAATGTCAGGCACACATGATCCAAAATAATCACTATCTTCTGGGTTTCCCCAGAAATATGAATGATCAACCTCTCCACGTTCTTAAGAACACAGAGGCAGTCCATTTTATTTCGATTTCCTCTCGAAGGTTGATCACTTTCGATGGTTTATGTGGTCGCCTTGGCTCAGTGGTTAGTGCATTGGACTGCAAGCTGCGTAGCTTCAAGCTTCAGCCATGTCCACCGATCACCGACTTCGTCGAGGGTATAATTTGTCATGAAAAAGCAAGGTTCCTTCCATTCGACCGAAAAATGGAACACGCAGAACATGAATGTTGGTGTCAAAGGAGCACATTCAATGCTGGTCATATGTACCTCTGCCAACAATATGTATTCGGAAACCACTCACCGGTGTCATAGCAAAGGTGAAAGGTCTATAAAACTCTAATGATCAGGTCATCGACTGAAAGGTCCGCAGAAAAACTGGCCTGATGCTGTTTCTGCTTCCGCATAGCTCCTGCTTTGAGTCGGATTTCTTGTCATCATCTCGCTTTCCGCTGTATTGACTGATCTCATGGTCTACTGCTATCCCAATCGATTCATCGACACTATTGTTAGGACTGTGGATGCCGTAGGTCGGTTCTCTTGACCTCTTGGCACATTGCTGCGCCGCATTACCCATCGCATACCCCATTAAGCTTCTCTTGACCAATTCAAAATAGTTCACATGAAGAGGGGTATAAATACGGATCTAGAGATCGAGACAGTGCTCTTTCGGCCTTTCCTACTCAACTAGGACAATCGACAATCATCTGGAGAATGTGCATCACCCGAGGAGACACCATTTGTGGTCGAATTGTCCCTAGGTCCTGTACTTGCTTATTTCGATTTTTGGCCTTTCTCAAGCTGTTGTCATTTCGATTTCAGATTCCTTCGGTATGACCATTGCCGCAAGACGCTCCATCGACGTCTTCCTCAAGCTCCGAGCACGACAAAGTGGCGGACGTAGGGAAAGTGTTTTAAGTTTCTCGCTGCCTCACATTTATATTTAAGTTGCAAGCGAGTGACATACCGTGCACGGCGGCCATGGCTTAGTGCGACCGGCTGCTATAGAGACACACAAAGGTTTTAGCATGCGAAATCGTATAGGGATACTCGACTTTTTAGATTAAATTCACAACAGCCCATGCTGCTTTCACTGCATATTTTTTCCAATAATTTGCCCGTGAAGCCTTCCCCAGCCCAATTGACATCCTTCACAATGACACCTGTCAACTATGAGCAATGTGAAGCTGACAGAATGAAAATGGCGTTAAATTTAAAATGTCAACTCTCTCGCATGATGGCACACATTTTTTTCCACATTTAAGGACGATGACGCCGTATTTTCTTGAAACAAGGATATTTCTCTCCTCCACATAAATAGTTATAGTGAAGTGCAATATGTATGGATGCCAACCCCCTAACCCTTTTGCAAAGTCATCAATGTACACAGATTTTTGCACTTCGTGCAGTGCAGCACGACTCCGATCAAGGATTTCCTCATTTGAGGAATCTTGCTAATACATATGTAATTGAAAATTCCAAAAAAGGAAGAAGAAAAAAAATTCAAAAATTCCTTTGAAGGGAGGAGCAAAGCATCCTGGCTTGTCGTTCAGTTCTCCATCAACATGACTTATTAGCAATCGGGTCTATGAAAATCGATGAAAAGAAGCGAATTCCTTTGCAGCTTTTTCCACTTGATTCGGTTTTGAAATTTCGCTGTAGTCTGCTGTGAGTCTACAGCGTCGAGTTATTTCATTTATTAATGTTTGGCGGTTTCGACGCACACACCGATAGCGTTTGGGGAAATTGCGGAATCACATAGCCGTAAGTAATGTTGTGGTTAACCCTCGTTTTCATGTAATTTTTTGCGGTGATGAAAGTTTGATAAAGTATCTGTAGCTTTCCATTTCATAATAAATCAACATTTTCATCAGGAGAATTCGAGGACCAGCGGCAGAAGTTGTTGGATTTTCGAGAAGGGGGTGGTGAAATTCCTTAATGACTTCGGGGTTTCAACTGTCGTTAGTTACATTTCTTGCTGTGTGAGTTCACAGATGTCGATGGCATGTCCTTGGATTAGTTGTCATGAGCACATTGAAAAGGTGCGGTGAAGTTTGATATTGTCTGCGTTACCGAGAAGCTGAAGGGGAGATTCTCTCAGGTTTGTATTCTCCCCGTTGACACCATCGGTGTGGAATACCTAACGACAGCGCAAGTTTCAGTGCACATTCAAGGGAGAGCGGAGAGCTGCACAGACGACTGGCTTTTTCCATTGTTGCACTGTGGCATGATTGGATCAATAAATACCGATTGTAGAGCTTGAGAGAATGGCTGTTTTCGTCTGTGGAATTTATGTAATTCGATGAATAGGCGGTGGGAGGAAGAGTTGGAGGGAAGAGGTCCTGATAGCCTCAAAGCTAGTGCATTCGTTCGTTTGATGTACACACCCAAGTAAATGAATTTTGATTAGCCTCAGGGAGAGTGTCTGGTTGGATTTCATGTTAAGTACCTCAGGAACCTATTCGACATGTGTATACAAATTCTTGTGTGGAATTTGGAATGAAGGAGTTAACAGCTACAACGCCACTACGCATCATACTGCGGGTTTAGTTCGACAAGAACAATGTGGGTGCAGTGATAGTTTTCGAAATACAGCAGAAATCATGCTGAATAAAGGAATCCGAATCTGCATGGTCAATAAACATTTTCCCCTATCCGCACCTAATACCAGACGAGCTAATTGTCCGTCCATAAGACAGCACAGTCATTAATGAAACATGGGCTTTTATATGAGCGATACCATGTTGATCTTCGTCCCGATCTTCGGACAAAAAATCCAGGAGGGACTCTAAATTATGAAAAACGTCCCCATGAGTTGGAGACGCGTGCGGCTAGTGTTTTGAGAATCTTTCACTGTGTTTGGTCAGATCACTTCTAGTTATGTAATGTAAAGACAAACTAAACCTGCTTGCCAGCTAGAACGAGGTATACCTTCTCTGGGTACCGGGGGACGAAGATGTCAAGCGGAATGAGAAAGTTAGTGGACTGTTAAGAAATAGAGGTAGTCGCACTGGCAATAATCAAAACAGCAACCAACGAGGAGATGCAAAGGTTTTCCACAAAATCAATGGCCAAACGTGACAACCTGCAAAATGGCAAATCAAACCATCTCCTCTTGAAAAATATGACTGAAACAGAGCACAACTAAGGCTGATGGTGAAACTAATCCCAGGATAGATTTAACTCGACACAAACAGATGACTAGAGCTCATTAACGCATTTGTAGAAACTGCAAGAAAGACGTAGAGGACCTTAAACACCTCCTAAACCACTGCGTAGCTTTAGTAAAAATGCGACAGAAGCCCTTGAGGCTGCTGACTAAGTTAATTCGCATACCCTGACTTCGAACTCCATTTTCAAACGCCCTTCCCAGGAAGGGATATTTGGGACGAAGGTAGGGTAATTAAACTCGGCAATACATTTTCACCAACGACGGCTCAAAAATGGATGAAGGGGTAGGCTCTGGAATATACTCAGAAGAACCCGTCATTGACCGGTCGATAAAAATTCCAAACCACGAGAGTGTGTTTCAAGCTGAAGTTCTAGCAATAACCGAGGCGCGTAAGAGAATTACCCTCGATAACCCCGAGAAGGAATATCGATATATTCATCATTAGCCAGTCCGCCATCAAAGCCATGTCATCCACAATACTCAAATCGCTTGAAATATAGTAAAGAGCTGTCGCAGCCAGCTTAGTATCCAAAGCTCAAGATATAATGTATCACTCGGTTTGGTCTCGGGCCACCGAGGCATCGATGGCAACGAAAAGGCCGATGAACTGGCAAGTAAGGGATCGGAACTGAACCAAATTATGGTCGATCACACGGTTCTAACCGCTATAGAAGTTCCAAAGCAAGAGATACACTTTCAATTCTGGAAGCTTGCCGATGAGGGATGGAGCACACTTCCATCATGCCGCATACCAAGAAAGATGTGGCCAAAACTCAATAAAACAAAAATAAAGGAAATACTTACGCTGAACGGATCGCATTTAGCTCTAGTGATGAGCATCCTCACAGGCCACAACCTACTGGTGGCCCATCTAAAGAGAATACGACTAAGCATGACTGACCTCTGCAGAGGAAGTGCTGAAATAGACGTGGAGGAGGATACATCTCACTTTCTCTGCGACTGTCCAAGCCTCAGAAGAAGGTAAAAACATTTAAGGATTCATTTCAGGACAGCCATGCACATCGCAGCCTGTTGGAACAATGTAGTGAGCTTACAAAGGATTCGAAATGGCAGCTTGCAATTTGCCAGAAAGTGAAATCCAGGTCTCTTGCATATAGATCGTTGTGGTGCGTTCGATTTTTATCATACCAATTATGCACTAGTCTGGTGGCCTGCTTTGAGTAGAACATAGATCTCGGGATCCAAAAAACAGATACTACGTATACGTGGAGGATGGGTCATATCCGGCTGTTCTCTTAATTCCTCTCATTGCTATTATTGCTAAAAAGTTAGTAGAGCTTGCAACGGCGTATCACACACTGGCTTTGCGTATCTATAATCCGACATATGTATGATCGTCTAGTGGATGAGGTTAGGAAAAAGTGCAAAGGTCAGCGAAGTACTAAGAACTATCCCCTCCATTGCACTTGACGTGCCCCTAAATCTACTTCTGCAAAATATTTTTGACAAGCAGTCAGTTGTTAGTGGAGCCATCAGACTGAAGGCTTCCTATCAATGTTCAAGCTTCGATATTGACGACTCCTTGATCTTAGTCCCCCCTAACGTTTATTCCGGAAAATACCGACTACTCTTTAATTGAACTTCAGCATCAGCTTTCAGACATCGATTTCCTTCAGCAAGGAGTGGGGAAGTGATTGTGGCAGAGTTCTGAGAGGAATGGTTTTTTCTGGAATGCTCAAACTAAGCACCTCCTTCTGTCTATCTGACCAATGCACCGTTTTTCTGCTGATCAAAGAAGTTTTATTCTGGTTTAAGTACAATGTGGTATCCTGTAAGAACAATTTGACATTCACATACACTGGGTATCCGGTCATAAGGACATCACGCCCGTAGCCAGGTTTGAATTCTCGAGAGTGCTTAGAAGATTTTGAAGGGAGCTTACGCACGAATCGAGAAATTCTTCTATCGGTGAATGAAAATTTCTAGGAGAGCTGTTCAAATCTCAGAGAGAGCTTAGCTCCCTTCAGCACCTAGCTGGCTATGAGCTCGATGGACATATTCGACAACAGGCGTTAGTTCCTAGTATATCTAGTACAAGAGGACTGTCGGCATCAAGACTTCATTTGTTACTAAGATAAGGAATTTGTAGAGGAGTTGATCGCATGGGACACGATCTCCCAAAATGTCTGATTGCGAGGGAAGAGTTACCACCAGAAACTTACTTGCTCTTATTTTAGTGAGCTTCTGACACATACAGTATTTTTCGCGGCGTCCGTGTTCGCTTGATGATTTTACCCAAGTTGCGACCGCAGTGACTCAGTGCTTAGTGAGTAAGTTAGACTGATGTGTATGTTCTATAGGATAAAGTCCCAGCAATATTCATCAAACTATTTTCACAGTACCATTGCCCGTCTTCTTCGAATATGCAGGTCAATGCGTCCCGGCCACCCAGAATGAAGAAACAGATCAATAGGATCAAGTTTCTGTCTCAGTGTCCTCTTATGGGTGAAGAGGAACAATACCAAATACGCGAACGAAAGCCATGTATACTGTAGGGCCCAAAATGGATATTAGCCTGTTTAAATTAGTTAGACTCCCGAACCATAGCAGCGTTTTCCAGGCGGAAGTCCTAGCAGTGACACTGACAATTGCCAAGCAGCACTAAAAGAGATGTCTGCTACGTATATTGAAATAAAATCGAAGCTTGCGAAGTTCTATCATGAAGAGCCTAGTGCTACTGCCATACAGCATGAACGAAAACTATATCGGGGCCCTGGACATGATGGGTTACCAGGGAATGAGTAGGGTTATGAATTGCCAAGGAAAGGATCTGCGCTAGACCTAGAGCACGCTGATCAGTCAGTGAAAGTCCCGCCATATAAACTCAAACATGAAACATGAATCAGGATTCTAGCGGAAGCGAATGAAAGATGGAGCTCATTGGACCCCTGTAAAATAATTAGAAAACTATGGCCAAGGTACAGCGGTGCTAGAAATAATACTCTCATGCAGAAGAACAGGAAAACCATCTCCATCCTTGTAGGAGTAATTACAGGTCATAATACTTTGCGCTATGAAAAAGCTAAAGCTAAGTGCAAACGACCTTTGGGGAAGTTAATGAGGACACAACACTCTTCTTCTGCCACTGCCCAGGTCTTTGGCACCTCAGACTACCGAAGAACTAAATGACGTACCTATCAGGGACATCTGGAGGTTCATTAAGGCTTCAAAATGGTTCGAAACCCTGGTGCAATAGGAGACTGCTTTGGGTATTGCTCCACGAGCAAGGGGTACCTTCCCCCCCAAAATGGGCATCACATTGGGTCTCTACTTACGTGGCGTATAGGACTTATCAGATCTCTCCCCTCGCCAACCCACCTACCTAACCAAACCTCATCGCGATCGGGTTTTGTTAATGCTCCTCAAATATCTCTGACTCTGTAAAGTTTCTGCGTCAAGTTCCCTCCTTTTTTAGTGGTTTAAATGATCGTCGTCCGTTCCGGTCTTATGGTCTGTCTATGACAGTCGTACGTTCTTGGTGGCTTCTTTTATCGACCTGCCATTTACTTGGTCTCCGTCATGTGATTATTTCTTAAAGTGGACTCAGCTACCTCTTGGATGAGTCGCTACTGACCGTTGAAATTTGGCGTCGAAAACATTATGATTCCAAGCAATCACACCCCAAGTAGGTTTGCCCCATTATTTGACTGAATATACGCACTTAACACGACTATTCTATGACAAATTTAAGCCAAGCTAAGCTGGTTTTTATCCTGACGATAAAAACCTCATTAAACCTATTCACCTGCCTCCAATCTTCGTCGGACAAAGCGTCCAATTGAATAGCACTGCCTAAGCGGTTGGAAGCACTTATTGTTTGACGTCTATAATGACACCGTCTCCCCTACCAACAATCATTCATCTCGACGTTTTCGTATCACCTACGGGGTCCATTTACAAACTAATGGCAATGTAATTCCTTCCAATTCGAAGAAGTAGTCCCACTCCTCCATCGCAACGCATGATAAATGAAACCCAGAAGAAAAGATGAACAAGGACATGCTGTGCCGTAGCCGTGTGCCACAAAAACCGGGCATTAGAGCAAACTTTGTGGGGAATGGCAAGCAATTCGGTCGTGTGTCAGTAAGTTTACAAATAAAAGTCAACATAAAACCTTCCATTTGAGGTTGCTTTACGCTTCGCCACCGGAATAAGGATTCGCTTCTTGTTGTTGTACGAACAGATAGAGGACATAACTCACACTGTTTCATGATCCAAAGTTGCTTCAGCATTTTTCTTTCTCCTTATCGCGTTGGTGTGGTTGAAATTTAATGTAGATATATGTGCTTACTCCTCGCCTGAGCCGTATATCCTTTGTCCGTAACACGGTGGGGATACTCTCAATGAAGCTCCGGCAAATGTATGTGCATTAACACACTTTCACACTTAAAATGGTTTTTTTTTTTTTTTGCAAATAAATTCTGTGAAAGCCTCGTTTTTTTAAGGTGATTTCCTTTTCATCACCCAGGGAAACCGCACACAATGGGGGGCGGGGAAAGGCTCTTTGCATAAGAAAAGGTTACAAATGGATATCCCTTTTTAAGCGGATTCAACACTCTCCTGGGAGATGCGACGCAAACGTCGTATTTCAAACCGACAAAATCCAGCGGTGTGGGGACGCGCTGCCTAAATCCCATTTCATGTCGATTCTCATTTCGTTGAATTTGGAGAATTGCGTTCGAAATTGTTGTCGAAAGTCACAATGATGATTAAATTATGTCTACGCACACATGCGAGTGTGTGTCGCATAATTTAATTGCGGGCGCACATCAATGTTGTGACAAAGGAGCCACCTAAAGCTCAAACCATACACAGCATCTATGGGGCAAAGGAAAAAAAAAATAAAATAAAATTCAATTAATGCGATATGTGAATCGAAAAAGGACATGTGAAATATAAGAGGAGTCCTTGCGTGTGTGTATCAATAAGCGGCTTACGTATCGCCTCCCCTTGTGAGATTGCTTTTCATATTTGATACTACGTATCTTAGCCTCGATTCTTACCTTACCAACGGGAGAGAGACCAATTAACAGTCAACAAAGACAGGATAGGGAGAAAATGTTTAATATTCGTTAGGGTATTCGGGTATTTTGGGATTCTCGACGTCAGACTGGGACGTGGGATGAGGTCAAAAATTCACACGTCCACCCACTCCTTGGCGAAACCATGGGACAGGCTTAAAATAAAAATAACATAGGACCGATCGAGGATTACTGTTCCTCGAATCTATGCTCCAATGCAGGGAACAATGGATTGCTAAGTCCTTGGTTTAGTGTACACTATCTCTGGTTTCACGTAGCAACGGTTTTAGTTGCTGTTCTCTGTTCACCGAGATGTATTTCAAAATTTCGTTTCATGTCGGAGAAAGAAATTTTTTTTTTGTGTTTAACAAAAAAAGGGATTAGAGTACGATAGCTACATCTCATAAGACTTTAGGAAATGTGCGCTAGAATAATAAGAGAAATAACTAGAGGCCAAGCCGTCATTGTGAGATCAGAGACAGACAGGGCCAGTGACTAAAAATAATTTGAGAATCAATCATTCGAAAATCTTAAAGTCAACGTCAGTGATGCTTGTTCACAATTCTAGAAATCGTATGTTGTCACACCTCACAGGATGTTTTTGAATTTATTTCCTAGATTGGCTTATACGTTTTTATCAGACTCAACTCAACTTCTGGGCATATTGAACCCAACAAGTAATCTACGTGAGCCAATAATAAAGTGGTCCCCTTACCTAGCGGACTAAATCCCTCTTTATTTTTACAACAGAACCTTTCGCAGTCGATGAGATCTTAAAATAGGCAGACAAGGACTCAAGAAAGGAGACCCTCTGAACTCCGACAACTACAGAGGCATCAGTCGTCTTAACATCCAGCCTACAAGATCTAATTTGCCGTGTTGTGTGAGCACCTGAAGTCGTTCTTCCACAACCTAATCGGTTCGTATCGGTGTGGCTTCAGACCAGGAAAGTCCAAAATCGACCAAATATTCACACTGTGGCAGATCTTGGAGAAAACCAAGGAACTTCAAATCGATACCCACCATATTTTCACCGATTTTAAGGCCGCCTATGACAGCATCTATAGAGAAGAGCCATACAAAGCCATGTCTAGTCTTGGCATCCCTGCCAAACTCGTCCTTTTGTGCAGGATCACGATGGAGAACGCACGCAGCTCACCAAGACCTTTGATGTCAAAAAAGATTTTATACAAGGCGACGAGCTGTCATGTGACTTCTTCAACATCGTTCTTGAAAGAATAGTGCAAAACTCACGCGCCAACCTAGAGGCACAATCTTTCAAAAGTCCGTCCAATTACTCGCATAAGCCGACGATATTGACATAATCGGAAGAACGCAACGTGCTGTCACTGGCGCGTTTGTAAGTATTGAGACCAAGGTGGCGAAGATGGATTTAGCGGTCAACGAGGGCAAGACCAAGTATATGCTGTCAACAAGAAAGGACACCCAACACTAACGTCTCGGACAGAACGTCAGTACAGACAGTTATAACTTTGTAGTTAAAGACTTTGTCGATCAAGGCTCGACAACGACACCAGCGCTAAGATCAAACGAAGAAACCTCTTGCCAATTGCTACTTCTTTGGGTTGAGAAGGCAGTTGACTAGCAAAGCCCTCTTTCGAACGATTAAAGTGATCTTGGTTAAGACCTTAATCGTCCTTTTCCTGCTCTACGGCGCAGAGGTATGGGCTCTGTTAAAAGCGGATGAGGTTGCTTTTGGCTGTTTTGAGAGGAAAATTCTTCGGACACGTTTGCTTAGACTGGGAGTGGAGGAGGAGCTACAATGACGAACTATACGGGCTGTACAGCGACGTCGACTTAGATAGAAAAGTAAAGGTCCAACGACTGAGGCGACTGGGTCATGTAGAGCGGATGGACACCAATGTTCCGGCTTAGAAAATCTTTGAAACCACGGCGCAGTAGAGGAAGACCGCGACTCAGGTGGCGCACGCAAGTGGAAGGGGACCTTAGCGAACTTGGCGTGAGAAACTGGAGGCAGCTGGCTAAAGATCGAACTAACTGGAGACGCTTTTAAGTTGAGGTCCAGGTCCACCTTGGACTGTAGCGCCACTTTAAGTAAATAAGTAACTTTCTCTTAGCCATGAACAATCTCAACCGAGTCTAAGAAATACAACGACTGCTCCAAGCAGCAGTTACACACAATCCATTCTCTCGCAGAATACCGGCGAAAACCTTTCGGCATCAGGAAATCCAATAAAGGACTTCCCCAAGTTAGTTAATAGCGCAAATCTTCCACCGACTTCAGGGGTCCAGACTTGAAGTCTTTAAAAAAAAATTCTTAAACCAACCGACAGCTCATTCCCACCCCTAAGCATTATCCAATTATTTTTACAAACTACGACATCGCCCTGGAGCCCCATTTAATTGATTTCGATAAATGAGAAAAGATTAATTGAATTCCTCCGCAGCAATGCCATGGAGTGGAGGAAACTAATTGGAAACGCGCCCTAAATCCGAAGCCTTCCGTGGAGTATTTTTCCAAGCACTACCCACTCAAAAACTTGCCTCGGCAGATGTAATGATTGCGTAGGGCGTTTCTTGAAACATGGAACTTCCGCTCTCTCCTTCTGTGTACCTTAAGATTTAAGTCTACACCCACACTCGAAGTTTCGATCTAAGAATTGCAACAGGATTTATGAGTTTTTGGTTTCGGTCATCCAGGTTGTCGAAGGAAGGGATGAAAACTTGGCTCGTAAAAATAAATAAGCTGCAGAGCTACCTGAACACAAAACGTGCGCAGTGAAATAAAATCCGGATTACCAGGAGAAACCTAAGATTGACTGTAAAATGCAGTCGCTTCTGCAAGGACGAGTGGGAGTCGCATCTTCCGGTAATCAAACAACAGACGTTGCACTGTAACTCACAAGATTTTCATCATTTTTTTGTTTCACAAAAAGCCGGCGAATGTGTGGAGATTTGATGGGGTTGCCATTTTGAAGAGGGTTACGTCCATGTGTAACGAGAATAATATATTTCTGCAAATGCAACACTCCAAGGTAGAGCAGGACGTGCTGAGTGGTGCACGTTTCCCATAATTCTTTTGGAGTTGAAGTGCATTCTGAAAAATTTAATTTTCCGCTCTGCGACGTTGTATGACAAGGACAAAATCTCCATCCACCTTCCATGCTGCAACGACCTAGTTATTCACGTTCCATTACTATTACTCTTCAACCAGACCACAAATTGTTATGAAATTGAGAAAGTGTCAACGGGGGTACACATTATCTAGCTAAACCACAACGAGAACTTTCTTAAAGGGTTTTGACAGTGTGGCTGGTAGGCACGCCCCTGCGGGCATGTTCGACTGTAAGATGAAGAAAATTTTCAGAAATCGAATAAGACCCAATGCAAACAGTCCGTGGAAGATAAAACTGAAAGGAAGCTGAAACCACTAGGAACCTTGTGTAAAAGGTGAAAGGGATCTCTGAGGGACCTACAATCTATACCGATTTCGAACAGCGAATTAAAAAGCTTTTTCATGACAAATGATGCAAATGAGGCTCACAGTGAACTTATTACTGCGCCACGGGGACTACCGGAATGGACTTGAATTATGTGGGCCTTTTCTTTTCAACGTCCTTGTTAGGTATATCCTTGTAGCTGTGGTGTGGAATTTCTAGTCGGTTTTCGCTAGTGTTGCCTGTCCTGAGTCAATTTTCGAACATAAAGCAGGAACTCATCTCTTAGGCTACGCGTGTAATGATGCGATAAAGCGATGCAAAGCGAGAAGCGTGCGATAAAACTTTACAAACGAATTCTTATCGCTTCACTGTGCGCACGTACATAAAAGTGCATGCAAATAATTTTATCGCACGTTTCTCCCTTCTCGCATCGCATCGCTTTGTCGCATCACTGTAGGCGTAGCCTTAGTCTGCAACAAAGAGATTGTTCCTACTTATAGGAAACACCGTCTTATTAATCTTGTATCACAGAACCTACGTTACTCTTTCGGTCTTAACAATCACCGCCACTCTTCTAACCTTTCTTTACCTAACCATTGAAAATAGGATTGAAGAAGCATAACCGCATTGCATTTGCCAAAACAAGCCAACTTGACTGTGGCGCACAGCTAAATTTCGTTCTCACTTCTACCCTAAAGGCAGTGTTTACTAAATTCGGTCCCAAAGTTGGGACTTAGGATGGCAAACGCCAACAGTGGGAGAGTGCTGAACTCCAGGCTCTTCCATACAAAAGCAGGAAAGCGTTCAACCAAATCAAGCTCATTCGGCTCGACACCCATTAGCAGGCCTACAAGAGCATCCTGAACCTCATCATCATCATCATTTTCCAATGGCCCGCCTATCTACTATGAGGGTTGCGGGTTAAGGGAGCTTAAGTGGACTCTCCACATTTCTTGATCTTCCGCCATCAACTCTTAATCATCAAGGGCTATCCCCATACGGGTAGAGGTGAGATTTCGAACCTGGTCAAACCATCTCATTCTGGGTCTAGTCAGGGGACGGTTACAGAATCTTCCAAACTACGCAGGCTTCTGTTTAATGTCATCTATGTCGAGCATCCTAATGAACCCAAATAGTACTTGGACAGACGAAAAATCTCTGAATCTGCTAATGAACGGACGGAATTGGACGGACTTTTGAAAAATTGTGCCTCTGGGGTTGGCGCGTAAATTTTGCACTATTTTTTTAAGAATGATGTTAAAGAAGTCACTTGACAGCGCGTCGGCTTGTCTGAATCCTTTTTTGACATCTTCGGTGAGATCTTGACTGGCCTTGATGAAGCAGCCTGCCAAACTTACATATTGCACTGCATAGCTCGTCTATATAGATGCTGTCGAATGCGGCCTTAAAATTGATGAAAACTCAGGTCGTTTTGAAGTTCCTGAGTTTTCTCCAAGATCTGCCGCAGTGTGAATATTTGGTCGATGGTGAACTTTCCTGGCCTGAAGCCACACAGATATGGTCCAATCAGGTTGTTGACGATCGGCTTCAATTGTTTACACAACACGGTAGATAGGATCTTGTAACCGATGTTAAGAAGACTGATGCCTCTGTAGTTGGCGCAGTTCAGAGGGTCTCCTTTCTTGAGGATCGGGCAAACAATGCTGAGGTTTCATTCATCGGGCATACTTTCTTCTGACCATATTTTACAGATGAGTTGGTGCATGCTCCTTACCAAGTCATCGCCTGCTGCTTTGAACAGCTTGGCAGCTAGGCCATCAGCTTCTGTTGGGCTCCTGTTGGGCTTAAGCTTCGAAATGGCTTTCTTCACCTCGTCCAGGTCGGGTGGACGGAATTGTTGGTCTTTGTCGTCCAGGTTGAATGGTTCATTCTGCCTGACAGCGGGATTTGATTCGTCGTCGCCGTTAAACAGTCTGCAGAAGTAGTTCTTCCATATCCTCAGCATCGACTGCGATTCTACTACGATGTTCCCTTGTTCATCCTTGCAGGCCTCGGTTCGGGCTCTGTAACCTTGACAGGTTCTTTTTACCCTTTGGTAAAACTTCCGAACCTCATTCCTGCTATAACATCCCTCGATCGCGCGTTTCTCATGCTCTTTCTTTTTCCTCCTGAGAAGCCGGTGTTCGTCTCTCCTCTTCTGCTTGTAAAACTCGCGAGCAGCTCTAGACCTTCTGTGCAGCGCCGTTTTGTATGCCTCTTGTTTCGTTGCATGTCATCAAACCAGGGGTTTCATCGTAGTGGCCGGCATCTCTGACGGCTTTTTGGCAATGTTGCCACTGGTCTTCAATACTTGATGCTGGCGGCATAGGACCTCTTGAGAGATTGAGAGAGACTCGATCGGAAAAGGATCTGGTGATCTCTTGCGATTGCAGCCGTCCGACGTCAAATTTCCTCACAGTATTCCCTTGTCTTGGCGGTGTTCGGGATATCTGCAGTCGTGCCTTGGCTACCATAAGGTAGTGGTCCGAGTCAATGTTGGCTCCTCGGAACGTTCGGACATCCATAATACAGGAGGAGTGCCTTGCGTCGATCGCAATGTGGTCAATCTGGTTGACGGTTGATTGCTCAGGAGATCTCCATGTTCCTTTGTGAATATCGAGATGTGGGAACCGCGTACTAGCTACGACAACGTTCCGCCCCGCAGCAAAGTCGACCAGCCAAAATCCGTTATCGGAGGTGGTGTCGTGTAGGCTGTGCTTTCCGACAGTACTACCAAAGATGCCCTCTCTTCCTAGCTTTGCGTTAAAATCGCCTAGGACAATCTTAATGTCATAGCTAGGGCACTGCTCGTCCAAGAGCTCGTAGAACCTGTCTTTGGTGTCGTCGTCTTTCTCCTCTGTGGGGGCATGCGTGTATATCTGGCTAATGTTGGCGAATGTAGCCTTGATGCGGATTGTCGTGAGGAGTTCGCTTACATACCTGAAGCTTAAGACTTCTTAAGTCTGCCTCCAACGACAAATCCACCTCCAAATAAGCGCTGCTTTTGTTGCCGATAGCAATCGCCGTAATATATGTCGCAGTTTTCCATCCTCTTTTTGCCCGGCCCATCCCATCGCACTTCTTGAATGGCGGTAATGTCTGCTTTGCAGCAGTTTAGGGCCTCCGCTAATTGTTCGGCTGCACGTGGTCTGTTAAGGGACCTAACGTTCCACGTGCAGATCCGAAATTCGTTGTCCTCAGGGAATCCGTTTGTATCCGAGGCTTGTTGTTGCTTCGTAACTACATTTTTTTTTCCGTGACAGGGCAGTTACCCCGGTGCACAACCCCCAACTTGGAGGACCACGTCCATTGTTTTAACCCCTGGGACAAGGGGCCGGTTTAACCGATGTCGGTAACCCACTTCGGGCATGTGAGCGCTGCCGTTGGCCCCTGTAGGGCTCATCCGCCACCATCTCTTTTCCAGGACCCCAACCGATTCCTGGAAATCCTTATTGTCCTCAGCTCCAAATATGTCGAAGTAGCCCAGATAAGGTATTGCTCCCGATCCGGAAGTTATAGACGCCACCGTTGATTCCATCTAGGGAATTCTTCCGCTGTCGTGTTTATAGTGCTGCAATTTTTGTCTTCTGGTCAACACTCGCACTTATAAGTTTAGCAAGTTGAGTCCGGGTGGACAACAACCAGTACCCAGTGGCTACCGAGGGGTTACGAGGAGGTAAAATAAGCACAATTGATGTGTAGTAATAGTTACAACACTGGGCATCGCCAAGTTGATACCAATCAGATCCTACCCTATTACTACAACACCCAGCCACCATCTGAGTATATTGCATCTGGATATTATGGGTTGTTAGGCCTGCACTACATGAGGTTAACCAGAGGTAGGAAGGGTGAATATATATTACACTGAACAGTATGCAATGGAATATTAACTTTTTTCGCGAGTAAGCAGTCATGGGCTAAGCCTCTCCTTATCAGTTCATTAATACATTCGTTTCCAACGACTTTGAGCCGGCCACATAGACTCCAAGTGGTTAAAAATGTCTGCAGAAATCACTTTTACCAACCAGCTCTGTTGTTTCGAAAAGTAAATTTACCGAGGCACACCCAATGCATCGTTGCACCTATAGCTGAAGTCTGTTGTTAGTCCAAAGAAGCTGTCGCCTAAGAAAAATGTTCCGTCAATCACCAGACCATAGCCAGTCAACTTCATATTAATTTTCTACAAATTTTCCATCCAACATCGTTTACCACTTCAAGAACTGTATACACAACTCGGATGAATCGGGGAAGTCCTTCACTCCCATTGACTGATCGGCATTAATTTCAAAAAGTAATTTTAAAGCCTCAATTCCCAGCAACACACATTGACACGTAATTAATTCTGCGCGTTCAAAGGGAGCGTGTACCCGACGTTGGATAGGACATGGCATAGCTCCGATGTAGGCAGCTTCCATGAACCCACCCCACCCTGACTGAACGACGGTGTGCGCTTTAATTATCCTGCTTATCCCTTGATAGTTAATTATGGGAAAAAAGTATGTATGTACACACTGCGAGGGTAATACATCTCGGTTAACTCTCATATTACAACCGGCGGACTAAAATTAATTTACTCTACGGGACAAGGTAAACGTTGTAAGCACCGACCCACTACGACCGCCGTTTGGATGCGTTTGCAATGAAAAAAAAAAAAAAAACCTCTACATCCCACGACAAACATTTGGATTAGATTGTTACTTGGTTGTTTGGTTACTTTTCTGCTTCAGGATCAGGGATGTTTTCCCAATGACCATAAAACACGGTACCCAAGTGAAACAAAAAAAAAAGCGACAACACCCACCGCAACCGACCGAAGGACATGATGTAAAAAAGGGAAAGTGCCAGCCCCGGCGGCCACATAATCTGTAAACACATAAATGTCATGTTTTCCTTTTTTTGTTGTACTGCAAATTGTTTAACTTATTTAGTTTGATGAAATTGTTTTGAAAAAAAAAATGAATCCTTGACCAGGATAATTGAGGTGAAATCGGGGCACAAAAAGGTATGCATTGCCAATCGATACTGGCATAGACTGGCGCGATGGTGGAAAGGATGTTATTTATTTATAAATTTATTTTTTCAGTTTATATTTTCCAACCAGACGCTATTTTAACATGACGGACTTGTCAAAGGATACAAAGGCAGGCTTAGAAGCCGCATAAATAACTTAATAGTTGCGGTAGTTCCTAATTGAAAAAGGACGTATGGATGTGTGTATGTGTAAGAGGAAGTTATATGTAATTAAATTACACTTTGTGTAGACCAACTAATGAGAGTGCAGAGATCAATCGAAGTCAGAAGTGGGTTAAGGGGTTGTCACAAAAGGGTTAACGATGCCTGAAACATGTCATTAGAAACGAATTGACGTTCCGCATTAGGATGAACTTAAATAAATTAAAAAAAGAGTTTGTCGTTGCCTTAGGATTTACAGAATTTATTGTTTACAAAACTGATAGGTGGTCACAAGTCACATAAACTTGTGGTGAAGGATTTAAACGATTCTCTATTGGTTTCGAATGACGATGAGATAAGAAGATGAAGGCAGCATTTTTCCTCCATTTTGAATCACATAAGGTTAGGTAAGGTGGCTGCCTCCTCTCAGACAGGGATACACTTAGACCAGATTGGCCCATACCACAATGAAGAACCGGCCTGCCAGCATCAGGAACCAGAGTATGTAACACAGAGTACATCGAGGACAACCGTAAAGGTATTAACTTAACTAAGAGTTGAACCATTTCGTCTCGAAGATGAAGTTTCTTATCTTCTGAATGTCGAGTTCGACCAGATCATTAAGATCATCGTGCACAGTAGGTGCGTTGTAGTTTCCTCCTCCTCCTCGTCTCTACAGCTTCTACAGAAATCATTGGAGGAGACCCACAGTCTAAGTGTCATCAAGAAATGTGCGGTGAGGACCCTAGTGAACCTCTGTCTTCTTTAAATTCAGGTTTGGCCAGATTCGTTTAGACAAGAGACAAGTGCTGATGTTGTTCCACCTGTGGTTTGCTGGTTTCTTAGCATCTATGTCAAGGAGGAATTAGATCGATTCGATAGGCGCAGGTTGTTTCCCCAGGTTTACGGGAAGATGCCGTCCTGCACCTTCTGTTGCCAGCTCGTCCACTCTGCAGTTGCCCGGAACGTGCCTGTGCCCTGGGCTCCAGCACAGGGTTACGTCGCAACTGTCTGCAATCTCGTTAAGAGATCTGCGACATTGTTTTACCACCCTTGATCGTATTGTCGACGATTCCCAGGCTTTAATAGCTACCTGTCTATCTATGTATAGTACAATAAAGCTACAATCTACCGCGTTTATTGAAAGCCAAGCCGCGGATTGTCGTTATTTCCAGTTGAAACACACTACAGTGATCTGATAATCGCGTGGTAATGGCTTTGGAGATCCGTATGTGAACATTTCTAGCGCGAAATCGCTCAAAACTGTACCAGACTCTCAAGAGATTCTGCTAGGAATCCGTTGTACCTGACTTTGAAGTCAATGTAGGGGACAACATAGTCCGTTTTACTAGGAATAGTATGATTGCCTTTGACGATCCTAAAGTGGCTCATTGCTGTGCTTATCAGCTGGAGGATTCTTTAAACTTAATGCTGCTTTGACTTCCATCAGTTTCCCAAAGATACCAGCAGGAGGGAAATGGAGCATTACCTCCAGTGCAGCAGTAGGGATTGTTCTCAAGGCACCCGTTATGCAGATGCATGGTCCCCTAAGTACATTTTCAAGCAGGCTACTGTTGCTTTTCTTGTCCAGTGCTGTCCACCAGACCAATACTCCGTACATAAGGAGTACGAATGGAAAATTGCCTTAAACTCGGAAATATGTAGTTGCTCGGTACACAAAATCGGTTTTATACCCTGGTCGTTGGACCGATCCCCAACAATGGTTTGATGGCCAGTTTCGGAGAAAAGGATAAACGTAAGAAACGATTGAAAAAGTTTAACGCTTGGCATGTATAGAACTTCTCCAACTGCTGCCCACTGAAACTAACTAGAACCCTCGAATAGCCGGGGAGACGGAAAGACATGATCAAGTTGAACCCTTAGTACCGTCGATATAGAAGTGAACGGAGTTTGATGTCCGGAAGTTGAGGTTAAAGTTGAACTTAGACGGTGGGTAGTCGGTGTTGTTCGGGATGAATGTTAAGAAATTCAAGATCGAGGAGTAGCCTGGAGGGTTCTTTGACCATTGAGAGGAGGCCTTCAATCTGAGGTCTGCGCTAGCAGCTGACTGCTTTCCAAAAATATCCAAGGGAAGCAGATGTAGGAGCACTCTGAGTGCCGCGGATGGGGTGGTTCTTAGTGCTTCCCATGTTGATCCTTCCACTTTTCCCAATCGTTAAGCCGACACCATAAGCACAATCTTTCAGAAGTCTGTGCAGGGTCCTGCGTACGCGATGATGTTGATATCATCGGCAGAACTCAGTGAGCTTTAACCGGTGCGTTCGCGAGTATAGGGACGAAAGCGGCCAAAATTGGTTGAGTGGTGAAGAAGGAGATAACCAAGCATTTTTCTGTGAACTAGAAGGAGTACCCAACGTAGACGAATCGCGCAGGAAGTCACAGTGAAACGCGTTGAAGCATTAATTCTGCTGAAGGCGGGTGGTCGTTTCGAGCGAATAACTCTTCTTTGTTGCTTACTTTAGAGGAGGAGATTAAACCACAAATAATACTTGGTACTCTCTCTCACAAAGATCCACTTCAAAAACAGAACATGAAGTGGAACCACCTTTGCTTTGGTGGACAATCGCACTTGGTTCCTTGAACCTTTTCCCATGCAAACCTTGACAATAATTTGTGGAACGTCGAACAACTTTAATAATTGCTGTATTCTTTCCTTCGTTGGAAGCAATTCTTACAAACCGAAAGCATATGTGTGTTTATGACGGCCTTCTAGGAAGCATCGATTCCCAAGTGAATAACAACGCAATTGAATTAAATTGGACCTCAAAATGTTTCGATCTAAAAATATCCCGCAAAGAATGAACTTATTGAGGAGAATATATCGCACAATCACAATAGGCCGGCGCCTCTCCCCTCCACAATTCGATTGAATTTAATCCACAAGAGGAGATATTTCCGTTGCGAAAACAACTTCAAAAAAAAAAAAAATGAGAAAAACTTTCACATGGTCGTAGGAAAATTGAAAGGACGAAAGCATAACGAATTCCATCAATAACTTCATCAGTACTCCATGCACACAGGAGTGCCATTCCCTGAATAGGCGATAGAGGCTTTCGTGTGTTTATCCTTGATGTACGCAGTAACAAAATCCAGTACACAATTGAGTCTGACAATTCAGTCGATAAGCGAACAGGAAATTTGAGCTGACAGAAAAGACGATCCGATAAAACTGACAACAAAAGGTCTACCGACAAGGATTAGAGTCGTTTAAATGGATTTTAAAAGCCGCGATTGTCAAGGAAGTGCTGTAGAATGAGGAGGGACCTATTTTGATGGAGAACTGGGCAAAATGCAAAGACTCGACGCAGTCAACTCGATACGCCGCCCTTAACTAAACACTTCGAGGTATAAGCGATGAAAAGGCGTTTTTTTTTATTCTCCGACAGCTTGACTCCAGGCTGGAAAGCCAATACTCTTGAACGCGTAGCGCTTTACTGCTGCAGGAAATCCATTGGTAAAAAATGGGGCCTGCAACCTCGTACCACGCCCTGGCTGTACATGTCCGTTATCAGACCTATACAAGATGGTCAGGTACCGATTAGGACTTCTTGGGTTTTCCCAACAATCTGACGAAGTGTGAACATTTTGTCGATGCGTTCTTTCCTGGCCTGAAACTGAACCGGGCTTATCAGATTGTTAGCGCAAGGCTTTAAGAGAACGCAGAATACAGAAGACAAGAAGATAAGGGGAGATGTTGCTTAGGATCTACATACATGCTCCAGCACGCTTATTTTATTTAGTGGCACCAGCATATCTATCAATCTACATGCTTCAGGGTTCTTGTTGATCTACATGGTTCAGTACGCTTATGAATTTATTCGCTCCAGCATGCTTTAGTATATCTAAATCGTCTTGTCCTGTGATCTTCTGATGTTGGTGAGGGGGAGACATGTCCAGAGGAAGTGCGCAGGCCCTGCAGAAATCGTTACATGCTATACCAAAGCGTTGACCATGTCTGGCTAGGATGCAGTGCCGTCCGTAAAGACAGAAAAGATACAATAGAAATAGACTCATTGAGAAGGACATTGTGCTGGTTTCTCTCAGTCTTAGGGCCGCGTTAGTGACCTGCTGTGTGCCATAGATATCTATTGGCAATAAATGGAGCAAGCGCAGTTGTAGGATAAGTTATCACCGCACCAGTAATACTGAGGCAAACGTGCTGCGCTAAATTGCTCTTAATGGCGAATGCTTCAGTTTATTTTCCAGACATGAATATGAGTAGACCCGGATATAATGACTTGAGAAGTAGGTTCCATTGATTACTGAACCATTAAGGTCTGATCTGGAGGAGACCGCTTTTGATGTTCTGGTTATTAAATCCAAGTCCAGAACCCCAAAAATCGTGATCACGTGATGTTCTCAGTTTACATGTTTTACTTCCTTCTATGGCCCCCCGTGAAACATCGAGGTTAGTAGCTTCCTACGCTTCATAAGAAGCTCCAATTGGTTTCAATGAGTAGGCAGAAGATCGTGGTGGTATCACAACGGACTCCTCATGGGTATAAGTGTGTTGGCTTTAGCTGGCACTGGCAGCCACTTCAACCTAATCTAACCTAACCTGTGACCCCCCCCTACTGAAGAAATTAGAAAGAGGGACAAATTTACTTCTAAAAGATTTTATCCCACGAAGTGACACCACCAAGTTCCATCCTGATGTACTGACCCATCTGCCAAGTTCCGAATCGTAGTGAAGACCACTTGTGGTGATGTCTCACCAGGCGATAAGTGAATGGATCCATGTCTACCACTGAATGCATTCTTCCTGTACTGCTGTACAATTGTTTCTTTATCCTTGAAAAATAAGTAAGCCGTGTTCGAGATTCGTTGATATTTCATGTTTGCTGTTGATATTTCACTTGAACTCTCTGGAGAGACACACACTCTTTATTTTAAATGTCCACAATCTACGAGGAAGCAAAAAAAGGCAAACGCCCACTCATTTAACTATATAACTCCCTCATCCTCTATCCACGTACCCCCGGAGGAGATGATTAGAAAATGCGGATGAAGGCAAACTTTCGCAATCCAAAACAAATTAAGTTTACGTCAGTACCCACGACTACGTCAACGCTGAGTGAATTCGTCCTTTAATTGCGAAAGTTTGTTGCGAAAATTTATCGGGATACAAAAATAACAAGCGGGACAATGCGTCCCACGAAGGACATTAAATTGAGGAGTGTTGTGTGGATTTTTTTTTCGTTTTTTTTTTTTAACTTAATTTGCTGCTTCCTTTCGAAGAGCCATTTTCCTTAAACGGATTTATCAGTTTAGAGAACTGTTTAGCCCAGGGTAGGTTTGAGTTGATGACTACAAATTGGCTTTGCTTAAGTTTTGGAATATCCAAGAGTGGAAGGGCAGTGACCTTTAGTGAAAGGGCTGTGTCAACAAGTGTTTTTCCAAAGTGAATCTAGGTGTTATTTTCAGTTTGGGGGATGGCGGTGGGTAAATGATCCGAAGATAGCGTTGAAGAGTTGCTGTGAAAAGGTGGTTTTTTCACCAACAATTTTAAATGGCTCTAACGTTCCTGGGAAGCATACATTGGTTTTAGTCGAAAGGCACAGATTGGCCTAAGTGTGCCCAATCTATCTTTAATCCGCTCTGCATCGGCCTTAATTGGAGCATTTTAGACAATCTCTGATGTCAAAACTGGTAAGAGTAGCAGGCTTTCTTTTTCACTAAAATGTGTAAGATGCCATAGAAGTTAGTCTTGCATCGATCACGATCGATCACTAATTGAGCTATTGCCCGCTAAAGTTACTTCTAAGAATAATGTTGCTCTCACAATCACAGAGATGTCTTTCGCAGGTCGTACGATCTAGGTCTCCTGAGGCATTGGACGGCAAAACACTATAAAGGCATGGTGCCAATCCCGAGCCTGCGGTACTCGTCCTAGCCTACTTTAGCTATATGTACCACCCTATTCATCATATCGCATTCACTGAAGTGTTGTCCACTTTGTGGCGGGGATATCCGCTTTCTAGCGATTCGAGGTCTTTGCGAGCTTATCGACTGCATGCGTCATGTTCTCAAAAGTTTGTCGTAGATGGTGTTAAGTTAGGTAAATGGTTTCCTTGTCACATTCGCCACTGCTCACTTAGACCAGCAATAGGGTCCACTGTGCCCATCTTCTGATGTTACGCCGGGAACCTGTAACAATAAACGGATCAGCTGATTTAGAACCACCCAGACAAGGATATGAATCTCAGCAGGTCCTTCAGTTCGATGTAACGCAAGTGCTCCACTTCTGTGAAGAAGTAACTGCCAAGAGTTCTCATTCTTCTACCGACGAGGGCAGGACATTCACACAGCAGGTGACGGACAGATTTGATCTGCAATAGTCGTTGTGATGTATACCGAGGCGCTATCGTTGAAACTATCCTCGCTTCGCTCCGATTCAGACAGAGATATTCTCTTATTGTAACCCGTCCATATGTCTTAGCCATTCTACATCAGTTTAGCTGGATCCAAGCTGAGGCATCTAGCGCTGCTCCCCTTCGTGCAAGTTAGTCAGCCCTTTCGTTGCCTGGGATATTCATATGCCCTGGTACCCAACAGAGGGTCACTGTATTGACTCTCGATATCTCCTGTAGATGTTTTCTGCAGATTCCTACAAGCCTTGATCTAGTCATCCCGGACTCCAGAGCTTAAACGGATGTCTAGCTGTTGATGTAGACCCTAATTGTCCCTCCGGGGATATCTTTCTCGCGGATAGTTTTCGAAGCCTTGATGATGGCTGTGATTTCGGCTTGGAAGACACTGCAGTTGTCGTTTATTCAAAAGGATCGGTTAATTGCTAGGGCCTTGCAGTAGACCCCGGCACCTGTACCAATGTCCATCTTAGAACGATCGCTGTAGAAGGCCAGTTCATTTCATTAGTAACTTTGCGGTTCCTCCAGTCCTCTCCAAACAAATGCCAGGGTCTGGATCATATGATCTGTTTCTGTCGTTCATAGGGAGCTGATGTCCACTATTGTCCTTCCCAGAATCTCAAAGCAGTTTTAGTTGCCGTGTTGCTGCAGTACAGATCCAGAGGAAAGAAACTTAGCATGGCTTCCATTGCCGCTGTTTGTGTTGTTCTCATTGATTCTCAGGATTCTTATACAGGCTGTCCTCTGTATTTTAGTGAGATTTAAAACTTATATTGGTTCTCAAGCTTCTTCCGCCAGATTTGTGAGCCATGGTACTCAGAACCGATGTTTTCCGTCCAATTTAGTTTGGAATCAAGAATAATACCCAGGTAACGTGCTGATGGCGAAAGTTTAAGTTCAACACCCCCGATCTTCGGAGATTTGAAGCAAGGAATTAGCACCATCTCTGTCTTTGTAGGGTCCACTCCCAGCACTTTGTTGCCTGGCCCAAGTATTGACCAGTAGTAGCGCATATTGTGTTCCAAGTCTAATTTTTTAATTAAATTCATTACTGAACGTCAGACCGAAGTATTATTCGGCAGCTGAAAGACTGTTTCCTTAGAATCGATTGTCCAAAGGTCGGAATTGATCTTCTGCTTATAAAGAGAACCAATTGCTCGAAATGCTCTGAAACTCTTTGCAAACCTTAAGAATTACAACACCTACATACGCTATTCCTTCCACCTTCAGTTGGAACTCGTTCAGTGCCAGACGGGTTCTGATAGCACCCTTCCTTATGGAGTATCCCTTGTGGCTGCCTGTATCTCCCCAATCGCTGATGTTAGTTAGTCTAGCAAAAAGTCCTCACGATTCCAGACAGAAGTGGTCCCGCATAGAGAAACACCTACATCACATGAATCCTGTTCCTAATCCACTTTCTACACTCGAAAGTAACGAAAAGCCCCACCACAGCACAATTAAGTTTGTAGCTCTCCATCGGTGGTCCCTTGGCGACAAATCTGTCGCCTTAACAAATATTTGCTTTGTGTTCTCTCCTGGGACATGTCCTTCTCCCACTCAAATGACGTCATTCATTTTTCAAGTTCATCCCGAAAGGGAAATCTCCTTCCAGATAATTTGTCGCGAACTTAGTTACCGTTACCCTCGAATTTTCCACGATTAAAGTCGTTCAGCTCCTTCACACACAGAGAAACATCCACCACCACCAGGCCACAAGGAGCTCATGTGAGGCCAGTAAATCAATTACAAAATCTTTTCTACAGGGTGGATGCATATCACATCTGGAGCGTCCTGAAATGGAGCCGAATTTAACTCAATTTTCGGTGCCGGAGGACCCGGCCATCGCAGTACCGGCACCAGTTTAACACCATTATTTCATCAAGCGGAACGGTGAGTGGGCGTCTCGCCCTGCTTCTTGTGGTGCGTTGTGATATCGGTCGGAACTTTGGATGGCTTGCAGGGAGGTAAGCAGGTTAAAAACGGGCTCTAGGTACCGACTTTCGTGAATCTCTCACTTTTTTTTTTTAAATGGATTTGCAAAATGATTTAATTAAGCGCAGTCGAAGGATGTGGGATCCGAGAGAGCTAGGATATGTTCATTCTGGATGGAAGTCAGTTCCTATGGAGCGTGTGTATGTGATTGGATTTACGTAATCTTAACACTACTTCGGGGGTGTTGAAGCATGAAAAGAGTTGCTGAGGATTAGGTTGGAATGGAGTGATTCCGTTCGAAAATCGACTTGGAAAATGTGATAATGAAGTTCTGTGAGTTTTCCAGTCGATAAAACCTCTCGAGGAGCAGTGGCGCAACCGAAGCAGCGGAGTAGATGTATGTAGATCAATTTTGTCATGATGTCCCCACGGACAAATTTATCTGGTTCCGCCACTGACTACGAAGGCGGTTGCAGGGGGATAAATAGTCTCAGCAAATCCATTGAAAGGCCCGCAATCGAGATTGAAAAGTTTCGAAAATCATTTTAAGCTATTAAAACTTTTTTGGGTTGACGAAGGTGCAAATTATGCAAAAAAAAAGGAAGAAAAGGAATGAGGGGTCGTTGGAAGGTTGATAAATGGTTTTTTGGTTTTCCTCTAATCGTGGATGATGGAGCGATGAGAAGGAAGAAGGTCGCTCTACCTCTGAAATTTTGTCAATTACCCGGTGAGAGGACTCTGTAGGACAATGATTTGAAGTTCGCTTCAGTTTGAATGCTCCGCTGGATAATCGAAGAGACATGTCGAAGTTATCCTTGACCTATTTGCTTTTATATTTCTCAATACACATGTACTTTTGGAAAAAATTCCTAACAAATGTTTTTGTTTTCCCTTTTCAGATTCGATTTGGACTTAACATAGGCAAACATGGGTAAGCATTACAAGAGATTTCCTACTGTTTATCAATATTTGGAATTTAGGGGGAAACAGATTGGATTAGGTGACCAATCGGATGTTGGTAGTCTGAATGAGGTTACCACGACTGCCAATACAAGAACTAATACATAAACATAGACAAGTGAAGGATTTTCTTCACATATGTCCTGTTTTCCCTTGTGGGTCCTGTGGTCTCTACTACGACTCCACGCTATCGTAGACGGTTCGTGGCACAATATCGCACTTCTCTTCAACTCTTCTTCGCACGAATGGAAGGGGCCTACAATTTATTGCCGACTATGAACGGCGAATTGAGAAGCTCCCTGATCCCCTAAGTTTTGGTTTCTAAGATGCTTTTTCTATTGCTTCACAGGATTTCAAAATCCTTGCTTCCTGTATAAGGTTTCAATTTGGCGTCCAATTCAAATGCTTTTTTCAGGCCGCGTCGAAGTGGCCTCCTTCCCTCAGAATTGTCATATGATAACCACACCAAATTGGCCGCCACACAAAATTGTAAACTTTCCATTATTCTGCATACGCACATACATAAACTCCTTCACGTACATAAATTCCTTTTCGTATGTCAAACAATGCCTTCATCACAAAAGCGAAATTCGTTGACTGTGACGTCAACATCCTGTCAAGTTACGGTATGATAATTACAATTCCTGGAACGTATTACTATCCGATTCCTGTTTTGTAACCGAATCACAAAAGCCAACCGCAACCATGGCTACGGAAAATTACCTAATACGAATGAACTTCGAAGGTCCTTCTTCCAAGTCATGTTCATCCAACATCTGACAGCGTGTCGTCTTCGCAAAAGAATCGCATTACTCATCAAAGGAACAATTACGGTCGCTTAAACGTTTCCATTAGAATTCTTCACAAAACCAAAAATGCCCTTGACGTCATGCGAGCATTATTACGTAGGTAACCACGAAATTTGGAAAGATTGTGAAACCACGTCTGTTGATGACGTAAAGTGCTACCACCAGAATTCCACGAATTGTGACAAAATAAATTCGAGGAAATTTGATTATTTTTAGACTGGAACTGGTTGACCTTACTACGAATTAAAAAACAGGATGAAACTTATGAAGTTGGAAGGTACATGTAGGCGAATGGGGTAGGGAAGATCCTTTTGTTATGAGTTTTTTGATGAATTTCAACACGTACTAAGCTCTTTTGGCATATTTTTGTTTACACTCTTAGGCTGTAAGGCCGAAAATCCTAGTGGGTATGTGTCAGCTTCTCCCAACGAGTATTTACGAAAGCCTGTAAAAGTTTTTATAGTCATTTACCTAAAGATGCAGAAGTTGGGGGTCCTTATAGGCAGATTCACGCATAGCATAGTGTCAAATTTAGAATTTTGTAGAAAGAGCACTGCATAGTCTACAACCTAAGGAAGCTCTTTTTTGACATCTCTTGTTAGATCTCGACATTTGTAGAGGAAGCGAACGAGGAGGAAGAGGAGTTATGAAGAAGCTCGATACATCAATCCACATCCATATTTTCCATATTAATATTCTAAATCCGAAAGTGTCTCTGTCTGCTACGTTTTCACGGCTAAACCGCTGAACCGATTTTGATGAAATTTAGTACTAAAATAGCTAAGGCTAAGAACATAGGCTAAACGTTTTCAAAATCCTCCCACTGCCACGCCCATTTTTGGAAAAACTCACGTTTTTCAGTAATTTTACAAGGAACTTGAAAAAACTTATTTAAGCAAACGTGTAGATATTCATTTACTCTACATATAATCCTTACATTATGTACACCCACGCCTAATTTCTATGGGCTCTTTCCTTAAAATAACTATTTTTTGTCGATTTCCTTGGAATATCAGTTCTTACGAACACTGACTCAAAATCCCTTGGACCTAGAAAGCTGAAATTTTACACAGAGGTTCCCTTTATGATGTATACAAGGAATAAGGAAGAACATTTTGAAATTCGGCTTCTACAGGGTGTTCAAGTTTGTATGAAAAATATTTAAATTGGATTTTGGAATTGAAATTTGATGGATATATTCTAGAACAGAAATAATTAAACACGTGTTTTTCAAGTCATCCATTTGATAGCCTAACGTCAAAATCCTGTCCTTGAGAGTTAACATACATTCATGTCCATTTTTATCGTGACTTGAGGGCAGAGGAATTTTCTAATTTATTTCTTGATATTGGTGATGGATAGAGTAGGGGAGAATAAATATACCAAGTAACCCTTCCGATGTTATAGGAGATATGATTAGATTGACTGGGAGAAAATAATGTACCTTAACCAACCTTCATCAGTTTGGGGCTCATGGCTGAGCTATTTCAGAGCTATTTTCACTCAAATAAACGTCTCAGTCAACAGCTTCAACAATTTTCTGCTGGAGAAGTTGTCAACAGAGAATATAAAATATGGAAATGTAACTCGCGGATGCTGTATATTAGCCTGTAGAGTTATTGCACACTTTCGATCCACCAGAAAACCCACCCCACATCCTCAACCTCAAAGTTGTTGCCCAATCTTAACCTTGTAAAACTGTGCAAGTGACAGGTCTTCGTCTCCCGCATTTCTCTGATACCATCAGACTACCACTTTGAGTTCAAACGTCTCCAATTTTCCGTTGAGGTTCGATACGCCATGTGGATAATGTAGATCTAAGGAGTGACTGCTTCCTCGCCATCCTCGAGCCAGAAAGAAAAAGCAGGAATGATGTTTACAGGGACGCCTTAAAGAATTAATATGAGGAATTGAGAGTATATACTTACTTACCAATGTCTTGAAATCTGGGGAAGAATATAAAGTATAATGTGATGTCTACCACGTGGACGTAGTAGCGGGTATCATCTAGTTCAGTTCATAAATGGACGATGTGGTGCCAGTTTCTCAAAAGTATCAAGTTTATTAAACTCATATCTATCTTGGGTTCATGCAGTGTCTTCCAGGTGAATTGTTAGAAATCCAACTATAACCCAGTAGAAGACAGTGTTTTGTTGAGTCTCCAGAGAACAATATAGTGAGGAGCTTGTTTCGTTTGGCTATCGGTCCAACGTCACTCCTCTTAATGTTTTGGTTCCCTGAAACATAGGAGGACCCTTCTGGTGGTACAAGTTTAACTTTCTCTAACGAAGCAAAATACCTGGATCTATATTTGGATCTTAATTGTTTACATTAAGATTTTTGATCTTTTTTTGATCGCTTTAAGTTGGGAGATGCTAGATGTCCTGATTATTGTCAGCCATGAGTGATAGAGCACACTAAAGGTTTATTCTACCACGCACAATCTGTTAAAACTGAAACCAGCAGCGCATACCAAACAGGGCTGAAGCTTCCCGATAAGTTGAATTTGAACCTTAAATCTTTATTGTCACAACGATTGACTGTAAGTAGGTATGTAGTTACTCATAATTAAATTAACATTCATTGGGGCACCTATTAACACAGATTCCAAATCCTGTCAAGGATATTAACCACCACAACATCTTAATGTAAACAGCCTCAGTATAATTATCGCATCTCGTTAACTCATTCAATTTCCAGAATTTTCCGTTCCGTTTAATATCTTTTGCCTCGTGTTGTTCGCAGTAAAATGTCCTTTGTAGGAGTCTCGAACTCAATGTGCATGCAAATGGTGGTAATTTCCTTCACAAAGGCACCATTCCGACTAAATTGCTTGGATAGTCAGCCTGTGAAACACGCATTTTCTTTATTTTGCTTATAAATGACTCAAAGGGGTAGGGATAGTCCTTAAATATTAAACTTCAATGCAGCAATGATGTGAGATTTGATAGAATTTAAAGGATTTGACATGCGCAATGTAGGAGGGAGGAAGCCTAGACTAATTGCTGCTTGAACTTTCACGTGACGGACAGCAGGTGATAGTAGTACATTGAGAGAGGATTGAACTTCAATCCGAGCCTGGAAGGTCGATGACGGAAATGCTAGATGAAGAGCGTTACGACAAAAATTCAATCATCTGCCAGAAACCAAACTGGAACTATGAACTTGACACTGAACAGGAAGATAAATCGTCGTAGTAAGCTAAAACAATCACAATGCTCCAAGGAGGCTGCGAATGCTTATACGCTTACCCACTTCACTGGCAAATTGAGTGCTTTAGATGGTATCAGCCTACAACCTTCTATCCCCGTCGACTCCTAAAATGTGGTTAACGCGTTAAAAGAATTACGCTGTGGTAACCACATGAAACACCACATTTTACAAGAATCAACACCAACATTAGGAGTGACGTACAAAGTGTATAGACCTTCCACGGCAGTGGGACGAGGAGGCCCTAACCAAAGATAAGTACAAACAACAGGCTAAAGTAAACAAAAGTAAATCTTTCCGCACAGTGTGGATAAGTAGCACGAGGCGAAAACTTTTTTAAATTGATTCAACAGATCGGTATCACTGTGTCGAAATGTACGACAGTCAACATGGGGAGTGGGGGGAAATTGCAAATTGTTTTTGAATTTGAAACGGTGTTTTGCGCGATTCCATTAAAAATATTAAGTGAGACTTTGAGCGACGTCACTCCTCCACTGACAACTTGTCCGGAGCTGAATCCTTGTGGTGTTGACTTCACCTTGTCGAAGAGTCTAAATGCATCGCTGGTTATAGACTGCAAGGGTTAACCAAGACCGAGTTGTTCCTCTTGCAGCAAATCTGACAGTCAGCTGTGCACTTCTTGATTTCGCTTTCCCTGGTCCTGAGACTGCGTCACGTTTGCTTTTGTACTTTTTCACCTTTTCATACCTAAAACTAATCCGCACTTAACCCTTAACGTGCTTTCTTCTTTCATTGGTCTTTCCAAGGCACAGGTTCGTCAGGCACCCAAGACATGCCATATGTAGGTAGTTCGCAAAGGTTTAGTTTAGGCTAGTTAGGGTAATGACGGGGCCTTTTTTTCATATATTTTTCTGAGGTACAGGCATAAAATCTTGGACTGCCCTTTTCATTGTCGTACTCAGGTCTTTTGCCATCCGACCAAGTAGGTACTGTTGACTCTTAGATTCCCATCTTAGACCCCTATGCCTATGGATATGCAAAAAATCACAAATCACAGCAGACGAGCGTAAGAGACTTGTCAGTCTCACATTAAGCAGCACCCTCGGCAGCAAAGATGTGAGGTAAAATCCCACTAAGAGGAAAGAATGACATCACAGAGTGTAAATGCAATGCGGCAGATCTCTTAATAAAATTGCAGACAGGTGCGACGTAATCCTGTGGTGGATCCCAGGATACATGGACGTTCCAGGCAACTGCAGAACGGACGAGCTAGCGATAGAAGACGGAGCACGGCATTTCCCAGAAAACCTGAGGAAACCACCTGCGTCTATCGATTCGTCCAATTTCTTCCTTGACACCAAGAAATTGGCAAACCACAGATGGAACAGCATCAGCACTTGTGTCCTGTCAAAGCAAATCTGGCCGAACCTGGATTTAAAGAAGACGGAGCTACTTTTATCAACTAACCGGAAAAAACTTGTGTCGACTTGTTGGGGTCCTCACTGGACATTTCTTGATGGTAGACATGCACTCAAACTGTGGGTCTCCTCAAATGATTTCTGTAAAAGCAACAGAGACGAGAAGGAGGAGAAAACTACAACGCACCTACAGTGCACGTGCCCTGTCCTTGCGACGCTAACGAGGAAAACTTCTACTTCTACGATGATCTTAACGATCTGGTCGAAATCGATATCCAGAATATAAGAAACTTTATCTCTGGGACAGAATAGTTCAACTCTTAGAGTTAATACCGTTACCCATCTCGATGTACTCTGTGTTACATAGTATGGTTCTTGGTGGTGGTAAGCCGGCTCTTCATCGTGGTGTCACAATGGGCCGATCTAGTCTAAGTGTATCCCTGTCTGAGCGAGGGCAGCCACCTAACCTAACCTAAACTACCCCCAACCAGAACACACAAAATCGAGAAAGCAACAAAAAGGTTTGACAACGTGACTGATGACAGTATCACAAACGAGCTGTTGGCTGAAGCTCCAAATAACACAAACTGTGGAGTCTTTTATGGGAAGGCTGAACTTTTATATGCAACGACAAGGCATCAACATGATAGTCTTTCTCCACAGGGCCTGCCGCAGGCCTAATTAAGAGAAGCGAGTCCTGTTAGCCAGATATTTGACCACCGGTATGCAGTGGTCGCCGTGCAGTGGTTTGTACGTTGGACTGCTGACCGAGTGACGTGGTTTCAAACCCCAGCCATATCCACCGAACATTTTTCCCGGCACCACCTCTCGTCGGGACATGGCAAACCTCCTGGAGTATAATCTGTCATAAAGGAGCTTCTCAATTCGCGAGCTTTCGCGCCAGCTATTTATTTTCTATCCAATGTGGAACAATCTTAAGTTTGTCGACTTCTTTGTTTTTCCATTCTGTCGGTCAATGAATCTGATAGGATTACAATGAAGTCTCCCTTAGGCGGACAACGACGGTGTCAAAATGTTCACCCGCCCAAGATGGAGAAGAAATGTTTAATGTTTTTTGCGTTTGTTTGGGAAAATAAATCCGTTTACGCTATTTTAGGCTGTCCACCAAAGACAGCTGTCCTCAATGGGAGATTTTACTGTACTAGAAACTAGTAGTGTGAACTTTTAGACTAAATTTTATGAAGCAATGGTTTCTGAGTTTCTTTCCACTGTCCAGTGGAGTGAAGTCCTTATAATCACAAGCAGAGAGTACATACAATCAAATTTAGCTCATCTAGGACGCATTGTCCTCGTCCTTTTACATTTTCGTTGCTCATCCTTTTCGATTTCAAAACCAACAAAGCGCACGTTTGCCCAATCAGCATCCATAGAAACGCGTCCAATTGAAGTGGCCAACATTCTCTGGAATCGGTTGATTGTTTAATTTAAAAATAAATATCGATCGCATACGAGTGCAGTGCAGTTGTACATTCAAGTGCCGTAATTATTTGCACGACCACAATGATAAACGGCTTTCGCAACTGAACCTAATTGTAAACGAGTTTTGTTATTTTCATTGGAATGTCCAGATGATTTAGTACGAGTTCCCACAAATGTCCGTGGTGCAGTCCACATGCCACCCCGAAACATCCTCCAAAAATCCCCTGTGCAACTCCCTGGGAATATCGATCAAATCTCATTCGGAAAATTCACTTATCGATGGATAAATGAAATCCACTGCAGCTAATAGGTGGAGGTAGATGTGCATAACACCCGCAGGGATACCACCGTGCATATTCAAGGTAGCTACGATGTCGAGAACTTATTTTGCGTGGGTAGCTCCGCACTCGACGAGGGGTGCATGTAGAGTGTTCCATCATCATCATCATGTTCATCATCACGCATCGAGTTCAGTGTTTATATGAAAAGTTCCCCGAGTCCATTCGGAAAGCAATCAAATAACCCGTCAAGTGTGTATACCTTTGCAGCAGGAAAAGTAATTCCAAGGACTTCGGGGGAAAAAATATCACTTGAAATTTCCTGAAAACAACATCAATTCTCCCAACTCCGTATCAGTGTCAAATAGAATTGGAATTGTATTAACATTTCCGTTTAGTTTGCAAAAGTTTCTCCCGTTCGGTGTACACGTATCTATTGTGTTCTGCTTAATTAGATGTCCTGTCACAGGCGTTGTTCGTTAGTGGTACAATGTGTCCGGGGGACAAAGGATGTGTTTGGATGCGTACAAGTGCTTAAAGTCCAATCGTCATTGCTCGATAATTCATTTCCGTTTGACATTTAGTGGAAAGCTGCATTACTATACAGAAAAAAAGGACTCGGATGGTGTGTGAATTGAGCCGGGGGTCCTTTTTCGTTGCTAACACGACTCTTCGGTTGGGAGAACTGTTGGGTAGAACATGTGGGCGGTGTTGTTTATGCTTCAAGTGGCGAGGGGTTTTAAGAGCCGACCTCTCCCACACCCAGTACCCAGACACCAGATGAATTGGTAAAAAATAGATTTGCGTTTTCCAAATTGAAGAAAACCAATTTACAAATTAAATTCTACTAGCTAAGGTGTAGCCCACACTTTCATCGTCTCGATGGTGTTTAGTGGGCGGCTCGAGAGGAAGACGGTGTTCAAAGTCTCGTGGGGAGTATGTTAATTTTTTTTTTTTGCGAAATCATTCACCACCGTCGTGTCGAGTTTTATTGAGCACAACGTCCATAAGGGGGGGGAGAAAACGCAGGTGGTGCCCACTGAGCTATGAATATGAGCTAGACGGGAGTTTGCAAAGAAACGCTCACCAAGAATTGACAAGAGATTTAAAGATTCACTTGCCGACTCTGAAAGTGTATACATATGTAGAACGAATGATGAAACTAAAAGACGGAGGAAGGATGCTGAAGACCACAAAATTTACAATTGGAGCCGCTGAGGGAACATCAAGTTTCATCAATTACTCTTTGCGTGAGCAGCGATAGATTTGGTACAAGCTATGGTGCCAGTACCCAAGCACCCTTAGTGAACTTCTTCAAAACAAGATGGGCAGCTAAAAGCAGTCTGAGGTCAACCCTGGAAAGACCGAACTAGTAAGGGTGAAGAACCAGGAAGTACGAAATTCTTTCAATAGACTTCTGGATAGCTCATCTCTCATAGAGATGCCAGAACATTTTAACATTCACCTATGTTGGGTACCCGGTCATAGGGACATTCCAGGGAACTGTAAGGCCGATGAATTTGCCAAACGTGGTACTACTCTGGACATCCTTCCAGAACGAAGTTATCTAAACGTTCCACTCCATACATGTAAACTTCTCTTAGAGTACGACACGATCAGTAACACAAACCAAAAATGGAGGAATTGGTCATTGTCCCATTGGCCTTCATCCCAGAAGCATGGATCTGTTCTCAAACGACTTGTGCAGAAGCTGCAGGGACGAAGAGAAGGAAGTAACGATCCTCTATTTCCTCTGCACCTGTTGTGCCCTAAACCAAAGAAGGAAGCTCTATCTAGGAGCCTATCACTTCGATAACTTGGGTGAACTATCACATACTGATGTCAAAAGTATCCTCAGTTTCATCAGGAGCTCCAAATGGTTTCAATAGAGTGAGTGGTGTTTTTCAAGTGGTATCACAAAAGGCCTTTTAGGGCCACCCTACCTACTTACCAACCTAGGGCGCCAGTAATATCCTTTGAAGTCTGTCTGTTGTTAAGTAGAGGAAATGTTCTAGTCCTTGTCTAAGTCTCATCATCCTTCCCTTACGGATTGTGCGAATCCTAGTAACTTCTATTCCCATGTAGATGCAGAGTTGACAGGTATAGTAGCACTACGAAATGTGTCCTCAAGTCGATGTAATACTCCAGTTAGAGCACCTTCTCCAACCCAATTGCTTAGAAAGTGTACTAGTGTTTCCTCAAGATACTTCCAGGATCTTTAGTGACCATATTGTTCTACATTCCATTTCGTAAAATACTTCTTGAGCTTGTCCTGATGTCAGTTCAACCATTAATGGCCTGTTGGTGCTAAAGCTGTTTTGGTGATGTTTCTGCTCGATTTGCTTATTATAGATCTGGACAAACTGCATGTTACTACTTCTGTTCTAGACTTGCTTTTGTTTTGTTTTCCCAGTCAAAAGATCACAGAAATTCGATTCTGAGGGCTAAGACTTCAGAATTCCACTTCACCAAGTGAGTCTGAATAGCAAAAGCAGAAGAAGATTGGTGAACGCGCTTGCAGTTGCCACTCTGCCTTCGTGCGGGTACATTTCATGAAATCTCGGTAAAAGCCACATTGCATCCTATCACCGACAAACACTTATAGTGCAGAGTTGGCATTTTGAACCTCAAGCGCTATTGATCGGCATTTGCCATCCTACTGTTTTGCATATCAGGTTTTCTACTTTTCGTTCTTTGACTAGTCCTGAGATCTACATATCTTGGGAATCTCTGATCAGTCTAGGATGTTCTGTTTAGGTACTGATAAAGACCCCCAGACTGGTTAAGATACGGCTTAGTGGAATTCTAAAACCGTAAGAGTAATGAGTATTGGTCCTGAACATCGCTAAGGGTTTGTTTACACCGAGAATTCCTAACCTTGGATGAGAAAATCGCAGATGCTCTCTTGTGACTTGGGTCTCGCGAAGGTACATAGACTTTAGGCTATTTCTGTTGGAACAGCGTATTTAGCCCTGTACATGGTTCTCACAAGGATGCGGCGGCTAAGAAAGCGTTGGGATCGAAGCTATCTGCAATGGGGTGTATCCACGTTGCCTATGGAAGCTGTTTGCGATACCTTATTGTTAGTCCTGGTTGAGGCAGGAAGACCTCACCACTGCTTCGGCATCCTGCATTGTCCAACCAAAGAGACCATCAGAGCCTAATGTCTGTGTCATGATTATTGTACGGCAAGTGTTTGAATACGTGTTTACATGCATGCTCTCCAGGCCAGTCCTTCGCCGCGTCATGACCTGTATCCACTCATACGTGAAAATCTTCTCACGCGACTTAATTTCATTTTCTTGACTTAAATTCAATATGAAATCATAGTCAGAGAAGCGTTTACGATTCTTCCAAGACTAATCCTTTCCAAACAAGGAAATACTGAGCGCACTGATGAACATGAGTCCCTTTCGTAGTCGTAAAATCTTGAATTCAATGGGAGTTCACAGCTAGGATGCAATTTTCATCATCAAGCTACAGAGAAAAGTCTGAGAACATGCCAGCACTAATCCCTACCTTCTTGAGAACACCACCAGTTCGGTCTTTAACGTACGGTGACTGGAAGATTCTAACAAGTTTTTCGAGAACTGACCCCACTAGGTCTCTTATAATGGAAGGAAACATTCCCGTTCGCAATGTCGTCCGCATAGGCTCTAACACTGTACGCCTCTTGTGTTGAGTAATTCATTCACCGCAATAAGTCAAAGAAGTGGCGTCAATGTTCCACCCTGCGAAGTACCCCTGTAGATCGACCTTCTTTGTCGACAACACCCTAGCTCGGCATCAATGAACCTACTTCAAAGCTTGTGGGCCCTCTGTTCTTCGTCGGCGTCGGTTCCCTGTGATTGCCTCCCCTTTCATTTTTTCAGTTGCATTCTACGCAAAGCTTTCTGTTTTTCAGACTCCACTACATCAAGGTGAGCAATCATTGGTGGCACTAGAAAGAAGAAGAAAACCGAACGAGCTAAGCTCTAAGTAGTATCTTCCATCTCCTCATATTCTGTCCTTCAGATGGTTTGGTGTTACTTAATCTGTTGTGGTCTTTTCCGTCCTTTTATCGATCCACTTGATGTCAACCGTCTTCTTATACTATTGACTCTTTTCTGGACGGCATCAGATGGATCCTGTGAGTTCCTCTTAGAGTCTGCACAGCAAAACAACATGATCAGGCGAAATCTGTTCTAGGTTTTCGTCATAAGCGGATGTTAAACCAAAGATCCTGCTAAAGAGATAAAGAGATTTCTTTACATAGGTGGACTTCAACTATATTCTGATAAAGAACGGGATCTTAGGAAAGGAAGAACCAGCAATAGAGCCTTTTGGGAACTTAAATCCAACAAAAGAGCTTCTAATTGAAGAGACTTATTAGGTGGTGTGAATAAAAACTGAGGCAGAGTGTTCCCTTAACTTTTCGGAAAAACAATCAATTTAAATTGAATAAAACTGAGTTTCGTTAAGTTTCAGAAAGCACTTTCCTCAAGAGGGTTTGCCCAAAGCGTTTCCTCTGTTTTTATGCACACCAACCATTGACTCTGCGGTGAAGTGGGGAAAAAACTCTAAATCTCGCTCGAAGGATCTGGAGGTTATTGACTCATTATAGCGTAACCTGCTTGAAAACCTACCATGTAGAGGAGAGATGCTTAAATTCTCCAGATCCGTCTTCGGTTCGTAATTTCCTAAAAAAAAAAAGAAAGAATTTAGCTTGATGCTTCAATCCAAAACGAAAGCCACTTATACCATCAAGGAGCACCAATTGTTCACTATAAAATGGACCAGGAATCACCGCCAAACGGTGACCAGTCTTTTCTATGGTCCTTGCTTGAGGCCCCGGTTTACTCCGAGCGCCATCATTATGCAGTAAGTAGTTAAGATATTCAGGGCAACACACTTATCCTTTAAAGAGCTAAAGGGAACTAAGCTCCCTTTGTAAATAATTGCACACAATGGTGCAAGAAGACGAGCATCCATAACTGAGTAAAAGAAAAAAATAATAATCTGTACATTGCTCCTTACCCAAGGACCGATTTTCGTTTCCCTTCACGGCATTGTCTGGTATTTTTTCTTTTATGGCCGCTTGATTGGAGACTGCCTTCCTTTGAATTGCATTGATAGTCCCCGGCCTCCATTGTCGCCGTTATCGAGTCAAACGAGTCTACCTCAGTGCGGTTGTATAGTTCCTCTGATGGTGGATAGCTCCTTCTCTAGGTAAGCCGTTTGAATTCGGTGACTGCAGTCGGCCATAGAGCAGCTTTCGTTCTTGCCTGACTGTTTGTGTGTGATGTCCAATTAGTTGCAATCAATATCCAAAGGACTTTTGAAAATTTTCAACAGTTGTACGCGATTAATAGGAATGCTCGAGGAGAGAAGGACATTCAATTTCCAATCCATGATACAAATGGAAATCGGTGATTTATTGTGAACTGAATTTTGCGGAGAAAATCGATGAAAAGTCGGGGAGCGCTGTGGGCAATAGAGCGGAGTGTTTTGCTAATTGATATGGACACAGGCTGAACAATTTGGGAAAATTTGAAATACTAGCATGGGTAATGCTTTGCAAGAGGATTGCCATCTATGGTCAGTGTTTGTGGGGTTGTCATGTCGAGATATCATGACGTAAACGAATTATGGTCATGCACATGAATCAGAGTATAATCCAAGGCAACATTTCGAAACAATTTTGACTGTAGCAACCGGATTGAATGAGGGTAGCTTGTTGGCATTCATTTTCGCTTGAAATGCAGAAAAGTCAAATGCTGTCTGAAGGGTTTTCGAGCCATCAGTGCCAACGAGACAACACTCCTTCTCTGACAGCTGAAGATCAATACTGGGTAAAGAGACTCTACACAGTAGTCATATTCTAAAACCATGAAACCAGACGATGAGCCCATTACGAGTGTCCATTGTGCGTGCAGTGCCAAAGCTGCTTCTTTGTAGAAAGGTAGTTTGTTCCCGCATTAACAAAACTCTTGCTCACTGTCGTGGAATCCCTAGCTTTCAAGTAATCAGCAGCAGCAGATTCGATCCTGTTCCCGAACACCATCCTCTGCTTACCAAAAAAAAAAAACACTTGTCTGAGGAATAAGGACGATGATCTCATATCAATATACCTGAAAAGGAAAATCTCTCTGACCACGAAAGCTATAGAGGTGTCGTTCTACAATGACAGTGGCAGTTCTTACTGGCCGGAACATGCAAAGATATGTACTTACTTATTTACTTACTTAAGGTGGCGCTACTGTCAGGGATATACTTGGGCCTCAACCAACAAACCTCTCCACCCAGCTCGATCTTTAGCCAGCTGCCTCCAGTTTCGCACGCCAAGTTGGTTGAAGTCCCCTTCCACTTGCATGCGCCACCTGAGTCGCGGTCTTCCTCTGCTGCGCCGTCCCTCGAGTGTGGATTCGAAGATTTTCCCACCTCAGTCGTTGGAGCTTTACTCTTATGGCTAGGTCGATGCCGACGTCCAGCCCATACAGTTCGACTTTGTATCTCCTCCTTCATTCACCGTCTATGCAGACGGGACCGAAAATCACCCGAAGAAATTTCCTCTCGAAACTGCCAAGCGCGAACTCAACCGCTTTTGACAAAGTCCATGCCTCTGTGCCGTAGATCAGGACTGGGACGTTTAACGTCTTTAGTCGTTCGTGAGAGGGCTTTGCTACTCAATTGCCTTCTTAGCCCAAAGAAACAGCGATTGGCAAGAGTTATTCTTTGTTCGATCTCAGCGCTGACTGGTGTCGTCGTCTGAATTTATAGCGGCGCCTAGGTCGACAAAGTGCTTAACTACCTCGAAATTATACCTGTCTACTGTGACGTTCTGTTCAAGACGTCGATGTTGGGTGTCCTTTCTTGTTGACAGCATAAACTTTATCTTGCTCTCGTTGACCGCAAAACCCATCTTCGCCACCTCGAGCTCAATACTCACGAACGCACCAGTGACATCGCGTTGCGTTCTTCTGATTATGTCAATATCGTCACTGTATGCGAATAATTGGACGGACTCCTGAAAGATTGTTTCTCTGGTGTTGACGCGTAAGTTTTGCATAACTCTTTCAAGAAAGATGTTGAAGAAGTCGCATGACAGCGCGTCACCTTGCCTAAATCCTTTTTTGACATCAAAGGTCTCGGTTAGGTCTTGACCGACCTTGTTGGAGCAGCGTACATTCTCCATCGTCATCCTTCACAGACGGACGAGTTTGGCAGGGATGCCAAGGCTAGGCATGGCTCTGTGTAGCTCTTCTCTATAGATGCTGTCATACGCGGCCTTAAAATCGATGAGAGGGTGGTGGTTATTGATTTGAAAATTCCTGGGTTTTCTTCATGATCTGCCGCAGTGTGAATATTTGGTCTATGGTGGGCTTTCCTGGCCTGAAACCACACTGATAGATGCTAAGATATGCCAAGAAGAGGTACAATTAGACCAGAAAAGTAGGTCCATTGTGATACCCCTGAGTACTGGGGTTTGACCCCTGCTTACTTCCGAAATTTAGATTTCCTAACGTACCTGTTGAGATCGGCCGTGCTGAGTTCAGATCGGATGGCAGATCGTAGATCGTTAAAGAAGTATTGGCCTAAAGTGGCTTTCATGATGTTAGCAAGGGCGGGACACGTACAGAGGAAGTGTGCAGTGGACTCTTCCTCCTCCTCGCCTCGCCAACGTTACACGCTATACCCACGCGTTGAGCATGCCTGGCCAGGATGCAGTACCTCATGAGAACGTTGATTAGTTTTGAAGATTACGTAGATTGAAATACATCTGCAAAAGCATCTGGGATTCGCTAGGACCCTGCGTAAAAGCATGACAGATGAATTCAGCAAATCATTGAGTGCATATGCTCCACTAGAAAATCGACAAATCAGTAGTTATAGCTGTTTCGAGTTCTACTTTTGATTTACCTACTCTACAGCCACTAAAGTGTGCTCCCTTACCCTCCATTACCCTCATTTGTTCTTCTCGTTGTTAGGTCTGACCTCAAATCCTTTTCATGTAACGTCTCAGCTTTCGCAAATCACAGGCAAGTCTACTAAACCCTTTAAGCCACTTCCACAGCGCATCCACTAATTGTTTCATCTGTAGCCATTGTCAAAACATCTCCAAAGGATTTCCATGCAAACATCCTTCCGAATGCCAGTCACGTTTGTTTAGGGTGCCACCAGGGGTGACAGTGTCTCCTTATTTCAAATTTATTGCCCTGAATTGGACCCTGGAACCTTCTTAAATTCCAAATTATTCATCATTGCGACAAAATTCACTCGTGCGCTCCCCTTCATCGGTGGATGGGTACACACTTTTCGTGTATATCCTTTGTATTTCATGTGCCATGTGCCTCTGCAGTGTTAGTCCTTAGAATTCCATTTGATTGATTACTTCCTTGTCACTCTCTCTGGCCTTTTATCGAAATCCATTACTTTTGTAATTTTTCTCAGAACATGGGTATCCCTCGGCCCTTTGTCCCTTGTGTATGTGTGTTTGTCAGGCTTAATGTATCTTCGGTTATGACGGCGATGTTATCAATAAACTCCAATTCAAGGGCTTAATCCTTTTTTTTTTCTCTTTTATTTTGCAGATAAATTCCGCCAGAGACGGTCATCGTTCTCGCCATTCGGTTCGGGTAAGCAGGAGCCCCTGATTGTTGTGGAGGAGTCGGGCGCCGCCGAGGAAGACGATCAGAGCAGTTCGGGTACACCAACATATCGTGCCAGTTTGGATATTGATTCACCAGTAAACCCATACCTTTTGTCACCATGGCGAGATCCACGAGAAAGTCGAAAGCATTCCTTACCCTCGCAGCAGGTGACAGAGGGCATCACAGCTAGTCAAGTGCGACGACTGTCCGAAAGGGGTGGCGAAGGTTCTGGTCCATCGCCCAAAGAAGCAGCATTTCTGGCCACCCTGTCACAGGCTAAGGCACCATCAGGACGACGCCACTCGGTGGTTACCATATCAAAGGTACCTGCGGCCATCTTTGGACGAAATCGACGAGAATCGGTGGCAGCATTCCCTCTCCCAACTAGGTAAGTGTGCGGCGCAAAATTCTGTGTAGAGATACATTTCACATTTGCTTGGATTAACATCTACTGCGGGCTACGGCAAAGCGCTGCTAAGACCACCATCTACTGTGATGTACGGACCTTTAGGGCGGCGGAGCGGACACAAAATGAAATTAATTCGAAATCCGCTTAATTTCCTTATTTAATCGCTTCAGAGATTGTTTTTACGAGGAAACCTTTTCTTTTCTCCTTTTGTTTTCCTTCTTGTTTGCTCGCTCTCTCCGGATGTGCCCGGAAGGGATGGTTGGGGGGAGGGCCCCCCCGCCCTTCCGCCGGAGGCCCTTCTTTTACATGAACCACTGTAATGGATAGTAAAGTTTTCGTACACACACATACACAACTACTTATATATGCGAAGGGAGAGATCAAAAGTGGTCAAAGAAAAGGGACGAGAACTTTTCCATACGGGTGGTCACATCAAGGGTATTTATTTCATCCCGGCGAAGGGTGGTCTCCTCCGAGCGATACTCCTTTTTTCTATTTAGGAATCGTAGTTCATAATTTATGTTAAAGAAAAAAAAAAAAAATAAATAAAACTTGATGCTCCTACGCAACTTGAAGGTAGATGGAGTTATTTTTAAAGCAAAAATGAGAGAGAAAAAAAAAAAACAATTTGGGTCAAGATGTCCTTATATCCTATTTATATGTGCCTAAGGTAATATGATCCAATTGCCTTAATTGGAACGCTTCTATGGGTTTCTAGTTTATATTTTGATTGCTTCTAATTGAACTGTGTCCCATGCTCAAGAGTAGCCATTCCTCACAGAGGGCAACGAATGTCCTTCAGCACAGGAGAGGATGCGAGATGGTTTCTTGAAGTATTTGGATTGGCAAGAGGAGGCTTTTCAACTGCTTGAGTTAAATGCGTAGAAATTCTTCGCAGATGTGATGAATCTCTTAAAGTTCAGGCTCCTGTCACCTAAGTAAATAAATATCTGGCGCGACAGGTCGAGATGAGCCAAGGCCTAGCTTCTCGCAGCTATTCATGTTGTGCGTGTCCTATTTTTCGTACGAATGGATGGGACCTACAAGTACCGACTTTGGAAGGTAAATTGAGAAACTTCTTCATGACAAATTATACTCTCAAAGGTTTCTCATTCCCCGACGAGAGGGAGTGCCGCGAAAAATGTTCAGTGAACATGGCTGGTGATTGAACCCATGCAACTCGCACAGCTTTTGAAATGTGGAAACGCAAAGGAAACTTTCGCTAACAAGTTCTATGATCCAACATGTCCGCTGATATAAGTCAATATTGGCGGGTGGCTGGGTTAGGTCAGTGTATCATAGATCCCTCTTGTGGTAAGCGGCGTGAAATCTCAAAAACCTCAAGAGATTTACCAAGATCCAAGCATTGGCAGCACTGGCGTCATCAGAACCATTCCAACTGTAGCCCTTGAAACTATGCTCAAACAGGCCCGGAATCTACTGGATGAAACTAGACATTGTCCAGTAGAGCAGACTTCCAAAACGTTTAAGTGAGTACCAAGCGAAAGTTTTATCAATAGCTGAGGTGGCCAGCGAGCTATCCACGAAACTACATATTTTTTAGGAAGACATTGAGCTTTAACCAAGTTGCTCTTACAGGCATTTTATACAAGGTAGATAGGTAGGTAGGGTGGTTGTCCATGCGAGGCACACACATACTGTTTTATTCGCTTTCGCTAGAATTCTGATCCATACTTCATGTTTTAGTTTACACGGCGCGACTTTCACTGACTGAGCAGCTTACACAGACACACGTAGACCAAGGAAGGCCTTTTGAAACCATTTGGAGGTCTTAATAAAGCTGAGCATACTTTTGACATCAGTACGCAATAATTCGCCAAAATTGTCGAAGTTAAAGGCTCTTAGATAGAGCTTCCTTCATTGGGATAGGGCAGGACAAGTCCAGAGAAAATGGAGGATCGTTTCCTCCTGCTCTTCGTCCCTATAAAAGTCAATTGATAAGAGGCCCATCCTTCTGGCATGAAGGCTGATGGGACAATGGCCACTGAAAACAACGACAACGGTTCTGATGAGCTTTTCAGCAAGATCAGACTCTTGGATCGAATGAGTATGCTAAGGTCATATCTCTCTGTTGGTACGGCATGTGGTTCCTCTTTCTTTGGTTTATCTTGCTGAACGTATCGTCCTCTAAGAGTAATTTACATGTAGCGAGTGGAATACCCAGATTCCTTAGTTCCATTAGGATGTCCGGAGTAGTACCAAATTTGTCGAATTCATCGGCCTTACAGTTCCCTCGAATGTCCCTATGACACGAATTTGAATGTTAAAATATTCTGCGATCTCTGAGAGAAGAGCGACAGTCTGAGGTAGCAATTGATACGAGATTGTGAACATTTTTCCAGACGGGCTCAAAACACTCACCACGAATCATTCTGTAGGACTCTGGTGGGTCTCGCAACGCAACAATATCCACCAGAACCAAATGGCAGATGAAATAGCAAGGAAGGGATGAGATTAGGAATTGTAAATGGTCGAAAATCTGTACCGATGATCTTGGTTCAGATACCCAACACTAGCCCAAGCGTGCAATCGAATAGAAGGTCTTGAAAAATATTTCAAAAAGGAGGCTTAGTGCCACCAAAATGGGGTTAACGTCCCTCCACCTAAGCGACCAATTAGACCCTGTTGCACACGAGGTTGTATTCAACGATGTTGTACATCGGCATCATAACCACACAAAATATCTCGAAATCACTTCAAAAACAGGCCAACCCACACGCTGCTGTCTAGGCCAACATGTTCGCAGTACCCATTTTCATGTCAAGCACTACACTGCACTTCTCTGATCTTCCGTTGATATTGCGACTCTGGCTGGTTCATTCCTTTTACTGGTGCAGATGCAATACCAACTTTAGGTATTTTTGTTCATTGATTCGCCTCCAGATATCTTTGACCAGAAAAGGGAAAAATATACATTTTTATACAATATTCTCGAATGATGGACGGCATTGGGTTGCTGATTGGCCTCCTCACAAAGAATGATCCCTTAGCTGGTGAAACACTCTGCGATTGTTTAGTCGATCGTTGTTATACCTACGAGTTATATTTAAATCTTCACCATGTAGGTTAGGTTAGATAGATTGGTTGGCGAGGGGAGAGAGAGCCCTTTGAGCCACACTCAGGTCAGTAGAGACCCATTGTAATGCCCATTTTTGGGGGAAAGGTATCCCTTCCTCATGGAGCAATACCCAAAGCACTGTCCTATTGCCCCAGGGTTTCGAACCATCTTGAAGCTTTAATGAACCTCCAGATATCCCTGATAGGTACGTCATTTAATTCTTCGGTATCCTGGAAAAAGTGCCTTCCAAAGTATTTATATCTGAGCTGGCAAAGACCTAGGCAGTGGCGGAAAAAGTGGGTTGTGTCCTCATTAACTTCCTTTACTGCGCAACCAATGCAAAGGCCATCCTAAATTAGCTTTAGCTTTAATATGTGATAGCGCAGAACATTATGAGAGTATTAGTTCAGGCATCGCTGTACCTTGGCCATAGTTTTCTAGTTATTTTACAGGAGCCCAAAAAGCTCAATTTTTCAATCGCTTCCGCTAGAATTCTGATCCATGCTTTATGTTTGAGTTTACATCGCGGGACTTTTACTGAATGATCAGCCTGCTCTAGATCTATCTCATTCCCTGGTATGCCCTCATGTCTATGGACCCAGCATAGTTTTAGCTCATGCCGTGTGGCAAGAACACTAAGCTCGTCGCGACAGCACTTCACAAGCTTCGATTTTATTTTAGTAGTAGCAGTCCTTGCTTTTAGTGCTGCCTTGTTGTCGATGAAAAAGATGATATCATCACGTGGTATTAGCTTCATCGCAGTTATCGCTGCTATGGTCTGGGAGTCTTACTGATTTAAAGAGGCCAAGTTTGTCTGAAAATATATTTGCACCCACGCCAAAATCAATTTTGGACCCTTCAGCATAGATGGCTCTGGTTCGCGTGCTTGGTATTGTTCCTCTTGTCCATGCTTCTCTGCTTGGAAATGAACAAGTGAATGATCTTTTGAGTCCTAGGTAGTACACTATGTAATCAGTGGGTGTTACATTGCCCATGTGCTTAGCTTACTTAGGATCTGGCATGCCCCATCATGCTTCACTTCTAGTCATTCGTTTGACTGATTCTCAGGCCACTTCTGGCCGCAGAGCAGGTCTAGTGGAAGCAGGTTGAGAACAGCCTTTACTTAGTCTTTCTGTTGGCATGATTCTTATGGCACTAGTAGCTGCTACGCTTGCCAGTCTCTAAATGTTCACGATGGCCTTATCTTCGTCATGTAAGAAGGGCACCTCGTTCGTTTCAGAGTTTCAGAAGGCAACTTCTAAGAACTTGACTGAACGTCAAATGATCAATCTGATAAGACGTACACAAGTTGCCTTTCAGCTGACAATCAACTAATTTTCTACCTGGACTTGTGCTGCAACACGGCATTCTTTTTGTTAGAGCTTCGTTGTCCTTGCCTACACGTGAATTCGTGGCAAAAATAAGTAACGAATGGACCATCTGTATCCAGGAAAGTCAACAAATTGATTTGACAAATCCACAATTTTCGTTGCAAAATAAATTACAAAAGGCGTCCTTTGCTTTGCTCAACACACCAACCTTATGTTTTAAAGCTTGACTCACCACCTTTCAAAGGAGGTGGGTTTCTTAAATCCACAAGGAAAATGTTTCCCTTCAATTGCATTCGTTCAACCCCCACCGCTTTTGTATGCACGTCGCCCTACACTTTTCAAAGAAGGACACACATACGAAATAACTTTAAATAGTTTCCTGACAACTTGGCAACAACAGCAAATTTTAAGGGGAATATTGTGTTGTGTGTACGTATTTGCATGCACATGTGAACGACAGCGCGTCGGAATAAGTTTTGATATCATTTACATCGAAACTTGACAATAGCATCCTTGTACTCGTGAGATTTGAAAGCACAACCTAGTACATACATACATACAAACTGTTTCCGGATACGTTGTGGCATTGGGATGAAATTACAATACCGATGTATGCGCAGAGGCATGTACATTCCAGGACAAAGCCTAATGTCGGTCACACAGGGTCGGTTTAAATCAATTTAATGAATATTGCTGGCTTGGATGTGGCGTAGCGTTAACGCAATGTAAGCTAACCGCCGGTTTTTGGATGATGTTCGTGTCTAATGTGAGTTTAGACGATACTTGGGACATTGGATTTAATGGGAAAAGGACTAGTTAAAATTATTTGATGCGTACAGAGGTGCTTTGTTAAATTTTCAAGGGATTTTTATCCAAAATTACGACAAGAAACGTACGTGCTATTGTGGCATTTAAAGGGCCTCTTGCTTCTTTAATGGGTGTATTCCTTCAAGGTCGCCGAGGTTTAATGGTTAGTGCGTTGGACTGCTGTGCTAGCGGGGTGAGTTCAAGTTCCACCCATGTCCATCGAACATTTTCCACCTCTCGTCGGGGAATGACAAGCCGCCGAGAGTATAATTTGTCATGAAAAAGCTTTTTTATTCGCCGTTAGGAGTCGGCAATAAATAAATTGTAGGTCCCTTCCACTCGTGCGAAAAACGTGACACTCACAACATGAATGGTTGCGAGAAGCTAGGCCTTTGCTCATCCCGAGCTGTCGTGCCAGCTATTTGTTTATCTCCTTCGAGGCACACCGATGGGTTCGTTTTTTTGAATCTTGTCGAGCGAGATTGTGTGCCGAGTCATCTTATTGTCATCTGTAGATCTGTAGATCCTCTGCGGCTCGATCAAATCCTCTTCCGTATACACATGACGTTTTTTCAAAATTTTGGGAATTAGCTCCAGCTTAACGCACTCGGCGTTATACTCCTGTTCTCTGGGGCTGGTAAGCCGGTATTTATCGTGGACCAATCTAATATAAGTGTGTCCCTTCTTGAACAGGGGCAACCATCTAACCTAATCTAATTCCAGTTTGAAAAATCTTTTTTTTTTTTCACAAAAGGCCAAGCCTTAGCCATCATTTAGCTAAAAGTCCATTCTCGCTATGTATCTTGCATGACAGCATCTTGCCTTAAACACCCTCTATATGGCAAATTTATCAAATTTCCAAAACTTTTTCTATTCTAGTCGCGTTTTGGGTTCACGTCGCGAGAGCAGTGCATCGACGGGACCACCATCCACAGATCCCATTGGCAGCATTCACAACTTGCAGCTAGACATCATGGATGACATTGTACAGTCGAGAAAGGCTCGAATGAAACTCTGGACCACCAGCAATGAAAAGGTGTGTGAAGTAGAAACCCTGAACGAAACTGGTGCTAGCACTCAGCAAAGGTACACAAATCGACGATATTCCGAAGTAATCCCTGCCGGAGTGTCTCCCACTCCAGTATATCGGCGTGCGTCCGAACACCCGGCTATTATTTCACCATGTCTGATCCCCACTGCACGAGCCACGTCGCAGAGAAAGAAAAAGACCGGTCTGTTGGGCAGTCGAACTGACATCAGTTCAATTTTCAGCAACCTAACATCGTCTGCAATCGAGATACACAAGTGCGAAGATCCGCCCACTTTTTCAAAGACTAAAGCCAGTCCCGGTGGGTCGTCGACCCATAGTGCTGGAACCAGCAGCAATACCCTCGATCCAAATGTCGGACGATCGACAAGGTCGAATAGTTTTGACGTTTCACTTCTACAGAATGCAAAGCAATTGGTCTCCGACGCTGAGGACAAGGGAGCGGCGCTCTCTGGCTGGTTCGCCAAGCGTCACCAACCGATGTCGCGAAAGAAAAGTATTCGCAGTAAAAGCACCGCCATGGCTCTGTCCAAGGACATGCTGGAAAAATTGCAAAGCAAAGACATCCTCAAAGAGAAACCCAAACCGAAGGCCAAGTCCAAGTGGGACTCAAAGGGACCCATGCTCGATCCAACAGTTATCGGCTCAGCCATCGAGGGATTTCTGCGCAGAAGCACCGGCACCGCATCATCATCATCGTCCTCCTCAACGAGCAAAGGTGCGGTCCCCAAGGACAAGGGCGTCCGAAGTAAAATACCAACAGCCCGGTCGCCCATGAATTGGTTTGGCAAAACCGAAGAGGATGACACCAAGGACACATGCGACGCATCCCTCTGTTCCACCCTCAAGGACCTCTTCGTCAAATAATTGTCAATGAATTTTAGTTTTAAATTAACGTGAGATGGGACGTGATCGACCAAACACCCCTTCAATCAGGACCGACCGTCTACTCACTGATCCACGCGCACGTGTACATAGCTCTAAGAAACATGTTTCAGTTATAAATTTAGAAAAAAAAGAATGTGATTAGGTAATTGCTACGAGAATGTCCTTTATCATGAAATGATTGACGCCAATTGTTTATTTGATATATTTTTTTACAAAAGTTGTTATTTGTATCTTTGTCGACGATGAGAATACACAGGTAACTCTACTGATCGCGTAATAGGTCTAAATTGATGTAAATTAAATGAAAAACATAACAGAACTTAAGGATTTATGCTATCTTTGATGTATAGATGTAGAAAAAGATACATACAAGGCATTCATGTTATTTTCTGTGTATGTGTGTATGTGTGTGTAAGAAATTGTATATTTGTAAGTTAATAGCAAAAAACTTTAGTTGTAACAGCAATTTTTAGAAATAGATCAGGTATACTCGTATGATGAAAGGACTTGAAGTAGATCCTTGTTCTTCTGAAAGTTTGTCTTGGCACACTCTCCAAGCTTAGTTAAGTGGTGGTTCCATCGCAATGCTTGGTGAAACTTTGTCATGTGACGACTTTTGTACAGGTTAGGCAATTTACGTTTCTCTAGGATACCGCAGCGCAAAATCCTAGACCGTTCTTAGATAGGATGCCAGCACACGCTTGTTCTTGATTAAGAAAATAGTTCCAGTCTGTGTCTAGGCAATAGAGCTTGAGTTTGCTCGTACCTTTTATGATCGACATTCTCTCATATCCCAGTATGGATACCTCGTTTTGGACGTCCACCACAATGGCTAAGTCTAGCTGACAATAGGAATGTCATTTTCCTCTGTTGAGAGAAGTTCCATAGCTAAAAGATTCGATCAATGCTAAGAAGCAGGATAGTTTCTGCCAAGCTAGGGCAGTCATATTCATCAACCGAAGCCTATAAGGGTTGCCGCGGAGAATAGTTGCTTAAGGGCCTCAGCGGCCTTGTTGCAAGGTGACTTGGTCATTTTTATCAGCAGCAACCATGAATTGATTCTGGTGTTACCCAGGCCTCAGTACAAGCAGAAAGATGCCCAAGTCGAACTGTGAACTATGTTACCATAGGTCATCGTTAAATTCTCACTGAAATCGAGATGCCACAACGGGAAACACAAGGCAGTCATGAGATGAGGCTGTCAATTACTCTCTGCTGGCACGGCCTCAACCTAAATGACTCTAAACAACCTCATGCAATACGCACTTAACAAGGTAAGAGGTTCGGATTCTCAAAAGCAGATGGAGGTGTTGACGCTATTGAAATTATGCTCAACAGCAACACTGAGTGCTTAACAGCACCTAGATAGGACTGGGCATCTGGTTGCTTAGCCCCGATTTAAGAGGCATCTGTCTCCCAAAAGAATTTGAGTTGGAACTTTCTGGAGCAACGAATCCGATATCCCATGAGAAGGACAAATTTAGAACGAAGATTAACAAAGTGTTATGAGGCATTCTTACAACTAGACATTTTCTTAGCCTTGCAACAAGCAACGTACGCTGCTCCACTTTGAATTGTGTTGCTGAGGTTCAGTCAACATGTTGACCATTTTAGCCGATGATTATGGTTAAGCGCTCGACAGCTTAGGATAAGCCAAGGCCTAGCTGCTCGCAACCATTTATGTTGTGCGTGATTCATATTTACACGAATCGAAGGGACCTATAATTCATTTCCGACCCTGAACGGCGAATTGAGCAGCTTTTTCATACCTTCCGCTCGCACAGCAGTCCAATGCACTAACCACTGAGCCACGGCGACCAAAATGGTCATTATTGCAATCAAATGCGGTTGCGGAGCTCGAGTTTTTCTAAATTCAATTTGGGCACAAATAATAGCAGCAGGTGTTCCGGACTAAAGAGCCGTCACTCGTGGCCTGATCACCGACGATTAGTAGACAGTAAGTCTCTGTTTAGACCTTCATTATATTAGTGATCTGAAATCTCAACCATGGTTTTGTGATTCGCGTCGAAGACAATTGCTTGTGGCAGATGTCGCACAAAATTCCCATGTGGTAACTCTCAGTGAAGTGATCGTTGATGCTCTATGTGATGTTTACCACCGATCCTCCGCTACTTTGACAAAAATGGTGTTCATCTCCAGACGCGTTCAGTGTCTGAAGAAGAAGAGGCTTTGAGAAAAGTATTTTGTCTCCTGTTCAATCAAAAGCCTGTGGAAAACCACCCAGGTTAGATTATGTTAGGAAGATGGATTGGCGAGGGAAGAGAGAACCCTCTGCGCCACACTTAGGTCAGTGGAGATCCATTCTGATGCCCATTTTGGGGGAAATATACCCCTTGCTCATGGAGCAATACACAGTTCCAGTGGTTTTGAACCATATTGAAGCCTTAATTTTTTTTTTATAATCCACACGCGGATCAAGGGGATATGAATATCCTTTTAATGTTGTACACAAACCGCGAGCGAGGTGCAATGGTTTGAAACTCAGGTAGTGGTAGGTTTCATTGGCGTCCAAGGGTGGTGTCCAGGCTAATGAACCTCTAGATGTCCCTGATAGGTACGTCCCTTAGTTCTCTGGTAGCAAAAACCTGGGCAGTGGCAGTGGAGTCCAAAGAGCTCCATCTTTCTTTCGCTTCCGCTAGAATCCTGATCCATGCTTCATGTTTGAGAAGCACCAAACAGAATCATGTAGGTGGCCTTATACTCTTCTGTGAGTTTGGGATAATAGCAGAAGTTTTCTCTGGTTTCTTCAAGGTGTCGGTCCAAGATTATTGAATTGCCTCTAAAAGTAAATGTGTTGTCTTTTTCGGCTCTAGCTTTCTCCTGATGGAAACAATACTTGGAAGATGAGGCTAACATCAGGATACGGTTCTAGGTGAAGCGTTGAAGTTTTCATTTTTACGTATCCATCAACAATTTTGCCGTTTGGTCCCTTTTCTAGGAAGTAAGTGCGTGAAGGCGTGGAACGCATTGACATTTATTTTGTGTATACAACGAGTGATATGAGTGAAAGTATTGTTTTCAAGGCCATTAGCAGAGTTTTTCTTTCTGGCGCTAATTGTGCCTTCAAGTTCGTTGGCCATTGACGTCCATACGATGAAATTCATGGGGATTCTCTATTTATCGATGGTAATCCTAGTGAATTGAGTAAATGCCATTCTGCCCTCTCAAGAGTAAGGTGATCTTTAAAGTCAGTCAAATCATCCGAGACCCTGTATGCGTCACAATGTACCAACACCGCCTCCAAAGTGATATTGATGAAGAATTCTCATCCTTATAAGAATATAATGGTCACTCCAATCCGGCGTGAACTTTGCATAACACCATCGCTTTCCCCTAAATCACAAAATAATAAACCAATTTCCGTTTTCTGGTCGTTTACCAAAGCCCGTTACTTACTTTTCCTTCAAAGAACTTCATCGCCGCGCCCTACCTGAATTATTTTCAAAATTTATTACCAAAACATTAAATCCATTCAGCCAAACAAACAAAAAACGAGAAAAAAAAAAATAAAAATCAAAATAAAGAGGACGATAGGAACTTTCGGAATCAATAAGCTACAGAAGTACTCTGCCTTCGTTTGCCTTTGTATACACAATTTGAAGGATTCAACTTGGCTGACTAAATCTCAACAACATCAAGAGGGTGCTCCATCCCTTCAGAAGTGAAACTGCCCCCTCACGGAGTAATTGGACCTGAATGAGATAAATTCATTTTTTTCCTTTCCTCCTTTCAAAGATTGTTTTATCGACTTTGGAAAGGTTGTGGAAATTCAAAGCCATGCGTCCGAGACATAGAGGGATGCTTGAGTAGTTTTCAAATGAGTTGATTTGCTCAAATTAAAATATAGATACCGCGCTCAGCTCTTGAGAGGGCGGTTATCCTTAGTTCGCGTTGTGATGGTAATATCCAACACAACCTACGGTCCTTAACAAGTGACATAAATTCTCCAATGATGAATTGAATCCTCGTCAAACTAGCTGACACTTTGCGTAAGTCTCTTGGAAAGGCGGCTCTTTTTAATGATAACCTCTCACTGTCACGGAATATCGGGGAATAAACACGAACGCAATAACAATTAGCAATTAAATGGAAAGAAATGCGTAAGCGTAAGCGTCTTAATTGGCATTTATTTGGAAATCGAAATATTGTACTTGTTAACTAATTTTAGCATGCGACTAATTGGCTCATGCTTGGCAAAATTAATTCCATGGAAAATGGAACACGGGGCAGATGATAATTTTTACGAAAATTGCTGTGGCTAGACAGTATTGAGAGTTGTTGAGCAAAAAAAGTGCAGAGGCTGTATGTGCGCTTAGTTGGGACGAACAAAATTCTGCGAAACATGTAGAGTGGTTGCAGTAGAGGTGTCAGAAGTGGATGGAGTCGACCTACAACTCGTTAGAAATTCTGAGAAAAATCCAGGAGACAAAAAATCAATGACCGACTCTTTAACAAAACGAGGTAAACCAAAGCACCAGAATTGTTGCTCTACACAATTCTGGTGATGAAGTGACTTCTGATTGCACAGATTCCTCGTGTTATATGTGGTACAGTTTCACTCAAAATAGAAACAAACCTTATCGACTACATATGTTCTGCTGTGTCGTCCTTTGAAATTTTCACTAACAACAGATAGATAGTTTAACAACTAATTACCGCAAGAGTTGAACTTAAAAGTGTAATAGTGTATTTTGAGAAGTTTGCTTAAATCCAAGGATTTTCTCCACTGATTTTGAGATAGACGGTCAGTTTTGCACTGCACTGAAACCCTCATACATTCGTCATTTTGTGCCAAAACTACATAGATCCATTTGCCTTGACTGTATTAACCACCTTATCTTTCCAAAAAATTTGTGCCAATACTATACAAGTTTATTGTATACAAACAATGGTCAAAATTTGTTTAAATAAATATCACAATAAATAAATTAACCTAAAGACAATCTTAGTTCAATTATAAATGAACTTAAATTTAATAAAAGTAAAACATAATAATACAAGAAGAACCTTTTTAAATCTTTCCAAACTTATGAATCTTTTATTGTTATATATCTTCAAAGGTACCTACAATTTAAAAAGCATGTTAACGCAAAATATAAATAGATGAATAGAAAAAAAATTTAAATATGAAACAGTAACTTTGAACAATCATATCTTGAAATGAAAAATAACGTAAGTATTATCCCACCAATTAATGTTGAAGTTCTTTTATCTATTAACAAAATTCGAATAAAAAATATATACTAAAGTTTAAATAATTATTTACATTAATTTGTTATATATTTTTCTGCTTTGTATATTGAAACCCTAGGTTGAAGTTTTTTTTTTTTGTGACAAAAGCAAAAATGGGCGATGTTGGTCAAAATTTCATGTTTAAACCTATTTTGTATAGGGTTGTTGCAGGATGTTTTTACCTTTTTTTTATTTCAAGTTCTAGCCTTTTTTTAAATAATGGATATGTGTGTGATTCAATAAGAGATCTAGGATTTGATTTTTACGTCGCATTGATCCAATCGATTTTTTTCCTTTGTTAAATATTGCAGTCGTTCGGGTCAGCTGGCAGATATATTGTAACTAGAAGAGCCTTGGTATCATGAAGTGCGATTTATATTTTTTTTTAAATATAACATAGTCCTACCTTTTAGGTTTATTAGCACCGAGTGATGGAGACAAAAGAAAGGGTATAGGGAAGTGTAAGACTCTAGAGATGAGAGGAAAGATAGTGAGGTGATGATGCACGTTAATTTTGAACCTTTGCAGGTTATAGGTTTCTGGAAATATTGAGGAGGGCAGATTGTTCCACAGTCGTGTTTTGTGGTTAGAGAACGATCTTCTATATTTCACTGTTCGCCCGAAAGCAGACTTAAAGATGTAAGGCCACACGTGTATTATGATTAAACAGACGGACGGGTGGGATACAACTACATACATACATACGTATTTCATCCAAACAGTTGTGGTGAAAATACCGGTATGGGAGCGCCAAGCATTCAACGTTCCGGCGGTATCCAAGAGAAGGAATTCGACTGCAAATTGATTAATCGCCAATCAATCTAAATGCTTCCCTCTGAACACGATAGAGTAAACTCAAGCATGAAGTAGAAGCACCTGCCAAAGGTGAGAGTTATATTCCAGTTTGGAGGAGTACAAGTTTTATAAATCGTAGCTAAGTTTATAGGAGTGAAGAACTATTTGCAACGTTTCAGGAAACCGAGGCAGTTCATCTATGTGTGTACCTTTTCATTGCTTTCATGGTTGCGGTGTTCAAGCATCCATATGAGATTAACACTCTTTAAGCAGGCTAGCGATTGACAGACTGTTCCAAACTAGTTCCGAGGTTATTTCGGAAGTGTTTATAATTAGCAGTGCAATTGAAATCGAAAGCGTCATACATGTTGATGTTTGTTACACATCTGACATGGATTTTTGGCTTAAAGAACCGAGTTACTTAAGATGGTATTTGCCGAATATTCACGCCCCAACTATTTCATCGATCTTGAATCCACATGTGTTCTTTTCTGTTCCCTGTTATTGCGATCTATGAATATTATTAGTCCATGTGAGATTAGAGTTCGAAGTACGTTTTTCATCCGGGATAGAACCAAGGAATTTGACTTATTTTGAGAGTTCTGTAGCGTCGCCAAAGAGTGAAGCCTTTCTGAGTGGTCTGAATGGTAGGTTTCTTCGTCGCAAAGGTCACTTTCTTGACACCAACTCGCAACAAGGGTTACAGATTTGGTTTCTAAAGTGACTCTGATAATGATAGTCTGCGTATCCTTGGACATAAACGCCTAGATTTCTGCGTATTGTTATTAGTTCCTTTACTAAAACGGGCCTCAGTAGGGGAGAGAGAATTCCTATCTGAGAGCAACCCTTCGCAGCCGTAATGTCGAGTTTGTCGCGGCACAGACGTGTGATGAGCATTTGCGTCTTATATAAAGATTAGCAGAAGATTCTAGCTGCAACAGTAGTCCACAAATTCCAAATTCCTTCAGTGGCGGAAAGTTAGAGAAGGGCTCTTATGCATACATATCTATTCAGAGAGTCATGCTGTGCTTAAAGCATTGACATCCCATTTTGTGGTGGGTTCTGGGTCAGTCAAGTACTGCTACGATACAGTACAATCACTTGCCAGGCACAACAAAGTCAAGCTTGATTGGGTGCCCGGCCACCAGGGCATTGTATGAAATGAGCTGGCTAGAGTCGGTTCGGCTTCCGTGCTCATGGGACCGAAATCCTTCTGTGGCGTTAATAGAGCTACTGCCACCACTTTGTTAATCAACTGAAAACACCAACTTGGCTTAGCCCATTGGAAAAATGTCCTCGGGCTTAAGCAATCCGAGAAACTTATCAAGCACTTTTCCTAGAAGGGAATTCTACACCTTGACAGGAACAATATGAGGAAGGTAGTGGGCTTCCTTCCCGATCATTGTGGTCTAGGATAAGGTCTCTACAAACTAAACCTTTGTTCAGATATAGAGAGCTGGTTCTGTTTGGAAGAGGAAGAAACCTCTGAGCACGTTCTCTGTGAATGTCTGGCACTATACTGGCTATGCAGACGGATCTTTCGTAGTAAATTATATTAGGCTGAGTAGATCGGTGGCACAATAGATCTTGCTAGGCCCCAGTGTCAGGCATAAGTGCAAGATCTAAAAAAAAAATTTATGCCGCGGTTTATAAAGCCATCATATCCTCTTCACGATAAAAATTAAGTACAATTCGCTTCACGTTATGATAGAGATCTTTGAATTCTTGTAAAGAATCTGCAACCGATCTAAAAGATTATTTTATCTAGAGATAGCAACTCATCTGTTTTATCTAGAAATAACAACTCATTGCAGCGCCGTTCAGCTTTCTGTTGTGTTCGTCGAGCCTTTTTCTTCTTATTTATTTGTTTCTTATTTAAATTCTTGCCCACAATTGTCATAACTATTGCTAAATCTTTTTCAGAAATCCTCTCTCTAAATAACATAAACTTATAGTTAACACAAACATATATAGTATATCTTTAATAAACCTAATTCAAGAGACTGGTACAAATATCTGTTGCATGCTTTAAAATGCTCAAATTAAAAAAAAAGCAAAAACTGTTTTGTAATATATTTTGTATCGATTTTGTGTAAGAAAATACAACTCTTCATCACCAATCAATGAGAAAACTAAAATTAATTGTACAATTTTCCTTTTCGTTTTTGTTATAAATAAATGCATAATTGTTTGTACATACATTGCTTATGTACATACAATATTTAAAAAAGAAATGATTAAAGAACTTTAACACAAATACATATATAGCCAAGTGTTTTGCAAACATTTATCTTACACGTATACATATTTGTATAACAACTTGACAATATGCAAATGGTTATAATCTTCCTGTTGAAAAATAAAAATGAAACTAACTAAATAAATAAATCAAATATTTATAAGAAAATTAATTTGTAAATATAATTTACAAAAATTCAATCAATGTTACAAGAGGAATAAAGAATATACATATACATGACATATTTATTAGACGTTATAGACAACTCATTCGCAATTAATCACTTTGTAGCTATTACACAACTAGATGGTGTCTAACTGTTGCAATAAATAAATAAATGTTCTTAACAAAAAAAAAATAAAGCATATTTGTTGTACCTATATGTAAATGTTGAAATTTTAACTAAACAAAAACTTTATAACTTGTGTCGAAAAGGAACGATATGGGTTTCGCTTTAAGTGGATAACGAAAAGAAATAAATAGTGACTTGTACTTTAAACATAAATTAAATAAAAACTTCAATTACAAAAATTAAATAAGGAACAAATTTGTGGGTAAGAAAATGACGTTGTTATAAACTATTGTTGTTAACAAAAAAAAATTAAAATATGTAAATGTAAGAGTCTGTTGATCAGGCTAAAAATATTCAGAGAAAATCTTTTTGTTCCACTAAATGTGTACTATATGTATGTATGTAAGTGTAGATTACAATTCTTAGTAACTAAAAGTGTTTAATTTAAGTAATGAAATTGTATTTTGTTTATAGCAAACAAAAAACTATTTTGTTTATGACTGTAATAAAAGATATTTTCTCGTTGAAAGTAAAAGGGATCTGTATAAGAATTTATTAGAACACAACTATGGGTCACGAGACAGCGAAAAGGATAGGGATGACACTACTGTCGATATATCTAGCATGTGAATGAAGAAAATTGATATTCGGTTCTGTAAATGGTATATTCGGAGCCTCAACAAGTAACGTGCAGTCGAATATGTGCTAAGGCACTAGACTGTTCATAATGAATAACTAAGCGCCTTCCAGAAAAGGAATTGAGGACGGGCAAAAAGAGGATGAAAAACTGAGACGTCGACGACTATGGCAATTGTTACAAAGAGAAGAAGCAGTGACTGTTATTCGAATTTGTACTACGTGACAAGTGACAAGCTTAGGCAACAAATCTTACATTCCAACATTTGTAGGAACTCAAAAATAGTCTCTTATGCATTTATTTGATCTCGAATAGAGAGAAAGGATAGGAAAAAGAAGAGAAAGTGAAGACGGAAAGAAGTCAAAGTCGATAAATCTATACGAGAACCATGGAAAAGGATAAGAAAAGAGTAGGCTGAACTAAACTAATAAACATAAACTTAATGTGAAGTAACCCAACACTTGGAACTAGGACCCTATGACTCGTTGCCATCAGGAATTTAAAAGAATTAGAAGTTCTAGGTCCATGGAGACAAAGACTTTGGACATAACGTCCATAACCCCGACCGCACTAGAAATATAGAACATACTTTGCTTTTTCTGTGGAGGATTCTGCATTGGTGGTGCCCTTACCGAAGTGAGCGAGAGTCATCAATTCCTCTTCTGCTAGCATTACTCGCGATCTAGGCTTTGCCACTAAATACTAGAAACCCGAGACACATTTGAAAAATCCCCCTGAACAACCTTCAAAAGAGGACAGTTTCTGGCGAAGAATGGCAAGTCTACCTATACTTAACCATTCTTGAGCTCAGCTCTAAGGTCAGCTACTCTTTTTGTATATCTCTCCTAGGCAAGAGTTTGTCAAGAACTTAGGACATTCAAGCCGTTGTAGGAAAAAGCCAAACAAAACCAGACAGAACCATTCGAATTTGACGTTGATAGTTTAAAATGCGGTGAGAATAGCAATATCCAAACGGATATCCAGCTCAACTTACCGGCCAACTATTTAAATCAGATGGAGATATCCTATTAAAAGCTACACGAAGTTCTAAGACTTGGTATGCTGCCCCGATCCACAAGAAAGAAGACCCCCTCAACTGCATCAACTGAAGATATATCAGTTTCCACAACATCGCGTATAAGATCTTATCGGCCAGCTTAAATCTTAGTACGGCTTCAGGTAAAGAAGTCCACATTCGACAAATTGTTCACACTTTGCTAGATCCTTGAAAAACCCAAGAAATCCAAATAGACATCCACCTTGTCTTCACAGCCGCCTATGACAGCAAAAATATAATGAGACGAGCAATACAGAACCATGCCTTGCACCCCTACTAAATTTGGCAACGTTTAGTGAAGCAAGAGTAGCGAGTAACTCGATCAAAGTCAGTTAAATAATGAGCAAAAACCTGGCTTCATGTTGTGCGTGTTACATTTATCGCATGAATGAAAGGAACCTACAGTTTTCATAAGCCACTCCGAACAATGAATTGAGAAGCTTCCTCATGACAAATTTTATTGTCGGGGGCGTGCAATGACATATTTGGTGGATATTGCTGGAGTTCGAACTTCGAACTTACGTAGCTCAGGCAGCGATTCAATTCACTAACAACTAAAATTCCCCGAGATGGTCAAATGGGAACCACATTCTCAAGAAATGTACTCTCTGTCATATAGGCGGCTCTAATACTCTGACGGTGAGACATCATTGTTTGGTTTTTTTGGAATCGAAATTCTAACGCCAGGGGAATACAATGAATTTTTAGGTATCCTAATGATGGTTGTAGCGTTTAGGATGCAGTCACCCTTTCAACCTACCTACCTACATACCTATCTGTGTTATTGGAGAGAGATGGTATACCAGAAGAATTTTCACGTACAGCGACGGAAAAAGAGCGCTGAAGTCTATCATCAATCACTCAAACATTTTAACAGTAATATATTAAACAGAATCTCTAAATCGAGCCGGATTTGTCTTACTTAGGTTTCAGGCCACAGGTGATTTCGGATTAGCGAAAGAGGTGTCAGAATCCGTCTTTCTGAGTCTAAATCTAATCAGTGGAGCCAGTTAAGTGACGAGTCTCAACTGCATAAACTCTAATATGATCTCCTTTCATAAAAGCAGATGGTTTTCCTTATTTTCTTGTAGAAGCATCAAGTATTATGTATATTTTGTAAAAGGCTCTGATTTTCAAAGATCCATTGTGTTCTTCGTTGTGGGACCTACATTCATGTACCTGTTGGGAAGAGAATAGATTGTTATGAGCTCCCCTGAGCTCACCCTTAATGCAGAATAAATTCTGGGATGGCTTTTTGTGGCATGGCTGAGAGTTGGGCTGTAAACGTCTAGGGTATTCTTTCTGGTTTTGCTGAGGCTTGGTCGGTCGCAGAGAAAGAGAGACGTGTCCTTCCCCACGTCTATTTCAGCACTTCCTCTGCAGAGGTCAGTCTTTCTTAGTTGCATTCTCCTTAGATGGGCCGCCAGTAGGTTGTGGCCTGTGAGGATGCTGATCACTAGAGCTAAGTTCGATCTGTTCAGCGTAAGTATTTCATTTGTTTTTCTTTTATTGAGTTTTGACCGCATCTTTTTTGGTATGCGGCATGATGAAGTGTGCTGCATCCCTCATCGGTAAGCTTCCAGAAGTCCAAGTGTATCGCTTGCTTTGGAACTTCTATTGCAGTCAGAACCGTGTGATCGACCATTATTCGATGCCGCGGTGGTTCGAGACCAAACCGAGTGATACATTATGTCTTGAGCTTAGGACCCTAAGCTGGCTGCGACAACTCTTTACTATAATACAAGCGATTTACGTATTGTGGATGACATGGCTTTGATGGCGGACTGACTATCGATGAATATGTCCATGTTCCTTCGCGGGGTTATCGAGAGTAATTCTCTTACGCGGTTCGGTTATTGCTAGAACTTCAGCTTAAAACACACTCTCGTGGTTTGGAAATTTTATCGACGGGCCAAGGCGGGCTCTTCTAAGTATATTCCAGAGTATACCCCTTCATCCATTTTTGAACCGTCGTCAATGAAAATGGATGTATTGCCGGGTATAATGACCCTTCCTTCATCCCCACTTTCCCTTGCTGGAAAGGGAGTTTGGAAATTGAGGTCGAAGTCAGGGTATAGCGTTATGCGCTTAGCGGTAAAGGCTCTGAAATAACTATTGAAAAATGTCTTCTCAACTTGGGCTGGAACGACTGCATAAACGGTATATGAGGGATCACTCTGTCAATGTCCTATTTTTGTGAAGGTAAGACTGCTTACTTTGCGCATCATTATCGCAAGAATGGATTCAATCCAATCCAATCTCCTATTCTATTCAAAATGTCTCTTCTTTGCGGTAAAATTTCGGTTCATTATCGCGTCTGAGTGCTTGGGGTAAACCTACCTAAACCCTTTCCACAACGACTTCGTTTATTTACCTAGACATCCACTTGATTTTTTTCCAAACACAAAGAGTCGTCAAATGTTTGAAGTACTATTCCACCTGGAAAGCCAGTAAAATAGAATTCGGTGGTGTATATTTGCTTTTTTTGCGAATTCATGCATTAACAGTGCTTCTGGAGCAATATTCTCGTCGTCCTTCGACCCCGTCACATAATTGCCGTAGCCAGTCAATTTGATTTGTCAGATCGACAAATTATCCTGTCAGTGCTTTAATTTATTTACATTAAGCTCCGTTTTTTTTAAGCCCAGTCGACGTGACAGTCTATTGGTTGACTGGCTTCTGAGTAATAGCTTCAAATTTGTCCTCACACCCTTCGCCTGCCGCGATGTTTATCGTTCATAAGAACAATTTAACTCAAATAAAAGCGAACCTAGGACGAAGGCAAAAAAGGAATTTCACGAATATCATCATACGACTGAATGGAATTCAATTGATGCCAAAAGTAATTCACGTTATGTGACAGAAAAAAAAATGAAATACTACTCAACAGATGCTGAAAGCAACAGTTGCGTCATCAGGAGCCCACTTCAGATCGCATCTATACATCTCGAAACTCATTGACGTCTAATGTTTCGAAATACATTCACGTCTCCGGCAATGAAACGAAATGAAATGAAAAATTTTTCTTCTTCTCTGTCACGCCACTTGCCCTCCGCCTTACGCCTCCGCCCCCTCTCTCTCCCGGCACGAAAAGATGGAACGAAGTGAACGCGTTTGTGTCGTGCAAACTGCAAAAGTTATTATTCAAGGAAAACTCCTCGAGGGCGTAAGTATGAAAGGAAAAAAAAAAAAAAAAAACCCGAAGGACCACTCGTCGATGAAAAAATATAATTTAAATCATTCAACGTGATTTATAGCTCCTGGAATCGTCGTTGTAGTCGCCTTATCGCGCACTCGTACCCAGACGACGAGCAATAATGTATTCCAATGAAGTTATGGCAATAATTTATGTCCTGGCAAAGGCAAAAAAAGTCCTGTGGCAGAAAATCCACGTAAATTGTAATTAGTTTTTGGATGAAAAAAAAAAGAGAAGAAGAAGAAAAAATTCGAATCTTTCTCATAGGCAACTGGTGGGACTGGGTTCTGGCAGGAAGCGAGTGCCTATTCGAGTGTGTCATTGAGTTAAGATGGTACCTTATGGGGATTCACTAAGTTGATTTCGTTCCCGAGAAAGGATGTTGCCCGGGGAGGGTCGGTAGGCTGTGGGCAGTTTTCTAATTTCATGGTCAATCGACTCTTGTGTAGTTGAGCAACAAGCTGGCCGATTCTATTTTAGTGTCCTAATTCGCAGATAAGTGGCACAAACTTAGCTTTGTTTGGAGGTATTTGCTCATAAAGCTCTAAACGATTCTTTGAATGAGTCCTTATGAGTGTCAACCGCCATTTGATTATCTCCTTCATTTAACTGATTGTTGAGAATTTTCTTCGAAATTTCTGTGACTTATCGGATTTGGGATACTAAAGCCATAAGGAATTTCTCTTATTGGAGAGGGATCCTGTCAGTCAAGTTAAGTAAGGACCTCAATATGGGCACTGGAATCGGGAAAGCAGAAACAGCAGTGCAACTTGGAGTACTCTATTGGCGTGTGACTCAAAAGGTGACTTATACCGTCGTCGTGGGAAGAAGATTGTCAATAAGTTCTTTCGTTCTTGTCACTTAAGCAAACAGCTGAGGATCCCAAATGGAACAAAGAAATTTGGCAAAGGATCAGTGGTACCATTAGATGCAAAGAACATTTTTTCATCCACTTAAGCAACTCGGATAGAGAATGGAGAGCTGTTAGGAAACTTGAAGTAAGATAGCCAATATCGAAGGTACATCGTTGTAGAATTTCGTAGATAAAGTCGATGGCCGTACCGCAGGGAAAAGGCGGAGAAGGAAGAAGGCGTAAGTGGGCACAGTTTCGCTTTTTGAAGACTACCACCTCCCAGCGGAAAAAAAGGCGGTGCACCATGCTTCTAGAAGAGTGTCAGCAACTGTTTTTGATTTTGTACCAGTGGAATGCTACTACCAGTGGAATGTGGAATGCTACTAACTAACTAACTTACGTCCATTGATCCTTTGTGGGTTTAAGGGCGTCTACCATGCCATACGACGTAATGTGCGCTTTCTTGAAATATATCGAACCTCCCTCCATCCGTCCTTCCTTGTTGAGACTCCTCATTGAATGTTCGATAACAAGTTGGTCGAGGGCGGTTCACTATCTTGGGCCATTGGGTCTCACTGCACAGCTTGATTTGCTTTGCAGTCATCGCCTTTTGTAGTGTACGACCAATCTATTGACACCTTCTTATTCCTTACATATAGTGAAGCTACAGTCCGGGGTGGAGCTAGGCTTCAACCAACAAGCGTTTCTAGCTAGTTCAATCTTTAGCCAGCTGCCTCTAGTTTCCCAAGCCAAGTTGGTTAAGGCCACCTTCCCCTTGCGTGTGCCACCTGATTCATGGTCTTCATATTCTGCGCCGTACCTCGGATGTGGTTTCGAAGATTTTCCGGGCTGGAGCATTGGTGTGCATCCGCTCTACATGACCCAACCATCTCAGTCGTTAAAGCTTCACTCTTCTGGTTAAGTCGATGTCGCTGTAAAGCCCATACCGTTCGTCATTGTTTCTTCTCCTCCATTCACTGTCGATGCGGATGAAACCGAAAATCACCCGAAGAAATTTGCTCTCGAAGCAGTCAAAAGCACGACGGAGTCGACTAAGGGTCACTTTATTAGTTCGAGAGAGGGCTTTGCTACTCAATTGCCTTCTTATCCCAAAGAAGCAGCGATTGGCAAGATCTGTTCTTCATTTGATCTCAGCGCTGGTGTCGTTTTCTGAATTGATAGCGGAGCCTAGGTCTTTAACTCCCTCAAAGTTACACATAGATGTCTATAGTGACGTTCTATCAAAGACGTCGATGTTAAGTGTCCTTTCTTGTTGACAGCATGTACACACTTCGTCTTGGCCTCATTGATCGCTAAACCTATCTTTGCCGCCACCATCTCAATACTCACGAACGCCCCCGTGACATCACGTTGCGTTCTTCCGATTGCCTCTGGTGTTGGTGGGTGAGTTTTACACTATTCTTTCAAGAAAGATGTTGAAGAAGTCGCATGACAGCACGTCGCTTTGTCTAAATCCTTTTTTGACATCAAAGATCTCGGTGAGGTCTTGACCGACCTTGATGAAGCAGCGTGCATTCTCCATCGTCATCCTGCACAAGCGGACGAGTTTGGCAGGGATGCCAAAACAAGACATTGCTCTGTATAGCTCCTCTCTATAGATGCTGTCATATGCGGCCTTAAAATCGATGAAAATGTGGTGGGTATCGAATTCAAGTTCCTGGGTTTTCTCCTAGATCTGCGGCAGTGTGAATATTTACTTGTTCTCACCTCGCCCTCCCTATAATTGTGTCCATACATTATTGGCACGATCTCGTGCATAATTTGTTCATTTGAGATTCGGCTCCCAGTTAAAGGACGCAATTGCAATTTAAGTCCATGGATTTAAAGAAGTAGCTACCAGGAACCACATTCCTTATCATAGGAAGGCCAGTATTTACCTTATCAATTGCTGCCTACATAGATCTCCTAGGGAGTTTCACGAATGACGACAGGAATGACTTTAACTTTGTCAGTGATGCAAGCATTTAACAAACACATACTTACATCATCTTCCCTGGCTTGTTTTCTACGATACCTTTGAAGGTATACCTAAGTGAAAAGTCGAAAGAATAAGTAGCACATTTTGCCCTTTGCAAGGCTAAAACATTATTCTCACACCCTTCCGACATGAATTCTGTCTGTTTGCAAAAGAAAAGTTCTACACACATCGTTTAGCAGTGCCGCAAGAAGGAGGAGGAGAAAACAAATAAAGGAAGCTGAAGAATAATGTGCTGAAGGGTGAATACACAAATTACATCTTAAAAGAGTTAAAAAAGCGATTTCCAGGAAGGACACAGCAAATATTGTGGAGTTTAATCGATTCCTCGGGAATAGGGAAGCTGTAAGGAGGGCGTCTCCTTGAAAATTCAAGAAATATTATGGCATAGACGTATGTACATATCTCATGGCTTGAATGGAATAAGCGTGTGTGTTTGGTTTACCTCAAAGGATGCGGCCCGACACGCATTTATTTGTTTTTTTTTAGCTAAAATTGCAAAAGAAATCGGGGATTGCAAAGCAGCGGGACGTGACAGCAACCTGAACTTAAGATGGTAAAGTACAACCAGCCATAATTGCCGATGCTGGTATATGTATAATTCGTGGTTTAAGAAAGGCGTCATCCCAGATATGTGGAAACAAAAAAGACCAGAATTTCTCCCCAAAAGGAACAAACTACCAGACATCACATCGTCCGCTTTGCATGCTAGATACTCCGAGCACAATCTAACCATGCAATGTCTGTAATAGACTGAAGGCAACAATTAAAGACACTGAGGACTGCCACAACATCGATACGCCAAGTGGCACAGAATTTTATACTGAGAAGAAGATGCAAAAGAGTCATTAAGAAATCTGTCTGCTTTTTGGAGTCATTTCTGACGATTAAGGAGAGAACCTAGGAGGGATGAATTGTTTAAACGGTAGTACTAATTTATGGCGACGACGCGTCGCGACGGATCACATCAAAGGCAGAATGAACCATTCAACCTGGTTAACTCCGTCCACCCGATCTAACGAAATATAGATAGCGATATCTTAACTTCAGTCCAACAAAGCTGCTGGAGCTGACGACCTAACTGCCGAGCTGTTCAAACCGGCAGGCGATGACTTGGTAAGGAGCTTGTACCAACTCATCTGTAAAATGTGATCGGCGGGGAGTATGTCCGATGACTGGAACCTCAGCATCGTTTGCTCGATCCTCAAGAAAGGAGACCCTCTGAACTGCGCCAACTACAGAGGCATCAGTCTTCTTAACATCGCCTACAAGATCTTATCTGCCGTTTTATATGAGCGCCTGAAGCCTTTCGTCAATAACCTGATTGGCCCATATCAGTGTGGTTTCAGGCCTGGAAAGTCCACCATCGACCACATATTCACACTGCGGCAGATCTTGGAAAAAACCCAGGAACTTCAAATCGATACCCACCACCTCTTCATCGATTTTAAGGCCGCGTATGACAGCATCTATAGAGACGAGCTATACAGAGCCATGTTTAGTTTTGGAATCCCTGCCAAACTCGTCGATGGAGGATGCACGCTGCTCCATCAAGGTCGGTAAAGACCTCACCGTGGCCTTTGATGTCAAAAAAGGTTTTAGACAAGGCGACGCCCTGTCTTACGTCTTCTTGAACATCGTTCTTGAAAGAATAGAGCAAAACTCACGCGCCAACACCAGAAGCACCATCTTTCAAAAGTCCGTCCAATTACTCGGACACGCCGACGATATTGACATAATCGGAAGAAAACGGGAAGAACTTGCTCGTTCGTAAGTATTGAGACGGAGGTGGCGAACATGGGTTTAGTGAGTAATGAGTACAAGACAAAGTATATGCCGTCAACTAGAGAGGACACCAAATACTAACGTCTTGGATAGAACGTCACTATAGACAGTTATAACTTTGAGGTATAAAATCAGACAACGACTTCAGCTCAGATCAAACGGAGAATAACTCGTGCCAATCGCTGTTTCTTAGGGCTAAGAAAGCAATTGAGTAGCAAAGGCCTCTCGAACGACTTAAGTGACCCTTTATAAGACCTTAACGCCCCAGACCTGCTCAACGGCGCGGAGGCATGGACTTTGTCAAATTTCGAGAGCAAATTTCTTCGGGTGATTTTTGATACGGACTGTACACCGAAATCGACTTAACTAGAAGAATGAAGCTCCAACGACTGAGGTGGCCGAGTCATGTAGAGCGAATGGACACCAATCCTCCGGCCCGGAAAAACCGCGAATCTACACCTGAGGGACGGCGCAGTAGAGCAAGACCGCGAATCAGGCAGCTGGCTAAAGATCGAGCTGGCTGGAGATCCACCCCGAACTGGAGGTCTACCTCGGACTGTAGCCCCACAATGAGGGATGAAACGGGGCCCCAACCAACAAGCCAACGCGATCCACAGCCAACTGTCTCCGGTCGGTTATGTCGAGCCGGTTGAGTTGATCCTCTATTGGCGCATGCCATTAGGGCGAAAGCTCAATGCTCTCTCCTCTCATCCACTCTTTCTAACCTGAATCGTTGTATATTGCAGAAGCGAGAGTGGTTTCGCCGATTTCCATCTCCCTTTTGGAGGAACTAAAGGGTTCTGGAACATGTAATGTAGAGGCCTGATTGGAAGTACTTTTCCATTGATCTTGATGGTGCAAAAGTTCTTTTGAGATAGCTGCACGCAGCCTCCTGGCGGAAGGGACCTTGTCCACATTTTCACCTGCATAGCGTCTTTTAATTCATTAAGCATTTACTGTCATTCGCGGCTTTGAATGTGGTGTTGTCCATCATTGGCCTGCTGATGTTGCAGAGAATAAATCAAGGACGTCTCTGAAGGACCAACACTCATGTTGCTAGGCATCAACAGACTACCACAGGCTACACTTGGCCTCTTGACGAAATCTTCTTATTTACAATTAATGCAACAAACAAAAAAATATGAATTAAATAATTATCTTTATTTCTATACATTTAAAGAAAATAATTATTTACATTCTTGATTTTTGTATACTATTTCTTTTCTCATCCTTAAATTCAACAATAATTTAAAATTTAACAATTGTTAATAATTATTCTGATTTAAACAAAAAAAAAAATAAATTGTTCTTGCCATAAATGGCACTTATCTACCTATGTATATACGTGTGTATCCACTTTATTTCGCTAAGAATTTATTTAGTAAAAGTTTTTAATAAATTTGTTTATAAATTGACTTAAAAATGTCCACAAATTTTATTTTTTTTTTATTTTTGGTAGGGCTATGACTATATCGACCCATTTTAAGTGCGGCACAAACGGGTGCCCCTAAAATTGGCCAAGATATTCATAGCGGGGGAGACTCCAACTCGGTCTTAACAAACAACAAACCAATCTAACACAAACAACAGTGCCGAACATTTTGTGAACTAAATTTACTAATAATTTGTTTTCTTCTCTATTTTGTTTTAAATAAATTATTGTTATATGCATAATGAATAAATAATACGTTGTGATCAATGAAATTATATGTTTGCCAATTTCCTACAGAACGTTCTAATAGACTAAAAGTATTTTTTTGAAATTTAACTTTACTCTTCTACATTAATGGTGATGACCATGGTCGGTCAATAGTGTCCTCCACTGTGTCGATGGTCTCGTCTTGCATTAGCCGATTGTTCGCGGTATTCACCCCCACCGCCACGGCTACTGCTCTTGTGGTGGTGATGATGGTGGCGTTTCTTTTCACCTGTGGAAAGGATTGAATGTGAAAATCACGGTTAGAGGAATGACAGAAGGTCCATCCTACCTTTTAGGCAAACATCAGAAACTACTAGCTCCGAATTGTCGCGTAACCCATAGTCACGCCCAACTCTGCAAAATGTACACGTTATAAGCAGTTTTTAAGCAAACAAAAATAGAGTTCGACTCCTACCTGTCTAAGTTCTCGCGGGATCGTTGGATATTCTCCCTGAGATTGTCCCGTGATCGGGTGACGTTGGGAGGGTCCAAAGTCTCCTGCGTCTTCTTCCGCAACGCATTGTGTGAGCTGTTCTTTGATGCTGATTCGTGTAGATTCTCCCAGGCTTGACGATAGTACCTAATACAAAAAGAAGCATAAATCACGCTATCCACGATGAACATCTAGTAGATATCCAAACCTATTTAGTCCATTTCTCGACCCAGAGGTGGAGCTGTCAAACGATGCTACAGTATTGCAATCAGGCGAGGCCCTATGCCGATAATGATGCGTTGTACGATTCCTGTAAAAAAAAAAACAAAAAAAAGTTTGAAGGACTAATAGAGGATCTACATAAATTTATCTAAACTCAAGCCCTTCCCGTCCCTAAGTGCGAGTGAAAAGGAAAGCAAATCTAAGAAAAAATAGTTGCATCTGTGCAATATTGATGTGAGACTGTGGTGTGAGATATTTTATTCTTACATTTCGCATGGATGGCACGCATTGGATATATGGCACCTTACGGTGGGATCCACCTCACTTCATAACGGCGGATTGCTAAAGAATCCGGCACGGCTACTATATGCGGCACGTCCAAATGTACTAAAGTCACGTCTACCGAGCTTTTGATCGTGGAATGGTAGTGCAAGTACATTGTACAGAAGCGTGGGTGTATTGCTATCATAAATGGCCGAACTAAGGTAGCCCGTTCTCACATGAGAATTTTGTATTTCAAGCGGTTGGCACTTGCGCTGATGTAAGCCATTGGGGGAGCTATACAATACACAGACATTAGAAGGTGTTAATTTTATATATATTTATGTATGTATATGTGTTTATGTATATTCTCATGTGTTTAAATGTAATAGATCACCTGGAAATAATATTTACTCGCATGTAGACAGAACTAAACTACCCAACACTGACTTCTTCAAATTTCGGTTAAATCGACTGCTCTCAAGGACTCGATTTATCCTTCCTTTTTCTAAAGACCTAAGGGAGACTCGTGCAAATATGGCAGTGGAATGCAGAAACCTTAGCTATTTCTTCTCAATTGTCATCAAAATCAATGACACTCACATTGTCAATATCTAGAAGCCCCCAAACGTGCCTTGGACGAAACAAGTCCTCGCCCACAACCTTCATTTTCCTATCTACGCTTAAAGCAACTGTCACAGCCTCTGGCGATACCAAGAAGATGAGGAAAATGGGGAAAAATGAGTGGATTGAGGAGACACGTATGACTTTCACATAGTGTTTGATGGGGAACACAAGAGCTCATTCAAATCAGCTAGATGGGATAGAGATTACAACCCCAATCGGAAAACCCTCTAATCGCATCTTTCATATTTTGTGCTGACTTTCAAAACTGCTACCACCGCCTTGATATCATAGGTGGTAGCAGTTGTATCCCCATTGTATGAAGACTTAATCTGCGTAACCCAAGTGAAACTTCAGGAGGCAGACTCGGTGAGGTGATATGAATTATCCCCAAACTCCATGACAATTTGAACTATTCGCTAGCCTGCTAACAGCTACGACAAAATTTTGAATTCCAAGGAGTTACCGCAAGGAAAGTTTACCTTCTTAGGCTGCACACACAGTGAAGCGATAAAGCGATAAAGCGATAAAGCGATGCGATGTGAGAAGCGAGAAGCGTGCGCTAAAACTGTTCACCTGTATTCTTATGTACATGCGCACAGTGAAGCGATAAGAATTCATGAGAAAGTTTTATCGCATGCTTCTCGTTTCTCGCATCGCATCACTGTGCGCGTAGTCTTAGAATGAAGACAGCAAGTCTACATGAAAGCAGGAAGCAAAAGTGGATTAACATGGGCAATAGATCGACTTTCAACTTTTTAACTGGAAGGCATGGAGCTCAATAAGAAAGCAAAGCTCATTAAGCCCTTCATCTCCTTCAAAACTACCCCCACCATGGTGCCCGGAGTCGCTTGGGAGCAGAAGAGCGGTCTCGTGCTTAGACGTTTTAGACCAACGCGCATGATCTCACGGTGCAAGTGGATGTCGCTGGCAGAGCTGTTTTCTCAGACAAGTCAAAATGTTTATCGTTATGAAGAGACCTTATCTTAATAAATAAATAGATGGCGCTACAGCTCGAGATGAGCCAAGACCTAGCTTCTTCCATTCATGTTGTGCGCGTTACATTTCTCGCATGAACAGAAGGTACCTAAAATTTATTGCCGACTCGGAACGGGGATTTGAGAAGCTCTTTCGTGACAAATTATACTCCCGGTGGACATGGCTGGAGCTTGAACCCTAGCCGGATCGCACAAGAGTTCAACTACTGAGCCACGGCGACCACCTTATCTTAGATAAAGTAAAAAGCTATGACGCCTTCATGTCACTGGGATCAAGTGAAGATCTTGGCCGAAGCTAAACCAAATTCGGGCTGTAGGGAAGGGCCTATGAAAACAAAGTTACTTAGGCCGAAAAGCTTAATATTCAATTATTTTGGATGTCAAGCCAGCAGGAAAGCCATTTCAGAGAATTCATAGCTGTGTGACATGGCAGGAAATATCCTAAGAAAAAAAATTTGTGACTTGGTGATTGGTCCTGTATTCTTAAGGAAATGTATCTCCTATTTTAAACGGATCCAACAACCCCTACCCAGAGTAGAAAGTTCCATCCATAGTCTTTCATTTTCAACAATTCCCGGCTTTGAACTGGAAAACTAGGTTGTATTCCTCGACTTCACTAGAAGTTCCATCTAGTCACCTCAACAACCGGTCCTCACCTTCAAGTGTAATAATCGATTCAAAGTTGGGTGTCGACCAATTTTACAAAGTCTCTCCTCCAAGCTAAAGCCGACTTTAAGTCAATGTACCTCTTTCTAAAATCCCAGACTCCTCCAGAATTGTAATCTGGGGTTCAAAGTGCCCGGCACCTATCCGCACTTATGTCTTAACGCTAAACATGTGAAATATTCCAAAACTTACCTCCTAACAAGGATAATGATGGTCGTGATGACGGCGGCCAAGAAAACGAATCCACCGAAAGCACCGAGAGCAACAATAGCACCCAAATTGAGCTTAGCCTCTTTTCCTTCCTTCCGTTCGGGATTCTCCACCGAGAAGGGAACGTTGACATTTGGCGATTGATTCTGTCGAATATTGACACTATCCGAGATCTCATTCTCTTGAGGATGAGCATTGAGGATAATGTTCTGTGTGTTCCTTGGAGTGGTTGTGTCATAAGTTGGAACCAATGGACGAACTTTAGTTGGCACTGTTGGTAGGAGCGGAGTAAGTAGTGGCAACTCGGTTGAGCTGGTTGTTGTGGTTGTGGGCCTGGGAGCAGGCGATGATGATGGTGTTTTGTTGTTTGGCACAATAACCGGACGCAGGACTCTTTTTGGTGGGAACTCCTCTCGAACTGTTCCAGGTACGACAAATGTGACATCTTCATCGGAGTCATCTGGAAAAGGAAACTCGATTATTTGAGACCTTGATGGTCAAATTCGGTTTAAGACTTACGTTCACCGTTGATTTCGACAACTGGTGTGGAACTAATGGACAGAGTTGTGGAAATGGTTGGTCTGCTTGGACGTCGGGTGACTGTTGTCTTTGGCCGGTACGTTGTCGTCGTTGGGGTCACAGGGATGGTAGCTGTTTCTATTTGTATACATCTTGGCAATGCACTACTCCATTGGCCGCTACTTAAGCAGGATATGAATCTGGGTCCTTCCAGACGGTAACCTATGGGGCAGGAAATTTCCGCCTTTGAGCCGAAGAAGGTTCCATTTGGCGCCGAAATGATGGTGCTGTAGTAATTGCCAGGAAGAGTGTCGCATTCGACAACTAGAAGAAGAGAAACAGATGGTTACATTGCTTTATGAATGGAGGTGTGCGTACTTACTTTCACAACGAGGTGGTGGTCCGTTCCAGCGTTCGTCAAAGTCACAGGTCAGGAGTGCCCGTCCCAGCATTTCATAGCCCTCATTGCAGTTGTACTTCACCAAGCTCAAATAGCCGACGGTTCCATTTATTAGATCATAGGAGCCATGTGGAATCGATGCTGGCAAGCCGCATTCGATATCTGAAAAGTGCGCAGACAATCAGAATAGAACACATCGGGGGGCACTTTGGCCAAACTTACATTTGCACACCGGTGGGAATTCATTGTAGAATCCAGTCTCCAAGCAAGTTCTTGTGGCGGGACCAACAAGCAAATGATTCCTGTCACAGGTGTACTTAACCTGTGCGCCAACTTCGAATCCTTTCGGTGTGACCATCGTCGAATTCGGAGGCTGCTCTGGGCGTCCACAAGTCTTCGGCTGATGTTGGCATATAAAGTTAAGCAGAGTATTGCAATTCGTATCGCTCCACAGCCATCCTTTGGAGCCATCAAAACGTGCACAATCCTCATCACCACCGGGATGATTCCAAAATGACACAGTCACCTCCTCACCATCGGTCCATTTCCAGGAATTTCTATCTTCTGAATCGCGAATGGCACCCATCCAGTATTGTGAGCTTACATCACTACGGTGTCTACGCCAGAGCTCCCAACTGATGAAGCCCTGCAACGCTGGGTTGCTCTCACTGATTAAAGTGCCGCCACGAGATCTGCAGAAAGATAGAGCATCGAGGAAATTCAGCGGCTGACGGTTGTAGAAAATGTAACATTTTCCATTGTACGATGCCAAAGCGCCGGGTGGCTGATCGCGGAATGTCGGACAGCGTTCGATGGGCAGGGCTTGATCGGTATACACGAATGCCTCACAAATTGACAACTGATTGGGTGTGCTGTTCTCCAAATGAACTGAGACGAATGCACCAGGCATTGGGGGATTGCAAGGCAGGAATAGGGGTTGGCCTTCCTCCAAGGGTCCTGTGAACCGGTTGCAAATGGGATTCGTTCCCAAATCGGGTCGGTTGTTTCCCACCCGCACCACTATCGTAGCTGGTTTGTTATCTAAAAAGAAAAAAAAAATTCAAAGTGAGTACCAGATAGATTCAGAGATAATAGGCCCTTTAGCCAGACAGTTGAGGACTTAAAATCAGAGACAAGAATTCACGAGAAACCTCAGAGAAAAGCTAAAGCCTTGTAAAGGCGTTCGAAGTACTGGTCTTGATGATCGTAATAGTCCCTCTTCTTCATGCGACGACGGTCTGAAATGTGTATGCGACTTCGACCTCAAAGAAGGACGAGGCGTGAATGGCAAATACGTTTGGACACCGGCGCTGATTTCTTGGGATGTTAGGCGGCTACCAAACCATTATATTACAGGTGAGGATCGACCATGGTGTAAAGCCACCTGGGACCTACGTCTTTTATACACAGAGTACCATTAGGCTCTAATGCAAGGCTTCCGACAAAAAATTAAACATTTTCACAGTAAAAATTACTAATTGCTTTATGCGTGGTCACCGTAGATCAGTTAGAACAGTGACTCTCTTGCGATTAAAGTCACTGCTCATGTAAACCAAAATTTGAGTCCAGTGTGCCGACGAGATGCTATTTTAGAAGGAGGAATCTCCGACGAACCAAACTTGTGAAGCTGGAGGCGGCTAGTGAACTGTCAAACTGGTAAATGACGGTCGTAATTTAAAGCCCAGGTCTACCGCCATCACACCTGTAGGAAAGAAATCTAACAATTCTTTCAGCTTCGAAAAAGTGGTTGCCAAGAGTCCTAATTTTTCCATTAGCCAGGGCAGGACATTCGAAGAGCAAGTATTGAACAGTTTCTATTTATTAATTTTCTCGCGGCTTTCCTTGATATTGAAGGTGCTTTTAATAACGTAGAGGAAGTGGCTATTAGCCAAACCCTGGAAAGTTTCGGAATCGAGCAAGGATTATCAAGAAATATCACCTCGGAAATAGGACAAAGCTCAATAAGCAGATCTGTAACCAGAGGCACTCCACAGGGCGGAATCATCTCGAATCCTGAAGAAGCTTTGCTCAAGAGGACTAAACGTCTACGCCTATGCCGACTACGTAGGGAAGGGAGGGGCTTGAGCTGTCCCTGTCATACAGCGCCAGATATCTTGGCGTCATCCTTGACAAAAAACTGAACTGGAATCCTAACACACAAGGGTTAGAAAGGCCCTTAATGCTCTTTAGGCTCACTAATTCAGGCTTCTTTAGGAATAATAATATTGGACGTTGCTCCATCCTAAATGAATATAACGTTGACGTTCTAAAAAGAACAGATGAGACGGCTTCCATCATGGACTTCGATACAGCATACATTACATTGTATCCTGAGAGGGGAGACTGATAGAGAAACGCTATCATCTCAGCGAATGAGATTGCGGTCTTCACGGATGGTTTCAAATCCACCAACGGTTCCGGATACTTCAAGCGTATTCCAAGCAGAGGTTCTCGCTGTAAATAAATCAATGTGCTCATAGTTGCGGAATCACTAGAAATGTAAACGATATCTGAAAGGGATATCGCCATTTACATTGATAGTCAGGCCGCACTTAAAGCCCTTGAATCAAATGTTATCAGATCTGCACTAGTCTCGAAATGTCGCGCAATGCTGAATTAAGTAAGTAAGTAAGACTTTGTTGGGTGCTGGGTCATTGTTACATTGAGGGAAGTCATAGGGCCGACAGACTGGACAGGCTAGTTGGAGAGTATCAACACATGGAGGGCGGAACCACAGTGGATCCTCCTTACTGTGTAGCTAAAGCAGAGATCCTAAGAAAAACTGCAAGTAAGGTAAATCTGAGATGGTTCAACATCAGTGGGCACAGGGTATCCAGGACTCTATGACCTGCTCTGCAACGCAGGAAAACAAGAGATATTCTTAACTTAAGTAGGGTACAGCTACAATTAATCACTGGGTTCCTGTCCTGTCTTCTCACGAAGCATGCTAAAAGATTAGGGCAACGACCTATGCCCGCTGCTGAGGACATAACACACCTATTATGTGAATGTCAGGTAATTGCCAGGACACGCATGAAACTTCTCGGCAACTACTTCTTTAGAAATCTAGAGGAGCTAGGCTATGGAAGCTATAAAAACATGTTAAAATTCTGTAGGGAAATCAAATGGTTTCAAGAAATGGTTTAAGTTCTGCTATTTTGGTTTCACAGTGTTCGCAATGGGCCCACTATGGTGCCTAAGCCGGCTCTCCCTTACCTAACCTATTTATTTTGTCGCTGCGGCTCCTAGAAAAGCTGTGAGGCTTTCCGAGACACCGAATCGGAAGAAGGGTTTTCTTCTTCATTTGAGCGTGTTGATCCAGATTGAATCCCAATATTTTGTAATAGCAAAAGTAAAAGCTTCTGAATCGGTCACTCGAAGTAGGCAGGTCCAGTCTTATTCGTGCCTAGGATGCATAAGATTCACAGTACCTAAACTTTGACACACATTGGTAATCCACCCTAGGTTAGCACCACGATGTTGAAGAGTGTTTTCTGGACACATGAAGTGTTTCATCTTCTAACGCAGTAAGGTCTTCTTTGGCGACGGGCTTATGTAACTCTCTTACGGCCAGCATCAGGATCATTTAACTAAAGTCCAGGTCTTTGATTACGAATACGAATATTTGCACACACCCAGCGAATGCTGAAGTGTCGCTTTTACGATCCCTCACTGTGGCATGGGCGCAAGGATGCCCTCGTAAATATTGCTGTGGGACCCAATAGGTCTGACAGCAATAAAAACAAATTTAATTCCACAAAATTAACCAATTACAAATTTAGTTAACGCCATTAACAAACAGACGCCAGGGCCCCGCGATCCGTCGTAAACTTTACGACACCACGGTTCCACGCTGATTAATGGCTGTGATTTCCGCGTTACATAACCCCAAGCGCCGCAGTACGGGCATCCTTGAGAGATACGCCACTTTATCAACCATTTTAATTTCCCTTTCAAGTGGCATTTCTTCCGTCTTCTTCTTCAGTTCGTCAAAACTTGCCGCGCGCACACAGTTTAATTAAAGGAACGCCAAACGGCGGTAAAAGGTAATCACCGACGAAATCAAACTCCCAGACCACATTTCCTAGGAAACCGATTTGAAAAAGGCGTGTCTCCCTAATGGGAGTAGTGCTGCGGCTGCCGCCGAATAGATTCGGTGCTAGGACGTATCTGCATGCGTAATCACGTTAAAGTGGAAGCTTCAACTGCGAACTAGTCTGGGAGCCAGCATCAGGTAGTGATGGTATCGTTTTACCCCCGCAAGACCTTTCGGGAGAATGGGAAATCTGCGATCAAGTTGTCGTAGGACTGCTTTCACTTACATATGCCCAGCACCACGAGAGTCATTGAATTATTATTCAATTCGCTGTTACTTTCACTTCAGACGGCAGCAGCCATGGGAGAGCTAGTTAGCGGCGCACTTTGCCAGCTAATCGCAGTGAGTTCAGGCAACTTTTGGGGTAGGCTTTGGGCTACAAAATAAATGTATGTCTTAACTTACCACAACATGACTTTCCGAAATCCAGACGAACTAGCTGCACCATGTACGGCTCGAGCAGGTTGACATACCACCACGGTGAGCGCTCTGATTTGGTCAGTGAACACGTTTCCGCACTGAAAAATGCGGATGTGGAGCCATCGATTGCCTTCTGCGGAATGCCAGATCCTTCGGTTGATATCTGCATCGGAGCCTTTCCGGCAGCCACATTGAGAACTGGAAATAGAGATAAAAATGCGGGCAATGAGAGATAGAGGTAATCAATTGGATGGAGATGGAGGAAAAGTATTACAAGACTTCACCTAATTTTGAAGCGAAACCTGTTTAATGGAGGTTTGGAGTCACACAAGGTAGTCAGTGGACGTAAAGGTGACCAACTAACAGGGAATTGAGACACAGTAGTCAGTGCATATTGAGTTCTGTTCGGGGGAACAAATTGAGTTGGAGGAAAGATTTCAACAGAATTGAAATTGAAGGGAGACCTGCGACAGATCTAACACTAGAGCTCTAGAAATCCGAAAACCTAGGGTAATATGCTTTTTTGTTTAAGTTTCTTAACCAAATGTATAGCAGCACTAAAATGTATAGCAGCGCTAAAGGACTTTAATATTCAGATCTCCGATGAAGCCAAATATCTAGGAGGGGACATGGGGCTCATCATCGGAAAAGGTCCTTATCCTATGATAAGACCGTTTCTAGCTTATGCGTCGGTTGTTTGGTGGATGGAGTTTTCTCGTAAATATGTGACTGCTTACTGCACTAAACTTCAAAGAACGGCCTGTCTGGGCTGCAAGGGTACTTTTCCGGGTACGTAAGACGCTCTGCTTGATCTACCTAGACTTGATACTTATATCATGGGCTGTACTATCAAAGCAAAGATCTATCCTCTTAGACGGGCGGCTTTTGCTATCATCCACACTGGAGTTCTGGTGACCTTGCACTACACTTATCCTACGACCCTTGTTCCATCGATTTGCCATCTGATGCAATGATACCAGAACTTCGGTTGCTGTGCAAATTTAAAGTCGACTTTCCTTGCCCTCAGGACTGGATTCGGCCAGAGTCTGAGCCTAGACAGGGCTGTAGTCGAATCTTCACGGATGGCTCCAAAACCAGTCATAGGTCCGGTGCTAATGTCTTCGTGGAGGTCGACAACAGCAGACTTTACTCTTTTTTCCAAGCAGAGACCTTTGCTATTCACGGACTATATTGTTAATAATAGGTGTTAGGGTCGGCGCATCTGCGTCTGTAGTGATAGCCAGGCTACGCTGGAACCAGTTCCAAAAAAGTGCGGGAATGCAAGAACTCTCTGAAATTGGTCGCAAGGCTGAACTCTTTGACTCTTGTCTGGGTCCCAGGTCACACTGGGATCTCTGGAAATAAGATCTCCTATGAGATTGCTAAACAAGACTCCGAGGACGATTTCTCAGGACCTAAACCTGCGTTGGGTCTTTCTGCGTCCTGGGTCAGGGCCTGTATTGACGATTTGGTTTCGAAAAAATACAATAGTGTGTCACACGGCTTTTCAGGATGCAGGCAGACTAAACGAATGCTCCCGAACGTCTGTAAGAAATCAACGGCAATCTTGCTGTCACTCAGCAGAAGAGACTGTAGACAACTTATTGTGGTTCTAATGAGACACTTCGCTTTTCCCAAGCATCTTAGTGTGTTAGGCTTAAGGGATACCACTGTCTACGACGCCTGTGGAGAAGGTGAAAATTCTTCGGATCATTTCTTTGGCGATTGTCCTGCCTTTGCTCGGATCAGGTGGCAGATTTTCGGTGCTGATTTGATGAGTACAGCATCAGCTCCTCATCATTGGAGCGCCTTCTCGGCTTTCTCAGAACTTAAGGAAATTCCAGTAAAATGGGTGAAAACTGGGTCCCTCTTCTGTTAGCAGAATGGATCAGTTGCGTCTGAGTGCTCCAGTGGAGGGTTTCGTCGAAGTATATGTATGTACCTCATTGAGAGACTGTGGCGTATGTGGAACATTTTAACCGATTTTTCAGGAAGTCACACATTTGTCAGTTGAAAGCTATTTTAAAAGTACATAAGTGTCTGACTGTGGCCCAGTGGATAGTGCGTTGGACTGCTTAAGACCCTGAACAGGACCCTTAAGATATAAGGGACAATAATGGGATTTATGGGGGTATGCTGCTAGTTGCGGACTTTCAACAGATTTTACCAATGGTGTAAAGAGAATTAAGAAACACGAGCTGAAGCGATGGGCCTTCATGATGATGATTTGTCTGTAGGCCAATTCTCCCAACTGCTTCTTAAAATAGGTCATAGTTAAAATTCAGTAACCAGGGTCAGACAAAAGGTAGAACCACTGTAGCCTATTATAAAGAATATAATATAAAGAATTGTATTGGGTGGATGGATGAGATAATGCTATTTTGGTTCATTGTTAGAGAATCAATTTCGATCTAGAGGCAATTCTGCTAATACTACATATAGAGCTCAAGACCAGATAAGTCGCTTCGATCATGGCAGTTAAAGGAAAAGATAACTAAGCTAGTCTTTGTCCTCCTCTTTCGTATAGGTTCCGCAGAAGTCATTAAAAGGTACTCGCAGTCAACGTGCGTATCTAACTTTTACACGGGGTTACGTAGGTCCTATGGCTTTCTAACTGATGAGTTTATTTGAACTCTTTGGATGAGGGCAGATTTATTGAAAGGAAATACAGGTATTGGTACTCCTCCACCGTACTGCCAACTTTTATCGCCTAAATGGTTCCTCAAGTCGACAGGGTAAATGGGACGAAAATATTTTCAGCGGAGTCCTGAGTGGCATCTACTTTTGCTAATTCAGTCACTTTGCAGTTGCCTGGAACATCTCGGTGGTGCTGGACTCAGCATAGGAAAGTCTTGAATATTAATATTAAACCCTTCGGACTGTGGTAAAATGTTTCATGACATTTAACTTCATTTGTCCGTTAACATGGCTACACTATTTTCTCAAATATCGTGATCAATGCACCACTGTGAGATTTATTGGTCTCGAATAGCTTCGATAGCCTTTATGTATTTGTCAAAAATGTCTTAATGGTTTCTGATATCAATTTGACGGCTTTCTACTGGTATCTCCTCAGCACGACAATGAAAGTTAAGAACAATGCAACTGTGACCATGTCGCTGTAAATTCGGTGAATAACTTTACTTCACGGAAGAAATTATTCAGAAAAGAGTCACACGATCATCTACTTAAGGAAGACATTACCGCAAAATCGTAGTGTTTTGGGAAAAAAAACTCAATTTTACCACATGTGTGACATACCCCCCAAGGGAAAGGCATAAACCGTGAACGTGAAAGCTAGCTTCAAACGCTCGACCATCACGTTTCCGAAAGTAAGCTTCTAAGAACATTACTCTCGCCCATCGTGCATAAGTCACGCCATGACTCACAGCACATTCCCAAAAGAATGTCACACCATTAACCCGGATTTCTTTTTCCAGCCCAAAGCCCTACAAACTACACACTCGAGGCGAATTAAAATTTGACGGATCATGTCTTCGGAAGTCTTGTCACAAAAGCCTAATTAAAATCAATCTGCACCGGGGAGACGGGCCCCAGTGTTTACGCTCTAAATGTGAAATTTCCAATCGCAGATCGTTTGTAGGCCCAATTGTGGTGATGCGATACAGAATGTCATACTCCAGATACGGATGCAGGTGGCATTCATAATCACCGACGACGACGGAACCCAGTCCGAATTTAGGAGTTTCACTTTCTATCGATACCAAGATGAACGATACTCCCCCGGCGTGACAGGTACGTTCGGAGGGAAAAAGAAAGAAACGTTCACCTTCCACAAGAAGCAGCAGCACAAGAGCTCCGAAGAAGGGAAAAAGAATCAAAACACGGGAGGGCCATGGCTTGGCGGCGGCGGCACACAAGCACCACACAATGGAGTGATAAAATTCTCGCGTTTCACTTTCTCGCAGAGCATTCCATCCGACGACTTGGTGTGGGTCGGCGGCTTCGGAGTGGTGGTAGAGATCCGATCCAAAGTCGCTGCTGGGAAACGCGAGATAAAGCAAATTTAACAATTGTTGTTGTTTCGTTGTGACCTGGATTTTTTCCTCCTTCTCTGTGACCGTATTCCGGCGCGCAGCGCCCTCGTTTGAACCGTGTTGTGCGCCATTGTTTACCTGAGTACTTGGCGCTCCGTGCTTAGCCATTCAGGCGGTTGTCGGTTGGTCGATGGTAGCTAGAGTTGAACCTGCGGACACAAGGTCTTTGGAATGCGCGCCACTATTGCACAGTTATGGGACCAGACCAGACCATTGAAGAAATGTACGGTTCCCAGGTTTGCCAAGATACTTAACTGACGCATTCGCGATTGTGAAATGGCATGACAACGTTTGGGATTATTATTTATTTTTTTCCTCCGCTTCTGTCTCTTTGGAGTCTTTTCCGTTTATGTAAGAGCCATTGTATCGCAGGATGGACATGGGCTTTTGACACGCAGGGCGGTGGGCCTGGGCATTGAGCAACGTAGAAGAAATTGGAAAAATTGGTTAAGACGGGCACAGAAATTGAGAGACAACTCGGAGTTGAGATCTCTTTTACGAGTGCAAGATGGTTGAATGTGTGCTCGTAGAGTCATGTGGATGAATGCCGTCGTAATTAACATCATGCAGGTACTTATGAACAATTTGTGGGCCATAAAAGCTTAGAATTACTTAAGTGAGCATCTTTTTGTGGAGAGTTGCTGATCTTTTTGTTTAGGTGGACGGCTTAATTGGATTTGTTGCCTCTTAATGTCGCAGTCTAAGAGGTTGATGACCTTCGTGTGGGTAATGTCTTGAGATGAACACAACTTTTTTTTTATGGAGATGTAATGCCCATGCATGGCGGCTTTTAAGGTTTGGATGTCACTTCCACAAGACGCGATGGAACAACAGAAGTGAACTTTAGACAATCCTACACCCTACGCCAATGTGCCCTTACACTTTGTGGTTTCATTGCAGAACTAGCAAATATAATGAAGACTTTAACTACATGTGAAGCTCTTAAACTTCAGAGTGCGTTGCGTTTTAGCTATTAGCCTCCTAATATGCACGTCTCTAGTGGCCTCGCCAGAGTTGTTAAGGAAAATCATTGGTGCAATTGGTGCCTTCTTCTCTGACCAACAGGGAACTAATTAAAAATAAACAGAATTCTCCCGTCACAAAGTAGCAACAAGGGCTCCCCTAAGTCTTACAATGAAAATTATTACTGAAGTTGGCAAATAGTGGTCAAGGACGTATTGCACCAATTGAAGGCAATCCCGGTTAAAGGACCAAGAAAATAGAAAACTCCTCGTTTTGGACCGATAAAATGACTGTCAAATATCAATGAGGAAAGTTAAGCAGTCCCAACTTCTCGATCGATGTAACTAAAGCTACGTTCAAACGATTGTAAGATCTAACAATATTGTCAGGTCTTCCAATATGGTGACAATTAACTGCCGATGAGCTGACAATGGCAAATTACCTTCCAACACAAAATTGTCAGTTCACACGATTGTAAGATGTTGTCCCAATTTCTGACAATTTCATTGTCAGATGGCGACCTTACAATAACCTGACAATGCTTTTCTTACAACGATGTCAGACAAAAATTGCCAGTTCACACGATTGTAGGACATTTGGGACAATTTTTTAATTGGAAGACCTTGACAATATTGTAAGATCTTACAATCGTCTGAACGAAGCTCAACTGGAACTCAGGATCAAAGTTGAATTCTGCCACCTGATACCCACTGCGTCTGCAGTCTGTGTAGAGCTGAAACCTGCTTGGCCAGCTCTTCTGCACGCTCGTTTCCTTTTATGTTACTTTTATGCTTTTATGCCCTGGAACCCAGAGCACTGTGACTCTGAACCGTTCGCCCAAACGGGCAAGTTCGTTCCTCCACTCTAGCAACAGTTTGAAGGTTATGGTAGCAGAGTCAATAGCTTTGATAGCGGCTTGGCTATTTATGAGGATAACAACGTTTTGTTTATGTGTTGTATCACGCCCGAGCTGCGTGCAAACCTCTCGGATTACCAGTAGTTCCTCCTGTAAGACGCTACCAATATCCGGCAAGCAGTATGATCTTGCTATTTTCAGTAATTCCGAGTAGACACAGGCTCTCACACCGCAGTTCATCTTTGATCCTTCGGTGTAGATGGCCGTGTCGAAGTTCTTTACCACTTCGATCTTCTTCCACTGTGCTCTGGCGGGAGATCCCACGTGGAAGTTTTTTCCTGAAGTTTAGTTTGGGTGTAATGTAGTAGTTTGGTAGCGAGTCGAGGATGTTGCTGTGGGCGTGCATTCCAGCACCCAGATTCTTAAGTCTAACTGCGCTGCAGTGCTTGTTGTGTATAAGTTGAGAGGCAGAAGATGCAGCAGCATAGAAAGGGCATCCGTTGGACCCATCCTCAATGCGCATGTGGTGCTTATACTCGCTGTTCTTTGGAGCTTCCTGAGTTTTGTAAGGTTGTAGCTTTACCTGTGGTGAAAATTGGACGCACTGCAGCTGTGTACATCCACAAGGTCTTCTTTGCTTAAAGTCCCCACTTCTTTCCAAAGGTTTTGCTACAGGTATAGAAGGCTAAACATGGCTTCCTAAATCTGTGTTCAATGTTTTGTTTCCAGTTAAGATTTGGGTCAAGCATGATAGCCAGATACCTAGCACTGGAGGATAGTGTGAGTGGTTGACCATTAAGACGGGGAAAGGTGAAATCAGGTATTTAGGTTTTGGTAGTGAATATCATCTGTTCAGTTTAGGTTACTACGACATATTTTGACATTAAGCCTAGAAGTGCTTTCTTGGGTTACAACAAGAGTTCGGATATGTTATTAAAGACAGATTAAGGCAAAAAGGCTTGGGCGAATGAGAGGTCTATATAAAGGCTAAATTCACCAACACAAACCTGAAATGCACACAACCCTTACAGAAGTGGAATATGATCACAATAAAGTCAATTTTACTTACATACACATTCGAGCAGTGCCCCAGCTGTGATATTATCATTGTCCTGGGCAATTTAGCGCAAAGCTAGGAAGATAGGTCATCTTTGATGTTGATAGTATTGTCAAAAAGCATAGGCTGCACAAACATGCTTCGGATCTATTCCAGAGGGACTATGCAGTAAAGGAAGACCGCCTACGCCCTTTATGGGGGCTCTCTCTAGAACACCGATCAATATCAAATGCACTGACGACGTCATTTCGCCTACGGACTATAGGCAACTCGCTCTGACAAGGTTGCTACATTCGAAAATCGTTTCTCAGAAAAGAAAAGATGACGCTTATATTCAAGAATCAGCTGATTTTAATCTCAAGTTCGGTATCAAAGAATCTTATGGCCACTTTTGGAAGCCTTAAGTTTCGTCATCCGGTTACGGAAATTCTGACTACAAGATAAAGATTTGAGGAAAAAAAGTTTCGTTTGGTCTGTATAAGAGAAGTGTGTTTGGACACAAAAGAATGCCGGTAAAGTCCAAAAACTTGACTGAAAATCCGAATGTGGTCCAAAAGGCCAAAGCCGTGGCGGCTGCCTATAGATTGCCAACCACACCTGAGAATTTTCTCAAGTAAAATGTGATCTTTGGGGGTTTATCGTTACACCATGTAGTTGTAGGTAATCATCATGTTAATAATTAAATAGGTGACGGTACATCTCGTGGCAAACCTTCTTGTTGTAAGCGTCACATTTTTCGCAGGAATAGATGGAATCTACAATATATTTCCCACTCCCGACGGCGAGATGAGAAGCTTCTTCATGCTAAATTGTAATCTCACAGGCTTGTCATATTCCGACGTTCAGTTTACTGAGCAAGTTTGTTGTAGGTAAGGGAGAAGTTTAAACTCTGCCGGGTGCTTAAGGGATTTTCGTCACAACTGTTACCACAGCTATTGCATCACCTAACATGTTCATCTTGCATCGAGTAATACTTTAAAAGCCTCGAGAAGCGATTTCTACGAGAAGAAACAGATATTTGTTCAGTTCTGCAGAAGCATGAGGAAACTTATATCTTAACTGGTGCCAACTTTTGACAATCAGAAACCCACTCACGCTCACTGACCACCATAATTCACAGCTTTTTGGTCCACCAGGGATTAGGAACACCCAGCTTTCTCCCAAATTAACCAGCTCATAAGTTCATCAAGTTCATGAGTTTCCCTATACAAATACCCATGACGTTTCCAATTGCATGGGTGGGTTTTCCATGCACCTGTATCCTCCGTAGCTGTCCAAATGACAATCCTTGAAAATTATAACACCCACCGCAATCCATTGCATTCCTTCACACCATGGCTTGACAGAGACTCTATCCACAGTGAATGGCACTCCTGGTGTTCACGTGACCTAACGGAATGTGATTTCGCTAAACTCTTTCTCGTAGCACATTACGCAGCTGTGCCAAGTGCCAGCGACTAGCGTCAACCCATGCATGCCTAGCGTCAACTGCACCTCGAATTGAAGCATTCTACTATTCCGGGGGACAGGCACACATCGTCTACTGCCAACGCACACATCGCCAGTCAAAAACTGTTATATGCCTGTCGACGTCGTTTTCTTGTACATGTCTTTCTTTTCGTTACCGTTGCCTAGTTCTTTCTCTTTGCCTACAACACACATCCATGGCTGGTAGGTTACCCTCTGCTGCTGCTGCTGCTGCTTCTTCTCCATCGTCGTCATAGCCTTCTTTTCAGGTTTAGCAAGTAAACAGAATATGGCCAAGCCAATCTTTTCCAGGTCGCATGGTGTTGAAGAACACCGAACCACAATAACGCACACACACCTCTGCTGTGCTGTGGTAGATTCTGGTGAACGGTACTCCAACTCATTATATACCAAGCCACAGCCACCATATAGTAGATGTTGATAGCGAAAAAGATAAACACGAAGGAAAGGAAGAAACAGCGTGCACAGGTGTACGATAACACCGTACGATTGTAAGAACGAGGCGATTGGGCGCGCTGCCGTAAGGCATAAATCACATCTTCGCGTTAATTATTTGTAAACACGATAAATAATCTGACGTTGACATATTAATTTCAATTATCGCCGTGTGTGTGTTTGCAGAGCCAGAAGTGAATAGCACGTGTGTGTGGATAGACACACAAATGAAGAGATAATCGCAAGAAGACTCGGCGAAGAATCTGGGTCAGGGGTTATGATTCGGTTTTTTTCTTTCCCATCTGACAGCATCATGACAGGAAGTGTCAATTGCAGGGAAATGTCAATTGTGAGCGGGGACTATCTATCAAACACAAACCCATATGCTTCAGAATGAAGCTTCTATGGGTGAAGGTGTGTCTGCGTGGACTTAGGGTATATCAAGCTCTTGATTTTTGGGTCGAAAACTTGTATTCAAAGATGGTCTCTCAGTGAAGCATCTGCAAAGATGAAGTTCAATTTAGAAGGATTATAGGAAGGTACAAAGTTTGACGTCTCTTAGGCTTATGGAGACCAAATCTCCACCACAAGATCCTTGGACTTTCTAGTCAAGATTCAGAAAAGCAACTCCGACTCTCTTACTATCATAAACGCGTTCAACAACTTGGCCTTGATATTCCATTTCAAGTTGAAGGACATCGCTACTCATGTTTTCCAGATGCAATTTAACATCAAACGATTTCCTGATATTTGACTCTCATAGCAGATATCAAGCCTTGTCTAGACTGGTTTACCAGACAAGATGTGAGTTCTCCAGATCGAATCAAAGTCATGGCTTCGAACTGGTCTCTGTCTAGATTTTTAAGATTAGATTACATTCAGTCATTCGCACGTGTTGTTGCCACTTGATATAACAGTTAACATGAAAGTTGAGACGAATTACTTATGGTAGGTTGATCCTAAGTCGAGACCTTACGTCTGGAGTCATTTACGTAATTAACCTCCATGTCCATACGAGTTTCCCATCATATGGTGTCACACATGAGTGTTTGAAACTTGAGTTGACTTGCAGAGAATCATTTTAATTCGAAAATGGCTAAGCTGGAGGACCATTTTGTTGAAGAAACTTACCCTTGTCCGTTTGTCGAATCTAAGGTATAGGCTCACAGATTCCATTCATTTCTGTATAATTTTTTGAAGTCACAAGCTATCTCAAACTAGACTTAGTGACGCTTTCAGAAATCATTTTCGTCGTTCCCTCGTCTTATGCTACCACTGTTTGTTGTCGGGTTTGGAAACGCTGTTCTGCAGCACTCAGACGCAACCCCATTGTACTAGCAGAAAGCAGAACCCAGCTTTTACGCATTTTACTGGAATTTTCTCGACTTTCGGATAAAGCCGAGAATGCTCTTCAACGATGAGGAGCTTACATTATTAGCACTCATCACATCAGCACCGAAAATCTGCCACGTGATCCGAGCAAAGGCAGGACAATCGCAGGGGAAATGATCCGAAGTATCGTCGCCCTCTCCAGCTCTCACTAAATCCTAACGGACTAAGATGCATGGTAAAAAGGAAGTGTCCTGAACGATAATAAGTTAATAAGTTGTCTCTTCTGCTGAGTGACAGCAAAAATGTCGCTGATTTCTTACACACTTTCGGAAGCATTCGTTTAGTCTGCCTGCATCCTGATGAGTCGTGTCACACACAATTGTGTTTGTAGGAAATCCAATCGTCAATGGAGGCCTTGACCGAGGACGCGGGAAGACCCAACGTAGGTTCAGGTCCTGAGAAAACATCCTCTGAGCCTTGTCTAGCAATCTCATCGGAGATCTCATTTCCAGAGATCCCAGCGTAACCTGGGACCCAGACAAGAGTCACCAAATTCGGAGAGTTCTTCTATTTTCGCACTGTTTTGGGACTGGTTAAAGAGTTGAGCAAGATGATAGATTGATTTGATAGTACAGTCCCTGATATAAATATCAAAGGAAGGTAGATCAAGCAGAGCGTCTAGAGCAGAGCCAGGCGTACTCGGAAAAGCTCCCGTGCAGCCGACACAAGTCGTTCTTCGAAGTGTAGTGCAATAAGAAGTCACATACTTACACGAAAGCCCTTCCACCAAAGAACCGACGCATAAGCTAGAACTCGGCGAATCAAGTAGTGAAGGAGTTCACGGCTGAAATGTTGCAAACACAACTGTTTGCCAGAGTCCTTGCTCTCAAAAAGTCCTCTCCCATTAAGTCGAAGGAAATCGCTGTCAATGTTGGTAGGTACACTCACCGGCCACAACCTTCTAAGAAACCACACAATGAAATTTAAACTCAACGATGACAATATATGTAGAGGCAGCGGGGACGAAGAGGTTCAAGAGGATACTCCATATTTTCTCGGCCACTACCCAAGCCTATGTCGCTTGAGAAACAGGGCATTAGGAAGACATTATTACCAGGACATACAAGAACGACCCAAGTCAACAACGAGCAGTAAGGTAGACCCGGAATTAACCCCCATGGGCATCACAATGGGTCCACAAGGGCCTAAGTGTGATGAGGTCGAGTGCTTTCTCCCTAATCAACCCAGATACCTAACCTAACCTATTAAGTCGAAGCCGAAATAAAGTACAAGTCTACCAAAACACAATGCCGACTTCTCGATCAGAAAGTGAAGATTGAAAATCACAATTTTTACGTAGTGAGTTCGGGAACGTTTGTATGGGCGTTTCTCAATTATAAAGAGGAATGCAATTGAAGCTGTTTAGCTGAATTAGACCATAGTCCACTTGTACCTGAATGACGAGTCAAATTGCAATAAAATCACTGGAATCGGTATGCCAGATGCTCTGCAAGGATATATCTACGCTGAGCACCATTCAAACTGCAGACATCTTCACACTAAAAGTGGCCACAACCCACCTAATCGCTTAGGCATCCTTTTACCGAGTGGATATGATAGCTTACCCTGAACCCAACATTAAAAATTCCCACTAAGCAAATATAGACAAGGGAGCATATGGTATGTAGCCACAACCCATTCGACCTTAAATCACTTCAACTATTCCCCACATAACTCTTGAAATGAAATGATTTTCCAACCAAAACTGATCGATTTCATGTGTCAGTGCACAGTGGCCATTTCATCAAAGCAAACCACAACATCCTGTGCCTCCGTTTCCTGTGCACATCGAAAATCCATTTCCTGCCAACAATAAAATGACCGATGGCATACGAGTGAATCAGCAGCTTCAACAGGCCCCTCTAAGTTATTCATTTGGAAGCGTTGGTTTTTGGTGTTAGGAAAGGAGCAGTTAAACACATCTATAAACCTCTTGTCCTTTTTTACATTTCAACAAATATTGAGGAGTGAGTTTTTCGTGAGTGTTCTGTCGATTATATACATTTTATGTGAGTGTGACCCTGAGATGGGAAGTTTGTTAATAATGAAAAGGTTGAATTCCTTAAAAAAAATTGTTGCTGACCAAAGTAGGGACACGGCTTGCGAAGCGTCAGCATTCTTATTCATGGAAAAATTGTCGATTAACCCCATACATTACGAACGACTGCTGTGGGTATCCAATAAATCTTGGCAGAATCATGTTGACAGAGGAGGAAGATATAGAGTTCTTGCGAGAATGCTATGAGATGCCAAACACCTACGTCGATCGACAGTCCTAATAGTTGGAACTCGACAAAGAGAAAAAGACGCTTAAGATGGAACGGCAATGTAACGACTGTTTTACTCTGTGAAACCAGCACTGGTACTTACGACAACGCAACGAAGACTTTTACTGTGACGACAAATTTACAGCCCAGCATCCGCTGCTTACTCAATGTGCAAAACAGCTCTGAGTTTGCTCTCCAGCTTAGAATTGACGATAAAGGCAATCGGTTTCTTGAAGAATGTCCAAATTTCTGTTCGGTGCACGCAAGAGAATCATTGTAGTCTTGCCCAGCTTTGATCCCACCCCAGGTTAGCTATCAGTTCTTGGGTTTTGCCAAACATATGAATGAGTGCTTGCAACACCAAACTCAAAGATTCATACCGATAGTTTTCATTCATTCTTTTTTCAATGACCCGCTTATCCACTATGAGGATCGCGGGTTTAGGGTGCTTAAGTGGACTCTCGATATTTCTCGATCTTCCTCCATCGACTCTAAACCATCAGGGGCTATCCCCATACGGGTAGTGGTGAGACTTCGAACTTCGTCCAACCATTTCATTCTGGGTCTACCCAGGGGGCTCCTACCTGATGGGACGGGTTCCATGGTATGTCTTGGAATCTGAGTTGGGGGCATACGTTGAATGTGTCCAAACCATCGAAGTATGGACCTTTCCGCTCGAAGAAGTAGCTGCTCGACATTGGGTGCCTCGCGTATTCTGGTCTTCCTAACTCGATCTCGACGAGTTATATAAGTAGCTGGCGCGACAGCTCGGGATGAGCCAAGGCCTAGCTTCTTGCAACCATTCATGTTGTGCGTGTTGTATTTTTCGCACGAATGGAAGGGGCCTGTAATTTATTGCCGACCCCTAACGGCGAATTGAAAAACTCTTTCATGACAGAGGAGGCTTGTCATTCCCCGACGAGAGGTGGTGCGGCGAAAAATGTCGGTGGACATGGCTGGGACTTGAACTCACACCGCGCGTTCAGCAGTCCAATGCACTAACCACTGAACCAAGGCGAGCACCCCATCGAGTTACCCTAGCAATACTACGAAGAAATCTGTTTTCGGCAGTATGTATCCGCGATTTTATTATTTCTCGTTCTCGCAGAACTTGAAGGAGGATAACCATTGCCAATCTCTGTTCCTTTGGGCTAATATTGCCTTCTTAGAAGCGAAGTCATCCCAATCTTACTATATGCTACGGAACCGAGAACTTCACCAAAATTAGATACTCCAAGCTGGTTCCATTTAGATAAAAACTCTTCCTCAAGCCCATCTTCATTAGGAAAGTTAGAGTTCATGGGCAAAATGAGACGTCAAGCACAGGTGCATTGTTCCTTCCAATGTTTTGGATTGCAGATTCTTTGAAAATCCCAATTAGATATATCTGGGATGATGACACTATACCTGAAGTTAAAGTTATCGAAGCAGGAAGTAGGTAACCTATTTTACTAGTGATAATATTGATGGGAAGGATTCTCATGTAGCCAATGTAAGGGTTCGATAGCTTCCAAGTACAACCAATGTTTGAAGGCCTATTTTGAACTCAAAGCCATTTTGCAAGTGTAGGTGCCGATCGCAGCAAAATAGGTACTGTTTGTGAATTTAAGTTCCGTTTTTTAAGCTTGAGTGAAACTATAAAGGATCAGTCTTGGCGGAAGGATACTTGTGTCGGTGAGTGAGCCTGGTATCCCGAGAGAAGAGTTTGATGCCTGATGAATAAATGACAAGAGACGTGGAATCAGTCTTCATATGTAAATAGCGAGAGCCTTTTTGAAATTCGACACTTCAAGCCACAGTAATTTAGGACTGAGGATAAATCGAGAGAAGCAGAAAGTGCAAATGAGTTCGTGAATAAACTTCAAGGATAACTACTGTATTCAAAAGCCAATGTAACAATGTAAACGTCAACAATAGGCGACATGTATTCCAAAACAATGCCCATTAATACCACGCCTGTTGTGACATTTCTGGGAACTGTTAGGCTGATAAATTCGCTGGATCTGGAACAACATTACTGATAAGGGCACCTTAGGTATACTAATCGCTGCTTGTAGACTTAAACTAAAGCTAGATGCTTTCGAAAGAACAAATCTTAGGTTTACAAGTGGTACAACATGTCTAGCGACAAAGCAGATTTGGCCAAAGCTGGATTTGAAACGGTCTAAGTACTACAATATTCCTCTTAATAGATCGCATATTAGCACTATAATAGGTATTATTACTGGACACAGTCTAATAGGCAAGCATTGGCGTCTACGCAAACGACTTCTGCAGAAGCTGTATGGACTGTTCTCTATCTTCTTTGCACCTGTCCAACTCTATTCCGCAAAAGAAAACTCCAATTAGGAGCCTTCTTCTACACCGACTAAGGCGACCTGGTCAATCCCGATGTTTGTAACCTCCTACGCTTCAAAAGAAGCTCCAATTGGTTTCAGTGAGTAAGCAGGACATCTTTCCGAGATCCTGGTGTTATCACAACGGACCCCCCATGGGTTTAAGTGGCAGCCATTTCAACTCTACCTAACCTAACCTAATGCCATGCCGACAAATTTTCCAACCGGTTCACTTTTGAATGTGGAAGCTTCTATGGTGAGAGCTCTTTATAATTTCCATTGATACTGTCAATATCTGCGTATCAGGGAAAGTTCCTTCCGCCAAGGGATTGGTTCCTGACCGAACAGTTGAACTAATTTGTACCTAATTTGACTGTGGTAGCTTTGGAAGCTACAATGGCTGATTCCAACTCCTTCCATGGAGTAAAGTACCAGAGGATGAAATTGACTGATGAAGATCCATTGACACCAAGGAATGGGTGTATTTAAGTAAGGAATAGGTAGAGGCGGCTGTCTGGCTTGTCCTTCAAAAAAAAAAAAAAAACGCAATCTATGCTAGTGTGCCATTTTGAAAAGAATGAAACAAACTATGGTAATGAACATCTAAAGAACCATCTAAAGTTGGAATCCCCCACCTTTTGCTAAATTTTTGCTTCAAGCGTAAAAGGCGACGCATGCTTTTCATACTATTTCATCTGGCAACCTAAAATAGAGTCTAGATGCCTTTAGGATAGAGATACTGTTTGTTGGTCGGCATTTTGTCATTTTTTCGCCATTTTTGGTACAAACGCTTAGGTTAATTTAATGGCCGAGTGTGGTCACTCTTCTTGGTCCTTAAGAGGAAACGGCTCTTATTAGCTGTCGATTGCGAAGTAGTTATTTAAAAAAATAAAACTTTGTCAATACCCGAGGAATGTTATCTAGAGAATCGGACAAGCCGGGTAAGAATGCCGGCGGAACGCATGTGCAGCTTTGAGATGATATATCCTTCTAACACGATGAACTTGGCATCCGTCCAAGACGTGATTATGCAAACTAAAGATGCCAATCGCACCGGTCAGGGAATTTCAACATTTCACTTCTAGGCATCCAAAACTGAATCTGCGATCCATCGACAGACTGCTGTTAGTCACAGTCACGAACAATGCCTAAGTGGGAAAAAATTTAGGAAAGGAAAGACCCAACCCTTCGAAAATTCCACAAGAAAATTTGGGAGCACTTTCGTTCAAAACATAAACAACTGCAATCTGATTCCTTTATTTGGAGCTGTCACCCAGTAGACGAGATTTGACTTTTAATTCACTTTGACACACATCCGACTCTTGGGACGTGCTTGCCATACCGAATTCATCTCCAACCCGTGTATAGATACGAAAGTAAGCCACCGTAAATGTGCGAAATTAAACTTTCGTTAACTTTGTCTACAAATGCCAACACATTCTGGAATTTTAATTCCTAAGGTCAAATGTAAATGCGAGGAGAGCCAGCTGTCTTCATAATCACTCAGAAGTCAATTGAACAGCACGTGTGCCCTCCAGAGGAACAGAACAAGAAGAAATGACTTCCTTCCGTGCACACCAAATGCGGCACGAAACCCAGATACAACCACATGGTGGATCGTACATAAGTTAGGGAAGTTGCAGTTGCCTAACCCTATGTGCTCATGTTCTCCTCTTATAGTTTTCATTCCTTCCCGTGTGCCTCATTCTCGTTCATTCGTTGAAGGTGCACTTTTTGTGTGACGCGCCCATTTTCGTCATTCTTCCGCCGATTGGTGGCGGTTCCAAAACGTTGGGAAGAGGTGCCGAGAGGAAGGTCTCTAGTAGGTACTACGACCATGCGAATGGGGAAGTGGAACATTAGGGTCAAGGTTATTACACTGCACAGAGCACACAGACACAAGCGGAAAGAAGACGCGTTCACAGCTAATTTCTACTAACAAGGTTAATCCGTTGGCTCATCAATTTGTACCTTAATGTGGTCGTCGTCATCGTTGGTCTTTCGTCGTTTGGTCTTCCGCCGTCTCTTGTACTTTCAGTGCGTTCTCGTTTAACTGTGAACTGGAAATGGAATAAGAACGACAACGCTAAGTGGTAGATCTGGGCTAGATAGACATAATTTGTACTACGGTGTAATGTAAGCGCTTCGTACATCATTAGCATAGTTGGCTCCATGACGACGACGATCGTTGTCATTGTCAAATGCACTTCAAGTGAAGCGGATACATTAAGCGGCGATGATGTGTCATGAAGGAACTAATGAATTTGATTTTTATTGCTGGAAGCAATAGAGTGTGGACATCCAGTCTGAGTAGGTACTTACCACAAAATGGTATTCCTTCGGGCATCCAAGTTCCTTTATCACATACTCTGCGAGCCGGTCCGAGAAGCTCAAAACCTCGTTCGCATGAGTATGAGGCAACAGTGCCGTGTGTTAAATTTAGCTCGGAAAACACTACCGAACTGTGAGCTGGTGATCCTGGAAAACTGCATGTTGTTAAATGATCTGGAAGAAAACAGAAAAATGGTGGTGGATTAGATAAGATTGTGTTACACTTCGATAATAAACTGCTTAAACTCTAAAACTACAGTGAATTTTGGTATAACGTAATCACGTTACATCGTCACGTGACGCAAAGACGTTTTCTTTCGAAATGGTCTTAAACTATCTTAGAATTTTCCAAGCACCCTAAAGCAACTCTTTCAGACTAACTTCTTGGAAAAGTCCTGGACTTGGTTAACGCTTTGACTTGTGGTGACCTTGATTGATCGGGAAACTCCTGCTCAACATAGAGTTCGAGCCAAAAGCTGTTTTTATCACAAGTACGTAGCCAATGTGGTGCAGAGAAATTACTCCACGGGAATTTACTCCACCTGTGAATTTACTCCACCACAAGTGGGAAATTACTCCACTGCCAGTGGGAAATTACTCCACATTCAAAAAGTGGAGTAATTTCCCACTTGTGGTGGAGCAAATTCCCGTGGAATAATTTCCCCGCACCAGCTAACGTCGCTTTAACTCCTAGAAGTGGTGTCTGGTGATTTGCCTAAAATTGTAGGCTCAAGTATCAAGGGGCGGATGGTTTAGTGTTACAATTCTAGACTAAGTTATGCTGACTAGTATTTTGTGGCGCCGCAATTAATTCTACCATACCCGAGATAGATTGGTGTCCTCGGATCCGTTATCGTGCTAAGCGTGGCTTTGTCGACAAAATCGGAAAAACTCGATGGCCTCTTAAAACAAGCAGCCCGACATAGAAATCGGCAGTAGATTTTCATTTTCAGGATGATAGAAGCGCGGATCGACCTAGAAATACACGGATCGGAACAGCGGAGGAAGGGTTACGGCAACTGGAAAAAGCTTTCGAGTCAGCTCCAACACAACACTAAAAAGTAGACGAGATCGCGCATAGGGGGGGCCATGATGTAGTGCTTAGCATCATTGCTTGTTACGCTGAATATTCAGGATGCAACTCCTGATGTCGGAAAATATTTATTTCTCAAAAATAAATAAAATCGATCAACTACGAAAGCTGATGTCGACTCTACTGCGAAGGTATACAGACAGTAGGGTGTCATGGTCATGGCTGAAAGGGTGGATTGAGCTGACCATGATTATGACAGCAGGAGATTCGAAAGAATTCCCTTGAATCATAGCAATGATAAACACCACAAATGTCCCCCTGTCTAGTCTAGACACCACCCTTGGACGTCATTGAAACCAAAAACTACCTGAGTTTCCAACCATAGCACCTCGCTCGCGCTGTGTGAAAAAAAAACACCATAAGGGTATTCATAACCCCTTGAAGGGCGAGTGGCCTATGAAACAAAAGTCTCATAGACTAGGGATGCAGCGGTAAAAATTCCATAAAAACTTTGTCTAAGGTCCTATTTGAACACTAATATGAGACTATTCGCACTTTTCGGCTGACGTACTCATTCTCCTATGTGGTTACAATCAAATTTTTCCTCGAAAATCTACGAGTCTGTAACGAAAGTGTCAAAATGATTTATTTCACCATAAAATGCAAAATGAAAGGCCTTGTGTCTGAGTGTCGGATCGTTAAAGATTTCTACATGGTATCCATCTCAAGGGTCATTAAAAAAAATGCATGTTATGAAGTTTTTCTTTCCCATGTCACCAGAGAGACACCTTTTCACTTTCTGCAAAAGTTAATCTCTACTTGTCACTTGGTGATGCAGTCTAAGAGATTCTAAGGCGAAACTAATGCGAAGGTTGATTGAAAGACACTGAAAGTCCCGACGTCAGTCGCAGTTGTTTAGTGTAAATTTCTCCAGACTATTGATGACCCATTAAATCGAATTGGACAAGGGTAAGTTTTGCGCCTGTCGTCGGGGGAAATTGCTAGAGATTCAAGCATCATGTGGGAAACCACCTTCAAAAACTCTGGGGATGGTTTAACGTGATTCTCATTAGACACACCCTCCAAGTGGTAACGATCTCGCTAATTGCATAGCCTTGTGCTCACATAGTGTACTTCCAGCGGATGCCATGTGCTATAAATTCAATCTGCATCTCATTTTCCTAAAATCTGATAGAGGCACTCAAGTGCACCACAGTGCAGAACGCTCTGAACAGAAAGGCGCTTTTCCAAGGAACCAAGCAGTGAAGATCGCGCCCAGTTTACATTATTAAGTCGATGATTAGCCAAGTACGAGTAACCAACGGGCTTTACAATTCTTTATGCAACTTCCATAGAACATCGCATGCGAATAGCGAAAAGATGTTGTAAGCATTCTTGAGTCCCTGTGTGTGTTTGTCTAATAGACGCTGATTTACAATGCAAGATTGGAAATCGCTGGAAGCATTAGCGGTGCCAGCACCGATGGACATAAAACAGATCGCCACCGAGAGTGCACAGTAGTTGCATGTATTTGTAATTTGTATCGCATCGGACGGAGGCTACTCTGTTTGTTCAGTTGCTCTTGTCTTTCTGCAGAAGAAGGCTACCGACCGTTTGGATAAACTGGCTTTTACCGCATACCAAGTGCTCGTTTGTCGATACAAGCAGATAGTTATTGTTATACAACCGACAATTTCATAACGGTCAAATGAAAATAGAAATTATACCCGTCGTTGTTGTTGTTGTGGTATTTGTGTTCCATTTTAGGAGACTACACGGTGTTTCCTAGTATGACAGGGACGGGTTTCAAGCACCACGTTCAAAAATTTTCATTTTTCGGTTGAATGAATAAGGTGAGTGGGGAATGGTGGCGAATTAATATTTCGACAGTAAATAACCACAGTTGGTGCGTTTTACTGGATTTTAATTAAAGGTCTTGACCCTAGCTACCTCAGAATTGAGATCCGAAAGGAAAATGAGAGTAGAGTCGAGGTATTTGGTGAGGTAATCTTTGAGGGCATGACTATCGCTGATCGATCGTTTCGAGGAGGCAGATATAGTATCTTGGAGGCGACCCACTTTGGGGCCTCTGTGGAATGTATTGAGAAATCTTCAGTTCAAGGCAGAAACACAGAAGGGATCCATATGAAAGTAGAGCAATAGCTGCTTCTCGCCTGCTATGAAGCGTTCAAGTAGAGAATTTTTCAAAGTTGAACAATAAAATTTGAGAACATTTTTGCAAAAAAATCGCTTCTGTTAGTAAAACTATTCAGAGCCACGTCTTTGACAGAAGATTCGCCTCGTACTTAAGCAACTTAAGAGACTGAAGCAGAACTCTCGTACGTTGTTTGCAGATGCATTCAAAACAATCATAGATAAGTACTGAATCAATAAAAAAGTTTTTGGTAGAAAATATTACGGGCAACACACAACGACTGGAGTAAGGGAAGTTCTTATGAATAGGTGCCTTAATGGAGACACAATCTGTCGAAACTGAGATTCAGAAAGCATAATTTGTTCAACACCCCGAAGCATAATGGAGATAGATATGGCTGCAGTAAGGTTTATAATAAGAAACTGAGAAGAGTTAGATTGGTAATTTTCAGGAAATTCAACGATACTAACCCAAGCACTCCTGTCGCTGCAAGATTGCACAAAGGGCTGGCAAAGTCAAATCGTATGCCAGCCACATTGAGGACAAAAAAAATACATAGCTGATTCGAAAGTCCAGCAGCACGCATAACTGGAGAAAAAAGAAAGAAGATTACAGGCGCGATTTGTGCCAAAAAAAAGCCTTTTAAGCATTTTAAGTCACCAGGAGTAAATGGCACCACACCAGTCCGACTGCAAAGCTGGCAGATCAAATATTAACATTTTGGCCAGTCAACTATTTACATATATGTATGTATATACTGAAGGTAGGGATAAAAATTTGAATACGAAAAGGGTAAGAGAGGCTTGTGATCACTTTTCATGCAGGATGGCCATGGTGCAGTGGTTAGCAACATCGCTTGTCACGCTGAAAATCCGGGTTCAACTCCTGATGTCGGAAAAACATTTATTTCTTAAAATAAATAAAAATCGATCAACTGTGAAAGCTGATGGCGACTCAACTGCGAAGGCATAACACTGGCAGTAGAGTGTCTTGGCTTGTAGAGTTGATTGAGCGAACACTGAGTATGGCATCAGGGGATTCGAAAAAAATCCTGTGAATTAAGCAATGACAAAAACACCACAAATGTCCCCAGCTAGCCTGGACACCACCCTTGGACGCCAATGAAAACTTAACGAAACCTGAGATTCAAACCACTGTACCTCGCTCGCGGTGTGTGTATAACATTATAAGTGTATTCATATCCCCTTGATCCGCCCGTGGATTATAAAATATAAATTCAACACCACAAAAGGGGACCGGTATGGACCCACGGAGATCCGAATGAAGCTTTGAACTTCTCAGCACAAATTTTAAAAAGACAATATCCTCACATCTATGTATGACCGGAGCACATCTCATATGCAGTAAGGCAGATACTTATATCAAAAAATATCACCCCGAGTCTTCTCAGTCCTATCTGCCTTTCGAATTTGTTCGCAGTTCTATCCTAGCAGCGATTCTTTGTGTCAGCGCTTGTATTCATTAGTTTGGTCTTCTGGATTTGAATTGATTGGCAGCCAAAATGTAATTTCTTCTTCTAGATGCTGAACACTTGACTAGTAAGTGCAGAGCTGTCTACTCGTACTTTTGACTCAGCGGCTCATCTTCGTGAAGACCTATCCCCACCCACCTGACAGTCCCTCGCATTTTGCTTAGAACTTTTTCTTCTGATGCTGCCAATATACCTTCTATTCGCTACCTATCATCATCATTATCATTTTCCAATGACCCGTTTATCCACTATGAGGGTCGCGGGCTTAGGGTGCTTAAGTGAACTCTCCACATTTTCCGACCTTCCGCCATCGACTCTAAATCATTAGGAGATATTCCCATACGGATAGAGGTTAGACTTCGGCTTCGGTTCAAGTATCTCATCCTGGACCTACCTAGAGTATGCCTACCTGAGTTGGGGACATGCGTTTAACGTGTGGAAACCATCGAAGCATTTACCTCTCCGTTCGAAGAAGTAGCTGCTCAGCATTGAGTGTCTCGCGTATTCTGGTGTTCTTAACCGGATTTCACCAAGTCACTCCAGCAATACAACGAAGAAATTTCATTTGGCAGCTTGTAACCTCATGACCATGGGTCGAAACAAACACTGAGCTGAAGACCGAATTCAGCCCCCCTGATAACAGATTGACCAAGTTGTCTCAAAATTGCCAGCCTGACCAATCCTACAGGATAATTCAATATTGCTGTCTGCCTATCAAATGTTCATTAGCCAGTCGTTCTTCGATCAAGTCTTTCACAAGATCGATAAATGCTCCTAGAGAACGGCTAGGAGCCCAAAAACTCGGAGCTCTATTCTGGAGGGTATACGTATCTGCATTTTTGCTTAATACATACATTTCCACACATTGCACGTAAATGAACACCTTTAGTTGAGAATAGGGCAGGAAACTATAGAAGTCACCACAGGGGGCAGGAAATGGCAGAAGATGGGTCACACATTCCGGTGTGAAGACCACTACAATGCAAATATCTCCATGCAATGGAATCCCATACCTCAAATTGGCAGAAGATTTGGCCGCTCTAAACAAATGTAGCAAACAGTTGAGGAAGAATCGAGGAAATTGGGGATGAAATGGAGGGAGTAGGCCTTGTGTCAACACCCCCGAGGGGTGCCATGATGGTTTAATCATTTCAAATCACAGTAGATTCAGTTTGTCAGTAAATACAAGAGCACGTGTTTGTCGAAACCGGCATCAACAATTGTTCATTCTTCAAATGCCTTGTATGTAGTTCCGTCTGATATCCAATCAATTCAAAACGAACTTTATCTTGCTTGCAAATATGCAAATATCTCAACTTCTCATCAGAAATTCTTAAATAATTCTCAAGAATAACAAATGTCTTAGGCAATCTGTTCATTTACCAGATACATAGATTCCATAAAATATGCTCAATCGATATTTGATTGTAGATATACCCTCATTCAGACCCTCTATTCGGTATAAATTACCAAACACTACCTCGTTCTTAGAAAGGTAGATGGACAGGCATCTCTTGCAGATAAACATGCAGATAGTCAAAGAGATAGACAGACCCACAAAAACCCATACTCCCTCCTTTGAATGAGCAAGGTGAGCAACGAAAAAAAAATAAAAATAAAAAACCACCTCATCTTGGTTAAATTATCTGCGTAACGGAATTGACAAAACAAGCGCAGATGAATCTTAAAAATCTACAGTTAGTGTTCTACTTAAGCTCTCTGTTGGCTATTATCTAACACAGCTTCGCGCCCGCACATAGGCACACTTCTCTCCATTTGAATAGAATAAAATGTGGGATCAAGGCCTTCTCTCATGGACACTGACCATTGGGTGATCAGCAACTAATTTATCTCACGAACGTAACTAGCTGCAGATACTTTGCTCATAAAATGAAAATCTTTGGAATTTATAGCAATTTACGTACACAACCGTCTATAGCCATCGGAATGCGACTATGATATGATCAAAGACCGGTTAAACCAACAAACACTAACAACACGCGCTCTACGGATACGAGAATGCTATTCAAAGAGACCATCAAACGAAAAAAAAAATCATAAATAGCCAGGGAAAAGTAACGGACAGCGAATTCTACTACCAACCACACTTGGCCCGATAACTAAGTTAAAACAGGTTACTTCGATCCTATTAACTGACTGAACGAATGCATACTATTAGTCCCCCCGCCAACAGCACCACCGCGCCATCACGAGCGACGACAACAAAATATCGAATGCGTTAGCTGGAGATTATTTAATTTTTCAAAAACCTGACCAAAAGTGGGTCAGACTTAGGCACACAGCTGTAGATAGGTTCTTGCTATGTAAATTAGAAAGACCATCAACAATCGCCGGAGAGGTTCTAGTTGCTAGAATGCAATTTTCCATCGAAAGATACGAGTTGCAGCCGTTGAGATACTTCCATGCAACCCGAGTCATTTTCTTTTCTTTTTTGGTTGATAGGAGATAAAGTTAAATCAAGCATTTCTATGGGAAAAGAGAAATCGGCAACCTTGACAAGTCCACGGGTCTACCTACAATCCACAGGGCATTACTGTCGTCGTGGAAGTGAAATTTTTTTTTTTTTTGTTCAACTGCAACTGCAAATCTTTTGAATGAATGAATGGGTTTCCCTTTTGCTTGAATGGTCGACGACGTAGAGCGATGGCGATGGCGTTGCAGGTGCACTTCGTAGTTCGTACACATCGTGTACTCAACTGAGTTTGCAAAGTTAAAGAAAAGTATCTCGTAACTCGTATATCAGATGAATATTGTTCGTCATGCTCTGATAGCTTTGAGCGCTGCGCCAGCGTGTACACTGTCTGGTCGTAGAAATAAGAAATTTGAGTTACGACTGAGTTTTCTTTAAAAAAGGTTAAGCTCAGCTTTTTTTTTCCATCTCGGAACGATAGGGAGTATCATTACCTTTTCCCCGTAATTATTAGTTCCGAGGCGAGCACTTGCGGTGGAAATGCGTCTAAATTACTATAAATCCCACCTACGGATGCGCATCGTAATGGAACGCGCAATTGTTCTATTTATCTGCGGATACTGGCTGGATGGATCGTTGTAATTAAATAAGCCACTTAAACTTGGTTCTTGGAAAAAGAGCTTCTGAGACTTCAGACTGAAATCAGTACGGTTCACCTGAGAGGCTGCCCATTAGCATACTTAACTCTAAAATTGGAAATGAGAATGGCGCTCACTAAATAATTTCGGCAATCATCAGATGTCTGTACTGGTACTTGAGGTAAAAGACAAAAGGCGAATTGGGAAGCTTATTCATGACAAATGAGATTCTCGAAGGTTTGTCGATCGCCGACGAGAGGTAGTGCCTGATGTACTTACGCAGTTTGGAGAGCAATCGAACGCACTAACCACGGAGTAAGCCGTGAAGCAGCAGATTAGCCTAAAGATAGAACCCATATTAGTAACCAAAATTATCCAGACAGCAATAGAAAATATACGCTCAACCAAATTTTACGGCAGAGGGACAGCATAGCCTGGTCTCATTGCACCTTCACTGAGGCTTATGGCAATAGATCATATCTTAGTTAGATCTCGGCGGAAAAACGCAGCGTGATGTCACTGATGCGTTCGTTGGTATTAAGATGAAGGCCGCGAAGATGATCACAACTAAAGTGATCCTTCATAAGACCTTAATCATCCCAGTCTTGCTCTACGGCGCAGAGGCATGGATGCGGTTGGTGGCACACGCAAGTGGAAGGGAACTTTACCTAACTTGGCATGCGAAACTGGAGACAGCTGGCTATCGATCGAGCTGGCTGGAGACGCTTGTTGGTTGAGGTCCAGGTCCACCCCGGACTGTAGCGCCACCTTAAGTAAGTAAGCAAACTAGGGTAGGCAAAAATGCAAGGTCAACCACTGGCTCCTCTTAAGGCTGCTATTAAATTTCTCGACAGAAATGGAAACTTTAATCAAACGAGCTGCCAGTGCCGGGGACCCCTAGGATCACATTTAACACTGAGGCTCATATGCACTGCAGAAGCCTTAAAAAAAACTTCAAAAACGCTCTTGGTTTCAAGTCTCAGCTTATCGAGTCTCGCATAAGATGGAATACTCCTGCCCTTTGGGCACTCACAACGAATATGTCCTGTCGTTTCTTTTGGCTCTTTTTGTGTGTCTGATAGCTTTATTATGCAGATGCTACCAAACTGGACATTGTCCTATAAGGTAGCCTATTAAGGTCCTTAAGTCTTCCTTGTTGCACTCTTGTAATATTTTTGTTGCTGCATTTGTTCACTTGCCTCAGGCCCTTTGGGTTTGTCTGCCCATGTTCATCTAGTCCATCGACATCCTATTTCAGTGTGGACACTACTGAATTGCATTCCAAAGTCAGGTTTAGGATCAACGAGTGGACGACTAGTGCCTCTTCTCGCCAGATAATCCTCGCGTTTATTTCCTTCGATATTTTCGTATCCTGGGATCCAGGCCATAGTAATCTTCATGGTAAATGCAAGAGGAGATTAAGACAACTCCAGTCCCAGTCCTTCAGCACTAGATATGAATGCGGCTTCCCTTAATCCGTTGGCATACCTGGGCTTATATGCATGTAGTTCAATTACCTGAACCCCAGCTTAAAAGATAGTTAGTGCCACAGAACTGCCATTTTCCAATTTGTAGCCATCGGTGTACCATATTTGCTTAAGTAAGGACACGAGACCTTCATTAATATATTTGAAGGGGGTATATATGACCACCTCGAGCTTTCTGGAGAACTTAAATCTCTTGAGCATTGTATGAAGTGTATTAAACTTCCATTGAGTCCTTTTCAAGATTTGTTCAAGAGGAAACAAATTACCGACGTAACAGGCCATAATAGTGACGCAAAAAAGTTCTACACGATCTCACAAAATGCTAAATGAGATCTTGAAAGCATCAACCTCTGTGACATAATCGGGATATAAACTCAAAGAACTCTAAGTCTTCTTAGGCAACGTTATCAGCAGCTGCTTAAGGGGCATCAAAAAAGGGAGAGCGGTATGGCAAGAATAGAACCTGAGCCCAAATCTAGTCAACGAGCAAGTGCTCCTTTCTTCCAATCAAAAAGCCGTTGGAACAGAATAAGAGGCAGTAAAGACACCAGCTCCAAGGGCCTGTCAAACACAGAAGAGATGCCTTGGTAGTGACCAGATTATCAATCAAGTTTAAATCGACAGACCTAGTAAATCGGACTACGTTGCCCCCCATATTAACTTCAACGTCAGGTACAAAGCTCGAGGAATCTGTTGGTAGTCTAATAAACTTTTAAGCGAATCCGCGATAGACATATTCACAGACGGATCTAAAACAGTGGGTGGTACGGGGCAGGAGTCTTCTCCAACGCACTTGGCTTAGCCATTACCGCGGCTGCCGGATGATTGTAGTGTGTTTCAAGCGGAAATTACGGCAATCTGTTTAGCTGCGGCTTGGCTTTCAATTAACTTGATAGATTGTCGCGGTAGCTATTAGTCAGGTAGCTATTAAATCCTTGGAATCGCCTACAATACGATCAAGGTTGGTAAGGCAAAGCCGCAGATCTCTAAACGAGTTTGCAGAAAGGTGTGATGTAACCCTATGCTGGGTTCTAGGACACAGGAACGTTCCAGGCAGCTGCAGAGTGGACGAGATGACAAAGAAGGCGCAGGACGGCATGTCTCTGAAAATCTGGGCGAACCACCTGCGCGTCGTGAATCGATCAAAGTCCTCCTTGACACGGATGCAAACCACTGGTAGAACAACATCAGCGCTTGTCAAAACAAATCTGGCCTAACCTCGATTTAAGGAAGACGGAGGGACTTTTATCCACAAACCGGGAAAACGTGGGTTCCCTAATAAGGCTCCTCACCGGACACTGCTCGATAGGCAGACATGCACTCAGACTGGCGGTCCCCTCCAATGATTTCTGCAGCAGCTGCTGGGACGAGGAGGAAGTAGAAACTACTAAGCATCTACTGTGCACATTTCCTGACCTTAAGACGCTAAGAAAGAAAACACTCGAAGAATATTTCTGCGATGATCTTAACGATCTAGCCGAACACGACATCCAGAAGATAAGAAACGTCATCTCTGGGAAGAAGTTGTTCAACTCTTAGGTTAATACCGTTGCGGTTGTCCATCTCGATTGTGCTCTGTGTTACATACACTGGTTCCTGGTGCTGGTAAGCCGGTTCTTCATCTTGGTATCGGTATGGGTCAGTCTGGTCTAAGTGTGTCCGTGCGGAGGGAGTCACTTAACCTAACTTAATATAACCTGGGTCGACAGACCCATCTGCGTGAACTAGACCTAGTCCTATATCAGTTCTGTATCTCATATTCAAAAAAGGATATTTCAAGTCTTACAAAACTACAAACGCATATTCCTGCTGAAATAAAACCTTGAGAAGACCAACGAATTTTAAGTAGAAAGCCACGAAAGTTCATCTATCAGCATATGGTTGCACTCATCGTCTTCAGCACAACATGGTGATGGCTGAATTCGGATCCCATTTAACTAGGTCTGGTTACGTTGGCAAGAAGATGCTCTGTCTCCTCCATTCTATTAGAGTCGACTTGATGCCTGATACATTGGTTTCAAGGCCTTTGTACTGGACGATGCCTATTTTCTTTCACTATTTATCCTGGCTCCTACAACGTAACACCTGCAGTCTTGTAATCCATTTGACAACACAAAATATCACATGTCACCTAGAATAAGTCAGAAATACCTTCAAAGTCCCTACTCATCAAATTTACCTTGACGACACTACTCAGTTGATGCCAAGTGTTTATTTAATTACAAAGTAAGTGCTCGTTTAACTACTCATCAGTTGGCTGCTTCCACACCGTCTATCAGCAATTTCAAACACCGGCACAACCTACTTTGATTGAATGCGATAGGAAAATAATTATCAGCACTTAAAAGGTCGCCAGGTCGATCTCACACACGTGTGAGTACCTTCAGATACCGATCGAAGTAATTCACTTGGAAGCGTTTCAAAACGGAGCCATTAAACCTCACAGCAGAGTTGCTTATAGAAAAAATTGATCGTTAAACGAAAGTAAAAGAAAACCTATAGCCGAAATAAGGAAAGTCTACATAGTACGCTTTCGTTGCACAATTAGGGTCGTTAACGCTTATAACTTTCTCGTCACAATTGTACACAATTTTTTGGGTTTTCATCGGAACATAATTTATAGGTGTGTACAGGTGGAAGCCGATGCGTAAGATGCCGAAGCTATTGTGTGCCCATACGGTCGCACTTGGGCTTTTTCTTAGTGACACACTTGACGGCCCAGTTAATTTCGGAATGAAAAGTGAAAGCCAATTTTTTTTTTTTAGAAAGAAAAGACGAAATGGAAATTTGCCGGAGAACACAAAAGCTCCGTGTGTCTTGTAATTGTAACAAATGGATTCATTGTAAAGATGTAATGTGTTAACAATGAGGGGACTCATGTGTGGAGGTTGAAGCACTAATCGAAAAGCCTTTAAAGAGTTTACCGACTGTGTTTGCTCAAATGCTCTGGGTGCGAGTGCTACGGAAGTTGCGACACTTGACTCGACTCAGCTTCATTAAACAAAAACAGGGTACAGGGTACCTCGTGCAACTGAATAGAGAGGGTAACACGATTATTCAAATCCATCAGTGGCATTTCTTGAAAATTAGAATTTGGTCTGTTCATTTGAAAAAGTCCGAAACAATCTCCTGCTCCGGAGGCTGGTTGGAGATCTCAGACGTCATCGGAGATCTTATTCGCAGAACTCCTGACCTGGGAGCCAGAACTGATTTTGCTTAGCTGTTTGCTTCATTTGGAAGGGTGAGGCCGACAATTGTGTGATTTGATATTTGAGGATGAAGAGTTGAGAAGTGGGGTTATAGGTCCGATAAATGTCTTGTACGTTATGTTAAGTAAACTCCAGGGTTTTTCGAAACAAAAGAGAACTTAGCTCAGGCAGAACATGGCTTCCCAGGTAGTTGTGTCTGAGCGCCCCTTTTACGTGGCAGTCGCAAAGGTAATGGCAGAGGCTCTCCTTTTTCGCCTTGCATCCAGGGTAAATGATAGATGTCACCAGTCTTATTTTGTAGGCATGCTTGCTCAGGCTGATATACACTGCGTGCAGAGCGATCTTCAGCCTTTGTTGTTTTCTACCAAGGTTAAGCGTCCTTGTTAGAGCAAGGGGGCTTCCTTATCGATTTGACCGCTTTGAAGGTTTGCAACCCCTTTTACAATTTTTTATTGCGTTTTGCAAACGAGCACAGGTTTTTATAACCTTAAAGGCTTTACCTACGGTTAGAACCATGGAAGTTTCCGTGTCTTCCGCACCCTTCCATGCCAATACATTCGCAGAGACCCAGTACCAATCAGCAGAGAGCAGTAAAGGATACCAACGAGCACTTCCTATAGATTCTTAATCGGCGTCGAATTAAGACGATGACAGGGCCATTGGAAAACCTCAACCGACTCGCCGTTCCAAATTTGGAAAAATTCAACATGGTTTTGAAAAATCCCCAGCGATTCGATATGAAGGTAATGTTTAGCAACGATTCCAGATTGTAGCAATTGAGGAAGTATTTAGTCGCCTATCACTGCGGCCCCAGAAGCAGAGTTTTTGACTCAGCAGTGCCCAGTTCGAATTGGACGAAATAAAGATAGCTATATCTAAGTTTACGTCCAACAAAGATTCTGGAGCTGACGGCCTAGCTGCCGAGCTATTCAAAGCAGAAGCCAATGACTTGGTAAGGAGCATGCACCGACTTATTTGTAAAATATGCCCGATGAATGGAACCTCAGCATTGTTTGCCCGATCCTCAAGAAAGGAGACACTCTGAACTGCGCCAACTACAGAGGCATCAGTCTTCTTAATATCGCTCACAAGATCTTATCTGCCGTGTTGTGTGAACGCCTGAAGCCGTTCGTCAACAACCTGATCGGTCCATATGAGTATGGCTTTAGGCCTGGAATGTCCACCACCGTACAAATATTCACACTGCGGCAGATCTTGGTGAAAACACAAGAACTTCAAATCGCTACCCACCACCTTTTCTTCGATTTTAAGGCCGCGTATGACAGCATCTACAGAGACGAGCTTTACAGAACTATGTCTAGGTGCGGCATCCCTGCCAAATTCGTCCGCCTGTGCAGGATGACGATGCAGAAAGCACTCTACTCCATCAAGGTCGGTCAACACCTCACCGAGACCTTTGATGTCAGAAAAGGTTTTAGACAAGGCGACGCGCTGCGACTTCTTCAACATCGTTCTTGAAAGAATTGTGCGAAACTCACGCGCCAACACCAGAGGCACAATCTTTCACAAGTTCGTCGAATTACTCGGAAGAACGCAGCGTGATGTCGTTGGTGCGTTCTTGAGTATTGAGACGGAGGCCGCGAAGATGGGTTGAGCGGTCAATGAGGGCAAGGCAAAGTATATGCTGTCAACAAAAAAGGACACTCAACACAGACGTCTCGGACAGAACGTCACTAAGGACGAGGATTTTGTCTACCTAGGCTCCGCTATGAATTCAGACAACGACACCAGCGCTGAGATCAAACGAAGAATAACTCTTGCCAGTCGCTGCTTCTTTGGGCTAAGAAGGCAATTAAGTAGCAACGCCCTCTCTCGAACGACTAAAGTGACCCTGTATAAGACCTTAATCGTCCCAGTCCTGCTCTTCGGCACAGAGGCATGGACTTTGTCAAAAGTGTATGAGGTTGCTCTCGGCTGTTTCGGCAGGAACAATTTCGGGTGATTTTCGGTCCCGTCTGCATAGACGGGGAGTGGAGGACGAGATACAATGACGAGCTGTATTGGCTGTACAGCGACATCGGTTTAGATAGAAGAGCGAACTAAGGTGGCTGGGGCATGTGAAAAATCTTCGAATCCACACCTGAAGGACGGCGCAGTAGAGGAAAACCGCGATTCACGTGGCGAACGCAAGTGGAAGGGGACCTTAACCAACTTGGAGTGCAAAAGATCGAGATGGATGGACACATTTGTTGGTTGAGCCCCAGGATCTCAAGTAAATAAGTACCCAGATAGGATCCATATGACTGTTCGAATCTGACTTAGGGAACACTTTGGAGGAACGTTTTTGGCTATGGCCTTCTTCTTTCAGCCCCTTGCGGTGCTAAATGTTAGGCAAAGAATGATCTTGATATCGTAAAGTGTGATGCAGATCTTTTTCTGGGTAAGTCGTCTCTCTTTTGCGAGGAAGAAAGCATCAAGTCATCAATTTAGGGTGGATAAAACTTTGTTCGATGAGAAGATCCCATAACTTTTACGTTTTCGTCTCTTTTCTATTAATGCGAATTGATGACTAGTCTAGAGTGCCATTATTTAATCACTGCCAACAATGGTTGTTTTAGATAACGCATTTCATTGAGTGTCTTCGATGTATATCCTTTAGAAGGGCGACTTCTCATCCGTTTTATCAAAACTAATGACCCAAACAAAATATTTAAGCGAAGTAAACCAATTAGGGAAGATGCATGCCGTAAGAGTTTGTATCTCACTGCTTTCATATTTCAACATATTTGGTATGACGGACTGTTAAATTGTTAACAAACGATTTATTAATGCTCTATTCGAACATCAGAAGTACCGATAGCTCCACTCTACACCCGGACACTGCTTTAAAATTCAATTACAATTTCACTTAGTCAGTGATATCCATTGCAGCAGATGCATGAAAAGTGATTACATTTGCGATTCAGTTATGCTTCATGGATATTTGAACAACTAAAGGAAAAGCCGCAGTTGTGAGAAAATCAAGACACTGACTCTTGAGACTTTCAATTGTTTTGCAAACGCAAAGGTATTATGTGGTTTCCCGAATTTATGTTGTAAAAGCACCTGAGTGATGGCAAAGATAGAAATGAGCCCAAAACAGCTTCATATTGATTGTGATGTTTAATGCATCTAAGCACTGATATATCTATGGTCGTTGTCATACTCTGTGAAGACATTCAGTTTTAATTGAACCGATTTATAAAACTGACAGCCAACGGGCGTCGTAGCCGGTTTTGGTGAGTTGTTACGTTCAGTAAGGCAATGAAGTATTATCTACGCGATATGTAGCCATTTAAGCAAGTGTAAGCCCAAATGGTAGAAAACAACTCCACCAACTTTGGTCAAGTTGATTCTCGTAAAACATAAATTCATGTTTAATACAATTTAGCACAATTCCCAGCTGTGCTATGATGATAAGTAGGTTCATCGGTAGAAGGTGACAAAAGATGCAAGATGTAAACATAAACGGTGGCAGTGCATAACAGAGACAAAGAGCATGAGCGAGATTGGTATCGAGCCAGGATAGAAAATCCCGAGTGGAAAAAAGGCCTTATTCCGCCTCCCGACTGAATGAAGTCCAAGAACATCGCAGGTGCACCAATATGCAGAAAGTTAAACAACTAGCAGCTGGTCTCAAAGACCCAAAACGAAGGCTCTTCGAAACAGTCAAAATTAACCCACCGGATCGAGGGAAATTATAAATGTGTTCATTGGGCCTTTACACCACATGAAGTAGAGAGATGTCAACCCGAAGCCAACACCAGTCAACGAATGATCAGTATGACCAACCGAAAAATAACGAAGCTGCCGGCTCTGATGGCTTGCCAGTAAATTTTTCGAATGCGAAAGGGTTTTTTGAGACCCAAATTCATTTTGGTGCCACCTAAGTGAGCCAGTAAGTGCACGGATGGAGAAGAATATTTATCTGTGAACTCTATGGACTGTATCAAGATGTTAATGGAGCCCAAAGTACAAAGTCAACTACATTGGCTCAGTCATATCAAGCAGATAGACAACAATGCTTCAAGCGAATCACTTAGTACAAATACATACCTACGTTGGAGTTTACAAGAAAGACCGAACTTCCATAACAAAAAGATGCCAGAGCACTTGGTCTAAAGAACTGAAAGCAAAATACTTGGATCGGAGAGTATGGAACACCGATTAAATTTTCTCCAGAATCTGCCAAAGTGTGAAAATGTGGTCAGTTATGAACTTTTCTGGCCTAAAACCGGAGCGATAGAGGCCAATCAGGTTGTTGATGAAAAGTTTCAGATGTTCACACAATACGGCAGGTAAGGTCTTGAACGCGATGTTAAGGAAACGGATACCTTAGTAGTAGTTAAGAGGGTTTCTTTTGTGGATCGGGCAAACGATGCTGAGAATCTCTTCCACTGCTATAGATTTATCTAACGAAAGACGAGGTACAGACTCACTTTGAACAGAATAGACCTGTTGTGATGCCACGAGGATCTAGGCGATTCCCCAAAACTGCCCGCAGAACCAGAGCCAGAGCAATGAAGGTGCCTGATATTTATGTTTGCCAGTTCACCAAGATTAGTTCCTAGGTGAAATTTTCTCCAATTGGAGAGAACTGGACACGTGCAGAGACCTGATTTCTTCCTCCCCTAAGTTCATGCAGAGTCTGCAGAAATCGTTGTGGAGTAAGCCTGTCCTTTCGCTAAGGATACCAATGATGCAGCGTTTCGTGATAACACCCAGTATTGTACTGATGTGCTTCCTCTTAAACGCGTCATAGATCCAACTTATGCCAGGTAGGTAGACACAGACACACGGAGGCCAAAGAAAGCCCTTCGTGATACCACTTGGATCTATACCCTGAAAAAGGCTGCTCACTTTATTGCAACCATGCGGAGCTCTCAATAAAGCTGAGGATAGGGCAGGACAAGTGCAGAGGAAATGGTGGATCATTTCTTTCTTTCCTTTATCCCTGCAGCTCCTGCAAAAGTCATTTGAGAAGAAGTTTGGTTTGTCTTGGTAATTGCGTCGTACTCTAAGAGTAATTCACATGTAGCGAGTGGAATACGCAAAGTCCTCTGTTCTGGTAGGATCTCTAGAGTGGTACCACGATTGGTGAGTACATCGGTCTTACAACGCTCTGGAATGTTCGTATAACCGGGTATCCAGCATAGGTGAATGTTAAAATATTCTGCCATCTCCATGAGAGACGAGCGACAATCTGAGGTAGCTTTTGATGTATGGGTTACTGTTTCCAAAGATTTCACAGCAGCCTGAAAATCGGTAAGAATTGTGACGTCCTTGCAGTATACAACATTATGCCTAAGTCAGGATAAGATTTCCTTGATCGCCATAATTTCAGCCTGCGAAGCACTGCAATGGTCGGGGAAACGGAAGGAGATGCTCAAGTTGAGCACTTCGGAGAAAACACCACCTCCCACTCCGTTCTCGGGTTTAGAACCTTCGGTGTAGCAGTGAACGGGTCGCTCGTCTCTGGCATCATCATTCTCCCACTCCACTCTGGATGGAATTAATGTCTTGAATTTGTGGTTCAAGTTCAGCTTAGACGGTGTGTAGTCGGTGTTTTTCAAGATGAAGGGATCCAACTTAGATCAGAACTGTCTAGTAAGGTAGCAAATGTTTTCGTCTGTCCATTTTTTGTTGGTTATGTTTATATCATGTAGCGATAAGCGTGACTGACCAAATATTTGAAATTAGTTGCTGTATGCTTTCTACCAAATCATCTGTAGCTGCTTTAAGTTAAACGGCCGGCAAGCCAGTCTCTTTCCCTCGTAGAGCTCCCGAGAATCTGTCGTCCTTTCTTGCAGCGCCTATCCATATGCCTCTTATTTTCCCGAATGTACTTGCTGGATTGTTCGTCAAACCAAAAGGTTCATCAGATAAAACGGAAAACATCAATTGCGGCATTTCTGATGACAATAGTCTTCGCCTCTGATACGCCTTTGGCAAAACTTCTGGTGCTCTCTTGTAATTGCTGTCTGTAGACGTTGTATCTTTTGATAGTAAAACTTTGGCCTTTGGGAGATCAAAATTCGAACGATTCTATATTAGCAGCTAAGAAGGTTCAGAAAACCATAAAACTGAAGGTGTGTCTTTCTTGATTGAACGTTTCATGACCAGGAGATCGTCCCGCCCCTTCGTGACTCTTAGAACAGTTAAAAGTTAAACAGTTAAGCCTACGACTAACCCAGTTCCCAGTCCAACCCCAATTTCCCAAGGAAATCCCCCAAAAACCTTGTTTATGTGAACAATCGATCAAAGCTCACCATTCCACCATTTTAACAAATTACGCTCCAATTTGTCGTACAATTTCCGCTAAACAGAAAAATTATGTTTGCATTAACATATCTTATCTAATCAACGAAACCTTAATTAACAAATTCCTCTCCTCTCAGTGTCACCTGAACTCGTTCTCAGTCCAGAAATTGGGTCAACCAAGTGCCCAACCACCAAATTGCCTGCGTTTCGTTCACATAAAACGAAAATGATTTATCGACCATAATGACGTAGATACTCGTAAATTTGAATATTAAAATCCCCAGTCGGAGTATCATATTCACCAAGTTCAACATACTGCCAATGGAAATGAGTTCATCGACTGGCGAAGAGGAGAACTTCTCGTTGCTGCTGCCTAAGATGAAATGTCATTAATTAAGCGTCAGGTTCGCTTCACAACTCTTTTGTTTTGTTTTTTAATAGGTTTTTGGGAGAAAAATTATTGTTTTCTTTTTTCAATGGTAGAACTAGGCATTCTCGTATAGAAAACTCCAGAGACCGTTATTAGACAGAAAACAGGCAATAAATACATATTTTTTACAGGGCGTTCTTCTTCTTCTATTACATATCACTAAGTCGTGGTGATGTACGAGCAATTTATGCAAATGAATCAACGCGCGATCGCTTTGGGTGCATATTTACCACAGCAAAGCTCGGTCGTTTATATACTGGAATTGCCCCCCCTTTCTTATCTGCAAATGCTACACTCGTATGCGTTTTATTTTCTTCTCTTCTTATTCTTTCTATTATTACGCTTTTTTTTTTGAGAATTTATGGAAGCACAAAACACAGGCAATCTGATGTAAGATGTAAGAACAGTAGGTAGGCTTGGGCGCATTCATGCAAGAAGTATAGTGTTACCAATTAGTGTTATGCACATTTAGAGTTCAATGTGAGAACGCACACCGAGAGAGAGAGCGAGAGAGAGGGAGGAAGATTACAAGAAATATGAGATTCTGCTATCGTTTTACCTCCCCTCTGATTGAAATACAATACTGTTATCCAGAGATACGAGTACATGTCCGGACAGCACATTCAATGGCGAAGTGCGATGTGTGACGACAAGTGAGGACCATAAGCGAGTTGGCACACGAAAAAAAAAAACTCCAGTTAGGAGTACAGATTATTTCATAGCGCAGATTCTGGAAAAAATGCCTGAAGTAGGCCAAACGGTGAAAATGTGTCGGCCAACTAAAGCACGCATCGCGTGGTAGGTGCCTCCAATCCAGGCACTTGAATCTAGGTTAAAACTTTGAGGCGAGATGATTTATGAATCCGAAATTGATAGTTTGGACCGTGTGGCTTTCTGAATGGTCTTGCGTACGACCTTCGCTTGTCTGTATTCAAGTATTTCCGTCACGAATCTACTTGAAGTTTTGTAGTTTGCTGAACTCATTTTGTATCTCGACTATCAATTGTCGTATTGCGCAGGGTTTTCATGATTGAGACACCAGCGTGGGTGGAATGCAATCCATTTCGTTGCCTGATTGGAGTGCTTTCCTGCGTGCCAATAATGTTTACGTTTGAGTCGATTTCAGGCACGTAGATAGGTTTGCACAATAGGCCCTAGTTGAACGTTTAATTAAAATTATTTTAGTGAGAGGAGCGTGAGAAATGAATATTTTCACAACTCAGCGATGTCCCAACAGATTGGTGATTGGAATGCAAACAGGCATTTACTTTCGGCACATGATTGATTATGTGTGGCTTGCGAATTAAGTGGGTTATGCTGTCTATCACTTGTCAACAAAACAGACCATATCTCATGCATTCTTTTCAATCTTTGAAGGCGAGTGGATTTGGATTGGATTGCGATAGTGCGATAACGATCTAGGAAATCCACCAGTGAAAGGTTTGATTGGAATGGCTTTGACCATCAAATGACATAATGATGGCAAATTGATTCCATCAAGATTCAATCTGTAGGTATACTTTTGATTGAATCTATTCCTCTCACTAATTAAATGTGTTTCTTCAACTAATTGCAACACCTTACTGCCTTGAGATCTTCCTGTATTTTTAATGAAATAAAATAATTAGACAGCCCGTGGGGGGGGGCCAAGGTCTAGCTTCTTGCAACCACTACACTTTCCGCATGAATGGAAGGGACCTACAAATTATTGACAATTCAAATCGGCGAATTGAGAAGCTTCTTTAAGACAAATTATAGTGGTGCAGCTTAGACGTGCATCTCAGACGTAATGATTGTACTATGACCAAAGATGGTACACGTACATATTATTACGTTGGCCCCACCTAATGGACATCAAGATTTTCTGTTGGTATAGGTTCTTCAGAAGGACATAGTGCTAGCATGTCAGATCTCAAGCCAGCTTCTTTTCGTGTCACACATCGTTGCGAGCTAGCTAAGCCAAGTGAATTAGCTGTGGCAGAATTCTTTTAATCGAATGATAGACTAGCCACTTTGACTATAAAAAGAGATCATCAGTCCCTGGTAGGTAATAAGAAACTGTCACTACATGACCGTTCAATAATGGGACAATCTTGCAGCATGGAAGCCCGGATTGCCTCTCGCGCTTGTCATTTGGTCTCGATTATGACTTTTACCAATCGGAGGAATTGTGATACCAAAGAGAGAAATTACATATTGGGTACATGCCAAAGTATAGCAATTGAGGGAAAGTTTTTAATTTCTTTAAAATTCTGATATTGCTACGTTCCCATAGAACGGTTCGACTACGTTGGTTGGCGAGATCGCTAACTAAGGGTGTGCACTAACATTTTTCTCTTTCACAGAGAAAATTCAAGAATAGATTCTACTGGTGGCCAAACATCGCCAGGACCGACCTGAACCCAATTTAAACCCTGTGCCCAAGCCTCGCCTTTGACGCTGCTCATTTACATTGAGTTCGAGTGCATGTTGTTCTGTTATCGCCCTTTTCCTGTGTCCACATACAACACAGGGGTGGAGATGGAAAAAATGTTTAAATAGATTATTTCTACAGTCCTTGAAACTGGAACAATTGTAAATAAGTGGAAATCACATTCACTGGACTAAAGAGGAATAAAATTGTCTGTTGTCGATCTACTATATCGCAATCAAAACTAAAATCTTGAGTTCATTCGTAGATCACACTGAGTTACTATGACAATACCTGTATAACAAGGCGTGAATTTAGAGAGGACTCTTAGAAGTCGCAGGTTACGAGTAGAGAAACTCGGAAAAATCACGCCACGAGCAGCATGTTACAGCAAGACAAACCCTATTCCAGCAGTTGACATCATAAACTTCTAACAGCCAAGTAGTCCGTTTGGCATTTGTAACCATGTTTTGCTTCCCAGCGGTCCATCGCTAAGTCGTCAGCAAGACGAACTGGATAAAGTATTCATAAATTCAGTGTCGAGTTTTTCTACAGTGGATTCAGACCAAACTGTAAAGGTTGATCTGCCCTCAGATGCAGGAGTTGGAGATAAAAGTTCATCATCTCCTGTCAACTCAAAAGCGTCTGTCGAACGACACCTGGTTCTAGTAGTAGACAACCCGTAGATTTGAATGTCTCCTTAGGTTTCAAGTCAGAATCGTTCCATATTAAACATGGGCATGTAGGATGGCACACAAATGCCAGAAAGCCCCTTTGTGATAACACTGGGATCAATAGCCAGAAAACCGCCGCTCACTTTATTAAAACCAATTGGAGCTCATGATGAAGCTGAGGACACTTTTGACGTCAGTATGTGATAGTTGGCCCAAGTTGTCGAAGTGATAGGCTCCGAGATAGAGAGATAGGGCAAGACAAGTGCAGAGGAAATAGAGGATCGTTACTTCCTTCTCTTCGTACCTGCAGCTCCTTCAGAAGTCATTTCAGAAGAGACTCATCCTTTTGGCATGAAGGCCAATGGAACAAAGGCCGGTAGGAACACCAATGGCGGTTCTAATGAGTGATCTTTTGAGCAAAATCAAATTTTTAGATTGAGTGAGGGAGCATAGGCTAGATATCCTTGGAGGTACGGCACGTGGTTCCATTCCTCTATTTTGGGATTATCTTGCTGATCGCGTCGTGCTCTAAAAGAATTTTACATTTAGCGAGTGAAATACCCAGACTCCTTCGTTCCCGCAGGACGTCCAGAGTAGTACCACGTTTAGTGAGTTCATCGGCCTTACATTTCCCTGGAATATCCCTATGACTGGGTACTCATCATAGGTGATTATTAAAATGTTCTGCCATCTCCCTAAGAGATGAGCAATAATCTAAAGCAGCTTCTCATGTACATGCTACTGATTCCAGAGATTTTAAACTTAAGAATAATTACTTTATATATTGCAAACAGATGCAAGGACAGCCTTGCAGATTGTCGAAAATGGCGACATGGTTAATTTCATATCATCATTCAATCTCTCTTCTGTCAACTAAGGCTTTCCTGCGACTGTACAAATGAACGCCTAGGATATGAATGAATTACCAGCTGAGGATCATAGAAAACTGAATAAATTTAAGAGCATCGTTGACAAAGTCGGAATGTATAGCCTGCACAACATCATCTCCGAAAATGGATTCATCAACTTTTCGGCGACTCATAGCCAGGACTTGATTGTTAAATCGATCATGTTCGCATAGACAGCAGGAAAAGGACAGGTGGAGAGGGCTTGCCAAACGTGCAAGGCCTGAAAAAACAGAAGGGAACCTCTTGTCACGTATGTATGCAGAAGACTCTCAGCTCTAAGCATAATGAAGTATTCACTCCGGACGATGATAGCCGATACCAGCGGCCAAATTGCTACAACGAATAGTTTGATAGCCGAGGTTATGCGGAAGACATTGACGTAATCGGAGGACTTCAACTGACCATTAGTCCATTTATAAATATCTGGACAAGAATTGTTTCAGTAAGAGGATGTAAAGATAAAAACCAAGAAGGACACCTCAAGGTCACAATTTGAGGTTTATAATGCCCAACCTTTGCTTTAAATTCTAAAACCGACACGAGCATTAAAGTCCAGGTTCACTTTAGATTCGAAGTCGAAGTTCAATTCGAAATTACAGATATTAGCATGACCGGCATTTGGCAGATTAGTGGCCAAGTTTGGTTCGAGCCTTCGGAACATAATCAGTTTGTGTACATAGGCTTCATTATCTCGACAGCCTGCAGCTTTTTGTCAAAAGGAAAGCACTAGTACAGGCCATATTCAGATGATGGAATATGCAATGGTTATACACTTAATGCCCCTAAGGATATATTTACACATGCAGCATTCGTTTCTATCAGAAGACCCGCTTGTGTCATGAAACCCTTCTCGCATGGTCAGTAAATAAGTAAACAGCTGGCGCGACAGCTCGGGATGAGCCAAGGCCTAGCTTCTCGCAACCATTCATTTTGTGTTTCTTACATTTTTCGCACAAATGGAAGGACCTTAAATTGATTGCCTACTCCGAACGGCGAATTGAGAAGCTTTTTCATGACAACTGATGCTCTAGGAGGTTTGTTATTCCCCGACAAGAGGTGATTGCCTCGAAAAATGTTCGATGGACATGGTTGAGCCACGGTAACTCGCATGGTCAGTATGTTGGACAAATTTTTAAATTTGCCGTCAAGATATAAACGGGTCGCAACAAATCCAATTGTCAAAGATCAGATACTCCCCGTGGCAAATCTGTTTGTCAACGGTACCGTGGAAAGGACTTCCTCACTCGGGTTAACTTTCCGATGTACCTTCCAACACCCAAAGAATGAAAGAATGTAGGTAACTGTGCATGGCAATGTGCGTTTGCTCTTTTTTTATTTGCACTTTGTAAGCACATAGACCGATATCCTAATGCAATATGTAATGCACGCTGGTCTATCAAATTTCCAATTGCTATATAAGCAGGTCTTGAAAAGGGAAACGTTACTGTGACTTACCGCAGAATTACTAACAACACGCGATGCTTTTCGTGTACAAAAGGATGTTAAGAGCCTGTTAAGCGTGTACCAGCAAAGTAAATGCCTTTAGAAATGTGAACGAAAAGGACCTTGCTCTTACTCTTATTGGAAATTAACTTCCTCACTTACTCAAGATGGCGGTACAGTCCAGATTGGACCTCAGTCTCCAGCCAGCTCGATCATTAGCCAGCTGCCTCCAGTAACAAGAATTTTTTGAACAGGTCTTAAAGCAGAGATCCGACTTACATGGCAATCTCTTAGTTAAAATTTGTTGTGACATGGAAATGGATTTATAGATTCACTCAGAAAAAGAAAAGCTTTTTCAAAGCAGAGCAGGATTTTAAAAACCCTTTAAGCTGCCGGAAGACAAGAACCATGGAAACCCGGAAAAGGTTAATTTGAAGCTAAACCAAAGTAAAGACAACATAGACACTGAAAAAAACAGCTAGTATCAGATGAGATACTTAAAATACGGCCACTTGAAGTTAAGTCACCTGCACCCCAAAGGCATTCCAACTCAAAGTGCAGCGTCCTGCGCTCGATGCTCACAACTCCGTCTACCAAAGATCGCAGTAACAGTTCTAGGTTAATTGCTAATAGGCTCAACACTTACCACTACTGTGTACGCCAATAATTGTATAGTATCCCAAGAGAGTAAGTATCAGTGTATACGAGTACACTATACTCGCCATGATGTAGCTTCGGAATTTACTGTCTTACTGTCAAACATGCATATATCCTCTCCACCGGAACACAAAACCACTGCACAACCGCGGCGAGTTAGTTTTAGAGAAAAAACAGAAAAAAAAAAAATGTTATATTCGCTTGGTCGCTTTGGATATTTTTTGGGGTCAACTCAGCAGACACACACTGAACACAGCACACAATCTATTTCCAAACACTTTTCATCTGTCACACGAATTTACGAGTATTTTTTGTGACAAAACGACAAAAAAACGAAGCAAACGACGGCGAAGAACTTTCTTTCAAAATGTATGCCAGGCCCGACAGCACACACCCAAGCAGCGGAGAACTTAAATGTGCAGCATTAGCCGCCTCAGGAGGTCCCACAAGAAATGAATTTCAATTCACACAATTTTCGTAACGAGTGTATCTCTTGGTTTGGTGTTAAAAACTTTCTAAACAATTATTTTGCTTTCGATTATTCGCACACACTGATGGTTTAGTCCTTGCAGAGTGTCTATGAAACGACCTCGACTCAGAAGGAAGGAAGGAAGGACCTCGATGGTGTGTTGGAAGCCCGCGCGATTCAAAAATGTACTGTGTCTCAATTGAAATGCCACCAGCTGTCGGCAAGCATACGTTCACATCCGCACCGGATTGATTTCTACGAGCAACTAACTCGATGGTATCGTACCGCTAAACTTTTGATCGCTTAGGAAGTCTTAGGCTTTCGCGCACTCAGCCATAACTACACTGTGACTAAGTCTTGAAAGTTGGAAAATGTGTGGCTGCCGCCACAGCAGCAGCAACAGCGGCTGCAGAAGAACAAGGTAAAAACAATAACGAATGAGCGGCAAGAGGGACAGCAAAACACAACACCAGCCGACTGGAGGGAAAAGTCTTGTGGCTCTTTCGTAGTCGTACCTGTTGTAATGCCGAGGCTTGACGTTGTTATTGTTGTCCGATTTCTTCTTCTGCTTCTCTGGTCGTGGATTTCCGTTTTGTGTGCGGAGTTCATTGGTTGCTGTTACACAGAATAAAAGCGCAGATACTTTTTGTATTTTTTTTTTTGGCTCTCGATTGTGAGTGAAAAAATAAAATTTCGGCGGTGGATGAGGAATTTGGTGGTTTTGGGGGATTGCAGTGTGCAATTAGCGATTTAATTAGCACGGCATGGCTTAGCCTGGAATAAATTGAGAATTAACGTGCTCATGATTGAGGGTTTAATTTTTAATTTATCGCTTGGCTATGCCAATGGTTAGGGAAAAGTTTGTGAAAATTTCAGATCGCCAAATGCGGAGGTTTCATTTTTTCGAACGTGGAAGTGGGAGATTGCTGCAAACCTTCCTGTTTAAGGCATGCAAAAGGGATGGAGATCAGTGCACGATATCAGGAACTAGCAGTCAATGCGGTAGTTCTTTGATCCAAAGGCAAATTGGGCTTGAAGTTTGATGAGGCACTTGTTCCTAGATCCTAGTTTCGAATAAGTGGATCAAGTTAACAAAAGGACGACCTCATAAAACTGATTATCAATTCTGGCATGAGGCCAAAAGTTGTCATTTCTTTTTGAATATATAGTATCGAGGGGCGAATAAGCCTAATAGGTACACCAGCTCGGAGTTGAGTATGTCATTAGGAGCGGATTTTCTAAACTCCACCGGCGTAATTCCTTATGCAAAATACACCTTCTTAGGTTAGGTCACGTGGCTGCTCCTGCCACCAGATACACTTAGACCAGATTGGCTCACTTTGGTACCACGATGAAGAACCGGCTTACGAGTACCAGGAACCAGAATATGAAGAGTTGAACCATTTCTTCCCAGAGATTAAATTTCTTATCTTCTGGGAGTTGAGTTCGGCTAGATCGTTAAGATCATCGTAGAAGTATTCCCCGGGGGTTTTTTTTCTTAGAGTCGCAACAGCAGGACATCTTCTACTTCTACAAAAATCCTTGGAAGGGACCCCCAGTCTGTGCTAGATTGGGAGACAAGTGGTGATGTCGTTCCACCTGTGGTTTGCCAGTTTCTTGATATCCGTGTCAAGGAGGAATTTGATCGATTCAATATGTGCAGGTGGTTCCCACAGGTTTTCGAAAAGATGCCGTCCTGCACCTTCTTTTGCCAGTCCACTCTGCAGTTGCCTGAAACGTTTCTTTGTTCTGTGACCCAGCAAAGGGTAACGAAGCATCTGTCTGCAATCTCGCCTTCTTAAGTGCCGGGCATCCAGAGAGAATGTTCTTAGAAGTTGCTTCTGCTTGCAAACAAAATCAGTCCTCTGTCCCTGAACACAGAACTAACTTGTTAAGATGGTCTCTCAGGCTGCAATGTCTTCTTTCCTGCATCTAGGTTAAGTATTTCTGTAAAAATAAGTTTTAATTAGTCTTGTGAACAGCATCAGCCCAGAAAAGTTTCCCTAGTAGGATAGACGGAGGTGGTGTTCCAAATTAAGAAGCGCTGTGGTAGCTCAAATGACACCACAGAATGGTTCGAGTTCTAATTGCCTACAATTCCTTGGTGACCACGGACCCAACTAAGTTTGACCTTGTTGTGTTTGACAAGAGATTGAAGGGCATCTTAGCAGCTCTTGACTGACTTGAATTCCACTAAACGGGACGTCAGTGTTTTAAACGCAGGTTTGAATAGGGTACATTTTAGCTTGAGGGACACATTCGACGTTCTTCATTAGACCAGTCTTTACGGTCGGATATCATTACCAAAATGACTATTCCCTGCTCAAGAAGTCACGAGTAGGAGTAAACATAGCAGCTGTGAACATAGCAGCTGTGATGCCACGACAGACAATACTCTGTAGCTTCTCAAGCGTATATGCTTGCTATGTTCAGGAACAAAACCTTAAGAAAGCAAGAAAAGTCGACGAATTGACAGGAAAAGATAAATTAAAGACTTGGGTCTACTAACAGTAGACTGGAAAATGCTTTGGTGGACCATTTTATAAAAAAAAAATGGAAATGTATACGAAGTCACCCAATAATCTCATAAAAGGTCAAAAATATTTAGCGGATTATGAACGAAGTGCATCTCTTTTCGATGATAGTTCCCAATATTGAGGTGAAGGCTAGCGTCTTGGCAAATACTCAAGGGAAGACACATTTTCTTCAATACATCCGTGGCGGAAAAGCGAAAGTTCTCTACAAAATGTTGCATACCTAGCATATCCGTGATTGGTTCCTATTCGCTAGACTAAAGTCATCTTCATTATGTTTTTAGCACGGAATACCGAACATTATTTTCTTATAAAATTCAAATTACCAATAATAATAATTGATTTGAAAGTTTTGTGGATACATTATCTAGAGAAGTAGCATACACATGCAAAGAAAGAAAGGAAAGTGATACCGCACATCAAATGACTTTTTGATTACAGGAAAGGAAGCCGTTGCATTTCCACCAGATAGCCAACCTACCACTTAGAAATAATCTTGCATTCGTTGTTCAATTTTTTGCATTTCAAGTAGCCGTGAAGAAAAACTATACCACTACGGTTATTGGAAACAATTGAGTCAATGGTATTTATTTTCTTCAAGGAGGTTTGAAAGATGTGGAGATCACTGAACACCTAAGGTGATACTTCAGTAAATTTCTTGGCATTTTTAAGTAAATGCAGAATTTCAACTCTGTTTTGTGAGTTTTAGTTCTATTTTTCCACAAACAGGGAAGGGTTAAATTCTTAAACGTGACCAGACCAGACAGTAGACTATCACATTTTCTTTTACAAGTAAATAACATGAATGCAGATTTTTGAATTAAGTGTTAACTAGTGCCGCATGCTTTAGTCGTAAATCGAATTCAAGGCAGCTTCCAGACTACACTTAAAATGTTGCGTGATACGGGTACTCTTACATAATAAGGCAGCAACAAAGTAAAGGCGAAAGTAAGAGATAATATTGCCAAACGCGGCAGGAAATCGCTGGTAGCACTCTAATCATGCAAGAGATACCAGATGGGGCTTAGAGCCGAAAATCATGCACTGGGTCTATACTGTAGCTGTAAGACCAATTCTTACTTATGTAATAATAGTTTAGTGGCCGGTTCTAGGAAAGCAAACTGGCATTTAAGTTCTCGAGAAAGCCCAACGTGTGGCTTGCTTCAGCATTACTGCGCTGACAACTTCTGCGCAAACTATGCCCGACTGATTGCCAATAAATATCATGCAGCAGGCCACTAACGCTGCTCTAAGACTGAGAGAGACTGAGAGACATGCCAGAATTCTATCTACTCACTACAGCCTTCTAAAATCATCAGACACGCTGTCCACCGAAAACGACTTCAGCCTGGACGAAGCACCTGGAGTCAGCGCGAAGACCTCTTTAATGAGTCTATCTCTATTGCTACGGACGGCTCTTAAACTGCCGAAGGAGTCGATGCCGGTGTCTTTTCAGAAGACCTGGACATCTACTACTCCTTCAGTCAGACAAACCACTGTGGTGTCTTCCAAGCGGACGTCACAGCTATGAATCAAACCGTCACTTGGCTGAAGGCTAACCCAATATCATGCACAGATATTGCAATCTACATACATCAACAGCCAGGCTGCGATCAGGTCTCTTGTATCCAACATGATAAAATCTAGTGCAGTGAAGAACTGCCGCGTGCCTCGAAATGAGATCGCTTACTAGTATAACGTCACACTCTGTTGACGAATTAGCTCTCGATCTCGAAACGAGATTGTTATACACGTGATAGGGACATGTTTTCTGCATGCACATCTCTACCCATCCGCTCAAAACTTTTCCCCAAAAAATGTGGTTGGTCCGAAATGCTCTCTTCCCAGTTTTGAAACGTAAACGAATTGGGAATCACGCGAAAAGATGGTACCTACCCAAACCCTTTAAATCCAACAAAACAATAATTTAATTGACCCTTGTAATCTTTTAAGTAGAAGTTTCAGAAAAAGGTATAAGCGCAAGTGGGACTACTTTTCATTAGCTTCCTGGCTCCCGTCACTGCAACGTTCTATCTTCTTCTATCCCGTTCACACTCAACACAGAGCCTTCTGACAATCGTGATCACTGTGTTTTTTAACAGAGGTTTCAGTCCACCTTGTTGAGTAAAGCATTGTGCTCCAAGTGCCCGAGCCAATATATTCGATATGTCTTGAATTTTCCGATATCTTCCCACTTTCTCTACAGGTTGTCCATTGATGCTTACTTCAGCTGATGAGTTCGTTCCGAAGCTGATGATTTTGGTTTTGCTAGTGTTAATCTTCAACACAACGCTTGCCTGTCTCAAAACCCACTCTCATTTGTTGGAGGCCCATAATCCTACTATCAGGCATACAGTACCCATCAATTGAATCTTGAATTTGAATTCAAATAACACGAACTCCGTTTTTGCTACCTTTTCTTTTCTCAACATTGATTAGAGTTCCTTTTCAATTGTCTGCATTGCTTTAGTCACAGTCTTCTTCTATAGTGCCAATCCACCGGGATAGAACTAAAGATTCTCTTGCCCGAAATTTTGGGGCACATCCGCTCTGGCATATTTAGTCGTTGTAATTGAAAAGCCCATACAGTTTCCCACAAATTACTAAAAGTGGCCGCCTCTAATTTTGATAAATTCCATGCTTTTGCATCATAAAGCAGAACTGAGATTATAGGAATTTTAAACGGATACAACTGGTTTGAGTTTTCCTTCAATTTAGCATGAACCTAAACCGCATGCAGACATCTGAAGATAGGCTCATTTGATAGTCATTTGAAAGCCACTTAGCGAGTATTAAGGTAGAGCACTCTTTTATATGTGCTTGTCATCCTTTAGGACTTTATGATGTAAGACTAATGTATTGGATACTTCGAACACTTCGCTTTTGCCAAGTGACATCACTGCCTGCGATGCCTGTGGAGCGGGCGACGATACTTCGGATTATTTCTTTTGCCATTATCCTTCCCTTGATCAGATCAGACGACAGATTTTTGGTGCTGATGTGATGAGTGCTGATACTATAAGCTTCGCATCATTGAAGCGCCATCTCGGCTTTCTCAGAATGTCGAGGACATTCCAGTAATATGAGTAGAACCTGGGTGCTGCTTTCTAGTAATACAATGGACCAGATGCGTCCGAGTACTCCAGTAAAGCGTTTCCGAAACCGACAAAAAAAATATATTAGACGGATTTTAAATTATTGGTTGCTGTCTTCATTGTGTGAAGTATTCTTGCTTGCTTAAATGTGAAGATTGACTATTTTTACCGCCAATTAATCCTGACCAACTTTTTAGATATCCTAAAACTTTTGCAAAATTCACTTCTGAAGACATACAGTCGAATATCTCTAAGTCGAACCTCTTCTAACTCGAATTTCTGTCGTAATGATTCTCGATGGGATATAGTACTTCGACGAAAAGTGTCGCATTTCTATGCAACTGAAAGGATCCATTGGAAATGCCTTGTTCAAAGGTAGGCATGAGTGTGTTTTCATGTGTTCCGTGATTGCGTGCTTAACATTTTACGTCTATTTCTATAATAAATGGCCCGATTGGTTCTGTTATTGGGCTCTGATGAGCTGTGTTTTAACTGGCAGCCCTAGTACGACATGAGATGAAAACAAGGGCTAGTCAATCAGGGACCAAGTCGTCTCTTCCGTTATCTTAAAACTCGTCACCTAGGAACGACGATTCTGGGACCAAATCGCCTCGTTTTTATGTGACGAGTTATGCGATTAAGGAAGAGACGATTTTGCCCCAGCTCTTCATTGTCGAGTGTTATTCAACGTTGAATCTTTGCGCAGACGTATTTGGCCGAATAAAGAGCAGAGCCTAAGCAAACAAAATTCTTTCACTATTCTGAAGTTGAAAGTCGGTGTTGCTCGGATCGCTGTTCGTAGACATCATGTAAGTATCTTGTTTTATACTTGCTTAAGGGCAGACCCACTTTAGCGCCTCTTATTTGACACTTGCGAGTGCTCCATTGACCGCTTGTATTGTTCTACCGATTATATCAATGTCCCCTGTGTAACCAAGTATGTAGATGATTTGTGACAAATAGTTCCTGCTGTGCTGAACTGGGAATTTCGCTCTAATTTTTCCAGCGTAAGGTTGAAGAACCTGCACGTCAATCCTTCAGTGCAGTATTTTTCGACTTTTTGGAGAACGACAGGCGTTGTCATCTTCCAATAAGCGAATAAGTTGTGCAGGAATTCGAAACCTCTCTCTGTTCACACTATCCTATGCGGCTTTGAAATCTTTGAATAGGTGGTGGGTAGTAAGTATCTATCTGGAACTCCAGGGTCTTCTTCCGGGTTCATATAATGTAATGGTTACAGTGATTGGTCGTCCTCCAGGCAGAGACTATCCGACAACATGACAGCTGAACTTGGACCTGCGTCACCGTTTGTCAGTCCACAGAAAGTCTTTCCATGTACATACTTGCATCAAAGAAGGTGCCTTATCTGTATGCGTGTTGCTAAAAATTCAAAGTCGGCGACAAAAGTGCTGCCAGAGCTCCACAGCCAGACTGCATATTTTCATGCCAAAAATAACACAGGGAAAGATTTGACTCTTAGTTCGTCGATTCCCATGCAGCAATGCGTACTATTCATACAGACACTTCACAAATAACGAGCTCTCTTGTCTTTCCAGCGCCAACTATTTGTTTAACAATTGCTCTCACTCATTATGCCACATGATCTCCGCGACATTTGTTGCGAAATTTTTTACCATCTACACGCTAGTTCACATGGGAAACGTACCTATCTCCACCAGAATATGGTCACAGAAAAATTCGTAGGTAGGCACCTTACGCAACATTCTAGTGAACCAACTCTTTTCACTTTTTTTCTGTGAATTATCTGTCAAGTGGGCTCACATATTCCTCACAACTGGTTTCCGCTCTGAAGTGCCTTCCCATCATCAGCTCGACATTTACATAACCCGAAATCGAAACCAAAAAAAAAAAAAAACGAGGAGAACTCAATTGCGTTTGACTTCGTGTGTACCTGTACCTACATGCACCACCAGGGTTGACCCGCACCAATTTTGCAAATCATGGAGTCATTTCCTAACGCACAGCAAACATGAACATCTCTCCTGGCCCATGGAATACCGCCATTAAAATTATTTTTTTTTTTTATAATTTTCTTTGTGACCTTTGTGTACTGAGTCCCCCTCCCTTTGGCACAGCAAAAAACCAGCACACACAGCATAACTTTCACTTGCAAACACTCTCGACAAACCAAACAACAAAAAGCCGAAGAAGATGAAGACACCGCGGCCGCGGCAGAGGCAGACGGAATAGAGAAATGAAGAATTTTCAAAGAAGGAAGAAATGATTTTTTTCGTGTGATGCCACATTTGATAATAAGTTAAATAAATTGATTGCCGAGGTTTCTATTTTGAAAAAAGAAAGGTAAACACACTTGGACCGTCGATGGCGGCGTTAGTGACCCGGCGGACGAGAGAGCAGCACTTCGCCTTTTTTTTGCGCGCCATGTTTGCTTATTTGAGTTTTGACAATCACAAGAAGATTAATTAGCAGGAAGACATCAGTTTACAGCTGGCGTTGGTGGTATTCGCGAGGGCTTCACCCAGGCACCCAGGTGGTTTCACTTTCATAACGCGCGGAGAGACTGTCGTCTTTTATGATTTTCACACGACGACTTGGTGGATGGGGCAACACAAAAATTCCAAAGCGCGGCGTGGTATTCGCGGCTCCGGTTCATATTGGTCTAGAGACATACTGCTGGACTGACCTCATGCAAGTTTTCTCATTTTTTTTTCCTGATGGCATAGGCATATGGAAAGTATTTGCAAATGAAGGTGTGCCCGAGGAATTTCACAGGCGATAATGCGCACTGAATTGCTTGGAACTCATTAGGGAGTTGCAGGAATCTAATGAGCATTGGCTGAAGAAAGTCAGGTTAATGCGTTTGGCAGGCAACGTATTAGCCCTTCACTTACTTAATCACAAACTTAGGTGCCGCTATAGTTCGGGGTGAATCTAAGCCGCAATCAAGAAGACTCTTCCGCTAGCCTGGTCGTTACTAACTGCATCCAGTTGCGCAATTTAGTTAAAGTCAGCGTGAGCCTTAGTCGGGCACGTTGTTTTCTCCTCTTTTAGTTGTTGGAACTCCAGGGATAGGCTTGGTTTGGGACGTATGTAAGGAGGGATATAGCGAAGGTGACACTAGTGTACGTGTGGTCTGGCGAATCTTCCATTTCCTTTGGTGAAGGCCAGAATACCGACAATTCCTTTGTCCTTGAAATGTTTCGGGTCCGGTATGCACATGGATCTCGCTAGGGCTGGGCAGTGGCAGAGGAAGTGTTCGAGGTCTTCTTCTTCTTCCTCGCAGTTCCTACATGTTTCGGTTTCAGCGTGGCCCAGTCTTTGCTTGTGTTTGTTGAGATTAATGTGTCCTATAATGAGTCCCACCAAGAGCCTCAATTGCTCTCTGCTTGAACCTAGAGCCTTCCTGGTGAGCAGGCTGCTTGGTAATTTACGAGTGATCTAGCCTTTGCACGTCGGGATGTTTGCCCAGTGATCCTCGAAATGCATGCCAGCTTAGACGAGGTCTTCCTCTGCTGCGTTGTTTCTCCGGGTAAGATTCGAACACCCAGCGGACCGGAGTGTTAGTGATGATTCGCTCTAGGTGTCCTTCCCATCCCAAACATTCATTGCCCAGCTTTTCCACCATCGCTCTACTGTTCGTATAATTTGAAACGACCAGGGATTTTTTCATCTCGATGAGGTCATTACCCCTTGAAGGAGCAGTGAGCTGTTTTCACCGTCATCGTGCACAGATAGACAAGTAATGCAAGGATGCTGAAACTAGACAAGACTCTGTATAATTAAATTCTGTCATAAGCGGCCTTGATATCGATAGAGAGACGGTGAATATCGGTTTTCTTCAGGATCGTAACTGTGTAAATTTGATCGATTGTGGACTTCATTGACCTGAAACTGCACCTGATTGGCTCTGCTTATTGACGAAAGGTTGAGAATACTGGTGCCTCTATAGTTGGAGAAATTTTGTCAGCAGTATCGGATAAACGATCGTTTCAATAAACATACACTTGTGTGACAATATTTCAGAAATGACTTGATGCTTACTGACCGCTAAGTTACCTCCAGCTGCCTTAAATAACTCGGCCAGTAAGCCGTCATATGAGCAATGTCCCAATGACCATCGCGTCTAGTAGATTTGTTGAATTGTAGTTTAGATATTGCTCTCCCCACTCTGTTTTGATCAAGCGGACGGAAATTTTGACTATTATCGTCTAGGTTGAGTGGTTCGTTCTGCCTGACGGACGGATGTTGGTCTCCGTCGCCATTATTCAGTCTGCAGAAGTAGTTTTTCCAAATTCTCAGCACCGACTGTGACTCTACTACGAGGTTCACTTCTTCATCTCTACTGGTTTCCGTATGGATTCCACTTCCCTTGACCTTTGGGTTAAACTTCAGTACGTTGTTCCTGTAGTATGATTTCTCAATATCCTCGATGGCGCGTTTCTCATACTCTTTCTTTTTCTTTTGGAGAAGTCGATGTTCTTTCCGTCTCTCTTCCTCGTAGGGCTCGCGAGCAGCTCTCGTGCTTCTCTGCAGCGCTGCTTTAAATACCTCTTATTTGGTTGTATGCACTTGCCGGCATTCTTCGTCAAACCAGGGGTTTCGAGATGACAGTCGGTGTTTCTGACGGCCTGTTGGGAACGTTACCACTGGTCTTCGTTATTTGAGCTGGCGGCATATGGGATATGCGTTCGGCGAAGACTCTGGCAGTCTCTTGCGATTGCAGCCTATCGACGTTGTATCTTCTCACAGTAATTATACTTGGTTGTGCCACTTAGGATATCCGCATTCGAACCTTGGCTGCTATAGGGTACTAATTCGTGTCGATATTAGCGGCTCTCAAATCAGCAAAGTCAATTAGCCTTAGTCCGTCTCCAGACGTGATACAGTGTAGGCTGTGCTGACTAACTATCCTGCCAAAGACGTCTTGACTTGTTGACTAGCAACAGCCAGACTGCGTGCACTATATCAACCATTTTTTAATTACCTCAACGACATCTCAGGTAAAGGGATACGGGATCTAATCCGTAAAACTCCACAGGTTGGATCTAAGCACTTCCGGCTTTCGCAGTCACCGTCAACAACACACATCATCAACCAAGTCACACGAGTCGTGGTACCAAAAGGCACGTCCTAGTACTTATTAGGTTCTGTTGAACCGCCTCCTCTTCACCGGTTGCCGGAGTCTGCCTTGTTCGACAAATTCCCATCTTCTGCCTTCCATCACAACCTCTAACAGTTGTCAGTTTTTCATCCTTCCTTTGCTCGGCCCATCTTATCGCACTTCCTAGATGAAGACTAAGACTACGTTATAGCAATCTAGAGCCTTTGCTAATTATTCAATAGTCCATACGAATGTGTCGAAGTGGCCCATATACAAGTTGACCACAGATTGTCAGATATAAGAGAACATAGGGTATCCAAAGCTTTAGGTTAGATAGATGGGTTGGCGAGTTGGGACCGAGTCACCTTATCACTGCGGCCACCGATGGGCCTATTGTGATTTCCTTCATTTAGCTCATGATGCCTGAACTCGAGATGAATCCAGAGATGTCTTTAAGTGGGCTGGCAGATATATCCTCCGTTTCAAGGTAGAATTTGTCTAAATGACGATGACTTGTTCTGATTAGACAGTTAGAATGACACAAAATGTGTTCTGATAATTCTTCGTTTTCGTTGCACGTTGGGTTAGTTAAGAAAAAGACGAGGGAAATTCTTAAGCTAGAAAGATCAAACCTAAGAATAGCTGTAGGAATTCTGTCCGGACATTGCCTTCTACGTAAGTACGCTATGAGACTGAGGCTCACAGAACCCGACTCGTGTAGATACTGTAATGATTTATGCACATTGTGTGATTGTGGGGGCATAGCGCAAAGGCGTTGTTGGAATTGGTTATATTAACCATAAGAGGAAATAAAATGCTTCCAGGAATGAGGGCTTAGGTTTTTGGTGCCTTTGTAAGGCACAGGAATCACGATGGGCTTATCTTGGTCGAGTGGTGTTTCTAGAAAACCTAGCCTAACCTAACCTAGCCCATATACGGGGTTCGCCTTAGGTAGAGCCATGGGCGCCACCATTGATTCCACCTAGAGAATTTTTTCGCTGCCATCCAGATCCAAGGAGATGTCCCTTAGTGGAAACCCTCTCTCTTTCGTTGGCTACCGCCATCAACTTTCTGAATGGGCTAAGACCCAATCTCGAGTTAAAATAGTAGACACCCGGTGTTCACAACGAGGAGGTATTTAGAAGTAGACGCTGGTATTTTGATTTGAAAAATCCTGCGGACGCTTGCGTCTTCTTTTATAAATGTACGAGTCTGTCTACGATTTGAACACCTGATTCCTGATTTCTATGTACATACTTGCACACAGTTGAACCAGCTCAATTGTATCCTCTTAAGAAACATGCATACCTCCTAGGCTCCTAGACTTCATCCTAATGACTCTATTTTCTTTACTATTGACGATAAAGTAACAACACGATGAAGTAACTCCTAGAAAATCTTCCAAAGTGCCTTGATTACAGCCGGCAGGTACTTCCGATACTCGATTATGCTGTTAAGTTAAATGAATCTCCACCTTCTCATAAATAATATACGAATCTTGACGATAAAGGAAATTGTCTGTCCGGGCGCTTGTACTTTAGCCAGGAGTACACTGCGTGTGTATTCATCGAGACAAAGTTCCTTCCTTCCATCGGCATTAAATCCACCCACCGCCCAATGCAAACAACCACAAAACTGCAGCCTTCAATATCAATCAGTTACAACAACCACATGGCGGAGAGTATACTTAAGACAATCACTCACCCATTTTCTGCGGATGAAGATGGCAGCGATTGCGTAGCAATTTTCATGTGCATCAACCAAATGCAACTGTAACCGTTCCATATGTACAAACACACCTTTGTGTTGCTTAAAGTACAAAACCTATTTCATCATATAATGTAATCAAAGTAATAGCGGCAAATCTGTGTTCCCCATCACTGTTTCGCCGCGTAGGTTATTGCCTTCTAGGGCCTGCGCTATTATTTCAATTGAATGTGCAATTTTGATTGAAGCTAATTCTGTTGGAAGTGATATTGAGGTTTGTTGCTTGGTTTGACATGACTTGAAGTGTGTGATAGTTTCTATTTAATTAAATCACAGAAATAGAGCTGAGATGTCGTTGAAGCTCAACAACATACAGTTTTGAAGGCAAGGGAACTTTAAAGAACTCGGATGTCTCAGAATTTCCAAATGCCATCCACCTTTATCGTTCAAATTCAAGGAAAAAATTAAGTTCTCTGACTCTAATGAAATTTTGGAATGTTGTTGCCACTCCTCAACTATATAAGCTACTACCAAATGGTCTGTGGTCCTAATAAGGTTTGACGACTTCCGTGAAAGTTTTGATGATTTCCTCTGAAAGTTGACTCGCGCACCTAGTAAAGGATTGATTGAGTCACATTGCGATTCACGCAAAGTAAGGTTCTAGTGTTGTCAATGTCCGAACTTCCCGAACTAACTCGGATCATAATCTGTTGCAGTCGTAACTTGAATGCGGATATCATAAGCATCAACGCAAAGAAGAATTACTGTGAGAAGATACAGCGTAGCCAGACTGCAATCGCAAGAGATCGCCAGAATCTTCGCCGAATGCGTATCCCCAAATCCTCTTCGAGGTCGAATATCCAAATGCCGCTCTTTAAACCATCCTAATGACAGACCCCTCTAGGTTAATTTAAGTATTCTGTATTCTGTAAAACCGGCCATAAATGCGCACTGCGACGGATATGGTCTATTGTGGCGGCCCATATGGTTCAACCAGAGATTATATTGAGGCTTTTGATAAACCAGGTTCGATTTTCCGAATTTTCGCTGTCTTGACCGAGAGCCGCGAAAAGTGGAGTAGTCCTTTCATTGGGGCTTCTGGACATACGCACAGAATATGTTCAGCGGTCTCTTCCAGTTCTCCACCTGAGTGGAAAAAGTCCCGTTAGATAGACCGTTAAGGATCTTAACTCGGCTTTGGTGAGATTAAGTAAAATCTTGACCTTGTATAGGTTGGGGTTGATGAATTTATTCGCTTGTCTAAGGTCTCATTGTCTTATCTTGGAGTAGGCACTGTTGAGTGGTACCCCAAACCAGGGTTCAAAACCAACGAGTGGGCGCAAGCGCCTCTTCTCCAGGTAGTCAGCCCGGTCGTTACTCTCGAAGCTTTCATGTCCTGGGATCCAGGCTACGGTAATCTTATTTACCGATGCAAGGTTTTCGAGGAGGTTGAGACAGTACCAGATAAGCTTGGACCGTAAGGTATAGAATTTAAAGGCTAATAGTGCTGCTTGGATGTCTGAAAAGATGTAGATGTGGGTTCCTTGCGTTCTTCTCCGCAGGCTTTCTCTTGCACACAATTCAATACCGTTAGGTTAGGTAAATGGGTGCCTTGTGACATTTGTCACTGCTTCCATAGACCAGACATTGGGTCCACTGTGCCCATTTAAGAATTCTACTCCATGAACCAGTCAAGAGAAAGAGAGCCACTGATTTAAAACTATCCAGATAAGGTTACGATTCTCAGGAGGTCCCTCAGTCCGATATAATGAGAGTCCTCCAGTTCCGTGAGGAAGTAACTGCCAAGAATCCTAATTCTTCTGCCGACAAGGGCAGGACATTCACAGATCAGGTGGTAGACAGATTTAATTTCTTTCTCGTCCCTACAACTCCTCCAATAGTCATAGTATACCGAGGCGCCCGGCCCTGTCTAAGTGAAACAGAGAAACTTCAAATTATAATTCAAAGCCAAAACGTCTAGTCATTCCAATGACCCTTCCTTACAACTTTGTAACCATCTACAAGCACCTCTCATTGCATCTGGCACGATTCACTGCTTCAGCGGATAAATTCATCACATAGGCACAAGGTTAAGAATACAAATTACCGTTGATGGCCTACATCTCCTGCCAAATGTATTGCAAAACAATTTAGTGTTCAATGAAAGTTCTAACGCTATTTCTGCTGCACTGAGCATTCGTGACACATCCCACTTAGCGTGACACTGTTTAAGGCCAACCGAACTCCGTTCGTCACAACAATTTCACTTGCTTCCCATCGAAGAGAGGGTGTGCTAAATAAACGACTCTCTGTCCGAAACAATGGAAACCGCATTCGGTTAAGCGTACGCATTCCACTTAAGATTGACCAAACGCAGTATCTCTCGCGCGTTGGTATTGGGCGGAAAAGAAAGTAAAATTTTGCGCACATATCCGTGGTAGTAGAATTTGTCACCTCCACACATGCCAAGACGGGGGCAAACCCAACTTAATGAATTAATAACGAACCAACGATTTATGTTGTAGATACGTAGATACATACGTTCCACTTCGTGCAAACAAATTCGACACTTTGTTTCGAAAATGAAATTTGGTGTGTGTGCCCAAATTGCTTCGCGATCGGCTGTGAATAGCTAATTCGAAACCGTTTATGAAACACCGAGGCATTGTCATAACGAAGCTGAATTATTTGGTTGAAGAGAGTTTAATGGGTTTAATGGCCGTACGAGTCGGCGGTACTGTATCTGGCCGCGGAATGCGAATGAGGCGGAGCGACCGACGTCAAAGCGAAGCAGGTTGTTTATTTTGATTGATAACCACGAGCTTAACGCACAATTCCACTCGGGTTGGTAGTACATTCTTGATAATTTTAATTCAAATGAGAAAAGACGGCGTGAAGGGGACAAGATTTAAAGATGGCCGCTGATAACGTTTGGATTGCCTGGTAGATAGGACGTGAAATGGGATTGGGTAAGGTATAATAGTGTTGTAAAGCAAATCTGTCAGAAAACACTAGGCGCAGAGCATAATAGGACCATCGCCATCCCGTGCCCATTGGCCCTTCATTAGCACGTATGTAGCCTCAATAGTAACTATCCTCATCTCTGTCTCCTCAAAAAAATTCACAATCAAATCATAGTCTAAAGATTCTTACTAAGGTGGCGCTACACTCCGAGGTGGGCCTGAGCCTCAACTAGCAAGCGTCTCCAGCCAGCTGCCTCCAGTTTCGCTCTTGAAACCTCCACTTGCGTGCATTACCTGAGTCGCGGTCCTCCTCTATTGCGCCGTCCCTCGGGTGTGGATGCGAAGATTTCGGGTCGGACCATTGGTGTCCATCCGCTCTACATGACCCAGCCATCTCAGTCGTTGGAGCTTTACTCTTCTGGCTATGCCGATGACGCTGAACAGCTCGTACAGTCCAACGTCGTTGACTGAAAATCAGCAGAAGAATTTTCCTCTCGAAACAGCCAAGAGCAACCTCTTCCGCTTTTGACAAAGTCTCTGCGCCGTAGAGCAGGACTGCGACGATTAAGGTTTTATACAGGGTCACCTTACTTGTTCGAGAATTGTCCCTTCTCCTCATCTCAGCAGCTTCTACAGAAATAATTGAAGTACATGTCTGAGTGCATGTCTGGCTATCAAGCCGGTGTGTCCGGTGAGGACTCCTATTAGTAAATCTAGGTTTTTTCCGGTTTGTTAGGTTAGGCCAGATTTGATTTGACAAGGGACAAGTGCTGATGTTGTTCCACCTGTGGTTTCCCATTTTCTTGGCATCAGTGTCAAGAAGAAATTTGATCGATTCGATAGGCGCAGGTGGTTCCACCAGGTTTTAGGGGAGATGCAGTCCTGCGCCTTCTTTTAGCAGCTCGTCAGCTCTACAGTTGTCTGGAACGTCCATGTGTCCTGGGTTCCAGCACAGGGTTACGTGGCATCTGTCTGCAATCTCTTCAAGAGATTCACGGCATTGCTTTACCAACCCTGATTGTATTGTCGGCGATTCTATGGCTGTAATAGCTAGAATCTATCGCGTTAATTGAAAGGCAAGCCGCAGCTCCGCGGTCTGCCGTAATTTTCGCTTGGAATGCATAACAGTGATTCGGCATTCGCGTCGTTATTGCTTAGCCAGACGTATTGCAGAAGACTCCTACCCTCGTACCACACGCTTTTTTAGATCCGTCTGTAATATTTCTATCGCGGATTCGCTTAAAACTCCACCAGACTCCCAAGAGCTTTTGCTAGGAGTCCGAGTTTTGTACCTGACGTTGAAGTCAATATGGCGGACAACGTAGTCCATTTTACTAGGAATAGTATGGTTGCCCTTGAGAATCCTAGAGTGGCCAAATGCTCTGCTGATCAGCTGGGAGGATTCTCCGAGCCTCAATGCCGCTTTGATCGCCATTAGCTTCCCAAAGATATCAACAGGAAGCGGATGGAGCATTACCTCTAGTGCTGCAGTGGGGGTTGTTCTTAAGGCACCCGTGATGCAGAGGCATGATCCCCTTTGTATCTTTTAGCGGAGCCTAGGCAGACAAAGTCCTTAACTACCTCAAAGTCCAAGGATTCAAAAGCTAACTTTTACACACTGAACTCAGCTACGTGGCTAAGAAGCTTAAAAACTTGCTTCGTCTACGGTGGGCTCGCATCACTGCGTTGGTTGGTTGCATCTCTCCATGCGTCGCTTGCGTTTCAAGTCAATGAGGACCATAAATTCTCTGGCAACTTGGTAAATTGTTTCCCGATGCCACAGCAATAAATCCTACAACCATTCCGAATTATAAAACCCAAACTTGAGTATTCCAAGCTTCTGTAACCTGGGCTTAATGTTCCGAAAAAAATAAAGACCCGCCTGACATATGAAAGCACCTGACCATGACGCGATGTCATAAAGATGGTTCACATGGTTCCAGACAATCTAATGCGATTAGAAGTTATCATTTCATCGTTCCCTTTGCGATGCCTGCTAATGGGTTAATCCCTCCCAACCCATTCAGAGTTGCGTCCCCAATACATCGAGTCAGAGTCAGGCACTACCTTACCCACATATTGTCGTCGCTGCTCGTAAAAAATGAGAGTTATAGATGAATTCCACATGATAGTACTCGTGCATGGTAAAGTTTTTTTTTGTGTAAAACTTTCTTCGACACGTGAAATTAAAAACAAAAAAAAAAACGGAAAACACACGTAAATAAATGAAATGATGTCTCTCAGATGTATTCGGACGACAAGACAGTGAATCACCGGCATAAATGCGTACAAAAAGGTATCGCGACGCGACAAACGAAAGACAGTCGAATTCCTCATCGCATACTTCGCATATGAACAATTAAGTGAAAGTTTCTGTCAAGTTGCAATTCTGATGCCTGATGTCTTATGTCTGATCACCCATTTAGATACAACGGCGGCGGTGGTGGCTCGCGGGAGGTACCTTCTTCACTGTCGCCGTGATGTCATAGTTTTCTTTGGAATTTTTTTTTCGTGTGGAATCCATTTTTAACTGGCGTTTTCTAATTTAATTTTACTTGGGCGAATGAACCCCCGATGAGTGGGTACGGTCTTGCCGCCTAATAAATTATTTATGCTCATAATTTTAAGCCAACTTTGGCGAATCGGTGACAAGGTGTATGTATGCATATTGCTTCTGCGCTACATCCAGTAATGGGGAGAAAATCGATGAGAACCTTAATCTGAATCGGGCCCTGACAAGAGGTGCTGTTAAAAGTTATCACCATTTTCTGTTACAGTAATTATGATCGGGCGATTGGAAGCCAAACGGTGTGCGATGACCTAGAGTCTGTTTGACAAAATCGCAAACCATGCACTGCATGTGGAGTATCTCACTGCATTGATTGAGTAGACACACTCAAGGTGTAAGCAGCTTTGTCATGCCCCTTTTGGCACACAATTGGGAAATACGTGGTACGTACATATGTACGTACATGTCTGTAATTTTTTTTGTGCTGATTTCACGACAGAAAGTCAGACGATGCCGAGTTGATTAATGAATAGAGTTTGGTGATGGGGTTTGGAAAGTATTTTCTTCTATCTACGGATCTTCAGAACCAAATGACCAATTCATCTCACACATCGATAAACATCCCTATCGGTGTACTGAAAGGTAACGTCGACCACAAAATGAGAGAGCAAGTCAACACCTCTTCGTCTAACAGAGGCGACTGCATTATATCCCGCAGCTTATAGCAGAGAATCGAACAGTACAAGACGATATGTGTCCTGGCTCTGAATAAAAAAGATACTCGCATCCTAATAGGTGTACTGAAGGGACACTGTGCCATAGGCGCCATGACCACCAGACTTGGCATCAACTTCCCCAGGCTACTGCAGGAGCTGTCAGACGGAAGAAACGGCAGCCGTCAAGTGAGGTGTCCCAATCTCCAAAATCGCCGACTCCGACACATGGGAAACAGGCTGTTTGGAGAAGTGGGAAACCTAAAAGAAGTACAAATAACGAACATACTCCACTCAGGTTGCTTTTGCGATAGGCCTCCATCTAGAATCTAAGGTCGGAACATGGACCACAACACAAAGGTGAACCCAATGGACCAGTAGGCCCCCGTGGACGCACAGTCATCAGACTGGGCACTTCTTCCATAACTTAACCTAACCAATTCATCTCATTGTTTCCTGTGCTCGGATCCTGATGATGTACATCAATTTTTTTCCTTATCCCCTTGACTCCTCTTCAAAGCTCCTGCGTAACGTTTTCTTTGAACAACCCATTCTCCAAGATAAGGGAGGATAAGCGAATTGCATAGCATGGCTTGGCTGGTTTAACAGCTTTGGGCCCCAACCGCCACGAGAAAATTGGGTTGAGTTGTTGAACACCGACAAAGCAACGCTCTGAAATCGTTACCTCAAGATATGGTAGATAAAATTTCTCAGATTTCCATCTTCCCCAGAATAAACTTCAGAAAGGCCTTCACTGTCCGAACTCCATCCAGAACTAAATAAAAAAAAACGAAAAGGTGAAGAAGAACTACGAAACATAAATATTTACCAAATGCACGAAAATGGACATTTGGTCCGGAAATATTTTGCAGGAAATCCTTGCACATATTTAGATCGTACAGATTACCAGACTTATCCAGTATTTTTACGACAGAAGTGCAAATTTTCCGCGAGACTTCTCATGTACTCAACAGTAACCCTACATCCAATAAAATAAAGGGTGGTTAAATTTTAAGAGCCGATGTTGATTTTGAATAAACACAAATTATTTAGGAAATTATTGTCATTTCTTTTTATTATGATAATATTGGTATGGTTCAATTATGTATGGAACAAAATATCGGCCAAATGGCCGCCGCGACCTCGGCCAAATTTTCGATGACGCTGAAGCATAATTCAGGTTCTATGCCATTAATGTGCCGAATTATCTCATACTTTAGCTCTTGAATTATTGCTGACTTATCGACGTACACCTTTTCTTTCAAATAACCTCAAAGAAAAAAATCCAACGGTGTCAAATCACATGATCTTGGCGGCCAATTGACATCGCCACCACGTGAGATAACACGGCCATTGAATTTTGCGCGCAAAAGAGCCATTGTTTCGTTAGCTGTTTGGCAAGTGGCACCGTCCTGTTGAAACCACATATCGTCCACATCCATATCTTCCAATTCGGGCCATAAAAAGTTCGTTATCATTTCACGATAGCGAACACCATTCACAGTAACTGCCTGACCGGCCTCATTTTGTAAAAAATACGGCCCGATGATGCCGCCAGCCCATAAACCGCACCAAACAGTCACTCTTTGTGGGTGCATTGGTTTTTCGACAATCACTCTTGGATTATCATTCGCCCAAATGTGGCAATTCTGCTTATTGACGAATCCACTGAGGTGAAAATGTGCCTCATCACTGAAGATGATTTTCTTCGAAAATTGATCATCCACTGTTGCCATTTCTTGCCACCATTCTGATCATTGACGACGCTTGAAATGGTCAAGAGGCTTTAGTTCTTGAGTCAATTGCAGCGTGTTAATGCAAGTCTTTATGCATAATGTTCATCAACGACGAGCGTGAGAGGTGCAATTGTTGGGCACGACGACGAGTTGAGGTGGACGGCTCTTCAGCCACACTATCGCAAACAGCAGCAATATTTTCTGCAGTACGAGCTGTACGAGCATGCACTGGTGTTTTCACATCTCCTACAGACCCGGTTTGCTCAAATTTTTGCACGATTTTTCCGATTGTACGCACATTTGGACGATTAAATTGACCGAAAAAATCACGAAGTACACGATATGCATTTTGATTTGAACGCCCATTTTCATAATAAGCCTGAATAACTTTAACGCGTTGCTCGATTGTGTATCTTTCTATGGTTCAAATTGAGTTGAAATTGAGAAATGACAAATGAAATGCAGAAAAAAACTTGACGTTTAGGTGTGGTTCACATTCAACATCGGCCCTTAAAATTTAACCACCCTTTATAAACTGCTGCTCTTGAGGCAAGGCTTCACTTGCTTCCTGTCGATATCTTCGGGAAGCTAACGGCGGCCAAAGCGGTACTAAGGCTCAGGGAATTCTCCCAATTAGTCAGTACGACAACGGGCCACTCCAGTATCCTGAATGACAGCAATACTATCCCTAGTAAAACGGTCCGCATATTGATACAGAACTCGGATTCCTAGCAGAAGCGATTGGACGTCCGATGCAGTTCTGAACGACTCCGTAATAAAAATATTGACAGGCGGAGTTTTCTCCAACGCACCTAATATTGCTATTGCCAAATAACTGCCGGATCATTGCAGTGAGTTTCAAGCGAAAATAACGGCATTCCGCGAAGCTGCGGCTTGGCTTTCGATTAACTCGATAGATCGTAACGTTATTGTACTATACATACATAGTCAGGCAGCTATTAAAGCCTTGGAATCGACGACATTACGATCGAGGTTAGTAAAGCAATGCCACAGATCTCTTAACGAGATTGCAGACAGATGTAGCGTAACTCCGTGGTGGGTCCCAGGGTGGGCCAGCTGGCAAAGGAAGGTGCAGGACGGCATCTACCCAAGAACCGGGGAGAACCTTCTGCGCCCATTGAACTGATCAAATTCTTCCTTGACACTGTTGCTAGAAAATTGGAAAGCAATGGGTGGAACAACATCAGTATTTGTCTATTTGTCTCTTATCAAAGCAACTAACCGGAAAAAACGTAGGTTCACTAATAGGAGTCCTCACCGAACATTGCTTGATAGGTAGACATGCACTCAGATTGGGGGTCTCCTCCAATGATTTCTGTAGAAGCAGTTAAGAAGGAAGACCCTCATAGAATGCTTATATGATGATCTTAACGATCTAGCCGAACTCGATATCCAAACGATAAGGAACTTTATCTCCTGGTCAAAGTGGATCAATACATAGAGTTATTACCGATACCGTCACTTATCTAAGCGCACTCGACGTTATAATCTTTCTTGTGCTGGTAAGGCGGTATCTATCGTGGTATCAGAATGGACCAATCTGGTCTAAGTAAGGGAACAGCCACCTAACCTATTAAATATAAAAAATAATTATTTTGCGTTAAGTAATTCCTTTATTTTTCTTAAGCTTTGTCGATCAGATATAATAATGTTTTCTTGTCTTTTTTTTTCTTTCATTTGTTACGGACTTTTGTTTTGTTTTTGTTTTAATTTTTTTTTTTTTTTTACTTTCGAATAGTTGAATGAAGCTAACAATATATATGTATGTAGAAAGGATTTTTGTTTATATTATTTATATATGTTCTTCGGCATCTAACATAGGTACAACAATTTTCATTTTTATTTTTCTTGTTTTCTATTCATAAAAATTAAAAATCTTATGTAAAGCAACACAAAAAATATACACTATATTTGATCAATATTTAGTTATATCTGTGGTAAGAGACTGTCACTGCGTACCAACATAGTTTTGTTTTTATTTGTCGGAGGAGATAGGTAAACTTAAATGGATCTTTTGACGACAAATACACCTACAAAAAGATCAGAAGAGGTTATTAAAGGAAGCCTCCCTATCGGATTACCGATGGATAAGTAATTTTCAACTAAGGCCATACAACACCAAAAAAGCTGGTAGGTATACAAGGGTAGATAGAGAACTCCGTAGTTATCAGCTAATCTTCAACGACGGATGTCGATAGTGCAGTGCAGTTCTCGATCGAGTTTGATTAGGAAAACACCGCAAAGTATCCAACTTCAATGGTGGAACAGGAGACAACAGAGATTCAAGAAGTTAGGAAATTACTGGGCCAAATCCTGCGACGTAGGTAAAATATGACACGAACACTCGGAAGGCAAAAGGCAATTCAAGTACAAAGGCTAATATTAAATCATGAGAACGTTCTAAGATTCAATTGTGGAGGCCAAAAAGGCTTCACAAGATGCTCGCATATGGCATGCGTTCCTGACTAAGAGAAAGAAGAGCCGACGATCTCGGTTTGAAAAAACTTTAATGAGCCGTCTAACTAATACACCAACCCAGAATGACACTAGGAAAATGAAACCAAACCCACAAATCTGGCTCGACTCCAACCATTGGTTCTGAAAGAAGTCGGTTTACGAACACCTACCATATTGAGTTACGAAATCCCAACTTTTCTTTTACTTAAGTGAATGAAGTAAGTGTGGGAAAGGCAAGCTTACTTCAACCACTCATACTTGGTAGTGGTCCTTTTAACTAAAAAAAAAACGCCAAGAATTTCTCTGTGATGAAACGTAGAATTTCACGCAAAGAAATGAATTGGATTGTGTCTATTCTAGCAGCCGTCGCGTCGTCTTCTTATTCTCGCAAAAGCAGAACATTGAGGGCGACCGGACGAAACCAACAACCGGTAAAAATGAACCTTACACAAGGAACAAACCAATTCATGGCCTTGAAGAGGATCTAAATCATCTTGGATTGGAAAATGAGCTCTGACTCAAGCATCCATTGACCAGTGCATCGTACCTAACATCAAAGAAGATAGAAGACTATATACAGTGTCTCAAACAAAAATTCTTTAGGATTCGTAAGCCTATTAAAATCAAGCGAGGCATGGCTTACCTATGATAAGAAACTTAATATAGTACAATTAAACTCATTGGTATATCTGATGTGATGGACCAATTAATTACGACAACTAGCCAGTCGAAATCCACTTAGGCTTTACGTATAAGAAGGAAACGGCATTCAGTTAATGTTTTGTGGATGCTCAGAACTACCCTTTCAAAATGGGTGCATTAAGTCTCCGTAAGTCTAAAGAATATGCCTTTGAAAGAGGTCTTTTGCCAACAGAGTGAGAGAAGGAAAGTGATTAAAATATGAAAGAGCTACAATTACAATACAGAGTTGCAAACCCTTACCACAGATATTAACATAAATGCATTTTAAATATAATTTACATAAAACAAAACGATAAAAACGTGCACTCAATCGGCGCACACTCGACTTGGACTTATTTATCTTAAGACACACTAGAAGAAGGCAAATACCAGTATTTTATTAGTTCATGTTTCATCTGCTCTAAGTTTATCTATATGTATATGTTCGAGCATTGCTGCTTGATAAACAAGCAAAAAAAAACCACTGTTCGTAACAACATTGATAAATAATCTCATTGACAATTCACTTAGTTTTCGCTAATTTCGCTATTAGGTATATTTGCTTATATAAATATTAATCGGTTTCTGTAATTTTTGTAATTCTTTGGTTGGGTTTTTGCAAGTGTGAATGAATTTAACCTACATTGCGTATATAGTGGAATTGATTTTCAATCGCAATAATTTTTTCTTTTATTTTACATTTTATTTATCAGGAACGGTGCTGCAATTGGAACTCAAAACTTAAAAAAATTAAATTTAAATTATGTTTTTTTTTGTTTTAAATATAATATATTCTATGTAATCTTTCTCTGCGCAATTTTTGTTTGTAAAACACAAGAAAGACGTTTATGTCTTCAAATATATATATAGGTGTTCTCTTAAAATATGATGTGGCTATTAAATACAATTTTAATATAATCTTTTTTTTTTTGTTAATAATTTTTGTAAATGTTTAAGTTTTCTTTTATTTTAATAGCAAGCTTTCCATATCAAAACTATATATGTATATCATAAGGAATCTTTATATATACTATGTGTATACATAATACATGTGTCTACATATATATTTATATACATGTACATATTCGCATATATAAACGCATTGATTTAACACACTAGTAGGTATAATATTTGGACGATTTTTTTTCTTTTTTTTTTTCAATTTGGTTTGATGCAATTTATTTTGTTATAAGGATGCATTTACATAATGAGTATAGATTTTGAGTTTTTGTAAATAAAAATTATATTTTACTTTATATTTATATAAATATAAGTTTAAAATATAGTATATGTGGTGAGTTGTTTTAAATTTTTAGTTACTTTAGTCAAATCTGCTTGTTGTCATTGTTAATTGTATTTACAGAGTGTTGTGTTGGAGCCTGTCGAAGCTCTTTTGAGAAATAAATTAAGTTTTGTGTGATTGTTAAACGAGAAATACCATTTTAAAAAAGAAAGCGCTTGAGATACTGCTATACAAAGAGGTTTCAAGCTGGTTTTGTTTTAGAGATTTTTTTTGGATGCGAATTTTTGTTTCACGCTAGTGTTATGTGTTCTGCAAGTCATTTGTTTGTTTTATTGCTGTTTTAGCACAGTTTGGGGTACATACATAAATTTAGTTAGATACAGGAGTAAATACTTTCGCCCGTCAAAAGCAACCAGTCGACTGCAATCAGTAACGTAAAAGAGGTTTTTTCAATCCATGAGATACACAATCATCTTAAAGGCAATCCTTTTAAAAAAAAAAAATTATTCATGTGGGATGGTTTAAAGACCTTTCGCCTTCGATATAAAACAAAGTCAGCTCCTCTCTCTTAGAGATGGCAGAACATTTTAACATTCACCTTTGCTGGTCCAGTACTACTCTTAGAGTACGCCTCGATCAGCAAGACAAACCAAAGATGGAGGAATGGTACCACGTGGGCTTTGCTTAATCCCAATCCAGCTAAAAATTTGATTTTCCTCAAAAGCTCGCTCATTAGCACCGTTATTGGGGTTTTTTTTCTGAATATTGACCCATTGGCCTTCATGCCAAAGGGATGGGCCTCTCTTAAATGACTTCTGCAGGTGCTGCAGGCACGAAGAGGAGAAGCAAACGATCCTCCATTTTCTCAGGACTTGTTCTGCCCTATGCCAAAGAAGGAAGGAGCCTATCACTTCGACTACTTGGACGAACATCGCATACTTAAGTCAAAAGTGTCTTCAGCTTCATCAAAAACTCCAATTGGTTTCAATAAAGTGAGTGACATTTTCATGGTATAGATATAAGTGGTATTACAAAGGGCCTTCTTGGCCTACTTGTGCCACTCTAATACATAGTCGAAAAAGATTGAATAAACATCCTATTTAAAGACTTAAGGCTGCAATCAAAGTACGCCCAAACAACGAGGGTCATTTTCTAGAATATGGAAGGATGTGATTGCATTTTTCAATATTTCAGGATCCGCGAAGATATTGTAGGTTTTGTCTAAAAATACCGCTATTGGCAAGGCCAACAATAAGTCGCAACTTCTTAAAAATAAGAAATAAAATACAGCCTCTATTCGTATAGAATTTTTTTTTGGCCAAATTACTGGTGCTGACATTAGTATATCCTTTGCATGGAAGCTGCCTCAAAATTCTACAAACAAACGAAAATGGAAGAACACTGTTTTTTCCTAGAACAAATTTAAAAAAATCATGGAAACTCGGTCTATCACATGGTAGAAATAATTGCTTTTCAGGCCCTCTACCTAACTAAATTTATGTAGCCCAAAAATATGTATGTTTGAAGCCTTTACGGACAAGCGGCATCTCTTTGCACGTGTGTAAATATGATTTATTTTGTTTTTCTTTTCTATTTTTTAAGTTTAATTTAAGCGGACGGAAAAGTTATGAATTGATATTGCACATGTATTGTTCGGGGCACTATTTGTTTGCTAAAAGTGTATATTTTAGCTATGATACTTGGTTATATGATAGTTAAAAGTAAATATAAAAAAATGTATGCATTCAGCAAATAATGACATAATTAGCATTGGAGTTAAAAAACAAAAATGCTTATTTATATCATACTTAAATAATAGATACAGATAGACTTAATTTATTTTTATGAAGCAAATATCATGTTTTCTTATTTAGTAATACTCATTCCATTGGTTATGATACTTTTTACAAATTCTTTAAACAAAGTGTTAAAGAAAAAAAGTGTAAAAATAAATAAATGAATAATAAATTAAATATAAATAGGATTTTCTTGACCAGTTAATAGTCGAAACATTGATGTTGGCATCGTCTTCATAAGGATCTGAGAAAAAAAAAATTAATATTAGTTTACAATGAATGCAAGAAAGTTGTAAAAGAAGAAATACCTCTCCAACAGATGTCGCAAGTAGATTAACAATTTTTTCATGCGGCACTGCAACCACACTCTGGTTATTGATCTCAATTATCCGATGACCTACTCGAACGCCACCTCTTTCTGCAATGCCACCTCGAAGTAGACTGCAAATCTGTAAATACAAATATGGACTTTTGTAAATTCTGTGAGCATTTATGGGATCTGCTGGAATACTAATCCTAAAGTTGTGACACTGAACATTTTATAGAAAAATTAGTTTTATTTCGGAAGTGAGCATTGGAAATGGTAAGGAATACCGTTCTGGTCTTTCCATTAACAAGGGTCTGTTACATGTAAGATATGCCTCCTATGGTTATTGCATCCCTCTGAGTCTTTCGGAAAATGTAAACAGAGACAGTTTCACAGATGAAAAAGGACACAGCAAGTGATAGAAAACCTTTACTGCAGGAAACAGTATCAAATATTAAAAACCAGGGCTTGCTCTAGTACAACCATGTCAAATAGGAAGACATTGTGAAAGCAAATCAGCAAAAAATTGGGCAAATCGATATTCTAAATCTTCAATCAATTGTTCTTGATTCGCAGATGACATGTAAACCTAACAGAACGTAACGTAACGTAACACAGAGCCGGCCCTCTACACCAGAGAACACATAATACTTCGCTTCCTAGTCCTCCGTTTAGGAGGTGCACAAGTGCGTCATAAAACCCATTCAAAATAAATTTGCAGTCAATATCCTAACAAGCACGCAACGAATGGTATGTCTGGGACCAACAGCTGCACAGGCATCTACACCAACAGCAGCCATAAGCGCGAAGGAAATGATCCGAAGAATCGTCGCCCTCACCACAGGCATCGCAGACAGTGGTGTCACTTAAGCTTAACACACTAAGATGCTTGGCAAAAGCGAAGTGTCCCATTAGAACCCCAACAAGTTGTCTACAGTCTCTTCTGCTGAGTGATAGCAAGAATGCCGCTGATTTCTTCCACACGTTCGGCAGCATTCATTTAGTCTGCCTGCATCCTGGAGGGCCGTGTCACACACAATTGTGTTCGTAGGAAACCCAATCGTCAATGAAGGCCCTGACCGAGGACCCGGGAAGACCCAACGCAGATTCAGGTCCTGAGAAAACATCCTCTGAGCCTTGTCTAGCAATCTCATCGGAGATCTCATTTCTAGGGATCCCAGTGTGACTTGGAATCAGACAAGAGTCACCGAACTTGCGACCGAATTCAGAGAGTTCTTGCATTCTCGCATTATTTTGGAACTGGTTAAAAGCTTGACCAAGGGCTTAAGCCCAGCCTGGCTATCGCTACAGACGCAGATGTTCCGATCCTTCAATATAGTCCGTGGCCATTAGGATAGCAAAGGTCTCTGCTTGAAAAACAGAGGCACATTTACCCAACGAGTAGTAAAGTCTGGTGTTATCGACCTCCACGAAGACACCAGCACCGGACCCCAAGGAATTTCACAAGTACCGGCGATCGCCAAACGAAACAACGATCTGAGCAATAAAGTGATGAGATGCAACCGAGCACAACTATGGTGGACCTTCTTACTGGGCACATAAAACTCAACAAGGATGCACACATAATTGGACCAGTGCACAATGTAATTTGCAAAAACTGCGTAGAGGAAGAGGCGGGTCTGTAACATTTTTTCTGGTATTGCTCAGCCAATCATCAAAGTTCTCGGTGACATCCTAGAATTTATCGAAAACAGAGGAAGAATTTCCCGATCCTGTATACAAAAAATAGATCTGCATACCTTGCGAATAATCAAACCCAGTCCCCACTACACAACTTCTCCAACTATTCTTAGAGGGGACTCACAATGGACCCAGTAAGAGGCTTGAGTATGGATCGAAAACTCACCCTCGAAAACCAACCAAGAATTACTCATGCCTAGCTAAACTTTTCGTTACACCGATTAAAGCACCGTCTGAGCTCACTAACATGTTTATGGTGACAAACAACGTCGTGAATGCTGTTTTAAGGCTCCTTGTGATGAGAAAATAGGTAGGTAGGTAGAGTGATGGTTCCAGAGAATCCAATTAGCGCAAGGTGTGCGCCGTTTTGTTACCACGAAAACTCGTTTAGACTTATTTGTGTCTGAATGTTGATTGGTTGTTGGGATAATGTGGTTAAATCCAGCCATTGGAGTTCAGATACAGGATCAGTTCTCCAATCCTTATTTCAGCTATCTCGCCGAGATTCACGAAGAAGAGTTTACACACAGGTCCTCGCCAGGGCCGGACACCTGCAGAGGATATAGTAGAGATTCTTTCTCATCAATGTGCTTGCAGCTTCTGCAAAAGGGGTTGTGAGGAATACCAAGCTTGACAGCATGGTTCCAAACTGGCCAGTGCCCCGGGATAATGACTACAATTCTGGCAATATCTGGTCTTGATTTGCTAAGTAGCTCTTTGACTTAGGTTTGTTGGAATGAAGCCATGTCTTTTTTGAAATGGCGCAGATGGTGAGGTCGTTTCACCCATGATTGGCAAGCTGAAGGAAGTGAAGTTGTAGATAGCCCTTAACAGTGCCCAGTGGAATATCGACTCTTTCCGCAAAAAACTGTTAAGGGCCGATCCTCTCCAAGTTAGCTCGTCGGTACCCTTATTGCGCTTATTGCGCATTGCTATGCCCTGGGATTCAGATGAGTGTAATTATGGAGTAGATACTTGCTTGATGGATTTCAAGCCGGCATTGCTCTACCGGTTTGAGTGGTAACCGCATCAATGGCTTTAATAGCGGCTTGGCTATCCGAGAAAATAGCGATATTTTGGCTGGGTGTTTTAAGATTCTTCAGCGAGGGGCAGGCTTTTATTTTTTTATTCTTCTCTGGTAAGCAATTTAGCAGAGAACAATTTCTTCTTAAAATTTAGAAGACCCAACCAAATCGCTTGGAGTTATTTCCAGGATCTTACAGTGATCATATGGCTTTGCAGTCCAGCACCTAGATTCCCTGAACAGGACCGCGCTGGAGCTTGCTGCGTCTTTGATGTGAGAAATTCAAAGGGGATCAGAAGGCCTTAATGCTTCTGTAACACCTACACACACCGATCTCTGTACTTTTTTTTAACTTATCCATATTGTATTTCTTACTCAGGGCAGGCCACCAGAAGATTGCGCCATAAGTGAGAATAGGACGCACAACGGCAGTATACATCCACAGGGTCACCTTCGGCTGGAGTCCCCATTTTTTCCCATTGCTTAGGACTATAGACCGTCATCGTATAATTTTAAACGAAACCTTGGTGTATCTGAACCTCCATGCAAAAAGATTTCCATCTCTGTTAGCTTCAGTGCGCTGATGTCAGAGATTGAGAACCTAACCTCCAGCGTTGAGCCAGGCAAACAAATTTTGGGGGAAACGTGAAAACTACTTGGAGTAGTGTTCCACTCCAACACTCGTGGGTGAAATCCATTACCTATTTGGTTCCATCCAGAATGGTCATTGAAAAACTGCAAGTGTGTGCTTACTCACAAAACTATTGAAGGCCCTTAATCTAATACAATATCCACAAATGCCTATTGCAAGTACTATTGCTCTCATTACTCTGTAATGCTTGTCTTACAATCATAACGCACCTTATTAACCTCAAAGTAATACGCTAATATCTTGGGCAAAGATATTCCAATGTCAGTGATTATTGCTTGGCCTCGAAAGCAACTCCATCAAGTAAAATGAGTTTATTACAAAGAAGAAAACAAAACAGCAGCCACATCTAATAAACGCTGATTTAAACGCTATCGCATTAAAGTCGTTTATGAGTATGTCAGATACAAATCTTGAAGTTGCGTGCAAGACATGCATCTGACGCTGACCCAATGCCGAGACCGTTTAACTCATAGAAATGAAGCATGATAATGGGCACAATTTTATCAAACTAGTTGAACCCGTGCAGATACGAGACGGTTAATGTTCGATAACCGCAATGAGGAAGGAAATTAAAAGAACTAAAGTGGTTCCAATAGGAACAGTATTGTGGGAATGCAACGAACAAATCTTAAACCATGAACAAGCACATTGCTCCAGACAATGTTGTTCGATGTTGTCATATTTAAATTTAAATCATTTGAGCCAAATGGAAGTATTTGACACCGCAGGAACTTGCAAGCTGGCTGTTAAAGCAGCTAAGGAGCAGGCTTGGAAGCAGAAAAATTGGACCGTGATCACAGATCTGCAAACAAGGTGTTCTGGCAGACCATTTGCTGTCTCAGAGGAAGGAAGTTTATTATCATCGAAGGAGTTAAATCGAAAGATGGTGTACTTCTTGCCGATGAGAAGGACATCTTGTGCAGATGGGGCGAGCTGCACAATTCCGAACAGGGCACTGAGGGTGACAGATCCATGGAGCAGGACGGCTTTCGTCAAGGTAGAAGTAAGGCCGACCAGCTATTCACTCTAAGAACGATACTTGAGAAGGCCTGGGAGTGTGGCAAACCTATCTACAGTTGTTTTGTGGATTTGGAGGAAGCATATGATTGGGTACCTCGAGGTAAACTCTGGGATTGACGGCGCTCTTCTGAGGGCCATTCAATCTCTATACACAAACTGTAACTGTAAGAGCTGCGTTCGGGTGAACGGCGTTAAATCGGTATCTTTCTTTGTGGGCGTTGGACTTCGCCAGGGGTGCGTTTTGTCACCTCTCCTTTTCATAGTGTATATGGATTCGATGTTACGTGACGAGCAATGGTTCGTATTGGGAGACTTTAGGATAAGTCATCTGTTTTTCGCTGATGACTTGGTCATCGTGAGGTAGATCCAGACCGAACTTCAGCGCCTATTAGATATGTTCGTCGCCGTCTGTGTTGAAGCTGGGATGAAGGTAACCGTGAACAAATCAGAAATAATGGTGGCTTCCAGAATGGTTCAATGCATTCTGCATGTTAGTGAAGTACCACTGAAACTTGTGGAGAAGTTTAATTATCTCGGGGTCCTATTCACAAAACCGAGCCATCCTGTAGGATTGGTCAGGCTGGAGCAATTTTGAGACGACTTGGTCAATCTGTTATCAGAAGGGCTGAACTTTGCATCGGAGCTAAGTTATCGGTCTTAAAATCAGTGTTTGTTCCGACTCTCACCTATGGTCGCGTATACAAGCTGCCGAAATAAGTCATCAGGTGAGCGTCCTCTGGCTAGGCCCAGGATGAGATGGTTGGACCAAGTCCGAAATCTCACCTCTACCCGTATGGGGATAATCACTTACGATTTAAAGTCGATGGCGGAAGATCGGGAGATGTGGAGGGTTTAGGATGCTTCTAAACCCGCGACCCTCATAATGGAAAAGAGGGCCATTCGTAAACTGAATTTATCTGGATTGATGTCAACTTGAAGCCGGGAGCAAAAAACTGCTTAGGTATAGAGCGATATAGAAACAGCAAGGATGATGCTGGGGAAACCCCAAACTTAAAGAATTTAGGATCGGATTACCACGGACTAGCTCCATTGTGAGAAGCTATCATTTAATTAATCGGAATGGCTACGCCAAACACAACCATCCCATTCTGGACTGTTCTTGACAGAGGCTACAGATCTATGAAGCTAACATTCAAGGTGCTAGTAGCTTAGGAATTTCATCAAACTGAACAAGAAGAATATAATCAAAAATACGATTTCAAAGGATTGATAAACCATCGGACTTGATCAAAACTTACCACTCCATTTTGAACGCTGAATCCCAGCTGATACTTGGTGTTCGGTCTTTTGATTTTCACCTCCACTACTGGGGCACAGGGCACGACTGTGAATTTCACTACCGTTTGATTCTTCGTATTCTTAATGTAAGTCTGGCAAGTGGACAATGGTAGCCCGACCAAGCTCAATCCATTTATCGCTATCAGTTGATCGCCAATATTCAATTGACCACACCGTGCTGCCGCTCCGGACGACATTAAATTCGCAATCACCACCGTGGGCAACATCGAGCCCCAGCCGCTTTCGACTATGACCACGCCCAGTATCTCCCCCTTGGCCTTGGGCACGACGACCTCCTTTTGCAATTCCTTCTTCGCAAATATTTCCAATTCATCGCCGAATATCTCCTGACTATTGAGCACCTCCTGGTAGTCCATTTCTTTGACAAAACTATGATCTTCAATTCCGTTAGCTTTCAAAAATTCCATATAGGCCACTTGGAATGCCTGACCAATTGATTGGGCAATAAACTGCGCTTCGTCACTCTCAAAAACGTGACAAATCATCTTTGGGGTCCGATTCAGTTTCGGCCCATCATCAATGTCCTGAGAGACAAAACGCCTTCTAGCCATAAGGACCACCAAGTCACCGATGTCAGCAATGTATGAGATAGTCCGCAACGCATGGTCCATCATTATTTCCTTCAGATCGGTATTGAGGACCATGATCTTCTCGGTCGAAATGAATAGGTCCACTTCGGTGCTGGGCTGAACATCACCATCGGGAGCCTTTAAAAGAAGGAAAACAATTTTACAATTAAAATGCGGAAGGTCGTGAGCTTTAGTAAATGTGTGTAAGCAGCTTTTTTTTCGTAAAATTTAAGGCGATGAATATTTTTTTTAAACAAGTGGATGAATATACATAAATTACTGATGATGACTTACCAACGTCTACAGGAGTGTATGTGTATTCCAAATCCAAGTTTATTCACGAGCATATGAAAATAAAATGGGGAAAAATAATTTAAAGATGGAGTCTTCAGATTATTCCTCAATATCTACTAAGTGTGTTTTAATGAGAAGTGGGTTGCGATAAGGCTAGACGGGGTTATGATAGATTAAAAGTTAGGTGCACTGCGATGACGGGAGAACCTTCATTAGAAAGGCAAAACCTGGCATATTCTTCAAAGTAATCTTCTAACTAATTTATCCACATAATACCGAACTATTGCCCAACAGACAGTATGTGCACAATGTCGTTACAATCCTAAAACATTCCAAACATTGATACTTGTTTTGTCAAGCTTTTCGAAGAACCCTGATATCCTACTTTGGAAACTGTGAGTGTGCAACTGTTTTCTATGTTTCTCACTGCACCCCACTTATAATTCCAGAAGTAGTTTGCTCAAGACTAAATTCCACAGAAGAGGACATCACATCTCCTAAAGGTGTACCTTGGTGCGGTTTCTTCCTAGTTAAGCTACGTGGAAGACTCGGTTTTTGATAATGTGATGCAAATGTTAAAGTTTTTTCAAACTTTAATTACCAAAAGTGTCTCAACGTTATAGAAAAAAAAATTCGACTGGGGAGCCAGTCCTATACTTCCCACCTCATATTATGTTATATCAAAAACAGTGATTTTGTTATTTATTTAATAAATAAAGAAAACATGCATAGAGAGCGGAAAATTCGAAGACACACTGTTTAATATACAATAGTTCCACAAAGAGTTGTAGCGCGAACTCGAAAAAAAAAAAAAACGTTTCTTAAATTTCCTCAGCATCCGCCAAACCGATTGTGCTCAAAATCTAATCAGCTCTAAGTTTTACGCAGACAAATAAAACAAAAAAAACCGCATGATCCTACGTTGTTTCGTTCTTCAGATATCGTAGGAGGAAAATATTGTCACACACACACACACACACACACACAGACATCATTTCGAAAATGGGTGCAAACTATTTCTAGTGTATAGTAATGTCAAGCCCTGTTCATATTTCGAAACTTTTTGATCGGACCGATTACAATACTTCCCCTACTAGGTGGGAAGTAAAAAAAAAACTGTTTAATCATACCAAACTTCTTGGATTTGATACGAGTTCTCCATGAGACCAGTCGACACGGTCTAATATTTCTAACTCAAATAGCTCTTCGAAAATGTAATTTCTGGCCATTAAATTGGGTATAGCGCAGAAGTCCGTACTGGTGGCCTAAACTGCGATATGTCATATGTTTTGTGGTTTAACTAAGGCGGCTTTTTCTTACCATGTGGTCTACGAAGAAGGCAGGGTAACGACAATGTGGCATTAAAAGTCTCGTAATGGGAAATCACTATGAGGTCGAGTTATTTTATAGACTCAAGCTTCAAAGGAAGCACGAAGGGAAGGTCATATGCACATGGTTCGTGAGGAATAACGTGTCCGTCAAAAATTATTGTTTACGAAATGTTTGAGCATGACGTAAAGACCCACTGCTGGACGGATGACCAAAATAGTCTGTACTCACTTTAATGGGCACATAACCGTTAAATCAATCAATCAGTCAGGTTCACATTTGTTTTTTACACTTTTCCCACTCCGTGCAACAAACTGACACAAGCTGTAGCTGACTATAACTATGAGTACTGTCGGTCAGTGGTCTAACGACTAGATGGTCGCCGTTGCTCAGCGCCCCATCCACGCTCGGCCAGCAGTCCAACGCACTAACCATCGACCCACGGCAACCACCGAAAGGTATAACTGGCTCAAAAACTCATATCTATTAAAGTAGTCAGGCAGCACTTAAAGTTAATGCTTGGTGGAATCTAGGTTGGTCAAGTGCTGCTACGATACCGTACAACCACATGCCAGGCACAACAAGGTCAGGCTTGGTTTGGTGCCAGGCCACCAGGATGTTGTAGACAATGAAACTGCGGATGAGCTAGTTGGGGCCGGTTCGGCTTCCGCGCTCTTGGGACTGGAATCCTTCTATGGCATTAATTGGGCTACCACCACAGCTTTATTAAACCAGTGGGAACACCAACTTTACCTAGCCCATCGGGAAAATGTCCCCGAGGCTAAGGCAATCCAAGGGACTTATCAGCCCTTTTTCTAGAAGGAAATTCTAAACCTTGACAGGAACAATATGAGGAAACTACTGGCCTTCCTTACCGGCCATTGCGGCCTTAGATATCATCTCAGCAAACTAAACTTTTGTTCAAATACAGAGTGTCGGTTTTGTTTGGAAGAGGAAGACACCTCTGAGCACATTTTCTGTGAATGTCGGGCACTATACTGGCTACGCAGACGGATCTTTCATAGGGAATTTTGTTCGTAAGCGGAGTTTAGAAACTCGGCTACAAATGACATACTCACCTTCATTACGAAGGTAGTAGACCTACCGTTGACACTATAGATCTTGCTAGGTCGCAGTGTCAGTCATAAGTGCACTTAAGTCGTTCCAACCCAAACGACAGAGCTAGAATATTCCCAAAATTACCTAGGCAATGAATCACTCCCCCAAAACCCGTAAATAAAAATGTTCACAAGTGTTGAAAGGTTTGGGTTAACTTGACTAATCTCCATTTTCCTAAAGCTAGCAACAGTCCAATTTGCTTAGTAAGTACTACTACTTACTTTTGTCCCACCCTGCTGTCTTGTACACCATTCCTTCTCTATGAATAATAGTTTTTTTCTTTTTCTTAGCTCACATTAGTTATGCATTCCGGTTCATTGCTTATTGATTGGTACAACGTTGTTAAGTAAATTGTAAGCAATAAATTATTCATTCGCAATCAATTATTTCCGAAACACAGTCACTGCATTAAAATATTAAAAGAACCACGGATAGGGCTTTGCAAAAAAAAAAAAAATTTGAAAATATTTTATAATTTCACAAGTGAATGCCAACACCGCGACTCAACCTCAAACAGTAATTAAACCGAAATAACTGTTACCTACAGTATGACCTGTAGGTGGGATGGTTTATCCTTTTTTCATTACCGCTGTAGTAAATGTCTCGAAGCACGAACGGTACATCTGGTCACAAAACTTCGTCCACACATGCATTTGTTTTTAAAGGAAACTTCCCAAGGAACACATCCTTTTTGCATTCCAAATGTGTATTTGTTCCGTTTGGTTAATCGATTTTTGAACGCATACAACAGAACCAAACAATAACATTACAAATATGTAGCCCTAGCCACTAATAAAGTACGTATTGTCGGTCTTGCGTGGGCTTGATGTGATGATTTGTAGAGCCTTCGGTAAGGATATGTGGATGTGTATTTCTGACAAGACAGGTATAAATAAGTGAGGGATGTGTTTCAATTGACGTGACATACGGGTATCACCGCAACTTGTTGAAGTGTGCATTTTATAGTTACGTATGTGCCCCAAGTCCTATGACACTTTTTTGAAGAAATTAGGACACACCGCAGGTACAAAACTGAACTGAAGAGATGTGACCTCATTCTTTCCATAAACAGAGCGAAGTCCACCAAAATGACTTCTTGGCAATGACAGTGTTGGATTTGCCATACTCTGGTAAACTATCCGGAATCCATAGGAATCTGCAGACGCCTAATTTCCTTGCAGTCGCTTGGAAATCCGATTTTCAAAACCAGATCAGGGACTAGAGTACGACGCGTCACCATTTTACAGTGTTACGTCCCAACAGAACTCTCGCTCGATTACGAAAAGGAGAAATTCTACGACCAGCTAAGCAATGTCTTCAACACAACACCAAATGGAGACATCATCACGGTCAAAGGGGATTTAAGGTAGGCAATGACAAAGAAAGCAGGGGTTAACAGTGGTCGCCGTGGCTCAGTGGTTAATGCTTTGGACTGCTGACCGAACGGCGTGGGTTCAAGTTCCAGCCAGAAACACCGAAAATTTTTCGCGGCACCACCTCTCGTCGGGGAATGACAAGCTTTCGGGAGTATAGTCTGTCATGAAAGTGCTTCTCACTTCGCCGTTCGGAGCAATAAATTGTCGGTCCCTTCCATTCGTGCGAAATATGTAACACGCTCAACATAAATGGTTGCGAGAAGCTAGGGCTTGGCTCATCCCAAGCTGTCGCGCCAGCTATTTGTTTTTTATATTTTTAGGGGTTAGACAACCACAATGGCAAACGATTTGCAAATTTCTGCAGCGCCATTAGCTTTGTTACAGTTGGCGTCCTGTTTGAGCACAAGGCCTGCCACAAAGTCAGCTGAATGCCAACTGGTAGGCAAGTGATGTTCAGTCATATTGACCATTTCGCCATTAGCCCCCATTCTAAAAGAATCCTGGGCATCCGGAATAGACGGAGAGACGATTTGATAATGGCATGACATCACCGCCTTATGATATCTACCATGCAACTGCGTACCGCTGCAGGCCGGCGATCTTACTCCAACACATGAATTTCCAAGTTTAGCATCGACAGAGCAAAGGTTTTCTCAGTACTTTCATATCTGGCGTTAAGAAAACTCTAAGTCGATCGCAGGAAAAATATAACGCGGAGTGTCGGAAGATCACTGGAGAAGGATCAGCGATCGAAAGCAGCTAAAAAATTGTATTGCAGCTACCCCAGCAGCACGGAGAACCGAGCTCTATTCCCTATATCGCATGAAGATGAGAGAAATGCTGTATAAGAAGATAAGAAGAAGAAGCAAGTCGTGCCAAAGCAGAGCCAACTCAAGGTTAGGTTAGGTTAGGTTGCCAGCTAAAAGCAAAACACTTAGACCAGTGAGGGGTTCGTTGTGAAACCACAAGGATCTCGGAAAGATTTCCTGGCTACTAACATCGATGTTTATCAGGTCGCTTAAATTGGTATAGAAGAAGGTTCCTAAGTGGCGTTTTCTTTTGTGGAAGCGAGCTGGACAGGTTTAAAGAAGATGGAGAATTGTCTCCTCCTCCTCCCCCTCCTCGACCATACAGCTTCTGGAGAAGTCATTTGTGTAGGCGCCAAGCCTTGTTGAATACTTGCCTGAGCCAACTCAAGCATTGGAAGGAATATTTTGCTTTGGTTTTGAACCGTGTGTTCACCAGTGATTTGCACCCAAAAGAGGTTAAGTCGCCCAAAGCAAAAATTACCAGAATACGCACTACACTACCTTTCGAGCCATTCCAGCTTAAATACGAGAAGATTGTCACTCAAGCGGTGTTCTATATCCAAATGAAACATAACTTGTACCAAAAAAAGCCCTTGATTCGCCTATGTCACCCCCTAAGCTGGTTTAAGACGAAGTCGAGTTTGTGAGAGTAGAAAGGCCACTAGCAGTGTCAATACTCATGAATGATCTCAAAGTGACGTAAATCACGGATCGTAATGGAAGAGAATGCCGAAGCTTTGGATTTGGGTACGCGTTCAAGATAATATGACGCATAAGCTCGGGATTTTGGAGAAATCTACTCACTTGTATTCTTGAGAACCCAACGCACATCCTCTGTTATTGTTCGACACTTTGTTGCAGCAGGAAAACACTTCTCGGTCAATACCACTTCAATGACAATAGTGACCTAAGCCTAACCCCGATTCATAAGCCCCTATTCTTTACAATTAGAATGGACCTTGAGCCTAAGTGAGTCCTAAAGGAACACCTTCCTTACCTAGCCTAACCCAACATATTCTTGTTAGTGACCCAAAGGATTGTCACTTTGAAAGCCATCTCCATTCTAAAATGCAAGCCTAGGATGGGGTTGCGGTCCAACCCAGAGGCTGGAGGCTTGAAAGACTTCGTAGACCAGATCGAATCTTGTGGCAGTCTTGACAGGTCAGCCTCCACGTTACGATAAGAGATAACAGCGCAGTAATGACTGGTTCTCGGCGCAGACTCTAAGCCGGCGGTTAGGTAAAGTCCGTGCTGTGCTATCCGCACCTTGATGCAGACACACGCATCAAACAAAGATGTTCGGCGCCTTACATAAAAACTTCATGACCACAGGGCGGCATCTCTTAGCGTTGTATCGGATTGTGTTTCCTGTACGCAGACGGACCCAGTGTGGTACGGAGAAGAGGTACAATACTGGATTTATATATCACCAATCCAGAACTACACAATTGATTCTTGTCCAAGCCGGGTAAGGAATGTTGTATAAATCTCACAAATAGCTCCAAAACTAAGCCACTATAGAGTTGCTGCAAAAACTGACCACATAAGAATACATTGTCCCCTAGCTGTAAGGTTTCGATAAATGCTTAAAATATTTGAGTCTGAAGCCATAGAAAGCCTACGCTTAAAGCCTTGCTCAATCTTCTTACGTGGACGTGGTCTAAATACGTTTGGAAGACTGATTTTGATAAACATCGTGTGGGTCGTGGGTATTAGGGCAAGACGAGGTCTCTGAAAATGAAATCTTGAATTAATCTAAAAAGTCAAGTTTAGGGAAGAAGTTCAAGCCTATTACTTTGAATTTGCTTGCGTCTTTTTAGAGTTTCTATTGACAGCTGAGTTCCTAGTAAACACAACTGCAGGTGACATGACTCTCCCCGTCAAGCTACGACATTCCCTCTTTTCCATCTCCTTCCCATCCAGGCTTCAAAATAAAAACGCGTTTTGAAAAAAAAAAATGCAAGAACTTGATCCCAAAGCTTCGAACTCAAAACTACACTAGCCCTGGTGGAATGAAATAAATGATTTTGCACTAAGCCAAGCCTAATTGACATCTCAAATTAAGGTTTCAGTTGGCAAAACCAAACCAAAGCTTACCTTAATCCTAGAGACTGCCTCCTCGGCCTGCATCATGCGCGTAGACTTCGTCGGCTGTCCCTCGCAGACCAGCTGTGTCGATCCCAAATACCGTGCACGAAACAGAACGCCCTCGATCAGCACTGCTCCGCCTAGAAATGCACAGGGGCACAACAAAGAGAATACATTAGTACAAGGCCGTCGGTCCGACTCAAACGAACACTCTAGAAAAACAAATTCCTTACAAATATTTAAATCAATGTGAAGGCAGCAATTTGATTTGAAAATTGAACGCATGCAAAAATAGAAACGTTAGCAATAGGAAACCAACAAAATCAAACGTCTACACATATCCACCGAGTCGTCCAGGGACGGACAGATATATGGAAACATCAATCGAGACAGAAGGAAACCTAACAATTTACCTTCTTTGTTCTTACTCTTTTTGACTTTTTTCTCCCCCGTGACGGCGCTCTGGCTGTCCTTCTTCTGGCTGCCGTTGCCCGAGCCGTCGGAGCCAGAGTCGCCGCTCGGGCTGCCAATTGTTACGATGGCGCACTCCTCGCGGGCCTCGGCGGCTGGCTTCTCGGGCGATTTGTCGCTATGGTCGAGCGATGACATCGAGCCGCCGACATTGTGAAGCAAGCTGGCGGCCGAGCTCTTTGGCGGAATGGGCGGTGGGATCTCGGGTGTGCTGGTCAGCAGGGAGTTGAAGCCCTGCCTCAGGGAGAGAGTTCCACTGGAATTTTTCGAATTTTGCTGTTGCACTTTGGGTGAGAATTTGGACAGAGACGTGGCCAACAGGGATCGGGGCTTGCGTTCCCACGCTGAAGTTTTGTTGTCATCGTAGAAGCCTTGATCATCCAGTCGCTGATGTCCGAGTAACCTATCAGTCTCCAAATCTGTATCGACATCGTCCTCGTCTCCGCTTAGGTTCTTCCCTTGCCTGTCGGACGAATCAAGCAGACTTTTACCCGCACTGGTGTCCAGGTAACGTGGCACCCACACCGGTGAGGTGCTCGAAGGCGATGCATTGCTAAGCCGTTCGGGAATGGAAGGAGGCTGGTTACAAATGAAGGTCTTCTCCAGCGACTTTAGCGATTTTGTACGGTTTAGAATGCTCGAAGTGCCTCCACCCGACAGAGTTGTTGGCCTTTGTTCCTTGAATTCTGTTTGATTCTTGTCGAATACATCGGAGCTAACTACACTAGGCTTACGGTGTGGAGCTGGTGCTGGCGGTGGTGGTGTTACATGAACCATGTCAGCTCCTCGGTGAAAGACGCCTAAAAGAGAAACAAAAAGTGTTACAAAGTGAATGCCAAGTGTGATGGGTCAGTGAACTCACTTATCGAGTAAAGAGAGTCCAAGTCTGGGTCTATGTTTTGGAAAACTTTGCTATTACTACTGCTTGGGCTCTGGCCAAGAATTTCATGATCACGCTTTGATCGAACCGAATCCCGACCGGAATCGTCTAGCTGTCCATTCACTGGACTCTCCTTGATGGTTGTAAATGCATCCACATTTGGTGAGGCACGATTTGACTTGACATGGTCATTGTTTTCCGGCATGCGTTTCACATCCATGAGCATTGAAATGCCTGACAGCTGTACGGGCCGGTTGTTGTTTTCCGTGTCCGAAGTGTGACCACTTGACAGACCGTCTTCCAGGACCGGCATACTGGCTGCGTAACATTTGGTGTAGTTGCAGTATGTTGATACTCCATTAAACTCGCCGGATAGACCTAAAATGAAAAATTTTAATCCTTTGAAACCTGAGGGATTACGCAGAAAAGGACGACTTTTAGCTTGGAGAGCATATACAAAAAGGGTAATGGCAATAGAAAGCAGGAGAAATGGAGGACAAAATCAGGAGCCTCTTGCATGTCTACAAAGAAAGAAGCGTCTGTCCAACCCTTAAGAAAAGGGAGTTGAGGAAGTTGAGGAGTTCTCCTGCCTAGAAAACCGCTGCTTCTTCGGTTTGGCAAAAGAAATGAATTCAAGAAGAAATGCATCCTCTACAAAACACTGATACTGACACTTCTCCCATGCATATGAACAGTAGGAAATACTTGGTCCCTCATTCGAGAAGGGCGAAGATATTAAGACTTGGATGTGCTTCAAAAGACAAAACACCAGATACCTGGGGGTCAAACTTGATAGGAAACTCAGGTGGAGGCTGACCGTGGACCGTGCTAGGAAAGCCTCAATTGCGTTATATACCTGCCGATAAGCTCTCGGGCCGAAATGGAGCCTGCAGCCTAAAGTAGTACACTGGATATATACGGCGGTGGTGAGGCCGATCCTAATGTATGGACTACTGGTCTAGTAGACAGCACTGGACAAGAAAAGCTACCATAGCCTGCTTGAAAAGATACAAAGGATTTCATCCATCCACATAACGGGTTTGTTGAGAAGAACCCCCACTGCTGCACTGGAGGCCATGCTCCGTCTGCTTTATTTTAATATCTTTGGGAAGCTAATCGCAGTCCAAGGAGCATTGAGGCTCAGAGAATCCTCCCAACTGATCAGCACAGCAGCGGGCCACTCTAGGAACCACAAGGGCAACCATACTATTCCTAGTAAAACGGACTACGTTGTCCCCCATATTGACTTCAACGTAAGGTACAAAACTCGGATTCCTAGCACAAGTTCTTTGGAGTCTGGTAGGGTTTGAGAGAATCCGCGATAGAAATATCACAGACGGATCTTAAAAAAACGTGTGGTACGAGGGTAGGAGTTTTCTCCATTACGTCAGGTTTAGCCATAACGACGCGACTGCCGGATGACTGCAGTGTATTCCAAGTGAAAAATACGGCAGTCAGCGAACCTGCGGCTTGCCTTTAATTAACGCGATAGATTCTAGCTATTAAAGCCATGGAATCGCCGACAATACCATCAGAGTTGGTAAAGCAATGCCGCACATCTGTTAACAAGATTGTAGACAGGTGCGACGTAACCCTGTGCTGGAGCCCAGGACACAGGGACGTTCCAGGCAACTGCAGAGCTTGCAAAATAAGGCGCATGACGGCATCTCCCCGAAAACCTGGGGGAACCACCTGCGCCTATAGAATCGATCAAATTCCTCCTTGACACTGATGCCAAGAAACCGGGAAACCACAGATGAGCCACATCATCAGCACTTGTCTCTTGTTAAAACGAATCTGGCCTTACCTGGAATTAAAGAAGACGGAGAGACTTTTATCCAAAAACCGAAAAACCTAGGTTCACTCATAGAGGTCCTCACCGGACATTGCATGATAACAAGACATGCACTCAGACTGGGGGTCCTCTCCAATAATTTCTGTAGCAGTTGCAGAGGCGAGGGGGAGGAACAAAGGAAGAAGAAAAACCCTAGGAGAATACTTCTACGATGATCTTAACAATGTTGCCGATCTCAGCATCCAGAAGATAAAAAAACTTCATCTCTGGGACGAAATGGTTCACGTCATAGGGTTAACACCGTTACGGTTGCCTATCTCGATGTACTCTGTGTTACATACTCTGGTTCCTGGTGCTGGTAAGCCGGATCTTCATCGTGGTATCACAATGGGCCAATCTGGTCTAAGTTTGTCCTTGTCTGAGAGGGGCAGCAACCTAACCTAACCTAACACTGGTTCAAATAAGTCGAGTAAATTGGTAATAATGCTCCAGCCAAAAGTATCGAATTGCTGTCTCCAGGTTAGAGATGACAAGGAAGATGGAACCCCCGCTTAAAGGACCAAACTATCGTGGATACCAGAGCGCTTGGTCTATGAAACCGGAAATAGTGTGCGAAGTATCGCAAACCATGGAAGGGAAAGTAAATAAGTAAGCAAGCACTTATCAGCGAAGTCCGCCTTGTCTCGGTACTGTGTTACGAAGGTGTCACGGGGAATATGAAAGCTAACGACGTGGCAAGGGAGGGGGTGCACACGATAGAAAGAACCGATGAAAACAAAGAGGGAACCGCGCTGACTACAATCAAAACAGCAACTAACGACATGATGCAAGGAGCATCGACAATCACTGACCAAACCTCTCGACGTGCAAATTGTCTAGCACAAGTATAAAGAAACCAAGTATCCTACTCACTAGAAAGGCTTAAGGTTCAAGCAGAGAGCAATTGAATCGAATGGGTTAGTCTCACCATTAACAGGACACATCAACTTCAATAAACATATGCATCGACTAAGCCTCACAGACGCAAAGGTCTTTAGAAATACGGAGGAAGAAGAAGAAAATCTCAAAACACTTCCTTCCTACATCACTCCCTAGCCCTAGCAAGAAACCGACAGAAGATCTTGGGGTCCATGTGGATCCCAGACCTGAAGTATCTCAAGGATAAATGAATCGGTGAAATCCTGACCTTCACCAAAAGAACAGGAAGATTCGCCAGATCACTTAAACTAGTGTTAACTCCATAATTGTTCAACCTTTTCTCTAGACAACTCCCAACATTCGCCTCAAACCTGCTCTATCTCTACAGTTTCGCAATTTAAAAGAGGGGAACACAATAGGTCCGACTAAAGACTAAAAGAAGAACCTTCCTTTTCCCTTCATATATCATACCATCTCAACGGTATTCGTGATGAGATCAGAAAGACAGATGGGATCAGAGTGTTAATATCAAATTCTAAGCTCATAAAAGAGCTTCTTAATTCGCCGTTCGGAGTCGGCAATAAATTGCAGGTCCCTTTCATTCATGCAAAAAATACAACACGTACAACATGAATGGTTGCAAGAAGTTAGGCCTTGGCTCATCCCAAACTGTCGTGCCACCTACTTATTTTTATTTGTAAGCGCTGATGAGAGATGTAAGCATTCGGTACATAAAGAACCTGGCCCATAAATATCCGCAGACCCCTAAATACTCTTTGAATTCACTAGAGCTTAGGTTGAGTTGGGTGGCTATCCATTGAAGTCGGCAAATTCACTTGAACCAAATAAGTTGCATTGTGCTGCTACAGGAGACGGTAGAATGCACCTTAGAGTGAGTTTGCTGACTTTTCATCGTCATTTTCAAGCCGAAAGAAGCCTCATTCAAATAAGGCCCTGTACTCAGGCCCATACTCACTCTTACTCTATCGAAATTGTGTGACTTGACTAAGCCAGGACAGCCACCTCAATTGAGCTAACCTAACCTATGATCCGAAATAAAGGATAACAAAAAGCTAATTTGGTGTTTCAGACCTACAAATGGACCAAGGTCGCTTCTTTTCAAAACAAAATTTTACTTTAAAAAAAGAAAAAGTTTTCAAATACCATGCTTACTGTCAAGTTCTCCACAATTGGAGTCATAGTCCGTAGTCTCCGGTGAGCATCGATAACTCCGCGGTTGCACTGGATTGTGATTGATGCCATCCTGACTGTCCATCTGGTCGCCACTACTGCGACTTGCCGACTCGAGAAAGAAATCTATATCTCGTCGATACTGAACCAACTTATCATTGTCCTTTGTTAACGTCCGACGATTGTCCAGAACTCCGTTCATGTAAAAATTATTTTGATGCTTTGCCACGTGGTTTTGAATTTGTTGCGGCGCCTTCACCGGAGAACTATTTGCAGCCACAGGCACCGATTGCGGACTCTCGGAATCATCATCATCACCTTCACCGTCGTCCTCATCGGGACGATAATTTTCATCCATCGATGGACTGCTATTCATCATCTGTCCCGTCTGCCCTGAGAATATATGATCCAACTGTGGTGGCAACGCAATCTGGTCCTCCTCCTCCTCCCTATGGGCGTTGCTATGGAACTCATATTGAATGTCCTTTGAAATGAGAAAAAAAATCAAATTAAACACATTTCCATCCCTAAACAGGAATAGGTGAACCTTACAATGCTGTCAACATCACTTCCATTCTCAATTGGTTTCTCATCGGTCGATGGGCACTCGAAAAACTCCTCGAGCACCTTTCTTGTCTCGGAGAACTCGTACAGATAGTCAAAGGTCGATGACTTCGCCGTCGATGCCAGTGTGTCTTCTTTTATCGTTGTTCCCGCCGAACAAAGGCCACCAGTCGATGGGGCTGCCAACAACGCGTCTGATATCACCTCAGACGTTGTCATATCGGATAGCGTTCCTATTTCAGAGACATCATTGCTGGTGTCTTCGGTATTGTTAGTGGGTGACATTTTCAAGTTCAGCAGCGGAGGGGGTGAATCTCTTGGTGGCGATACAATGCGCTACAAGAATGAAACGATAAAAAAAAGTTCTCAGACAGTTCAAAGATCACAGTCTTTTGTATCCTTAAACGGATAAGTGCGTGTTTGTGTGTGTGTGTACCTGTGGAAATCCTGGCCGCACTGGATGCATCTTCTGTGGTGAAGATGTTAACTCTTCGTCTTCGGGTATTCCTTGGCCAAATCGACGAGGAGATCCTTCATATTCTGTTGGTGTGGATGATGGGATGCTTTAGGAGTTCTTTGAAAGGATATATTTGTGGGAACTTACCAATGATTCCGTTTCGCATTTCGATATTTATCGCGTAGGTCTTGTCCAAATACCTTTTGTAGTTCTTATAGGCTTCGCTCTCGCATTTGCTGACATCAAGGTTGATATCGTCGACGGAGGACTCCACTAGGGGTGCCGCTGACGCTGGTGGAGAGCCAGTTGTAACTCGAAGGCCTATCGGAGAGAGAAGCAAACAATTATGAGCGCGTGAGGGCAATAATAATGATTCGTAGGGAACTGGCAGGAGAATAACATTGGACCGAGGAAAATGGTTGTGGTACCAGCAGTTACGGCGAGTTGGGCCTTTAATTGTCATCGTGAACTAAGAGAATTACTAGTGTTCTGAGAGCATTAAAAGCTTTGACAGCAGTTTGACTGCCTAAAGAGTTTGACATGCATCTAGTCTTGAAAAGGCATTCAGAAGCCTGAAAGTGGAAATCGAGTAGAATTTACTGCTCTCGAAAGTGACCAGATTTGGACTCACAGAGCAACGTTTACTTAGGTTAGGTGGCTATCAACCAAAGTCGGTGAATTCACTAAGTTTTTATCGCATTGTTTCTGGAGGATTCCTAGGAGCTAACCGTTTTTAAGAGACAATCACTGGACAGCGAATGTTAAACAGAGATCAACTGCTCTCTATCCTCATCGCACTATCGGATCTGGCCAAAGTGAGCAAGAAAATCCCTGATTCAAAGTTTAACAGCCGACATCGTTGAGTGCTTTACTCAGTCGGCATGTAAAGGGTCTTCCAATAGGAACTTCTGAAACTTGACAGTTGATAGCGGCCATACTGTTGAAGCTACATCTATCAAATTGGCTGTCATTTATTCAGTCTGTTTTGCCAAATCACCATGCATATAGCGTTCAACAACACGTGCAAATAATAAAATTGTTTTATCAAAATAGGTGTTCTGTTCGGGCAACGTTCCGCACGCTTCGTCCATTTACGGTCGCGATAATCGTCCTTACGAGAGGACTATTCGCAGTATGGTGGACAAATTTGAGTCCACTGGTTCAGTAAACGATCAAGCAACACCCGTACGTCGACGAAACACAAGATCTGCCGAAGACATCGCCGCTGTGAGTGAGAATATGCAGGAGAATCCGATGCAGTCGATTTCGCGTCGCTCACAAGAACTCGGCCTTTCGCAGACCAGAACTTGGGGAATTTCATGTCGTGACTTGGGCCTGCACCCGTACAAAATTCAACTCATCCAGGAGCTGAAGATAAACGACCAAAGACAACGACGTGTGTTCGCTGAATGGGCTCTGGAGCAGTTGGAAACTGACCCTAATTTTCATCGAAAAATCATCTTCAGCGATGAGGCCCATTTCTGGACGTATGGGTATGTCAACAAACAAAATTGTCGAATTTGGGACGATACCAATCCACATGAGATCCAAGAGCGTCCAATGCATCCCGAAAAAGTCACTGTTTGGTGTGGATTTTGGTCTGGCGGCGTTATCGGTCCGTATTTCTTTGAGAAGGACGTTCGCCAGGCCATCACCGTCAACGGCGAGCGCTATAGGGCGATGATTACCAACTTCTTTTGGCCTGAATTGGACGATATGGACACCAACGACATGTGGTTTCACTTACGCCACATTGGAAATTCTGCACGAGCGATTCGAGGACTTGGTCATCTCAAGTGGAGTTGATGTGAACTGGCCACCGAAATCATGCGATTTGACCCCGTTACACTTTTTCTTGTGAGGTTTTCTGAAGTCGCAGGTCTATGCAAATAAGCCACAAACCACAGCGGCCCTCAAAGCCAACATAACCTATGCCATCGGTCAAATTCAGCCTGAATTATGCGTCAGAGTCATGGCAAATTGGACATTTCGGATGCGCGCCACCCAGAGAAGCCGCGGCGGACATTTGAACGATGTTATATTTCATACATAATAAGTCTTTCAAACGAATAAAAAATGTCGATGATATCTCACACACCCTTTGTTTTATTTAAATTTAAAGATAGGAAGCGCTTATTGAAAGACCCTTTAGTACTTCTCCAGACAGCAAAATTCGAGGAATATTGGCGGTCGAGTAGGGCTTGTCTTGACTAAACTGTTTGTCAGGAATGACAGCATGACAGCTAAACGTCGGTAAGATCATGGAAAACCGCTTTGAATTCTCGTTTGTCTCTCATTGAGCTGGCACTTATCTGTGTTAAAACCCAGAAGACTCGCCATGGACATTGTTCCATAGAATTAGTTGCTGTGTTTTCTGTGTATCTGAGGAACGTTCTTAGACCTTTAACGTGTCCACTGTGCCCATCATTCTACAGGATAACATGCCAAAAGACTGGGACTATCACAACCACAGAAGTCGGAGGTAGAAAAACTGTCCACGATATCTTTCGCTCCTGGCCAACAGTTTAAGGTTTTTCTTCAATTACCCCTGCGACATCGGCTTGACCCCTGTCAGATTTATTACAGCTAATCAGGCAAATCGATTAACAAGGGTTCTATCAAAGGCTTAAATGAGGGTAATAGGATCACTCGGACGATGTACCATAAACCGTCCATAGCCTACAACCAGAGAAACAGTTCAATCGCAAAACAGATACCTCTGAACTGCGGATAAATTCATGCTTATGGCACCATAGCAAGGGCGAACTTCGAACCAAACGATAGATTACAGCCAATTACCGCCATCAGTAGCCTATGGTCGTGGTTCAATCGAAAAACAGATGCCCCGGACCGCGGATAAATCGCAGTGGTAGCCCACCAGCCATCAACGAATGCCGAATCTGTACATGTCACCACTAATGGAACCACAACCACCTAATAAAACGGGAAAAGATTTCGCCCAAAATATCCACACACACGCTCATACACCCATTCATACTCACTTTGCCAGCTGTCAGCAATGTCATCGAAAACCACAACTCCACCACCATTGGCCACCATTGCCATACTCCGATTGTAACTCTCGTTCTCTGTCCGATACTGTGCATCATGCTCCCTGTCGTTCAACTCATTGCTGCAGTAGTCATGCACCGAATTCGGATGACTTACTGGGCTGCGTCCCAGTCGGATGTGCTGTGGCTTCTGCAAGTAATTATGACCATGGCGGCGGGAAGTATTCTCCGAAGTAAGTTCCGGCGAATTGAGGACGGTACCCGCAGGAGTCGTATTGTGACGCGTGTCCCAATAATTGTGGTTGATGAAAGGGTTTTGATTGCCAGCACTTTTCATAACTCGCTGAGTGCCCTGAATCGGCGGCGGCTGCTGCTGCTGATGGTGGTAATGCTGTTGTTGGTACTGATGCTGATGCAGCGGTTGGTTGTAACCAGACGATTTTCGTGGCATCTCTATTGCTTCCTGTTCCTTGTGACTTGTTGCCTCGAATTTGTTTGTTTTAGACTCGTTTCCACTCGGATTTGGAAGGCAAAGGAACGGATTTGTTGAGATCCTAGCAGAAGACACTGATTCCGATGAGTACGAGGAGCCCGATGCAGCCGGAGGTGATTGTGCAAAATTGTTGCCCGAATTTTGTGTGCTACTACTGGCCGAATTCGTATTCGCATCGCTCTTTGGCCGACACTTGGGGAACAAAATTGAGATTTGATCACTCAAGGGTGGTGAAGTGGACGCTAGAAGATTCACTTCATTGCGGAGTGCTTTCGAAACCGACGACGACGATGTCGGGCTGTTTAGGAGTAAATCCGGCTTCGGACGTGCAACTGAAGTCGTTGGAATCGGAATAGAGTTCGTGGACGATGAGGACGAGTTAGTTCGGGCGGTGTTCGCAAAGCTTCCGTTATATGTTGACTGAAATGAGTTTGTGGTATCCTTGGGCTCAGTGTCGACACCGTTGAGCATAGATGAACCACTGTTCAGGTAATAAGTGCCACGTATCGCCGATGATTGGAGCGTGGAGTAATGAAGTGAGCTTTGTGGGCGCAGCTGGTGCACAGTTTGGTTGGTACCACTTGCCGTTGTTTGCTGCGAAACTGTTGTCGTCAATGTTGTGCTGACCATTATTGATATCGATAGGCTAAAGCAAAGATTGGACACAAATTAAACATCGAGGTATGTGGATTTGTTTGAAAAATGAAAGGAAGAAAGAAACTCAAGAAAAGGAAGCATTCATCTATGTAAACAAAAAAATTCTCAAGCTTTAGGAACCGGGCATGCATTGTATCAATACAGAACTGAAGGCGAATGCATCATGAGTCGAAAATGGATGACTATGACGACACTTCTGCCATCGTTCATTAAATCTCCATCAGCTGATGAAAAGACTTGTAAACAATCGTGCGTTCCACCTCAAGAGTCTAAACAAGCTCGTGTATCTCTCTGCTGCATTACTGGGAGTTCATACTCCCAAAGTCAATTTAACTCACCTTTCAAAATCTTAGTCCCATATGGAACAGTAGAGGACTACTTTTGGACTCTTTTTACTCAGCTCGGCATGCTGTGAAGCATTGGAGGCTAAGAAAAAGTGGATTAGTTCACCAAGCAAGGTCTCCCTACGTCAGACCTTTATCATTATAGAGGGCCAAAGTGAGATGGTACTGTCATCTACCACAACCACAGCCACAGCTGACCTATAAACCGCATAAAACTAAACCTAGCACGGAGTCTTCATCAGGCCAAAAGGTTCAGTTATCGCTAAAATCGCAAGAGTATCATGGATTTTTTCCCTTGATATGTAGGAGAGATACTGATCTCTCTGGCGAATATGCGCAACAACACTGGTACATGCCGGTCTTGGCTGGTTAGTTAGTTGGTTTTAGTGGTTGTGTCAAGCAGAGAGCGCCCGATACTTAAATAGAGATGAAAGGCACCGTTTTGTTATCACAGTCTTCGTGACCGGGTTGTTAGATGAGTGTGGATGGGTCTCGATAGACCATGGGTGTTGGATTTTCTTCTCTAAAAGTCCGCCTAGGTTGTCAAAAAAGGGTTTCCCTAGCGCATCGAGTCTTGCTGTAGCAAGTCCCGGGCACTTGCAAAAGAAGTATTCTAGGACTTCCCTCTCGTTTATGACTTTGTAGCTGCGGCAGCAGGGATTAATAAAGATGATAAGCTTGACCTCATGGGTACCTACTGCCCAGTGACCCGTACAAATGGCGACAATGCGCCCAATGTCTGTTCGGGTTCTTCTCAGAACGTCACTTGTTTTCCTATGGTTGTATGTTGGCGTTTCTGGATATGGTGCAGCTAGTAAGGTTGTTTCATTTTTGGTTGGCTACTGAAAAGTAGGGTAGGTTGATTTTTCCCTTGAATGGACCGATCCTTGCCTGGCAAGCTTATCAACCATTTCAACCTGATTTCGTGCCCTTCCATGTTTCTGTAGCCAGATACCCATACGAAAGTTAGGGAAGATAAGCTCCCCAGGCGGGCGAGCTCAGTTCTGTATTCTGCTACGAACTTTGATGAGGTGGTTGTGGAGACAAGAGCCTTGATGAGTGACTGACTGTCGCAGAAAATTGCAACATTTCGTTTGAGGGTAGTGTAGTTGTTAGGCGCACGACAGGAGTCGTAGATTGCGAGTATTTAAGCCTGAAAAACACTGGCGAAGTTCGTTAGTCTGAATGATTTCCATATTTTCAAAGTTGCTGAAAATATACCCGAACATGCCTAGCATTCTATTGTCTAGCCGTCCGTGACAATTGATGCATCGTTGTGTTTCGTGATCACCCTGTTGTTCCATTCCGCTTTTGATGGAATACTCACGGCGAATTTTTTGCTGAGCGCAATGCGCGGGGTAAGGTAGTCTATGGGGGATGTGACCCGCTCCTGCGGCAGTGAAGCCAGAATTTTACAGTGGTCTTGGGGCCTTGCCGACCAGCACCCAGATTCTTCCTGAGCTATTTCAAGAAAAGAGGACTAAATAACAGTGCCCACGAATAACCTAAAAAAGAGTACCCTCCAAGAACCAGCCCTTCAGGAAGTGCGTTAGGATGTATTGGGTATCCAGAAATCAAGACCCTGCGACATTTATTATGGTAACTGCTACCACGAGCAAGGACTAAATGTTGCTGTCAGGAGTAGAAGTTGAGCCTCCGCCATGTAACTTAGTTAAGGGATAAAACATTCGATTGAAATGATCTCCCATCCTCTGATCTACAATCTTTGCGTTACGACATGCCAAGGATGAAATAATTCCAAAAAGTGTGCAAAAAGTGTAAGTTTTCAACTCTGGGGTGTTTTCTACTACAGGGACGTTCCAAGCAACACCAGAGCGGACGCATTGGCAAGAGAAGGTGCAGGACAGCATCTTCCCGAAAACCTGGGGGAACCACCACTTGCACATATTGAATTGATCAAATTCCTCCTTGGCACGGATGCCAAGAAACTGACAAATGACAGGTGGAACAGCGTCAGCACTTGAGTCTTGTCAAAACAAATCTGGCCTAATCTGGATTTAAAGAAGACGGAGAGACTTTTATCCACAAACCGGAAAAACCTAGGTTCAATAATAGGGGTCTTCACCGGACATTGCTTGATAGGCAGACACTCAGACTGGGTGTCTGACTGTAGAAGCTGTAGAGACGAGGAGGAAGAAGAAACTACAATGTACCTACACTGCACGGTTCTGCCGTTCGCGACGCTAAGAAGGAAAATCCTCGGGGAATGCATCAACGACGATCTTAACAATCTAACCGAACTCGACAACCTGAGGATAAGAAACGTAATCTCCGAGAAGAAATGGTTCAACTCTTACGAATAATACCGTTACGGTTGTCCATCTCGATGTATTCTGTGTTACATACTTTGGCTCCTGGTGCTGGTAAGCCGATTATTTGTTGTGGTATCACAAAGAGCCAATCTGGTATAAGTGTATCCCTGTCTGAGCGAGGGCAGCCACCTTACCTAACCTAACTCCTTGGTTTCCATAGGACCACGTTAACATCAGTTCTCGGCTGCCCCTTCGTTTTTCTACGACAAAAGAGGTTATCCCTCCTCTGATATACCAGCGATATCAGATTTATGTGTGGTCATTCCCCCACAGAGGAGAAAGACGAAGCCGCCAAACATTGGCTCTGCGAATTCTTTGAGAAAGCCTACGAGCAATACTCGAGATATTACGTTAAGATGGTCCTTAGGGATTTAAACCTCAAGATCGGAGAGAAGAACATCTTTAATGGAACGAAACTGTACGATGCTGCCTCCACAAGCAAATTCACGCTTATCGGCATTGCTATGGGTCAAAACATGGTCGTCCCAACGTTGATCAAACCTGATCAAGCTATCGCCAACCGATCAACAAAAGACACTCTTATTTGTATTCGATTCTAGAGCACCCCGAGGTGCTAACATCGACTCGGGCCACAATCTTGTTGCAGCAAAAGTAGGGAATATCCAGAAATATCCCGACCGTAACCGATCACTTTGTCGATCTTTACTTCGAGTTTGACTCCTGTAGCAAGAAGAAATGCAGACGACCAATTGCAGCACTGGCAAAACTGTAGCTCCACCTACGTAAGTAACTAGTATCCTTGGAATAGTTTCCTTGCGTCCTATCGTGATAAAAGAAAGTTCAGAACTCAACTAGCAATCTCCTCTGGCTGTCTTTAGACAAAATTCACAAATCACCAACAGCACTATAATTGTCTCTCTCATTTACTCATATACCATTTATACATAAGAGATGTACGGGGAATAAGTCATATTCATTCGAAAGTCCTCTTCTCCACAAATCTTCCTGCAACCATTTTGTCCAGCAAGAGATATAAATTTCCATTTAACGTTCGCATATGTGTGCGCAAGAAGGTCCCTCTATCCGGTGGACCCGAAATCGACCAGCGACGCCCACCCAACCAAAATGCCCGCTCCTTTATGACTGGCTAATGTCAACTCGAATTGTTTGTCTCCCTTCGCAGAGCCCCCTCGGCACATGTGCTTTATGTTTCATTTATTTCGCTCATTACTGTCCTGCCGCGCCGGGCGCTTAAATATCAGCTGTGGCGGTCTCTGTTTAAAAGGCTTCCGATGTTTGCATGTCCTTCTAAATGGTATTTTCTCGCTTCCTGCCCCCGACATATGACTCATGGAAAAGTATCCCAAAAATTGCTTACAGTGTTCTACATTTTGGCGTTTCCTCTTTTTTATTCTTCCATTTTGTGTTTTTTTTTTTTTATTTGGTTTGTGTCGAGTTTAAAACCAAGCCAACGCCAGCTAGGGGCAGAAAACTTAACAGCCTTGTAAATCATATCAAGGCTGTGGGTTGTGTTCGTTGTGTTTGGCTGTTTGGTGAAATTGATTTTCTCCTTCTGCTGCTGGCTGGCCTTCCCCCTTTAAATGAACTATTAGGCACTATCAGTGCCAGTAGTTTGCGTTACCAGTGACATTTTGAATGTTGTCCCGATTTGATTGCGACGTGATTTGATTTCGGAAATATTAGGGAACCGTTTAGCGTTACGCAAAGCTCGGGTTAATTTAGCGCGTTTGAGTCAAATTATTTAATTAAATGGAACAGAAGTCGTATCGGGTTGGGAGAATGCCTCATTATGTAAGGCATCCTTGTTACCAAGTGCTATGTATCCATAGAACTTGCTGCCTGTCATTGTCACGATATTCACGAATGGTATGGAAAAGGGAACCAGTCGGTGGATGGAGGAGAAGTGACAAAGATCATAAATCATTGGTAATTGGGCATAGCATTTCCTTTTTGGGACGATAGTCCATCCATTTTATTCGACGTTTGTCCATGAAGGACTCTTAAATTGACATCACTGCAGAGTCGAAATAAGAGAAGACTGAGAGGACATATTTCCGATGGACAGGGTGTGCTAAATGAAAATTTAAAAAAATTAAGTGGCGGCCATTTTGATTGTCAGTAAAATGTGGCCTTAAATCAAACTTTTTTTAAAAGAAAACTTGAAAAAATGAAATCAGGGAAAAGAGTTGAAATCGAATTGTCGATCCTTACGACCGGCGACGAATATTCTCACACTAAGCAGGCCGCCGGAAGAGCTTGACACCTAAACCCAGTATAATCCTCTGGCTGTACTCTGTGAACGTTAGGCCGATAGGCTCTGGAGGTTTAGTCTGGTGGCAAACTGCAACCAAACCGCTAACCTCAAGGACTTGACGAAGATACAAAGGCTAGCTTGCATTGGAACGACCAGTGCACTGAGATCAACTCTGACGACAGAGTTGGAGACAATTGTCAATCTGCTACCCCTTGATCTCTACAAGCAAGAATCTGCAGTAAAGAACGCTCTGAGATTAGACGAGTGTTAGCTCTGAAAAGCGAGCTCATTTAGACACGCTCAGATATTGGACAAATATCCGGGCATAAGAATCAACCCTGATTACATGATGCCGTATCTGGACTTTGTCAAACCCTTTTCCTGCATCTTTCCAAGCAGAGAACAGTGGGAAAACCATCAAATTCTTAACGAGATGAAATCCATCTACACGCATGGCTCCAAGATGGACATAGGCTCGGGTGCTAGTGTCTTTTCTGAGGAGCTAGAACTCAGTAGCTCAATAAGACTCTCTGACAACAGAAGTGTTTTCCAGGCAGGTTTCTAGCAGTGACCAGCGCTACCCGATTGGCGATAATGCTCACGATATCACGGGAAGATATCACGATCTTCATCGACAGCCAGAGGTCTATAAAAGCACTACCTGCTACTCAAATTACATCCAAGCTTGTAAAGTGCTGTCGGAAAGAAGTGAGGGCACGCAGCATAATGTAAAACTCTGCTGGGTACCTGGCCATAGTGGTGTGTCAGGAAACGAGACTGGTAACTAACAAGGCAGGAAGGGGATCAGCCCTAGAACCAGAGCTAGCGGACGGTACAATTAAACCTCCACTTCATCATCTAAAAGAAATAGTGAGGCTAAGATCCTTAACTGAGGCGAATAACAGGTGGAAAACAGTAACCACCTGCGAAATTTCCAGAAGGCTATGGCCAGAATATAATAAAGACAGAACGACCAAGTTCCTACATATAGACAGAAAATGCCTCTCATTACTGGCAGGATTAATTATAGGCCACAATATGCTCAGGTATCATGCAAAAAGGCTGCACCCGACACAGGACTTTACAGAGGATGCGGGGACGAGGAAGTGCATGAGGACTCACTTTCTCTGTCATAGTTCAAGCCTCTGCAATATTAGAAAAAGAACATTGGGTAGATACCTCTTCGATGACATCGAGGAGCAGTTCACTGTCGGATATGCTCAAGTTTGCCAAGTGGCTCTCATCAGGTATATAGAACTACGCAGTAGGAAGTAGCTGGTAAAATACATGGGTATCACATCGGGTGATCGGGTGAACCAAGGCCTAGCTTCTCGCAACCATTCATCTTGTGCGTGTTGTATTGTTCGCACGAATGGAAGGGACCTATAATTTATTGCTGACTCCGAACTGCGAATTGACAAGCTTTTTTATAGCAAATTGTACTCACGGAGGCTGGTGGTTCCCCGACGCGAAAAATGTTCAGTGGACACGGCTGGGGCTTGAACCAACGCTGCTTGCTCAGCAGTCCAACGCACTAACCACTGAACAACGGCGACCACACGTCAAAGCACCTAATAGTTCCAATTTTACAAAGACTCTTTCTAGGCAGTCTCAAATGTGGTCACATTCGGAGAGGGTGGAGGGAGGTGAAAGTTGTCTTCATACCCAAAGCCGGTAAAGCTAGTCATACGACGTCAAAGGACTATAGACCCATAAGTCTCACGTACTTTATCCTAAAGACCTTCGAAAAGCTTATGGACGCTCTTATACGCACCAAACTTGACCACAGGAACATACCCTTGGCGCAGCACGCCTATATCAAGAGTACGCCTATATCACGACGAATTGAGAAATCTCTGCATTACAAAAGAAACACGTTCGCCGCATTTCTAGATAATATCGAGGGGTTATCCGATGGTTCACTGTCGGATCTGCTGAAATTTTTAAGGACAACCAGGTGGCTGTCATCTAGAACCAAGCAGTAGGAAGGACTTGGTACCACAACGGGTCTACATAGACCTAAATGAGATCAAGTCATCATCGGCCCGCTAACCTAACCTAACCATAAAATCCCATCACCAAACCAATGATTACCCATCCATCTTTGGCAAGCTGATCAAAAACTCTGCAAGTTAAAGCCCAAGAATCGTGAAACCAACTGTACTGCTTAGCTTGCATGAGTATCACTGAGGCGCTTCGCCATGTACTCTAAACCTTTTATTTGATGCTGACCTCGCACAGAAGTTCTCACAGTTCCCTTAGGGCACAGAATATGGAAATCTGTTCAGACTGTAAGGCAGCGCTTAAAGTCATGTAAAAGCAAACTTAACCTACTTATCAGCCAGAATGCCGTCAGGGTCACAAACAAAAAGAGCAGCATAGAACATTGCTTGATTTTCAAGGAATTCACAGCCTACAAACCAATAAGAATAGATAAAGCCTTTTCCGTATTGGAGGGAAACGAGCTTGACACTGAATTTGCAAGAAATGAGACTTAATTGCCACAAGGCGACGGAGTAGCCATCAAACCACCTTCAAGGGTTATTACGGCAGCCGTCTTGGACAAAAGGAGCAAAAATAGCCTCGTACAGGAAGTTGCTCTTCACCACACGTGGTTTGTCACTTATGGACGATCTTAGGAGTTATTACTCTTCTGGTTCCTTTACCGGAAACCTTACCCCAAAGATGGGCTAACATAAAGTTTCTTAGGCCCTTGGGTTAGAATTTTATCACAGGAAAATTAAAAAAATTGGTAAACCAAGCCTACGCACACAGTGATGCGATAAAGCGATGCGATGCAAGAAGCGAGAAGCATGCGATAAAACTTTTCACATGAATTCTTATCACTTCACTGTGCGCACTTACATAAGAATACAAATAAACAGTTTTAGCGCACGCTTCTCGCTTCTCGCATCGCATCGCTTTATCGCTTCGCCTAAGAAGGCGACCTGTCTGTAAGCAACCTTCTAAGGGAGTATGCTACGGGCCTGGGCTTGCTATAAACGGATATGTGCGAACAACATTCAAAAGTGTAAATGTCAGGGCAGTAGCTCATCTTTTAAACTCAATTATTTTATTTATCTTTGCTTCCGTAGTATTGTCATTATCGAGGAACGTCTGGTGTACACTTTTTTGGGACACACGGGCTTTTACCGAAGGACCCAGTACTGCAACAAAACCATTGACGTATTCTGCTCCAAAAGACTGTGTTTATCTCATGCGTACATATGTACATATGTACCTCAAGAGCTAACCCGAAAGACTGTGGCTCATCCCCGTTTCTTTTGGTGGCGAATTACAGGATGAACGCTTGAATTAAAACCCTGGAAATTCTGCCTTTTATCCAACTGTGATGCAGATTATTCAGTCGCCATGAACATTTAAAATCCAATTTTTAACTGATCCTTGACGCGTATGCAATTCTACCATCGAAAAACAAAAGGCGTGTTAAGGGTTAAAGAATGCATCATGCAAACGTTCACTATAGCACGTACTAAAATAATTTATTTTTTGTTTTATTAATATACAACATTCTGCACAAAATATGTTTCAAGCATTCCCAACAGACCATCGCCTTTAGCAACGAAGCTTATTTCCAGGTGAAGGGGTATGTACGCAAGCACTGGTTACCAGATTAAAAACAATCTGCACAACAAGCTGTCAAGGTCGCAGCACACTTACAAAGCCACTGTACCATATAGTGTGGTACATATTCTGGGAATACCATGGTAGGACAGGAGTTTTTCCTGCGGTAAACTGTTCAAAAAAAAGGCTGTGAATTGAAGGAGAATTGTCCTTTAAAAAAAATTAAAATACTGCGCATAGGACACTTGGGATTGCTAGAAGAAGGCAAAACAAGGTTTTTTTATTTAAGAATCGATATCCGACTATTTAAATTATTATATCGAATTTATAAGCGAAGGCCCGAGACGCCGAAATATAATCGTCAACGTGACAAATGCTATATGGGTCTATTATTGTATGGACCACAGACCAACACCACTCCTTTATTCTCGAAGATCCAACGATTACTAGGACGAATACGCTTTTACACAGCAGAAGTCTCATCGATCATGGCGAAATAGTCGTGGAAGTTATTTAAAGCCTAACACACATGCAGGAGAGAAGGCCTGAAGTTTAAAAGAAAAAATTAGTAACTGGCGCCACAATTCGCTAGTGGCCAGTGCATACTTTCCCGCAACCATTTCTGTTGGGCATATATTTTTCGGAAAATAGTAGGCACAGTTTCTTAGAAGGCGGTAGTGTCTGCTTTGTAGCAGTCTAGGGCCTCCGCGAATTATTCAGAGGAACCTCAATATTATTTGCCTGATCCTCAAGAAAGAAGACCCTCTTTTTATTGATTTTAAGGCCGCGTGTGACAGCATCTATAGAGACGAGCTATACAGAGCCATGTCTAGTTTTGACATCCCTGCCAACACGTCCGTATGTGCAAAATGACGAATACACGCTGCTTCATCAAGGTCGTTCAAGACCTCACCTTTGAACTCAAAAACGTAAGACAAGGCAATGCGCTGTCATGCGACTTCGTCAACATCGTTCTTGAAAGAGTTGTGCAAAACTCACGCGCCAACACCAGAGGCACAATCTTTCAAAAGTCCTTCCAATTGTTCACATACGCGAATTGACATAATCGGAAGAACGCAGGAAGAACTTGATCGTTCGTAAGTATTTAGACGGAGATGGCGAAGATGGGTTTAGCGGTCAATGAGGGCAAGACAAAGTATGTGCCGTCAAAAAGAAAGGACACTCAATACCGACGTAGTTAAGGACTTTGTCTACCTAGGCTCCGCTTTAAATTCTAACAACGACACGAGCGCTGCGATCAAGAATACCTCTTGCCAATCACTGTTTCTTTGGGCGAAGAGGACAATTAAGTAGCAAAGCCCTCTCTTGAACGACTAAGGTGACCCTGTTTATGACCTTAATCGTCCCAGCCCTGCTATGCGGCGCAGAGGCATCTGTCAAAATTAGATGAGGTTCATGGCTTTCTCGGTCCCATCTGCATAGGTGGTGAGTGGAGGAGGAGGTACAATGACGAACTGTACGGGCTGTACAAGGAGATCGACTTAGCCAGAAGAGTAACGCTCCAACGACTGAGGTGGCTGGGTCATGAAGAGCGGATGGACACCAATGCTCCGGCCCGGAAAATCTTCTAAACCACACTCGATTGACGGCGCAGTAGAGGAAGACTGCGACTCAGGTGGCTCACGCAAGTGGAAGGGGACCTTAGCCAACTTGGCGTGCGAAACTGGAGGCAGCTGGCTAAAGATCGAGCTGCCTGGAGAGACTTGTTGGTTGAAGACCAGGTCCGCACTGGACTGTAGCGTCACCTTTAGTAGGTAAGTATGGCAAATTGAGAAGCTTTTTCATGGAATATTCTCTTGAAGTTTTGTCATTCCCCGACGAGACGTGGTACTGTGAAAACTGTGGAAGTTGTTATTGCTGGGGCTCGGATCTACGCAGCTTTCACAGATGTCCAACCGACTAACAACTGACGCACAAGGAGCGCAGAACAGATGGAAATCTAGAAAACTAATGCGGTAAAACCTCTGCTACTGAGGACTAAAGTTGACAGAAACTTGTTCAAAGTCCTTAGTACTCTCTCTTTTAAACATCCTGTCTTTAGATTTTTGACGTTTGGTCGGCTAAGTGACTTATGCACAGGGTCCGCTCGTGATATACAATAGAATCGTTAGATCATTTTGGGCTTCTCACAAAACTAGCTTCTGGCTTAACAGTGGGAGCTGCATAGTTTCGCCATATTAATGAGAAGAAACAGTTTCATCTCTCTTGAAACGTTGTTGTCTTTTTGGGTGACATCTCTGCCCATCTCTGTCTACCACTGAGAACTGTAGCATTTCCCTCGAAATTTCCTTTGCAATTTTGTCAGGTAAAATATTTCTCCTCTCAAAACTTAACCTAGTTTCCAAGTTCTATGTATTGCACAAGAGTGTGCATTAGAAAAACGTCAACATTAATATGGAATCATAGGCGTTGCTTAAACTCCAACCCCTGGGTTGCATTTTAAATAAAAATTTAGTCTCCCAAAGCGACATAACCTCTTAAAGCTAATAGCTCATGCATTAATTACATTGAATCGTGCGTTAAGCGTGAGTTTCCTAATTAACATAATTGTTGCGTGTGATTTAATTGAGTGCACATTGTAAGAGGTGGATAAAATAAATTTATTTATTTTTTTTGACGAAAAGTGTTCCTTACTTAGATTAGATAGAGAAGGGTTTTGTGAGAGGGTAAAACGCACAGAAAACGAAGAACAATTGAGTCCCCTTATGCATTACTAATGTCCTTCTGAAAGAAGAAAAGAACATTTTTTTTTTGTTTTCCATTTAATCTGTTGGTTTTTTAATTAATATATTGTCTTCAGAGCAAAGAAAGAGGCATTGTATGTACAAACAAAGAATGAAGATTCAAAAAATGATTTGAGAGCTAAGAAATTGACCTTAAGAATTGCGAGGCCACCGTTGAATGACTTAACCGTGACTCATAACCTCTGTGACCGTCCCTTAACATAACGCTGATCGATGAAAAGATTTCTGCTCAACTGTCACATCTTGCAAAAATCTCCGCGAAATGGCCTTTACTACGTTTCGGAGCTTGGCAGATAGGCCGACATACCAAGATGGGAAAAGAAGTGCAATGATGTCACTTTCTAGGATAAATTGTTCCGGGCTAAACCCATTCCCCATTTGGATCTAAGAGGGGGACTATATCATGGAGTAAAACATTCAAATTGCAACCAAACTCGAAACACCTAGCATCCGCGCACTACGAATGCTAAATATAAATAAAAGAATTTTTGTAATATTCGGGAACTAGGGTTTAATAGCCCAAGCGTAGACCGCATCCATAAAGACCGCAAGTTCTAATATTAATAAAGGAAAGAGCCTTTGACAACACTTCCCATGAAATGATCAAAAGAAAAATCTTGAGCAAGAAAGTGACGTGTGTGATGCGGAGGACTAAAAGCCACAACTCAACAACTAATGTGAAGCCTAGTTGTAGACGATCTACTGTAAGAACTGGCAACTATCGGCATAACCTGTCAAGGCTATAAATTACTCTGAAGGTAACATATAGCAGCTGTAGTAATCAAAGCCACTCGAGCCATTATTAGGCGCAGAAAGATTTTTACAAAACATGGAATGGTAGTGCAGCATCAGTGGAATTTGCTAGGAGATGGCTATGTAGCCTGTGCAACAGGTTCTATGGTAACCCATGTCCATGACTTACACGTGTACGGACCTAGTACTAAATGCACGGCATCTCTTGGAATATTCCCCTAGATATTCCAAGCAGAGGTCCACGAGATGAAATGATGCGCTCAGCTCAACCTTGACAAGAACAATCATTTGAAAGCCGTCGCTACTCTGCTTGATAGCCAAGCTGCAGTTAAGGCATTGAACTCTCACGCGGTCAGATCAAAACGAGTATGAGAAGGTCTTTCCAAAATCAACAAACTAGACTAAACCAAAACATGTAGAAGTTGAGTGAAACTATGCAGCTGAGACATTCTGTGGAAATACCTCGGAAGGCTAGTGGGTTGGACTGCTGTGTCATTGGCGTGGGTTCAAGCCCCAACCATTTCGACCGAAGATTTTTCGCGGTACTACCTCTCGTCGAGAAAAGACAAGCCTCCGGGAGTATAATCTGTCATGAAAGAGCTTTTCAATTGGCCATTCGGAGTCGGCAATAAATTGTGAGGTCCCTTCCATTCGTGCGAAATATATAACACGCACAACATGAATGGTTGCGAGAAACTAGGCCTTGGCTTATTCCGAGCTGACGCGCCAGCTATTTAGGTCGATAACACCAGACTTCACTACTCGTTGGGCGAGTATGCCTCTGTTTTTCAAGCAGAGACCTTACTATCCTAATGGCCACGGACTATATTGTAAAAGGATCGGAGCACCTGCGACTGTAGCGATAGCCAGGCTGGGCTTAAGCCCTTTCTCAACCCTTTAACTAGTTCCAAAATAGTGCGAGAATGCAAGAACTCTCTGAATTTGGTGACAAGGCTGAACTCTTTGACTCTTGTCTGGGTCCCAGGTTACACTGGGATCTCTGGAAATGAGATCTCGGATGGAATTCCTAGACAAGGCTCAGAGAATGTTTTCTCAAGACCTGAACCTGCATTGGGTCTCCCCTGCGTCCTCGGTCAGGGCCTCCATTGACGATTGGATTTCCTAAAAAAAACAATTGTGTGTGGCACGGCTCACCTGGATGCAGGCAAACTAAGCGAATGCTCCCGAGCGTCTGTAAGAAATCAGGAGCATTCTTGCTGTCACATCAGCAGAAGAGACTGTATACAACTCATTGGTGTTCTAATGGTATACTTCGCTTTTGTGAATTATTTGAGTTTGTTAGACTTAAGTGACACCACTGTCTACGACATCTGGAAAGGGGGCGACGGTACATCGTATCATTTCCTTTGCGTTTGTACTGCCTTTGATGTGGTCAGTGCTGATACTGTAAGCTTCTCATCATTGAAGTACTTTCTCGGATTTTTCCGAAAGTCGATAAAATTCCAGTAAAATGGGTAAGAACTGGGTCCTGCTCTCTGGTAGCACAATGGACCAGTTGCGTCTGAGTGCTCCAGTATAGCGTCTCCAAAGACGACAAAAAAAAGCTATAGTGGATGCCAGATAAAGGCAGATATCAACGGGATTTCAGTGTCTTCTCAAGGCGATTCCACTGTATTTAGTTCCCAGTTAAGTTTGAGTTTGAGGGTAAAACCTGCATAGAATAGGTGCATTGCATGACAGAAAGGAGAAAGTCTTTGATTTAGATCGCAAGACAAGTTACGTTTTGCTCGAATTAACGACAAGTCCACAACTTGTAGCCCGAGCGCTTTACTTAGTCAGAGCATTTTCTGTGATTTAACTAATCGGTCAAGAAAACTTCCCTGATACCAAGATTACAGCGCAGTTATCAAACTCTTCCCTTGGAGTGCCTCTGTCTATGAATTTAAAAAAATATAAGGCCCATCGGATCAGAATGGAGGCGAGACCAAAGCTTACGGCTTATTTGTTTCCCTTTTCTGACAAATTCCTTCCTAAACCTTTGCGATAATCGACATCTACCCTCCAGATGTGTCTAATCCATTCCCCGACATTCCAATTAAACTCCATCGTACAATAAGGTCACATAAAGCAAACGATCACAATAAAGACAAAGCCTAAAGCATAAATGAATCACCCACACACTACTAAAGAGATTTCAGCAACTTGGCCATAACGACAATGAAGTGTAATCCCCGAGGCAGTCAATAAAATTTTTTTTTTTTTGCTATGACGTGGCAATTTGAGAGAAGAAATAAAAATAATTAGAATTAGTTTGTGGGTGGGAGTTTGCTCTGTAGGTGAGGTACACTGGCTTAGAGAAGGAAAGGCCTAGAGAAAGGACGCATTTCGGACAACAGAATTGACCAAACAATGGAGTTGAAAGGACTGTTAACTCAAAATCGTTGAACGAATAGAAAGAACAACCCACGCAGACTGGGTCATGATTCAGTGCAAGGAAATATGCTAGTCATACGAGTGCACACACAAGCAAGCAAGTCCCTGACCCCAAGTTATTAAAACAAAGCAATTTATCGCCGAAGACTCCAGCCATCACCATCAGACGTTCCTTGCTTGCATTTCCTTTTTTTTTTTCCACCCCATCGCAACTAAAACTACACACATCCATGTTCCCTCTGTGTTAAGAATTCAAACGAAAAAAAAAAAACAGGAAACAAGACAACAAACCACCATCATCGCCATGAGGGTGGGTGCAACCCCAATCAACCATACGTACGAGTATTTGCAAACTAAATTGGAACGAAAAAAAAAAAAACACAAAAACTGTTCTAACTACAACGATTTTTCTTGTCCCCACTAATTATGCAAAAAACTTAAAAGATAAATAAATAAATAACAACAATGGAATACAAAGAAGCATACATCAATCAATTGCTCGTTGTTTCTTTAAATTGTGTACGTGTGTGTATACTTATGACGAACTATGACGTTTACAAAATACTCGAAAAAAAAAAAAAACTTTTCTTATTTTTTTTTTTTTTATAATTTTAATTGGTTGGTCTTTGTATTGGTGTTGAAAGGAAAATTGTATATATCATTCAGTTCGTTATGTCCTTGATCGGTTCACATGCGAAAATTTAGAGACAAGTCAGACAAGTGTTGTATGTACGAGTAGTTCTCTCCAATTTATGAATTTTTCTTACAGAAAAACTATATACGAAACGAATGCATAAAAACTATATAACTTCGACAGGAAAAAATAGGTTTGAAAAGTTGATTGAGGAACTAGGAATTCTCACGTTGTATGGAACACATTGTCAAGCTTTTTTTTTTAGAAAAAAAAAACTCGAGGGGATGTCACAAAACACAATATTGATTATTTCTTTAAATATATTTTTTTTTTTTGACTAATTAGTGAAGAAAATTCCCTTCTTTCTCACACACAAAATTCGCAAGAAATTTGTATTTAGTCGTAGATACACTTGTGTAAATCGAACTTTATTATATTTTTTTCACTTTAAAAAAAAAATAACACGTCCGACATCCGAGAGAGATATTATTTTCTTTTTCTTAAATTTTCGCACTCCCGTATTGAATATCTAAAAAATTGTATCTGTCACTATGTGTTGATGAGAAAGGCAGCAAAAAAAAAATATCTTTTAGTTTTTTTTCTTTATCTTTTCCAAACTGAAACAACGCGAAGCACACAACACCGATTCGCAAGACGAATTAAATCGAGAAACACGACGAAAACGAAAGGATATTCGTTGAAATTTTCTGCTTTTTTTTTTTGTTGGTAATACGAGTGGATTATTTTTTCCTCTGTCTTGTCGATTGGTATTGTCCTTCTCTTTGAGTGCATCGTGTTTTCCTTGTTACGAACACACGAGCGAGCGACCGAAAAGAAGAGAAACCCCTTGGTGGCACACAGGTTTTGTCTCCCCCGCAGAAACTCTGTGGTTAGAGACTTGGGACTCCCTTAAAAGTCTAGAGGGTGAAGAAATCATTGTACGCTACGCATTCAAAAATCCTTCGAATCGAATGGATTTATACAAGTTTTTTTTTTTTTGCTTTTAGATTGAAACCACGAAAGGGTGACGGTGGTTGATTGAGGGTGGATGAAGAAATTAAAAGAGAAAGTTCACAAAATTTATTGATTACTTTCTCCCATAAGGGTGGCTGTGGAATTGGATTGGAACAAATTTGTCTCTCTTCCGGTTTTAGTGTGCGTGGAGTGACTGTGGTGTTCGGGAGCTTTTTTTTAATGGAGAAACTTTGTTCGTTGACACGGATGACAGTGATTTGATGGAATTTCCAGATTGTATGATTACTTTCAGACTAACAAGGAAGTTCCAGTAGATCGTTGATAGTTGAAAACCAGTTTTTTTCAAATTTATGATAAATTCCTTCGATCAAGTCATCGCACTAAGATCAGTGTATAATAGATCTGTTGAGATGTCCATGGTCCTATGTATGACTAGACCAGATTGCTTTGTAGTTAATGTATGTCCTAGAAGTAATGACTTCCTAGTATACTCGTAAAGACCAGAGCACAAGAAGGTAATGCACTCCATCAACTCTCCGGCAAAGTGGTCAATTTGTTAATCAGTTGAAATTTGTGGCTGCAATGTGGACTCTTGCTAACGGCGCGGCCTCCCAATAAAAGAACACTCACTTCTTCGTATTATTAAAAGATCTCCTTACAATAGCTAGCTTCCAAACTGGTCATGGATCGATATTAAACCTAATCAGCGTCATATCTGAAAGCACTGACTCCACTCCAGCAAAACTTAAATTTAAAAGGAATTTTCGAACAACTACTCCCGCACGTACTTAATGGGAAAATGTAGTTAACTCAGATAGTATTACAGGAAGATTCACTCCTATCCTGATAGATAAATCCAAGACTAAGATGAAGTGAACGGAGACTTTTTTCTTCAAGAAAGTTAAACTTGAGCATCTGGCAGTCGTGGATATTAGATTTTTTTACAAACAGCCAAGCAGCTCTTAAGTCCCTAGAATCGTGCTCGTTCATTTCAAATGTTGCTTAAGATTGTACTTTGTCCCATAATTCAGTATTTACATATGAGGGGAGCCAGGACACCAAGGCATGGCGGGAAACGGCAAAGCTGAGGATCTCACCCGACATGGCACCACCTTACGAGTCCTGACAAAACGACTGGAATTATGTATACCTCTCGCTACGTGAAAACATGTACATAGATAAGCTAGATGATAAAATCAAAACTAATGAAAGATGAAAGAAAAGAATGAGGTTTCTAATTTTCAGACAAACTTGGTCTGTGCTTAATCATTCACGATCTGATTGATTGGTTTAGCGAAATCTGATTCATTATAGCTCTCAGGACACCCTCTAAAGGCCTACACGCCAGAAGATTAGTTGTCAACAAGAAGACTACTCCACCTAGAAGGTCTCTTCTTCGATGATCTAGGTCTAGGCGAACTAGTATTCATCGATTTATAAAAAGCTTCGATTGGTGTTAACCTTTTTTTCCCTAAAAGTAGCCGGAAAAAATGGAAATGATCCCATCCTATCGCAACGGAGCAACATCGGTCTAAGTGTGTCTGTATATTCAAAGACAGAAATCGCGTCTATTGCTACCTAACCATTGGGTTTTCCGGGCGAAAACAGCCAGAACCTTCGTCTAAAAAGCACTGCTGTAGTCTGAAGGTCTTATTAATTGGCACAAGCTAAGCTCCCTGAAGCTACTCTTCCATCCATCTTTAATTCATGTACATACATACATAAGTAGATTGAGATGAAGTGACCCTTTCATATAAATCCCATGGAAATCTAATTAGGAACAGAGGACATGCACTCTGGGCTAACATCTGTACCCATGTGTCTGCCTAAAATTTGTGCTGTTCAGTCAAATTTGAATACGATTAGCTTGCTAGTTTGCTGCGGATTGCTGTACAAATAGATCTATGAGTAGTTCGTTAAGAATGATCTCTTATTCTGCTGTTGGTGTAGTTCTAAATGTTCCGGTTTCACTAACGCACGTAAATCGTTTTTATAAAAAAATAGATGGCGCAACGGCTCGAGATGAGCTAATGCCTAACTTCTCGCAACCATTTTGTTACATTTTTCGCACGAATGGAATGGAAGGGACCTACAATTTATTGTCGACTCTGAACAGCGAATTGAGAAGCTCCTTCATGACAAATTGTACTCCCGGAGGCTTTTCATTCCCCGACAAGAGGGGGTGCCGCGAAAAATGTTCGGTGGACATGGCTGGATCTTGAACCAACACAGCTCGCACAGCAATCCAAAGCACTAACCACTGAACCACGGCGACCACTCTTTCAAATTTTTCTACTCTGGTCAATATTCTGAGGTTGACGTCTTTACTTACAACTACAATAGCTTCCAAACTGAGTTACCGTGTGTCAGTGAAGAGTCCAAGGATGATTTTAGGTTGATGTCCTTAGGTTTTCTAAGTAATCTGCTGCTAGTATAGAGCTCTCTCTATTATATTATATCCCCAGTTGAATCCTAGATATTTTTTTGTCAGAGAGTTTTAGAGGGGCTTCCCCAATCGATTATATTTTGAACATCGATATTATTCATTTACTTGTGTTCGGTCTTCAGTTTCCACTAAACCTGAGGTTTGTTGTTGATTTATTTAGTACAAGTGTTCAAAGTAAGAGGAAGAGAACACAACTCTGCGATCTCCATTCGAGGTGGAAACTTTGACAAGCGCATTTCTCAATTCTGCGTTTATGTATTTAGTGGGTCTAATATGGGCCTAAAATCCTCAGCGCATGTTTCACTTAAGCATTTTTGGAAAGATGCCGTCTAGACCGGGAGATTTATAAGGTGGCAAGGACCTGTTTGCTCTTCCGTGATTATTTCTGTCCTTGTTATTTTCTTTCTAATAGCATTGCTGTCAAGGACATAAATTTGGTTAACTGTACATCCTGGGAAATGAGAGTTTCGTAGGGTTTCAAATGTATTTTTGTTAGAGTATGTCCCGATCCAAGTGAAATCTCGTATTCGGACACGGAATCTATCTTTTAACTGAATACTCTGGTGTTACCTATAGCATTTCAGCTTTTTTTTGGGCATTTATATAGCCTAAACAGTTGATTCATTTTGTTTCCACCCAAATGCCATACTGAACATACCCTTCAGCTTAGAAAAGCTCGCATAGACAGTAACTAATGTGTGTAGATAAGAAGTAGGCAACATAACGTGCACTTAATCTTTGATACACATTGGCACACAACTGCTCTCGATTGTGTTACAACTAATGCCATACTGACGCTTTTTTACAATTCTCTTAAGAATATCATTGCTTAGCTACTATTTGACTTCTGTGTTCTAAACTGCGCATGTGTTTCAATTAAGCCATTAGAAAATGTTCTCTTAGCAATGCTTTCTCTTCTATAATATAACACTTGTGGGGGAATATCCTTCGCAATCACACTTTACAGAACAATTAACAGCTTCTTGTTTGATGTACGTTGATTGAAGAGGCTTTGATGAGACCTAGTTTCTGTTGCATTTTTGTTTTTCAAAAAAACAAACACTTTTTTGAAGACTTTAATTTCATGTCAGTTGTCGAAGCTTGAAGTGAATCTTAGTTAAAAGTGAATTCATACGTTAATTTCAAAGTCTGGAGGGAATACACTCTTCCAATGCAAATGTTCGAGGGTACAAACATGATCGAGAGTAAAGTTCTTCCTTCGATCTAAACGCAGATAGGACGCGTTGGCTGCTCATTGAAAAGAAAATTTAACCACGAACTGTTCGGAGATATCGGCCTGTTCGAAGGATACATATGCTTACATATACTAATTAGGTAGGTAGATTGAAGAGGTGACTACGTCTTTCACTCAGATCTCCATGGATTCACTGTGTCGGCCCCGCGTGAAATATCCAGTGTATGTAAAAAGAAAAATAAAAAGGTCTTTGTTAGTTGTCTGATGTAGGACCAGAACCCTTCTTTGGCCCCACAACTCAAGGAAAAAGCAAGAATGGAAAAGGTTAAGGACTGGTCTCCGACAGGCTGAGAAACTCCCCGGGAACTACAATCGAAAGAGGTAGACCACCTGAGAAGTTAACTACAGAGTAGATTGCGTTGTATTTTTTCTAGGAGTTCTTTTAAACTTTCAAACTTTAGTTGTCTGGTAAACCATCCCGATTTTGCGATGCATTTTAGAATGATTTTTGGTGGCCTTTTGGACATACGAATTGAGCTGTGCTTTCTTCCACGTCTATACTGCAGGAACCATATGCGTATAAGTGATTCACCAGTAGGTTGTGTACTGTGAAATTTATAAACTTACTCTTGTCAATCGCTCTTTCTTAAGGCTGAGGAGGCAATTAAATAGTAAGACGCTATTCAAAAAAACTAAGAAGAGTCTATATAAGACCTTAGTCATCGCATTCCCACTTTATGGGGTTGAGTCATGGACTCTATCGAAAACGGATACAAATGTTCGAATCATGCGTTGACAAGTTTCAGATGAGGAAATCCGACACCGAACTTTGTGAGTTGTACGGCAACATCGAAAAACTGCGTTGAGATGGCTGGGAAATGAAACCAATGCTCCACCCCGCAACGTCTTCAAATGTAAACAGGAGAGAAACCGCAGTAGAGGACAACCTCGGGTAAGATAGTGCGCACAAGTTGAAAGGGACCTCAATCCTCAACCAACTATGAAGGTAGCTAGATTAAGTAAGGTTCGGTAGATAGAATAGCGCGGGTTTACACAGTCCTCTGCGCCACACTATAAACACTTTGTGATGTCTTTTTGGTTAAGAAAAAAATAGAGCAATCCCTACACTCTCCTTTTGTCCTTGGGTTTCGAACCACCTTAAAGGTTTAGTGAATCTACAGGCGTCCTAGATAAGCATATTGCTTAATTTTTTCGATGTCCTTGTAAAAGTGTATTCCAAGCAATTTATGTTTGAGGTAGAAGAGGCCTAGACAATGACAGAGAAAGTGCGTTGCCACCGCATTGACTTACTCGTCTCCGCACTCTCAGCAAAGATCATCGTCATCGTTTTAAGTGATATCGCGAAAATTCGGAAAAGATTTTCTTCTCCTTTTGCATCAGTGTATTTCGGTTCTGGCCCCATTGTGCACGAGGCATACCTTCCCGTTGTTATACAGGTGCTCAAAGAGCTCTATCTGCTACTCGCTTCGGCAAGCGATCTATGCCCTGCTTTGTGTTTAAGTTTACACGGCGAAACCTTTACTGAGTGATTAGCTCGTTCTGGGTCTGGAGCACATCCATTTCTTACCAGTTCGCCTTTACGAGTATTGCCGTCTGGTTGTCGATAAAGAAGGTCTCACCGGCAGCAATTGTTACCGCTAGTACCTCCGCCTAGAAAACGCTGTTGTTGTCCAAAAGTCTGACTAGTCTAAGATTTTTAGAAAAATGCCTGCACCTATCAAATGTCCATCTTGGATTCATGACGGCAGCTAAGTACCGGGCTTACTGAAAACCTTTGTTGGTTGGGGCCAAAATTTATCTCGAACTAAGTAAGTAACTAAGCTATCAGTTATCGATACGTGCTATCAAACATAAGGACTTTCAATGCTGGTAAATGATTTAATTTTGTAAGCTACTTAGTCCCTAAAAAGTCAACTCTTTAAGGCCTAAATTAAATTGTAAGCAAGGGGATTCTGGAGTCCGATTGGCGGAACGAAAGCTTGGTCCATATCTAGTCCTTACAACATTTGTTTCTCCCCAATTCGGTCCATGATTGTGTCATCAATTTTAAATAAAATCTTTTCACTTAACCGAAATCAGAAAATCTATTACAATACGCAGATATCCACTTGTCTCTTTTTTTTTGGAAAATCCTTTCCTTGTGCTTTACGTAAGCTCTTCCGCTTTCTCTTACCACCCTCTGCTTGCGAATTGCCCCCCAACACCACACATGCATAAACCAATTTCTCTGTCTCTCTTTCTCTCGGTCAGCTTTCTCTTTACCGGAACACACATACACCTGCAACACACAATCGAATTGATGGCTCTACATAAACCACACAGGATTTATGACCAACACAAACAAGAATAATAAACATTCCGAAAGGATACTAACATAAAACACGAAAGCGGCTGAGCACTAGAGCAAATGGCCAACATAGACGAGGAAACCGAAGGAAACGCACACAGAAAAAGACGACAAAGAAAAAGAACGAGATGTGCAAAACAGGACGAAGACGGGTGGCAAAAACTTTCGTTCTGACAGCAACTTTTGTCCAACATAAATAAAAGTTTTGTTCCGACTTTAAGTGGCACGAGAAAAAAAAACGAGTTTATTGGAATATAAATTTCCATCACAGTTCGTCCTTTTTTTTCTACACACCTAGGCGAGAAGTGATTTAAAAAAAAAAAAAAACAAAAACAAAATTCGCTAAATACCCGTGCAGTCCAATATTGATTAAGGATATTTTCGCGAGCGTGTTCGGACTCAGGATTTTCGTTTTTTTTTCTTTCGTTTCTCGATTTTCTTTTTCGTTGGACTCGGAATCCATTGTCCTTTATCGCGTACAGGCTGTGTGTGCATCCGCAAAAATTCCTTAAAAGAGTAATTATTCGGTGCTGGCATTTGTAATGCTTAGGGAAAAAGCCTGTGCTGGCGCTGGCCCATCCCTTCGGATGGGGGATGGCCCGACTGCATGAAGGCACAATCTTTCGCAGGAATTTTTCGACGTGAGTGCGTTTTTTTTTTTTTCCCAACATTTTGCTGGGAAAAATCTTGTATCTGAACTCGTAAAGATGTTTTCTCGGGTGGCGATATGGTACGGTTTAGTGAAATCTGAAAATTTCAGTGAAAAATATGGAAGGCGCTCTCAGAAGGACAGCATCCTCGAAATGAGAGATGAAAAGCCATCGCCATCATCGCCTATAAATAAAATGTGAATCGGCGCGCAGTGGATACGTACGTACAGACATACGTGTAGTAGTCGACCAAGAAGGACGAAGTTATTCGTGGAAAGGCAGCGCTATGTCGAAATCGAACGCGGACTTTAGTGCATTCGACTTCAATGACAGCTCCGAGAACAGTTTGAATTCGCGCAGCATATTCCTGAATCGCGGGGGGCTCGGTTCGGTGACAAACAGTGGTGCCGGTGAAGGTGGTGGCAGCATAAATGGAGGTTGCTCCTCCTCGCAGGCGACCTCCGACATAGGCGGTGGTGACATAAACGCGAATTGCAATAACGAGGGTAGTAACGCATTAGATGCAGTTTCGGCGGCTATAGGCAGCACAAACAGTGGCATCGCGGGGACATCGGGCACGGGTCCAGGTGGGGCCTGCAGTGATGTATTGGTGAATAATTTCAACGACATTCGCAGTGGCAGTGCTAGTCTCAGTAATAACAGTGCAGCGACCACAGGTGGATTGGGGGGTGGTGGCAGTGCTGGGGGTGGCAGTGCCAACGGTGGCAGTGGCGGCAGCAGTGCAAATGGCAGCAAAAAGTATCGCCACCAGAATTATAGCAAAAATATTTACATTGGAACGAAAAATGCTGAAAAATGGGAGGTCACCAGGACGCGACTGGCCTTTAAGAATGACGTTGAATTCGTTGCATATCTCTTGAATTTAGCTGAAAATGATACCGAACGCAGTTCAAGGTGAGTACAAGGAGTTCCTTGTGGTTGATTATTGTTTTTTTTCGTTTTTCAATTCGACCGGGGAAAGTGAAGGAATTCAGTAGAGCATATTTCAACAGGAGAGGAAAAATCGCGGGGTGGGAGATATACAAATGAAATTTCAATCTCTGGCAAGCAGTGGTTTTCGGTTTCAATGGAATGCGCAAGATATGGTTGCTTTACCGAAATTTCACATAAAAATTGAATCTCATATTGAAACGTTTATGGGACAAGGGCTTATGGCCGTAGGATGCTATTTTGCCTGTCTAAAGCAAACCTCAGCTGGAAGTGCACTTGTCAGGTGATGTGAGTATTTCTTACAGAAACACTTTCCACAAGTGGTTTCGAAGTGGCGATTCGTATGAAATCCTCGACTTGACTTTATGTGACATTGGACACAGCATGGCATTTTGTGAGTGAGAGGAGAATGAGTTGTCTGAATCCCATCGGTGCTGATTCTTTCTCAACCCCTTTGCGATATCTCTGCTTATCAATTACTCTTCCCAGCTATTTTGGAAGGAATATCTGTTGACCAGCTGAATTATCAACAGACAACTAAGCGCGGCTTCAACTTATTGTCTTACCAGTAGCGAAACAGTCTACGACATAAGATCAATTATCATTTACGTTGCCAACGAGCACCACCCGAGGACTAAAAACAAGGCTCACATTCATCTTGTCAGACTAGCACACCCAAGAGTAGTAAGAAGGTCTTATCCTGAGTAGGAAATATAGGAAATTTTGATTTGCCTTTAATTCCAACTTACAATGATATTCTAATCGACAACGATTTAGACTAGACTTCCCTTCTTACCGCCCACTCCTCGGTCAGCTACAAACTTCTAGGTTATGCTTTGCCTTCCCCAGAACTTCAAAATGTTAAAAGCGTTAAAAGCTGTTTTATTTTTGAAAATCCCATTCCTGTCTGTTAGTTCTAAGCCAATCCTCTCCTATATTCGATTCAAGACAAGTTTAAGTTCAAGCTCAATCAAAACAGGTAGCTGCCTTCCGTCTTCTAGAAAGCATTGCCATAATACCAGCCAGGCAAGGAGAGCACATCAGTTCACTAGCTAATCTTGACTGTTCCCACTTCTGCTCAAAGCGTCATCATTATCTTTCAATGGCCCGCTTATCCACTATGAGGGTCGCGAGTTTAAGGAGCTTAAGTGAACTCTCCCGATCTTCCATCATCGACTCTTAATCATCAGGGACTATCCCCTTACGATTATAGGTGAGATTTCGAACTTAGTCCAGCTATCTCATCCTAGGCCTTCCCAGAGGACGCCTACCTGATGGCACGGATTCCATGGCGCAACTTGGAAACCGAGTTGGGGACATGCGCAAAGTGTAGCATTCAAAAGGGAAAGCAAGCATCCACTCCAGTGGAGCGCTGGTTTTAAAGCTCTTCGATGTAAAAGCAGAAAAGAGTTTAACTTATCCGAACTAACACAGATTGGTAGACCTAAAATACACTCTGCTAATGGATACTTACTTTCACGAATACTCACTTTACACTCATCATTGGAAATTAACTTGCGTTGAACTGATTTGATCAGTGAAAACAAGTTAGAATGGGCAATTAGCAGTTCTACACCACACAAACCACCAGGACCTTAGAATATTTTCCCTTCTCGAGTTTAGAGGGCCTTCATAGATGTTAACCACATCCGGTCATTATCCAGCGACGCTGACTAGCTCTTGGTACAACAGCCAGCGCCAAGAATGGGGTGAATAGGTAAGGCCTCTCATACAGACAACCTTGACACTTTTCTATTGATAATATTTGAGTGGACCTTCATAGAAATGATACTGTCGATCGCAATCGTCGACCTAACTATCCCCGATGAGATATACTTCGACGAAAGGGGGCGAATTTTATACAACTGAAAGGAGTCAAGTTCTAAACAAAACACTTCTGGAACTAGATGATACGAGATGCATCTACGGTTACTCATGTCGATACACTTTGTTTTACATACACTGGTTCTTGCTGCTGGCAAAGCGATTTTCTTCATCAATGGGTCAATCTCGTCTAAGTGTGTCCCTGTCTGACCGGGGACAGCCACCTAACCTAACCTTGTCTTGGAAGAACATATATATCGTGGATTGAATTTACTGACTATAGCCGGGGATGTAAACTCCCTAATGATATTTTTTGTCTACTTCGACCTAGGGTGAGACATACAAATGACCCAAAATGTGATCCACCGTCTGTTGTTTTTCTAAACAAAGTCAGAAATGTCCCAATGACTTAAGCTCACCTTGTTGAGACAATTGTTAAGTGCGCAATGTCCAGTGAAGTCCGTTAAAAGCCTAGCATCACGAGAGCTCAGCGCCAGAATTTCTTGACGTTTTTTATTACTTAGTGAGAGATTGATGAAATTCTAAGATAATTGAAGTCCTGTCGTTGAATTCAGTTTTAAGAGCTTCTATTGGTACGAGCTCCAATTGTATGTGGCTGGTGGATAAACCGCAAAGCAATTTGGGCCTTTTAATGTTGACTGGGATCCATGTCCCGGTGCAGGCTAACCTTTGGATTTTTTTGGAGACCGGATTTGGAGACAAGGATTCAACTCCAGATATCGGAAAAACATTTCAACCGTGAAAGCTGGTGTCGACTCTACTGCAAAGGCTTACTTACCACTGGCAGTAGAATAGCATGGCTTGAAGAGTTTATTGACCTGACCATGATTATGACGTCAGGAGATTCGAAAAAATGCCTGTGAATCATAGTTATGACAAACACCACATGTGTCCCTAGATAGTCTGGAGACCACCTTCGGACGCCACTGAAACCTAATACTATCTGAGTTTCGAATCACTGCACCTAGCCCACACTATGTGAATAACATCAAAAGGGTATTCATAACCCCATAACCCCTTGAAGCGCAAGTGGATTATAAAAAGAATGGAAAGAGATTGGATTGAGTCCATTCTCGTGACATCGATACCCAAAGAAAGCAGTTCCATCCTCGCATTGACAGAAAAGGTGTTTCTCCGTATCATTCCGTTCGAGACATGACGCATACATAAGCTCCTCAATGACTTTCATTTTGACCATATGGTGCCCACTGTGTTCTGCGTTTATTCTAACCATTACTCATCATCATCATCATCTTTCAATGGCCCGCTTATCCACTATGAGGGTCGCGGATTTAGGGAGCTTAAGTGGACTCTCCACTTTTGCCGATCTTCCGCCATCGACTCTAACTCATCAGGGGCTATCCCCATACGGGTAGAGGTGATATTTCGGACTTGGTCCAGCCATCTCATCCTAGGTCTACCCAGGGGACGTCTACCCGATGGCACGGATTCCATGGCACGTCTTGGAAACCGATTTGGGAACATGCGTTGAACGTGCCCATTACCATTACTCTACAGTCCTTTTTCACTAATTGAGAGGAAGAACATATATGAACAATGGGAGTCGATCCGCTGCTGAAAATTCACTGAAATGACACCAGGATTCAGAGAAATAGCTTCCTAGCTCTTTTTCGCTAGTGCATCTGAGATATCATTGCTGGGTACCTTTTACTGTAGAACCCAGATCAAGCCATCGACCGAAAATACTTCGGCTTTATACCTGGAAGCAAGTATTGGGAACCAATTCTAAAACCTAGACTGAACCAAAATTGAACGAATTTTGAGAATCATGTTCAAACATAAATTCTTTCATTTGCATCTTATACACGCGTGGCTACATCATCTACCCTCTTTTGAAATCCGGCTGTCGTTGGTCTATCAACGTTCGTAACATGCCGCTTTCTCAAGCTTTGCACTATGAAATGCTGCTAATAGTTCTCCACGGCGGTGTTTTCTTGGAGCGTTTAGCGTTTTGCTTATGTTCAAACCAAAACAAGGACCATGATTTGCATAACTGTATTGCCCCGTCCTCTTTAAGGCATAAAGTCACAAGCATTTGTTCTAAACACCGACGATGACAAAGTCAAATTGCCCAAAAGATTTGAGAAATTCTAGGCTTGCCTAAGGCGAGCCATCTACATATATAACTTTAAGGTGCCGCTGCAAATGTCTCCACAAGATTCATCCCCAATTCTTCGGAAACAAGTCGTGAAATTAGTATGCAACCTTATTGCATACCCTACTGAATGTTAATTCCTTAGATTTCATTATAAAAGAACGACATTACATCGGTCTTATTTTTCTCGTAAGTAAAGTGCAATACCAAGCCTTCCTACTGGACTTTGAACAAATCTTTGGAGCAGGTGCTGTCTTTGCCTAGAAGATGATAAAGCTGCCGATCATTGACGCACTTCAAAAAGACTAGGGTGGAAATTCATCTCCCAGGTCTTAGCCATACAATTACCAGCAAGAATGTTCCTGAACCTCGCCCATAATGTTGTGCTCAGGATCACGGTATTTTTTAATTAGATATATGTATGTTTTATGCAGAAAATCTTTAAGGAGCTAGATCTTCACTTTGCGCTTGACTGACGTGAAAGATGTAAACTAACAGAGTTTCAAAGAACCCATTTAAATCTTTAAACAAATCTGAAGCCACCAAGTTTAACCTCAGCTTAAACACCATATTCTCCCTTTAAAATATCTCAAAGCCTCTTGTAACCATAAATTGTTCTTCTTCTAGCCTTCCATCGATATCATCAACCACGAAGAATTTCCCAAATTTCAAAATGGAATCAAATCTCTGTGCCAAGGACTTTAGCAATAGTCAAACGGAAAACTGTAATGATCCACTGCCTCTGACTAAGGGGGGTCCGAAACCGAAAAAGCGAGTCCAATTCAATGATCCACTGAATGGTTTTAACAAGGCGAAAGACTTTCCAAATTTTTCAATGAAAGTCCCCAAACACGATGCTCAGGATAAGGCCATTAGCAGTAGTCTGGACAATGATATCCTTCCCGAAGTACTCGACTGTCGAATCGCCGAAAAGATCAAAAGCGAACTGGAGGAGAAGTCTGCGAACATACAAAACGATAGTTTCAAGGGTGCCCTATGCCTAAAGAAATCCACCACCGAAAGTTACCAGATATTCAATCAGAGCGATGCAGAAGATGACGATGATTATGAAGATGACGAGGAGAATGATGAGGAAGAATCGGCTGTCATCAATCCGCCTGAGAAGGGTTTTCGAATACGTGACCGGTCAAAAAGCAAGAAAGCAACAAAGGCGGCTTCCTTTAATGGAAAACTTAAGCAACAGCAACAGCAACAACCACAGCAGCAGGAGCAAGAACCTCAGGGCGACGATGATGATGATTCCGAGGACGAAGGGGAGGAAGGCGAAGAGGGCGATGAAGGAATGCTGGCGACTGAAATTAAAAACGAGCAAAACTTCATCGAAGAGGATGATGAACACAACGAGAATGGTGCCGGTGGATATGGCATGCGATCGTGTCGAGATTGTACCGTGCTTCATGAGTACGAACACTGCCCCCTGCGAAATAGCCAATGCTTCATTAAGGACACCGTCGATCTGTCCACCTGGATCGAAAGGAAGAACATCGAGGCACTGGAGAAGCTGAAAACCAATGAACAAACGCACGATGACTGTGATGATGACAATGATCCAGATGACGACAATAGCTCGCAAATATCCGACAGCCCCGCACAGCCTACGGTTACATTTGCGGAAGCCTCAATTCCCAATGAGTTCGAGCTCAAGAACATCGATGCGAATACATATGGAGTGTTTGCGAAATTCGACATCCCACCCTTCACCAAGCTGGGGCCGGTTATAGGCAAACCGGTGCAAGTCAACGATATCCCCGACGACAGCAACATGAAGACAATCTTTGAGATTTGCGAAGGCGATCGCAAATCCGATCTGATATCCTGCGACGATCCGAACACGTCGAATTGGCTGCGATTCATTCGGCCCGCTCTTTCATATGAGGAGCGGACAGCCAACCTGGTGTCGATAGAGCGGCAAGCGTTTGTGGTGACATGTCGGGAATTGAAGGCAGGCTTTGAACTGTTCTATTGGAGCGACGACTGCAACACCATGTGGCGAAAGAAACACACCGAGAAGACAAGTAAGTTTTTGACTCTGTTCAAGCGGGATGTGAACCCTGTCTAACTCGTTTCTCTTTCAGATTGTGGCGGTTGCAACATCAAGTTCGAACATCCCCTCTACTACCGCACACACTGTTCGGTATTTCACGATCCATCGTTTAGTTTGACAATTCGAAAGTACCACTGCAAGGTTTGCGGTGAGGCGGTACTGGGAAAGGACAACATTATGAAGCATGCGGCCGAGATGCACGAAGGCAAGGGTGCATACCAATGCCAGTTTTGTAATAAATTTTTCTTACGGCTCAACTATTTGGAAATGCACCGTACCTATGGCTGTAGTGCAAATCCACAGCGTGCCAGACCTTTGTGCGATTTTTGCGGACGCAAGTTCTGTCAGCCGCAAAAGTTGAAAGTGCACATAAAGCGAATGCATAGCGGTAAGCAGGACTTAACATATGAAATTGCTTAGCTGTAGCAATGGTACAGCAGGCTAGAGTGTATTTCATCTCATGAGTGAATACTGATATGTCCTTAAAAAAAACATTGTCCTCCATTGTCATTGAAGCATATCCCTAAGACCAGTTTCATATTTTTTTTTTTTTTTTTTGTGTTTTTGAAGAGTGTGGTTACCTAACACAAATTGTTTGCCCTCTGACGCTCTGAAGCGAAGAGCTACGAGCCCTTATAGCGTGAGTACTTGTTCCGTTCTGAACAAATTCTTTTTTAATTGAAGAATTGCCAATGACCAATGTCTTAGCATGACTGTCAAGAAGGCAGTGTCAACCTATGAGATTTATGGCTCCAAAAAAACCTGCTTTCATCATGTTGACATTTAAGCCACAACCGGTTGACGTTGCAGAATGTTGGTTAATATTTCAGGGTGCAAAAATAATGATACCTGACACCAAGGCAGTCACAGTTTTGAGGCTTAAAAAGCTGGAATTCCAACTCAGTTAAAGGCACACGGAACGATTTCGAGCCAAGCAATCTAAAAAAATTTCTCGGCAATATTGTTTAGCAAACAATAACTTATTGCACCTCTGGGAATGAATTGTATCACGAGGAAGCTTCTTAGTCAGCTTCTCTTGCCTTCCGAGTTTAACCAATGCTGGACACTCGCACAATATTAGTATTAGCTGCTTTCCTTTCCTCAAGACAGAGCTTACAGTTGTTATCTTCCAAAAGACTCATCTTCTTAAGAGTGCACCTAAACTTTCCGCCTCCTCTGGACAGTACTAAGTAATGCAAGTTTCTGCTTTTTGCTAACCTGCCCTCTTGATGCAGACAGCAGACTTTTCAATGTTCATTTTGACTTGTCTGCATTTAGCCAAACTTTCCCACCTTCCCAGGCATAGGCCTTGAATTTTTGAACACTGCATGGCCAGTGGTGTTGTGATCTCTGTTTTGGTCGAGGTATACGTCAGACTTACCACTTCGCTAATAAAGGTGTATAGTAGCGCAGTTTTTAAACTTATTTCCTTTTGGAAGGTACGCCTACCTAATTAGTGAAGCACCGGGTATTCACAGAGAATATGCTCGGAAGGTCCTTCCTCTTCACAGGCAGAAACGGCCCTCTGATTTTACTTATTGAGAAGGTATCTCAGACAGCAATGGCAATAAGCTCACTAGCTTCCTGATTCTTTCCTTGTTTATATTAAGGATTTCCTCGTAGGAATTTAGTTTGATTAGTCTTTTGGTTTCGTTTTAGCCGACACTTACATGTTCCTACTAGGTTAGGCGAAGTTGATATTCCCAACTGTGATATTCAGCACTGTGAATCCAGATCTCCGCTTCTTAAACGAAGAAGTTATTAACTGTCAACATGGTGTCCCATCATTACTTTTTTCCAGTAATAGGGCCTGAAGTGCTCTTACACATAGATTTCGTTAGAATTTGCGAGATGTTTCTGTGTCTTTCATTTTTCCTTTTTCTCTCTTCTTTCTCCGACGTCCTTCCGAGCTCTGTATTAGATAAGTGGGTGCCTTGTGACATTCGTCACTGTTTACGTAGATCAGTAATAAGGGTCCATCTTCACCTTTAATATATCTTTTCAACGGACTTATTGGAAAGGGAGGCGGGCCTGTTAGGTATGCAGCGCTGCTCCCTTCCGTCCAAGTTCATCAGCTTTTTTCGTTATCTGATAAATGTATCCATGTGCCCTAGGACCCAGCATAGTGTCACCGTATTGGCTATCGATATCTTATTCAAATACCTTCTGCGAAATCTCAATCTAGTTGTCGGGGACTCCAGAGTCTTAAGGGCTGCCTGGCTGTTAATGTAGACAGTTATTGTCCTCCCATTGATATTATTCTCACGATAATGACCGTTATTTCGGCGTCGCTTCTAAAGGAGCGGTTTACTCTTAGGGCCAAGGTTCATCTTGGTGCCATCGATATAAAAGGCCAGTTCCTTTTTATAAGTAACTTTGTAGTTCCTCCAGTTATCTCTGTCAGGAATTCTGATACTGAATCTCCTATCAAATGCCAAAGTCTGTGTCATAATATTAGTTTTTGTCGTTCTATCAGCCTTCTCCCATCTGTCCTCTGTCTTCCTTGTATTAGTATTAAAGCAGTTTTAGTCGCCGTGTTACTAAAATACATATCCAGCAGACCGAACCAGGACCTTTTTAATCATTTGACCACGCTCGAGGGAATACTGACCACTTGGCTTTCCTAATCCTTCAATGGCTAGTTGCAAAAAGCTCCGAATCGTCCCGCTGTACTGCATTTTGGGATCTACTTTCGGGCGTATTATAAGGGATTATTTGCATTCTCTGAAGATCTGACTCTTTTCGATGAAAAGTAATCCCTCTTGGTTTCTCCCATCTTTTGAGAAAGTTCAGAGGCGGCTTTTGAGGTCTCTGTTTGCTCTCCGCTGGGATCTGCCTTAGCGCCAATGGTCTTACTGGTAGTATTGCCTTTACACCCTCAGCAGTGACTTAGTGAATAGTCTTGGTGGCGCTGGTCGTATCTTTCGCGTCCAGAATCGTTTTTATGCGTCGCATTGACCTGAAGAAATCTTCCTCTTCTTACGGATGGATCCGCAAGTAACTGCTCCTCCAAGTTCATTGAAATCTTCTCCTCCGTCGTTGTTGACTGCATTGTTGTTTCGGTGCCCGCAGGTTTCGAAATTTTGTTCCCACGAGCAAGGCCGGAAATAAAAGCATGACCCGACAGGGCCGCCATGTCGGAGAGTTGAGTACAACTTGCGCCATCGTGGGCGTCTGTGGGAGCTCGTTTTCGATTTCCTAAACTATTCATGATTTTCTTTCACCAAAAAACACACCACACAATGCTACCAAAATTCGTTTTATTAATTATTTTTCAAAATTCCTCATTTCATAAAATTGAAGTTTATATCTCTATTGTATATTGTGATACCTTACACACGATACATATCCATCAAAATCGATTCATTTTTCATTCAAAAATCACCAAAAAGCAATTTATTTCTTCATAATTTCATTTTAGATATGGCTGAAGTTTTACGAGATTTTCAGTGTAAATTATGTTCAAAACTTCTAGGATCTCGGGCGGCCTTGCAGCGCCACTCTAAGGAGGTGCACAGTCGGAATTCAGCCGTGGTTAGTTGCCCACGATGTCAAAAGTTATTCCAAAATCGAAGCAATCTAAAAATTCACATGTTGACACATTCGGGTGTGCGGCCATTTAAGTAAGTAATTTGGATTCTTCCGGTTGAGAAAGGATTTTTTTTAAAAATTTATTTCCCTCTCGTTTATGTTTAGATGTGCAGAAACTGAGTGTACAGCAGCGTTTACAACAAAACAATGTCTTCAATTTCATTATAAGAAAGTCCACAACTATACACAGGATCAGATGCCGAAGATTGAGCGCAGTGTGGCGTACACATTCGATGCATACTCAGGGGGAATGAAAGTGGACTTTTTGGGTAAGACCGTTTTTCATAGCATTGTTGATTTGCGCTGGTCCCCAATAAGCTTGCTTCAAATTTCGTTTAAACCTTAGTGCCTAAGACTATCAAATATTCAGAATTATAGCGCCCAAACGTGACTGCACTTAATAAACTTTTCTCCTTGCTTATGACCTACAGAATTTTTAGTTTTTATGGCGCGTTTCCAAGATCACGCGTTAAAACTTATTGGTGACAGGAACATTGCGAAGTCAATAGACTCGCTTCAACACGAACGAAATGTTTCGTGTCTCCCACTATTTTATTGGTTATTTCACAAACAGTGCTCCAGTGAGATAGACAGTTGCATTCCGTCCCTTCAATATTTTAATTGCAATACGCGTTATGCTTTGAATGCAGATCAGTTCACTCTTAAACCTACTTTCGGACGTATGTACAGTCAAATGTAGAGATTCATTCATAAGTCGTACAACACGAATGTGGAACAATTTACATAGCTCTGTGTTTCCCCATCACTACAACCAAACGTGCATCAGTATCTCCTGCGTCTCTCCCCGAACTTCCCTTAAGTGCCCGGGCTCTCGTTTAAGGGTAGGCATAATCCCGCTCATGCCACCTTAAAAATAAAAAAAATGGCGCTACTTTACTTTGTTTGCCACCCATGTGTTCCTCTACTACGCCTTTCCTCCGGCTTCTATCTGAAGATTCCCCGAGCCAGAGCTCTAAACATCCCAGCTATCTAAGTCGCGGTATCTCCAACCTTTCAAATGGGTTAATGTCATTGAGCAGCCCATTCATTTTATCGTTGTGGTTTCTGCTGTTTTAACAGATGCCATGGACTTTTCTTTCGAAACAACTAATTAACAAATTTCATGCCTTTGTAACAGAGCAACGGACTGCGTCTCACACAAAGTCACTTTAGTTATTCAAGAAAGGACTTTGTCACTCAAGCTACTCTTAACCCAAAAAAAACATCGATTGGCAAGCTACTCTGGCTGAGTATCGCAGCTCTATGTCCCTGCCTTGACAGGGCAGTTATCTTACGCACCTTCGCCTAACCTTATCTAGATCTTTCTTTTCCCTACTCTGTCTGGTCTTTCCTGCCCATACCACTACAATGAATGTGATGACGAATATAGACATAATTTGCATTCGCCCAGCTCTCCAGTGTGGATGTCTAGGAGAGTTTTTGGAGAAGTTTTCTATCTGGTTGTTCTTCGATGGCCCTACCACAGCTGGGATTCTGAACATCTCGCAACATCCATCGAGCGCGTCTCATGAAAATCTTCTTCGGACACTGAACAGCCAGTCCACCACCATTCCGATTTTGTAACAACTAAAACCCATGTTTCATTTTCTACTCTTTACCTCCGCAATACTACCGTCAAACCTTTCATTCATCACGAAGTGGTCCTGAGTATTAGATGGTCACCTCATCCTACTTGCAGATTCCTGTACTGCATTACGTTACGTTACTCCCGTTGACGTTTTTTTCTTTTGAATCCTTGCCACAGCGTCTGTAACTATGTCCCAACATTCTTTAGTGTCCATCGTCTGTCGGACGAAGTAGCCTGGGGTTAAGTCCTCACCCAGTTTCTCTTCTAAATGATGTAGCTCTTCTTCATACCGGGTTTAATGGAACATGGGAATCATTAGAATCGCAGATCCTACGACATCCTGTTAGCCGTTAGCAGTTGCATCAGTTCAAAATTTAGCTCTCCATGTATTCTGTTGTCCATGCATCTCTATCAGAATAACGTGCTAGTGGTATCTGGGTGTTTCAATATTTTTGCCAGCAAGGAGCTTATCTTGCACTTGTTTTGCAAGCAAGTCTACTGGTCCACTTTTAGCCATCACTTAGGCCGTGTTGAAAGATGTTATCCAGAATACACGTGGTAATTCGGTAGGCTGCCCTCGTCTTTCTTCCTTTCAAATTTGGAACTCGTAGGACGTTATTGACGCTGAGCCTCGTTCAAGTATCAGTCTTCTCTTGCATTTTGGACCGGCATTGTTAGACTTGATACTTGAGTGTGGCGGTTGCCTTTCCTGCCTTATCAGCAGCATACTGCAAGTGGTTCAGTTCATTCTAATAAATTTGATCACTTTGGCTTTTCCAGAACAAGCACCACGTCGACGTCGCAAGAGTCTGGAGGATCAAAACTCCCTTCTCAGTTCGAGTATGTTGGACAGCAAAAGTGACACCGAATTTTCCGATGACATATTCGAGAGCATAAAGAAATCAGGGAAATCCATTAAGGACCTCTGTCGAAACGAGACAAACTTATCACTTCTGTCGACCAAAATAAACAATATACTAACCAAAGAAGTCGGAAGGAAACGAAAGAAAAAACAAAGATCAATGAGTCCCAAAGAGGAAGCCGACGAATTGGACGACGAAGACGAGCACATGGACCAAGTTCGTCGCAAGCAAAACGCGCAGTTGAGCTTGGTGGAAACGTTTCTCTCGAAAACTGCTCAGAGAATATCGGAGCAACAGCAGGCATCTGCAGCAGCAGCAGCTGCAATAGTAGACGGCACTGACGGCACGGATAAGTTGCATTTGCCTACTGGTAATCCCGACGCTCAAGAGGATCATGAAAATGCTTTTAGGCACCATGATCACTTGACGAATGCTCCGCAAACTCCCACTTACAAGCATTCACCCTCGAATGCTATAATGCAACGTCAGAACCTTATCGTCAGCAAGGGAAGTAAAAAGTGGATCAGCGACGACGATCGGCACATGTCAAGAGATTGTCCATCCTCCAGTGGTGTCATTGTACCAGGTAATTATGTCACGGGAAATTCTGGTGCCGGCATCGGAATGGGAGGCGTGCCTCCTGGTGGTGTAGACGATCCAAATAAACTGATGCCAAATCGAGATTTCATAGCGCGCTTAATGGGTTCCGCGTCGGATCATCACAATCATCCCATCACACGTGATGAAGATGAGAACTCATCATTTCTGGACGTGGTCGACTCGAACAATCCTGGTGCTGTGAGTTCCGGTCAGATGACCCAATTTCACCACAACGGCGTGGGATCAGAGAACTCCCATCAACAGCAGATGCACATGAATTCCATTGCACACTCGCAATCGTTCATGAACTCATTCTACAACAACACCAACGCAAGACTGAGCACAGCAAGTGGTGCATCCTCTTCGGCGAGTATGCTCGTGGAAGCGGCGCTTAACTCAGTCGGAAGCATTATGGACAACGAGAACGGCGAAATGAAGGTACAGTACAGTGTAAGTCATTGAAGTCTTTCCTTTCTAAGTTTCTGAATTGCAGACACAAGTCAACTCCAATCTCGACAATGGCAATCAGATGAACTCCCAAATCGAAGTCGAATCGGACCGTTTCGGTGAAACAAACATGTCCAACATGGACAACTTGGAGAATGAGATCAAGCTGATGAAGAATCTGAACAATTACCCCATGCAAATTCCGTCACTGCCAATGTACCCGGCCGCCGGGAATTCGATGAACTCGTGCAATATCTCACCAGACACGTCCACACCAACAGATCCGCAAAGCAATCAGAATAACAACGACATCGATGTGGATGCTGGTTCAACTCCTCGTGGCCAGCACATGGGTGGCGGTGCGGATTCTGAGGGTTTCTCGAACCATCATCGAACACCTCCATCGCCGCAGGCTATTTCCCCGGGTCGGGACTATTCCATATTTGCATCCAATGGCAACACAGCGAATGGAGGTGGACCCAATATATCAGCATCTTCGCCGCTGCCTTTGATGCAACAAAGACGGAATGCCTCGAGTGTAGGAGCCAGTGGGGGATCGGGATACACGGAGCACGAACTGATCTCACCGGCTTCATCGCCAAATATCCCGAGATATAACTTCAGCGGAAACGACCTCTGCCGTAAGCGAGATGAAGACGGTGATAGGCCGCACAACATGTCTGGTCACAATCAGCTGTCCAGTGACGACGAGAACAGTATAATTCCTCAAAACAGGTGAGAATTCTCAGGGAGCAGAACCTCCATAAATGATATTTATTTTATTTTCCAGTTCTAGTGGGCAAGACATGCGCATGAAGTTCACTCAATCCCAAATGGACTTGGTCTACTCCAAGTACGAGAGTATGGCCAGCGCGGCCAACCTAAAGTACCACAACAACCAAGACCTGGAAGTGTCCTCCGACTACCGCAACAGCTCCAGCAATGATCTCTCCGACCTACAGGGTCTAGATATGACCGCCCGATCCAATGTAGGCTCAAATTATCACCACAACTTCCAACTTCCACCGACTGGTTCCAACTTGGGATTGGGAAGATACCACCATCATATCTACGACATCTTATCCGAACGTGAACAGCAGCAGCAACAACAGCAGCAACATCACAATCACGCTCAACAACAGCAACAGGAGCATCCAAGTCAGCTGTCCATGCAGCAACACCAATCCATGCATAATCACAGTCTACTGCCTGATCAACTAAGCGATCAGGACCACGATCAAACCACCTCGGTCGATCTCAGCCGAACAGCGAATTATGTCGTGTCTTCCCCGCCGCAGATTCCATACAATCATCCACATCACGATGTCCTGCGTATGGTATCACTCGACCTCACCCCCAATGGCAACATGGGCGTAGGTAACAATCGATCTTTTCTTCCATCACAAATCCAGCATAACAATAGAGAAAGCATCGATCACCATCGTTTGCTTCAATCCGCTGAGCAGCATCGGATATTGGCGGCATCCAATGCAGATCAGCATCGTTTGCTGGTTGATCCCACCGCGCATCTGCTGATGGAGCAAAACAACCGCCTTCTCAGTTCGGATCAATCAAGACTACTCGGAGAATCTGCAGCCGCCCAGAATAGACACATGGTCTCTGCGCGAGGCTTCGGGGCTTATCATCAGGTAGCTTCAGGAAACTACCATCCATCAGTGCGACCGGTGCTTCCATCGCCAAATCATCATGCGTCTAATCCATCGAACTATCATCCATTCCCAGCGTACTACTGAGATTGGTCGTAATTTTTTATTTCAATTTATTTCAGTTTGATCTTGCAGTGTTGCGGAAGATTTTTAGTGGTGGAAATGAAGTCATGGCACTGGGACGGTCTCTGCCTCTGCCTAAGTTGAATCACTCTTTCGTCTTACTCGGTCCCGTCAATTAGCTGTCCTAATCCTCCTGGAATCAGCGGTTTTCTCATTTTCGGAGCGCAACTTTAGTCTCTCTTGTCACCTCAACCCCACGGGCTTAAATTCAAAGACAGTCCTAGATGAAGCTCTGTTGCCCATTCACAAGATTTGGTCAGTTAAACTGCCGTAGAAGTTCTGAAATAATTCGCTTCGATCGTGTGATCCTGTCGAGTTAGTTTGCGCATTTCAGCAACTGGACAAACATACGACAGATACGACATACGACACCTAGACCTACAGTGTTGGCACTTGGACTGAGAACTATCTGCTTCAACATGAGATTCCAGAAATCCGATGCAGGTTTGGAATTATTCTGATGAACTGTTTTGAAGGTGCACAATGCACTGCATGTTTCCCTTTCTTACAAGGCACAGCTGGAACTGGATCAGATAAGGTCGTTAGTTTGAAGAGAGGTGCAGTTGGAGGTATCCCATTGTGTGTGTCGGCATTACCATCAAGACCACTCCTGCACCCTTTTAGATTTCCTAAGGAAACAGTTCAGGTCGCCCATACTAAGATTTATATCGTTGGAGAGGTATTCTCCTAACTGACTTTCCTAATTCTGGTTCTGGATGGAGCCAAGATGGACATTGGCAAAGGTGCATGCGTGATTTCTAAGAAGCTAAGTCCATTTAAATCAGTCATACTTCGAAAGCCAGTCAGCAATATAGTAGCAAACAGCAGATGGAGCGCTTTCAGCACCTGTAAGACAGCGAGAAAGCCGTGGACAATGTACGACAAGGCCAGAAGGACGAAGAAAAATCGTTTCCACCCTTCTAGGGTTGTTCGACATCAAACGACAACAGGAGGATGCTTGAGAGAGTGCTTGGCAAGCAAAGGATAATGTCCCGACAAAGAGCATCTTAATTTGTCTGTACTGACCTGAGTGTGGCGTAAAGGGTTCTCTTTCCTTCGCTAACCCATGTATCTTACTTAGCCAAGGACCGATCTAACTAGATAGGCTTGTTGCTGAGTTCCTGAATCTAACCCTGAACTCTAACGCCACCTATTTAAGCAAAGACACCAGTGAGTGAGCCCAAATCTTGCCGTAGATTTGTTTATCCAGGCGGCACTGCGTAGAAGTGAACTTCCTGAATTGACACTTTGTATCTCAACATAGATCTTGCTTGTTAAAATGATATCTCAGGCCGGAATTACCTGTGACGGATAGCACCAGGGTGCTAAAAGAAGTTGACGTCCCGAATAGTTAATTAGCGCTGTCGCAGAAGACTAGTTGACGCTATAATGGTTCTGCTTCTGCAACCAGTTTAACCACAGAATTATGTATTGCCTGCAACTTAATTTGACCTTGTTGTATGCAGCAAGTAATTGTACCACTGATTTGGATTCCACTAAATGTGACGTTCTGGTAAAAATCATGAGCCACCACCACTAAATCTTCCAGTAGTCATGTTTCAGTTTTTGTAAAAATTTCGTTAGTAACTTATAAATACTATAAACTACATAAATTATTAAATGTATACAACTATGTAAAACGTTCTTTTCAAGTTACCTTAAATTATGCACAACTCTAAATTATTGTAATAATAAAATTACAAAAATCTTATTTAATCGTTTAAGATAGACATCGGTTAATAGATATTTAGTGTAACATCAAAAAGAAAATATTAAATAATTTATATAAGTACTCATGTAATTTTCATCTTTTTTTTTTTTTTTTCTTCATCATCTTATGTGTATATCTGGAGTTATATACATAAAATTGTAAGTAATCTGCATGTATTTAACATTAACACCATTCATCATGACTTTAAACATAGCATATGAACATAGTCTATGTAAATTAGTTAAGTAAGTCTTATTATAACAGAAACAAGTAAATGTGCCAATAAACGCTACCCAACGGTTAAAAAGTGAAAGAAAAACAAAATATAAAAATTATAATTTTATAACAAACAAAAGCTCTTATATAAAATATTGTATTTAAAAAAATAGTTTACAACATTAAAATAAGCTAGCATGTAATTATCTGTTTAAAAACAAAAACTTATTATACAAAAAGCCTCTGTTAAACAAAAAAATTTTACAAAACTCTCCTTTTATTTATTTATTTCTGTTTCTGTTTCAAAACCTTACTATAACTAATCGTAAAACTATAAATTACATCCAAAGAGCGTATACAATACAACAATAATTTTACATGAATAAAAAGGAATTTTAACTAATTAAATTATTAACAAGAAAATCCCAATATCCGAAGGTAGTTTACTATTTTTACACCTGACGCCCACAGAAAATAATCAAGTACAAAACCAAAACGCGCATAAGATTAACCGCAGAGAATTAATCAAACGTCTTAAAAATTTGTATTCAATTATAGATGGTAAATAATGTATTTAAAAGCAGAACGATCGTTGCAAAATTTATTTTTGTTTATACAACTATAAGTGACGTTTTGAATAAAGAAAATAAAAGGAAAAAATACGTTGTGTAAGGTCATAGGGAAACCATGAGTAGATGGGCAGTGGCGACATTTGTTGATTTTTGTTTTTATTTTAAGTTTTTGTGTACTAATAAGCAAAATGAAATAACACCTTTTGTTAATGACTATGTAATTTCCGTAAAACAAAACAAAAGCATTGAATGTAAAATATATTTCTTATTTAATACCAATATATAACATGACATAAAAAAATAACTTTGCGATATTTTTTTTTAAATTTTTAAAGGAATGACACGTAAGGGAAAATAACCGTCTGAACTAAAGTAACATTGACAGGTAGGTAAGGTGGCTCCCAATGCAATGCGCAAGACTCACACAGGTAGAGACACACACAGTAGACCCTTTGTGATATCACATTGGTGGATATTTAAAACCAGTTGGCACTTTTGATGCAACTCACTTAAGGTGGCGCTACAGACCAGGGTGGTCCTGGGCCTCAACCAACAATTCTCTCCAGCCAGCTGCCTCCAGTTGCGCACGCCAAATTGGTTGAGGTCCCCTTCTACTTGTGCGCGCCACCTGAGTCGCGGCCTTCCTCTACTGCGCCGTCCCTCGGGTGTGGATTTGAAGATTTTCCGGGCCGGAGCGTTGGTGTCCATCCGTTCTACATGACCCAGCCACCTCAGTCGTTGGAGCGTTACTCTTCTGGCTAGGTCGATGCCGCCGTACAGCCCATACAGTTCAACGTTGTATCTCCTCCTCCATTCACCATCTATGCAGACGGGACCGAAAATCGCCCGAAGAATTTTCCTCTCGAAACAGCCAAGAGCTACCGCATCCGCATTTGACAAAGTCCATCCCTCTGCGCCGTAGAGCAGGACTGGGACGATTAAGGACTTATAAAGGGTCACTTTAGTTGTTCGAGAGAGGCCTTTGCTACTCAATTGCCTTCTTAGCCCAAAGAAACAGCGATTGGCAAGAGTTATTCTTCGTTTAATCTCAGCGCTGGTGTCGTTGCCTGAGTTTATAGCAGAGCCTAGGTAGACAAAGTCCTCAACTACCTCAAAGTTATAGCTGTCTATAGTGACGTTCTGTCCGAGACGTCGGTGTTGGGTGTCCCTCTTGTTGACAGCATATACTTCGTCTTGCTCTCGTTGACCGCTAGACCCATCTTCGCCACTGCCGTCTCAATACTCACAAACGCACCAGTGACATCACGCTGCGTTCTTCCGAATATGTCAATATCGTCGGCGTATGCGAGTAATTGGACGGACTTTTGAAAGATTGTGCCTCTGGTGTTGGCGCGTGAGTTTTGCACAACTCTTTCAAGAAAGATGTTGAAGAAGTCGCATGACAGCGCGTCGCCATGTCTAAATCCTTTTTTGACATTAAAGGTCTCGGTGCGCGCCACCTTAGGTGAGGTCTTTCTCTACTGCGTTCTCCCTCCGGGTTAGATTCAAAGACTCTGCATGCCGGAGCGTTAGTGATGCAACTTAGGATACTTTTATAATGACCTTTCTTCTTTTGGGCAGGGTTGGACAGATACAGAAGATTATTTCGTCCTCTCCTCCGTCCCGATAACTCCTCCAGCAGTTGTTTGAGAAAATACATTCTTCTAGCACAAGAGCCAATGAAACAGTGACCAGAAAGTAAGTCAGAGCAGACTTTAAGACTGCATGAAGTTTAGCATGAGCGAAATCTCTCTGGAGGTTAACATGTGGTTACTTTCGCGCATCTTTGGTCTGTCTGGCTGATCGCATCGTGGTCTAAGAGTTACTTACCCGTAGCAAGTGGTTGAAAAAATATGTATTCTCACTTCGTAATATCGTGGAGTGACCTATATGGCAATTGACCATTGACAGCACGCCTTCAATCAGCAGCTACCTGCTTGCCAGAAATATCTAGAGGGAGTAAATGGAGGAACACTTTAAGTGCCTCGGAGAGGGTACTTCTTAGTGTACCCACACTAAAAATGAGTATAAGTCCGATAATGGACACGTTATGCTAGCGTATGATACAACATTACAGACCTCACTTCTCACCTCAGCTTTCTATTGTCCTCCTAAAGGTAAAATTTGAGTAACTCAACACAGTAGCATAGGGAAATTTTTCTTGGCCCCACATATGTATGTATACACATGTATGGACCAAGGATAAGACACTCGAAATCTTTACCATTTCCAACAAATACTCTCGATACACTGCCTTGTGAAAATCTATAAACAAAGAAATTAAGTCACCCTCCACTAGGTACCAGGTTAAGCTACGATTGAGAGAGAGCAGGCAAACCAGAATACATGCCTTCGCTAAGGCAAACAAAAGAGCAAGGAAGAACAAGGTCATTAACTCTACTACACTCTGGTCGCTGACAAGCTAAGAGACTGCTCAGAAACCTTCACCGCCTACACACAGGCGACATAAGTATATGAGCGAACTGAACTCAGAAGATAATGAGAATTGAAGATTCTGCGACGAAGATGAAGAAACCCCATACTATGCGCCACTTACTCAAAGCAGAACGACTCATCTAGGACATACAGTATCTACTAGCTGAAGAAGATTTACCCTCGTTAAGCCCATTAAATATTCAAATGTAGACCCTAAGTCAAGCACCCATAAACCAATGTTTCCAGGAAAGCGGGGGCGCAATAGTTCTATCTTGGTTGCAGTGCTACTTACACTCTCCGAATACAATCTACAACATTTGTTTACGTGGTTTGTTGAGACATCTTCCTTCAACTATGCCTCATTTGGACCCGTTGTAAGTCCCCTCGAAGGACTGTTGTATAGTGATGCAGTGGTATTTTATGACGAGCTAGGTGGTTGAGGAACTTTGGAGTGACTAATGTTTTGTACATATGTACACCTATTCTAGTCCCTGTTGATGTTTGTAATCCGTCCGTATACCACTTGATGCTGTTTAGCTAAAGTATGTATCATAGAAAGACGTCGGATTTCTAGTTTTGAAATCAAACTTCCATTCGAAGCAATATAGCTATAGACCATGTCATCTTTAGGTAGGTTGCAGAGGGGATTCGTTTCTGAAAGGATCGCGCATTCCTTTTCCTTAACACAGTTCTGTTTCCCTTTCCCTTTCTGACCGATTCTAAAATAGGGCCTCTTTTGCTTATATTTCTTGCACAGTGTGTACTGGGGAGTTCCAGAATCACTTCCAGTGCCCTATAGTACACGTATGCATGCCACCGCTCATAACTACTAAGACCACTCTTTATATTTTGCTCAGCGATTACCTGGTAGAAACTAAACTAGTCTGGTCCTTTTGATCCAATCTACTGCACCATCTGTAATTAGGGGTCTTACAATCATGGTATACATCCATAGTAATGTCCTCGGGTTGCAGAACCAGGATTTTTCTGATAAACATCGACAAATCGTTACAGATTAGGTTAGGTACTAGAGAGTTGCACTGTAGTGGATCCGTACGTTGCACTTTTCTCAACAATGATTCATAAGGTTTCGGATGCTCTGTCTATAATATTGGTCTTCCATTGTTGTGGCACTTGGGCGCTTTACCTGAAAGCTAAGAAACCCTACCCATCGAAGTACAATTAGTACATTGATGTCTGCTATATTGTGCCAGATCAAGCCAAACATGTTGAATTGTTAAGTTCAAATCGACATTGTTGAACTCAAAAATCAACATTGTTGGGCTCAAATCGACATTGTTGAGTGTTAAATTTGAATGTTGAACGTTGAGCACTGTACTGTTGACCGTAGATTATTGAAGGTTGAGTGTTGAATGCTGAATGTTGGCTGTTGAGTGTTGTGTGTTTGAATGTTTAAGCCATAAGTCCTGATATCAGATAGGTGGATTATAGTTGCCATTCGCTGGAAGCGTCAGAGATGATAAAAACCTTGGAGCTTAGGGTTGGTTAAGACAAGGTAGATCATCTTTATCTCACATAGATCTATGAAGACACTGAGGCAGAGTGTTCCTTCAACTTTTTGAAATTCAATTTCAATTGAATAGAAATAAATTTCGTCTAGTTTAAGAAAACACTTTCTTCAAGAGGGTTTGCGCAGAGTGTTTCCTCAGTTTCATACACATCACCCATTGGGCGCGTTCCATTTCTCAGATATCTGAAATTTCAGATGAACAGAGCATAATGATTGGACGAGAGCCTGTCATTTGACAGAAAAACAAGACAACTTTTTTGAGGTCGGCGACTGGATTGTTAGTCTAAAATTGGTCGCGTTCGTCGATCTAGGCAAAGTGCTTCATATGCATCCAAACGATTTCTATTGGCTGAGAGTGACACGAAGCACTTTTATTGAGGTCGGGAACTGGATTCTAAGCCAAAAAATTTTTGCGGCATATGAAGCAAAATGAGAATTGACATAAAACAGCTGACATTTGAAATCATTTTTGCATTTGTTTGTTGGTCTTTACAATTTCAATTTATTTATTGTTTTTTGTTCTTTTTCCATTTCTTTTTCTATGATGTGCATTGAAAATATTTTATGAGCATGTTTGTTTACGTTTCGTGCTTTTGTGTATATGGACGATTTTGGAATTTTTAACAGATAAACAATACTTTGTTCAATCCAAATAGTGCCATTCCATGTACGATGCTTTTTAATCATTTTATTTAAAACGCGAGTGTGTTACTTTCAAACAATTTCATCCTCAGAGTTAATAGCGTTTCATTATTCTACATTCAATTACAATTTACAAAACAACTCTAATGCAAAAGCAGAAAGTAATATACAATTTTGACTAAAAATCCCCTCCCCGACCTAAAAAAAAGTGCTTCGTCTTCTGTCACTCTCAGCCAATAGAAATCGTTTGGATGCATATGAAGCACTTTGCCTAGATCGACGAACGCGACCATTGTTTGTCTTACTTCTCTGTCAGATGAAAAGTGTCATAAACAGCTGATATTTCAAATTTCAAATTTATTCAAGTGCTGTATTTTGCAAATTTGCCAATAAATATACATATTTTATTTACAGAAAACATCTTAAGAGTCCCTAAGGAGTAATTATTATGCACACAGTTACATTTAATACGCAAATTCGATGGGAAAGCAGAAAGTAAAAATGCAATTTTTGCATGAATGTCAATCAGCTGTTATCTTGTTTTTCAGTCAAGAAACTGCGTTCCATATTCTAGTCTATCTGAAATTTCAGATATCTGAGAAATGGAACGCGCCCATTGTCTTACCCTCAGGAGTTTCCCACTCCACTCGTGTGGACTTACGACATTATACGACGGTCGCCCTCTCAAATTGTATCATGTCACGCAAAACGAAAAGAAATCACGATCTGGTCACTCGAAAAAGATCAAATGTCTGATCAACTGACACATGACTGACATGCGTTTGTTGTGTGCCTATATCAAATCACACACACCGAAGGAAGTAAAACTACTTCCAGTCATATTGACAAGGTTACTAGAACGAAGGAGAATCAATTCCCAGACACTAAATTCTCTACTATTCTATTCTGTGGCGTTTATTATCGACAAAATGTGTTTCCTGTCAATCAGTGGGATTTTCTGTCGCTTCCTCCGTCCGTCTCCCTTTGGCTGCAGTGCCTACCACAATTTGATTAGCGCTGATCTCCCACGATGTTATCAGCTGTAAAAATCCATCGAGATAAGCTTTAATTCGTGAAAGACTTTCGAAGAGCCAGCGCGTGTTTATTTCACCATGAATCATGAACATGATTGCGGGTTATGGAATCGACAAAAATTATGTGCTCTGCTCTAGATTCTTTCGCAGTGTGCCTCTGTTCTTTACTAAGTTAACATAGAGCGCGGTGTAGTTTGTGTTACTTCCGAATCGGCACGAGTTTTCAAGGCGCGCGAAATAAAATGAAGGGAAGTAGCTCGGATAATTTTAAAACAGGTGCCATCGACTTCACCGCTGGGTCGTTAGGTGAGATATGGAATTAGTGAATGTGGCATTTGCTTGTGAATTTATGGTGATAAGCGAGATTTTCGAAAGATAAAAGTGACAAGGAAACAAATACCCCCTTTGGTTTGTTTACGTTTTTTTTTTTCCTAATCTTTCTGTTACGTCAAAAGAAAAGAGATAAATTTATACGACTAATCGAATGAAATGAGATGATTTTATGTGAATAAATTGCAGTGGTTGCAGTAGCATCACGTGTAGTGAGGGATATTCCCCATGACACTATGTCTAGTCGCATTAGTGCGGTGTCAGGTTTTTTAATGGGCACTGGTACTGTCTGTGATTCAGAAATTATGATTCCAATTACATCATGCCGTGAAAAATTAAGAGGTGATGCAGGATTTTATAGAATAGAATAGAATAGAATTGTTCAAATGAAATAAATAAAAACAAAATCCTACAAAGTAATTGTAAACAAAATATAAATTACGTCAATGCTATCAGTTGTTTTGGACTTTCTTCAGCTAAACCTCGTGCTCGAGGGTTTGTTTAAAAACTAACAACGACGAAAAATGGAGTCGCAATAACGAGAAACAAAGGCGCAACGATGAAATGATGTTGAAATAGTCGTCCAAATCGTAGAAGTAGAGGATGTAACATTCCTTTTAGGCCAAACATTTCCTAGAAAGAATAAATGAATAAATAACTGGACCGACAGCTCGGGATGAGTCAAAGCCTAGCTTCTCGCAAACATTCATGTTGTGCGTGCTACATTTTTCTCGCGATGGGAAGGGATCTACAATGTATTGCTGATTACGAACGGCGAATTGAGAAGCTTATACAAATTATGCTCTCGGTTGTTTGTCATTCCCTATGAGAGGAGGTGCCGCGAGAAATTTTAGGTGGATATGGCTGGGACTTGAACCCACGCAGCCCGTACAGTTGTCCAAGGAAAATCCCACTGACCCACGGCGTAACAGGTCAGGTCATTAGGCTCTAAATTAAAATGGAATTTTAAAATCCAGTATAAGCCACTTTGCTAATGCGTTTTCAATGACATTGCAATCTTTAGAAATCTGTTCTAAGCCCAACTACCTACTCAACGTGCAATCGAACTGTGAGGTGCAACTCAGTAAACGACTTCTTTACGAGCCCATTACGACCGGAGAATTTCTTACTCAATAGCATTTTGCCTTCCCCCATCAACTTACTGTCTAGCTTTAGTCCATTATTTAAGAGCTATATGTACTTTGCTTTTAATAACGAAGCGCCTTGAAACGCCACTTTGGACATGCGTCTATATTCAATGTTTCAGCAAATCTGATGCAGAAAGTGCCTGGTTTGTTAGTCTGCTTTAAAGTAATTGGAAGAGAGCTTTTGCTACGGTCCCTATCAACATTGTGGATGGTGGTAGGCCTCAAAAATGTTATCAAGCTCCCCAATGCCCGAAATTTTATGCTGAAACCTTCCCAGATGAGTTGAATGATTGTACAGAAGGAGTATATGCGTGCTTCCTCATCTCAATTACAATCCAAGGTATATTTAGAGAAACTCAAGTACTCAGGGAACATCAATTAGATATTAGATGTCACATTTTTTGGTTGTGGACAAACCCGAACATATGCTGTGAGACAAGGGGCCGCCCCCTAAACCCGCGACCCTCATAGTGGATAAGCGGACCATTGGAAGATGATGATGACGATGACATCCAAGGTATTTTCGAATTGACGGGTTTTCGTTCCGAGTTCTGCGTAGACCACATCAACACCCTAGATAGATCTCCCCTGCACCTGCTACTAATCGCTTTCAAAAGGCTATCGATGCTGTTCATCTGGTATGCCTTGTGCTGAAGAAATCGATGACTAATATCAAACCAAGCTAGACAATCAGAGGAGTGTGAAATTCACTGCCATATCCGACTAGACCGTAGTATACTGTCCCCATTACCATTTATGGTGATGATCTGATGGACTTCCTCAGTTGTTGTAAAAAGCTTGCTGTACGATTTATAATTAGCTCTCACGGTAGTTGTAGTCGATGACGTTCGCAACTTAAAGAATGCAGTGGAAGTAGAACGAACAACAAGATGCATACAAGAGTAGAAGCCTTTTAGAAACAAAAGCAGGGCAAGGAATACAATTTGTTAGATCAATATGGGTACATACTTGGCCCTTTCGTACATATTTCTAATCCATTTCCTATTCCTAATTGCATCCCTTTCATTAGGTGGTGTGGCACAAGTCTATGTCTCCCAACCTTTGGACACGGTAAAGGTAAAACTACAAACATTTCCTAAGCTCTACAAGAGCATGGTAGACTGTTTCTTACAAACTTATCGTAAAGATGGCATTTTCCGTGGACTTTACGCAGGCAGTCTACCAGCGGTGGCTGCGAATGTTGCTGAGAATTCGGTGCTCTTTGCTGCATATGGTGGATGTCAAAAATTTATCGCTCACACACAAGGCTTGAGCAGTACAAAAGATCTTTCCGTGCTGGGCAATGCATTTTCCGGTTTCTTGGCAGCTTTCTTCTCCACCTTTACACTATGTCCTACAGAACTAGTGAAGTGCAAACTTCAGGCAATGCGCGAGGTATGTGATATTGTTTGGCTCACAATCTATCTTTCTGACATATTCTCTTTTTCCATATCAAGACTGGAGGAAAAGATCACAAGACTGTGCACATTTCACCATTTCAACTGACAAGACAAATACTGAGAACTGAAGGTAACTGCTTTGTGTGTTTGCAAGGTTTGCTGAAACTCTCTCTCTCTCTTTCGATTTCATAGGCATTCCTGGCTTTTATCGAGGTCTGACTTCAACATTTATGAGAGAAATGCCCGGCTATTTCTTTTTCTTCGGTGGATATGAAGGAACAAGACAATTCCTTACAAAGTAAGAAAAAAAATATTTGTAAGAACTTCTTGTGACTTTATTATTTTGCAGACCTGGTCAGACAAAAGATGACATTGGAGCGTTAAACACAATGATAGCGGGCGCAGTTGGTGGCGTTACTCTGTGGGTTATGATATTCCCAGCCGATGTAATTAAAAGTCGCATTCAGGTGAACAATTCCAAGGCCAGCATGACCTTCGTTGGATTGCACATAATAAGAAATGAAGGAATCCTTGCGCTTTACAATGGTCTGCTGCCATCGGTGCTTAGAACAATTCCAGCAACAGCCACCTTGTTTATCATATATGAATACACAAAAAAGATGCTCGAAGGAACTCACAAGGATGTTTCTTTTTGAATAAATTTTTAAGACAATTTGATTGGGAACGTCTTTATTTGGCGATGAACTGTTAGCTGGAAAAAGCGGCTAACTTTCGCTTAACGAAATCCTGACGATCTTTGTTTGTTTCCAGTTGGCGCCACTCATGCCAGTATATCTGCAACGAAAAAAAGAGAAAATTCATGTCATCAAATGACATTTCTTGGCAAAAGTCCTCAAACAATTGATCGACTTGCACCAGACACAAATTACTTACAATACAGGGCTTATGTCCCAGAAGACTCAATTGGTTGAGTTTCATCTGGAAACCGCCGGTAGGCTTGTTCTTCCCTCGCACAGCATTGTTCCACCCAGCGACAGCTATCACAATAGTCAATATATTAGGATCGTTAGCCAAATCGCCCAGCATATCCTTTCTCGTCAGTATAGCCCCTGGAATAACACATTTTACAATATAGCCGCACATGGATTTCATTAACCACTAACCAATGTAATTCTCCGGACATTCCGGCGATAAGGGAATCGCTTTCCGCTTTACAGTGTCATAGCACACCACCACATCGGGACGTTGAAAATGTGGCAAAATGTGCTTAAACGTGCTAGTCCTCATCAGACCATCAACGGTTTCCTTGATCTCCACCAAAATCCGATCTGTTGTACTCAACTTGAACTTACTGTTTCTTTCCGGGATGTAATGCGTCAATAACCTTCCCATAGTTTTTCGATACTTCTCAGGCAATTGATTGCCCGTGTAGGAGTCTTTTAAATTTATTTTCACAAAGCCGTCCAAGCAAAAAATCTCTCGGCCGGTGGCTATATTCGTATCGTAAGCGTGTCGAATAAACTTCGTATCGAGGACGGCACTAATCATGTCCTCATCGTGAAACCCACACAGGGTGAGGTAATGAAGGCAATTCGAGAAACAGCGGGGGTATTGGACAGTCTCAGGGATTTTTTCTTTCACCCTTCTTAGAATATTAGCACACAGTTCCTTTTCCAAGCCATCCGGACTCGCATAGTTGTACAACGATATCACATGGCATATGCGTTCCATGTCTTTCAGTCTTGTCGAGTCAATGTCTGCGAGAAAGCGTTTCAGAATAAGTTCTATCGATGGATCATGGCAGGTCTGTATGTCGCTGCCCAACAAGGCCACATGCAGGCAACTCAGGAGCGACAATCTGTTGATTTGTGGCATCAAATTGTCTAGGAGTTCGGTTATCAGGTCAACTTGTGGCAGTTTTGATGAATATCGCAGTGTTTTTAAAATTGACACCAACGCTATGTCTTCCACGGTGTCCAATGATTCGATCAGCCGACGGAAGATTTTATTTATCAGTTCCGGATTTCTTATGGGAGTTTGCGTCTTAAAGAATCCCATTGACATCACTCCAATCTCCTTGATACTCATCTCGTCTATGAGTCGGTAAAAGTTCACTTCGTAGTCAAACATCTCAATCAGCGGTCGACGAACAATGTTACAAAAGAACATCGAGTGCAGCATCTCTTCGGGTGACATTTTCGTTACGCGCCTTCCTATCTTTCGCAAGGAAGTCCTCACGAAATCACTTATGCGAGCCAATCCCAATTGGTACCATGCATCTGAGATGTGCAGGAGTTCTTTTATGTTCCATTGTTCGACACGCCGCAAGCAGGCTGTATCTAAAGAATTCCAAATTTCACAGAAGTTTTTTGTGCGTGTTGAAGCAGGTGAAGGAAGCAAACGGAGATGTGAGAGGCAGTCAATTAGTTGTTGATCGGAGAACTTTAAGCAAACCTCACAGAATAGGTCCACGAATTTGTCGAATTTGTCATCTGACATGCACACATTGTGGTCGCGACAGTATAGAATGAGACTCTTGTAATCCTCAAACACTTGATCTGGTGCACAAGCAGAACTATCTGGTGGATCTAGAATGGAAGGCGGAAGCGAGTCCAAATTGCCTTTGTCTACTGTTATGGGCTGGAAAATCTGATAAGTTCTCAACGAATTGGTTAGCACTTCATGAGCATAACGATTCTCATGGTCGTGAAAGATTTTTGATTGTAGGCGAACATAAGTCGAGAGGCTGGACGCTTGGGTCCACTTTGTACTGACGACAGCCGGCAATGGAAGCACTGTTTCCAACCGAATCTTTTGAAATTTGTGGAGGAATTTAACGCGGAACATTATCACTATATTATGGGATTTCGTCAAGAATCACTCCATGAACTGAACTGTGTTCACATTGACACCAAAAACTGGTAAAATGTTTGACCCGGAAAGCGGATTTATGCAGATTCTTAAGGGAACAGTAATAAGTTAGAGTTTTGGATGGTATTGCGTGAGAGGCAACTCAATTTTCTGTAATATTTTCGCGAAATTCACGTACCGACAGCAATAGAGCGGTGATTTTGAAACGAAATGTCAGTGTAACACATGTTAGCGTTCAGGCGGATAGAGTCAGCAAACGCAAAAATAAGGGTAACTATCCACAGTGGGAAAGAGGACGCGTGCTTTGTCGTAAGAATTCAAGCACAAAATTTGGAGACTAGTTGATCGTAACAGTATTGCCGAACTCTTAAAAGATGAGGGACCAAGTGCTAACCTGAAATCATGATAGGAAGACTATGATGAAAGGTTTGTAGAATTCTTGCAATAAATACCGACAAATGTGCGATTGCAGGCACCTGCATAAAGCTTGCCACCAGGACAGTTGAATCCCATCTAATAGGGTAACTTACGACGTGCACGCAAACTGAGTGCTAAGAGTAAAACAGTTTAACTACCAAAAAAGAGAAATCCAACCGAAAAGCCAAGGCAATTCTGGACAGGATCGAAAAACAATTGGATTCATGTTTTTTTTTCTTTCTGGAAGTCGAAGTTTTGAAGTCGAACAGACTGGCTCAAAATCTTCCTGCGTCGACCACATTAATACCTTGTACCTTGGGCTCAGCGATGCCCGTACGAGGCATCAGATATACTCAAAAGTCACGAAATACGACCTGGATGTGACCAAGAATGCAGTCTAATAACAGAGAAGACGGGAGCCTTGCTAACTAAGAGACAGATTACTTTGAGAGGCCTCAGGAAATCCAGTAAAGTACTTGGAAGTGAGGCTGTACACAAAGCATATAAATTCGTACCCGAAACAGCTGCAAAGATTAATCCAGCATTGAGCAGACTAATGGCTAACTTAGACGGATTCAAGTTTCGCCTACTTAGAACAATCACCCAGCTTACATATTTGTATTGAATTACGGCAATCGATAACGAGTGAGAGAGTGGTACTCGTGATCGAATGATATATTAACCTTATTGGGAGAGGTAATACCAAATCTTCACATTTCGATGACGAGTTACTCGTTAACGAGTGTGCTAATTCGGCCCCTGAACTGATGCGCTTAATAAAAAAATATATAGAAAATTAATTTTATCAGTGCAGTTCCCCGGATAGCGATTTCCTTTTGAACAGTGTCAGAACAAACTGTTCTCGGAGTCGCCATTCGTATTCTGCGAGAGAGACGCGCAAGTGGAAAAGAAAACGGCAGCAGCGGAAGCCAAGGAACTCACCATGCAATCCTCTATTAACAATCGAATTTTATTTTATTTATTTAACTAAATTCGAAATGACATCTGATGAAAAAGGACTGGAAAAAGCGCTGCCTTCCGCTAGTAAGCGATTTTTTTTACAATACCACTCCGGCAAGGTATTGTCCACGGATGTCCTTCCTGTAATGAGTGACATATATTCAAGTCCACCATAGTTCCTGCATGCATACATATCTGTCGGTACATAATCAACAGAGAAAAGACGAACAACTTCTTTAATCGGTGTCATTTTGTAGCCGTTAATTAACGCTTCGTTACGAGCTGGTAGGCATGTGGCCACCTAAAATATTGGGATCACACAACAGTGACTTTGGTCTCGCAAAACTTACTACACAAACTAAGCTTTAAATTCTTCTAATTAAGCTCTAGGAAAGTTCTGAAGCGTATCTAATTTAACTACGTCACGCTCGATGCATCTATCCATCCTCTTCATCCCTGCTCCTAAAACGATGCAATTAAATATATTCAGCTCTGTCAGATGACGTCAATCTAGCAAAATAAAATATAATCAGCCACGAAACAAAATTAATTTCACTGTCCAGCCCAGCTATCAAATTTATTTCGAGCTGAACACTACCGTTTTGTTTCGCGCCGAATCATATCAAGCGTTTTCTCGCTCACACTTCAATGTTCGCCGATGTTCATCCGGTTTTGACGTTTATTCTCAAGGTGAACAAAGTTCTTTTAATTTACGTATTCATAAATCTTTTACAAGTATTTTGAGGTAAAAACTTAACTTAATCGCACAAGTAAGGATTCCAAAACATTTCCAATGTTAAAGCTATTGTGTCAAGTTGTTTGCTTATCAATTGATCGTTACACTTCCACAGTGCTTGGGTTTTATTCCTGGAGTGTGCGTTGGTGTTGAAATTTTGTACATGTATTTCGTCGGTTTATTGCACCAAGTTGACAATTGTTTTTATTTTATTCTAGCTGTGGGTTAAATTCGTGGATTTCCTTGCTTTCCCGCTTTTATTGGAAAATTTCTCTTAGCGTCTTCTTGACCCAAGTTCTTGGTTTGCCGAAGATGACAACGAGGAATCCGAGAACCTGTGTGTTAAAATGCACGGAAAACAAACACATGCACGCTTTTCCTAAGGATGCAGTTGGGTGAGTAATTGAATGATGATGATCGAAATGATTACCATGCCACAGGAAGAGGCTGTACTGTCGCCTCATAAGACGAAAACGATTGTGGATGGCGCGTTTCCTTTTAAATGTGATAAGAAACAAAACAAATGCGAGGTTTATTCAGTTGCTCCATGGGCTGAATCCACGTAATCAGCTAAAGGAAGAAATTGGAATTAAAGTATAGTGTAAGTCGCTTATAACGACGGTAAAGGGACCGAGCAAATGCAGTCGTTATAACCGGCGGTCGCTATATCCAACAGCCCTCCACAAGTATTCGCAATATAAAGACACCAAGCACTGAAAGAAAAGTGGTCGTTATAAGCGACTGGTCGTATTAAGCAAGGTTGTAATAAGCGACTTCCACTGTACTCTTACCTGCCATGTGGACTGAGCTGGTCCTGTTTTGTGGAATTTAATTTAAGAAACGAAGAAATTGACAGTTTGAACTGTCATGTATGGGGTTCTTGTGTGGTTGAAGGCAAACAACAGTCCTAAAATGTACCGCGCACCAATTTTTAAGTTTCTGTCTCCATATGTAAAGACGAAATTTTATTGCAAACATGGTGTAAAGCTCATTCTGAAATCAAGGATCCAGTGTAGGAAACCCTAGTAGCAATCCAGTGGTCGCCATGACTCAGTGGTTTTTGATTGAATAGCGAATGTTACTAACAATCTTAAGAGATGGCTTGTCCAAGAACCATTCACAAACTACATTGCCCCTTACATTAACTTTGAACCCAAAATCGAAACGAAGTAAGAACAATTCTGCGATAAAAATTTATAGTTACAAGAGTCTGCGGACGCCGTGGCTCAGTGGTTAGTGCGTTGGACTGCTGTGCAAACCTGCGTCGGTTCAAGCCCCAGCTATGTCCACCGAAAATTGTTTGCGAGACCACCTTTCGTGCATATGACCTACGAATGCGGGTGGACCTGGGCAGTATAAACAGCATAACAAAGTGAACCTTGTCTGTCGTCAAACTTAGCACCAAGTGAAACAAAGGACATGTGTAACCGATTGCATCACAGCGATTATATGTACATATTTCGTAGCATACAACGACGGAAGCTTGGATGTTTATGTCCACAGAAAATGTTTCGCTCTCAAAGCCTAATTGTAATTGCTCCGTTTAAATACAGTTGAATCGGATCGTCTACACAGCCTACTGTGGGATTTTAACCCTTCCATCGACAAGGCGTAGAAAAAAAAGTTTCAAAGTTAAAAATTGAATGCTTACCAGGGTTCAGAAAATATTTTAAGCCACATCAGATAGAAAAATAATGATTGGAACAGATTTGACTTTAATCAGAATTAGAAAATGTTTCCTGTTCCATTCGGGGTATATTATGTCGATAGTCATCGTTCATGGCCTGCAATGAAACAGATAAATCCAATCAATCACATGCTTCAGAAGGTTAACGTTTGTTTAAAGACTCACTTTTGTATGTTCTGGGCTTACAATTACATTTTTTCATGTTTAAATGGAGGTTGTCAATGCATCTTCACCCCCACTGGCTCTAGTTTGGGCAGCAAAGCTGGTAGAAGCTCTCAGAATTCTCCTTTTTGACAACAATAGTTCCTTGAAAGTATGGCTTTGATCCTTAATGGACTGCTATCCCGAATATACATACATACACGCAGTAAAGTGTCCCTTCCATCCATTCAGATTAGAAATATGAACTTAATTTGTTAGGATTTTTAGAATACATTATGGAGAATCACGGGAGACAAATCTGTTGTAAGACACAGATTTTCGATCTTCGCTGGACATTAGACGTGTAAACATCGTACTTATGCGCTAAAACTCCAATTTTTACCATATGTGCGACGAAGACTAGTTACTATAGCTTGCGAATGCATCTTACGCTAAAAGTTAGAAAAAAATGACTTACCTACTCCAATTGTGACTGAGAATAATATTTCCACTTTATTGTTTTGAGGTCAACAAATCTCACTTGAAAGTTTCTATTATTTCCAGCTTGAGACTTGTTTCGCTTAGCAATTCCTTTTATTTTGGTGAACATAATCCGAAAATCTGTAAAAAAAAAAAAAAAAAAGATTATCCACAGAAAAAATACCTAGAAGATGAACAGAGGAATTGGAAAAAAACTGGAAATGAAACTGGAAGAAGAAAAATTGTAACCAATTTTACCTTTCATAGATTTAAAAATGGTTTTCTGCAAATCCAATGAAGATTTTGAATTTGAGAAGTTAAATAAAGAAATGTGAGATATACATATGTATGTATAGATTTAAAAGGCTTAACTTAAATGTCAGATTTGTCAACATTTTTACATTTCAACGGTAGGTTTTTCTTTGGATAGGAAATGAATTCGGAATATTGGAAAGCGGAAATCCGTTTGTCAGAATCTTTAAAGAACTTCAAAATTTTACTTCGTTGCAGTGAAAAAATTAAGTAAACATGTATATAGGTGAATAAAAATATGTACATACGCGCCTACATAATGATTGTACGCGGTATTTAACTTCTTGTTTGGAACTACAAATCGTATTCCTTTGAACTTGGCCGAGTTGTGTTGTATCATTACCTGCCGAGAGGTAGTGCGGCGAACATTTTTCGGTTGATTTCATTGGACTCGACCCTGTGTTAGCTTGTTCAGCAATCGAACGCAATAAGTATCGAATCCGGGTGACTACAATAATGCATATTTACTCATATTTTCAAAACTACTTATTCGGTTGATGTAGAACGACAGTCTGTCGTTGGGCGCCCGATGAGATCCCGATTGCCATTGAGTGTCTGCTAGAGGATTTTCAAAAATGTGGAATAGGAATTTAACTGTCATTTAGAATTAAAACGAAAGCCTCGAATTTCACAACTATTTGTGTGTGGGTGGAATATTTTTTCCTGGTTAGATTAGGTGGCAGTCCTTTCTTAGATAAGGACGCTCTTAAATCAGAATGTGTGTCCATTGTGATACCATGTAGATCACTGGAGTACGAGAACCAGGGAAATTTAATGATGAATTCTCTGTGTGTTTAAAGAAAACTGCTGTGAATTAGCGTAACAATGTTAACCCCTTCTTACTCCAAACCATGCGCAGAACTACATACTTAGACCCGAAGACCAAGCTCTTTATTTTGAAATCTTTCTAGAGAAATAGACTGTTCTTCGCTAGAGAGGTTCTGACTGAGGAATAGGAGACAATCAATCATGAGGCTTAATTAATTACACGTGTACATACTCCAGTCGCCGTGGCTCAGTTGTTAGTGCTGTGCAAGCCTTCGTGGGTTCAAGCCCCAGCCATGTCCACCGAACATTTTTCGCAGCACCACCTCTCGTCGGGGAATGACAAGCCTCCGGGAGTATAATCTGTCATGAAAGAGCTTCTCAATTCGCCGTTCGGAGTCGGCAATAAATTGTAGATCCCTTTTATTCGTGCAAAAAATATAACACGCACAACATGAATGGTTACGAGGAGCTAGGCCTTGGCTCATCCTGAGCTGTCGCGCCAGCTATTTATTTATTTTTAAATACTCCAGATGTTCAATTGAATCAATCATAAAGATTAATGGCTCTTTTGGACGTAATCTTATGCCTGCTTGGTCACTAGTAGTAGCCACAATTTTTCTGATTGGTACCTTCGTGTTACGTTATACTTCCAGGATGAGTTTCGCCCCTTAATTCCTGCTACGATTGCCAGTAATCCTGTGGCAGTTCTTCCCATTGCAGCTTTGCAGCCGATTGCACATATTTTTAACTTTCCTTCGTTACAGACGAAATATTTGGCTCAAACAATTGGGTATAAAACTTGCAACCACAACCTCATTTGTTTGCGATCGTCATTTTTCCGAAAAGATGAGACCGCAAGGAGTAGGTGTCAAGCTTACACCCTGGGCGATACCCGACATGAATTTACCAGCACTAGGAGATAGTGAAACAGATGAGGACGATATGCTGGAAGAAGAAATGAATGAAAGACCTCCAGATGGTCATTTAAATGGATACTCTATGAATGATTCGACCCAAGACAACGTGTGTATAACTTTGTGTATTTAACGAACTGTTCTACAAAATTGTAAACTTTTACAGAATGCTCAAAACGATGACGCTATCGATTTCGATGTACTATTAGCAAAAGTCCACCGCATTTCTGATCTAACCAATAATAATAAAAATGTTGTACATTCAATTGATGACGATGAGGTGAGTCTTTGTCATATTTGTTAGCTAATGTGATACATTTCATTTCGAACACTTGCAGAGTCAAAATCCTTTATATGACGATGATGACATGGACTCTATTGTAGAATACCCAGAAGTGAATAACATGTCCAATGATGTGGTAGAGAACGATGATTTTCATGATGAAGATGTAAGTAGTGTATTTTTGTTTCTAATCTCCTTGTAGATCTATACCCTTGTTTGAGCCTTAAGGGGGACGAAAAGTGTGTAGCCTAAGAACCAGAACTTTTACAAAAAAAAAAAAATAGAGGTCGGAATGTTGACTAATTCTGGTATTGCTGGAGGTTGTAATAGAGATGTTAGATGTTGGTGTGTGTGCATGTACTGCGGCCTGTAGAGATCTATTGTGCTCCACCGATCTCGTATTGGTCGATGAGTCTCGACCTATACTACCTCCTCCAATCCAATGGCTCTAAGGAATCGGAGTGTCTGAATTGGGTCCAACGATCCGTTTCGGAGAAAGTGTGCGCTCCCAGGTATGCTCTTCTTTTGTGGATCAATGCTTGACAGTCTTCTCAGCATCGCTGCAGAATCTGCAGTTTCCATTCGCTTCTATTCCCATTTTCCTGGGAAGCTTCCTGAGTCTACAATGGCCCGTCAGGAAGCCCGTTAGAATGCGAAGCTGGTTCTTGTTGGTGTCTAGGCAGGCGTTGCTCCTCCTTCGATCGTAGTTCGCGAGAAGTTTCGTTGCCTGCCTTAGTCCTGAGAGTGTTTCCTCTTGGATTCAATGCGGTCCCAGCCCGCAGAATAGCTCGGGTCAAACGATCGGCTGCCTCATTTTCCTCCATTCCTACACGACCTGGCACCCAGTAGAGAGTGACTTTATTGTTCTGGCTCAGTCTGTTTATCTTTTCCAGACACTCGTAGCCCAGTTTGGATCTGATTTCATGGGAACTCAGTGCCTTGATGTATGGCGGCTTAGCTGTCTGATAGTATCGCGATGTTTTGCTCGTGATTTCTTCTATTGAGGCTGATTTGTGTTAAGATGGTGCTACAGTCCGGGATGGACCTGAGATTCAACCAGCAAGCGTTTCCTGCCAGCTCGATCGTTGGCAAGCAGCTTTCAGATGGTTAAGGTCCTTTTCGATCTGTGCGCGACACATGAGTCACGGTATTCTCCTCCTTATCCATCCTGCGCTGGTGTTGATCCACTCTACATATTCCAGCAATGTTGAACGATAACGAACTCCTAGTAGTGCAGGCAGATTTAAAATAAAATGGCGGAGTGAGCTTTCAGCTGTTTTCGTTTGTCGATTCTTCTCTAGGCATCTTCCCTTTAATTGTTGACACACCGAAAAATCCTTTATTGTGTGGGTTTTTTTTATTCGAACTGCAGCACTACACACTGCACGGTAGCTTTCATAAGGCGCTGATTTCCTGCCTCTCGCCTATACTCTCCTTGTCTGTTCTAGACGTCCAGAAGGCTACCACTAAAACGGCGGCTTATGGCAAAAAGACAAACTGATTGAAAGTTGCTTGTCTGTCAGTCGACACCCAACTGATCTTATGCGTGGTTCCACCTATAGGAAAGGCGATTGGAGTTGCGAAAATTCACAAATTCCCCATTGCTTTAAGAATTCGTAGGATCTTTTGAGAATTAAACGATGAGAGTTCAGTTTGTTGGAGCTTGTCTCCTCCCACGTGTGATCTTTTTTGTGGATCAGTGCTTCACTAAACGTAAGGGATTTCGATTTTGTGAAAGCGATGTAGTAGGAGTTTCTTAGTCATCGGATGATCACTAAGATTTTGTGAAGCACAGTCTTATACCACTTTTATTTTGTATATCTGTTTTCTTAGGTATTTAAGTTTTCATTATTTTACCCTTTAAGACCCTTTCAGCGCCTCCATCACCGGTCGAGATCAACAGTAGGTTCATGCGAAGACTAATCGCTTTGGTCAGGAGGCGCCGAATACTCTATGACCCAGCGCACCCATTGTTTTCAAATATCAAGAGAAAAACCAGAGCATGGGAGAGAATAGCAAGCATCCAAAAGCTGGAAGGTAATAAGTTTTGCATCAAACATCAAATTCTTAATAACCATATCTTTCCATTTTCAGCAACTGCTTGTCGAGAACTGTGGCTAAATACGCGTTACGACTATCAGAATCATGTGAGAAGCCTGCGTCGGTGGCTAGCTGGGGAAAGTAATGAGCGTGAGAGACCTCGGATGGCCTATGAAAATGATTTGCTTTTTCTTTGGCGTCACATAGCTGACAAGTAAATTAGACTAGTACCTTCATTTATTGTCAATTGTTTTAGAATTTTCGTTATAGGAGTTACTGTGATGACGCCGATGATGAAGCACCCCAGCCTCGTAGCATTATATGCCATACACCGGGTGTGCCAGACTTTCCCAGTAGCAGGGACTTTGCCATGGTAGCCAGTAATCATGCACGTGCTGTGGATCATGCCTATGCCAACCATAAAACCGATGAATCAGTTCACTTTGCGTGCAATCTCATCGAAGCGGTTAAGTATTATTCTGAACTGTACGATCTAATGCATCCGAACTATGGAGATGCCAAGCGCAAGAGTATCATTTGGGATGCTATATCAAACGAACTCAACGAAAAAGGTAAGAATTGTCGAAAAACGCTTGACCAGCCGATAAGAAATCGTCTATTACAGCGACAAAATGCTTGTGGACGTGGATACAACTTCAACTGCGCTATGAGTTTGAAGTAATACACAATAAATCTTCCTACCTGGTGAACAAGCTGGACTTTCTCAAAAAACATATCCTCCTAAAGTAACTACGTGTTTTGATTATCAAATGAATTTTTTAATAACCATTTGGGTGGGTAATCTCTAGTGAAAAATCTCCATTCAAACAAACAACAACACTGACTGACGATTGGTATGAACCGCTAAATACATCCAAGGAGCAGCATCTTATCCTTCAAACTCTCTTATCGACAAGAAAATACCGGCCGTTTTTCTTGCACATCGACTCGCGGACAGCGTTAAGTAAAGACATCCAGACACCTTGTTGGATAACTATCGCAAGAGCGATAAGTACGAACCTTTATTCAAGAAATATAAGCAAATGTGTGAATTGAAGTCTATTCTTTATATAGAACGCAAGGAGGAACAGTGTGAAATCACGTGGATTATCATGCAAGCAATGTATTGCGAACTTATAGAATTGCGTCGCAATGACTGCCGCTTACGGGACGAGTGGGAGTTCGAATCGGTAATAACGAACTTGAAGTACACGATCACACAAATCACTAAGAAACCAGCGAAAGGTATGTTTGACCAACTGTCGTAATCGAAAAGCAATTTCAAGTTCTTGAATTTATTTCAGAGTTGAAACAGAAGCCCACGAATGACGATGAGCATGAAATGGCAGATAACGATTCAGAATTATCGCCAAACGAGTCTTCAAATGAAATAACATTTATGATTCCGGGTCAGGACGCAGGAGCGGAACAACAACTGGTGCGATTTAAACTCGATACACCAATAAATGAATTGCCGGAGAAGATTGTTGTGAAAATCGACTCAGTGTTGGAGAATGGGCATATTGTCATCATGATTCGATACCAGAGACCTTTAGAAGTTTATGTATTTTCGTTGGAAAAACAGAGGGAACTGATCGGTGAAGTTATGGCCAGACCGCTGCTTTTTAACGAGCCCTGTAAAAATTCAAGACTGGCAAGGATATTCTGGGGTCAAATATCTGTCGAAATGGGATATCCAGGTATGATTCGATTGGAGAAATAAGATTTTACAACAATGGCGCCCAACGTTGCATTAGTATGGCATAATTGGTTGCATCCTTGCTCGTAAGTGGGTGGACTTTTGGTAATTTCCTAAACTGTCCCCAGCCAGTTTCAATTTTCAAACTTAATTATGTAAATCCTTTCACCACTTGTGTAATTTTTTCTGCGCATGCTCGAGGGATTTAACCCTTTTTAGGTTTGATAAGCTCATTTCCAAGGACCTCTCTTGCTCCCCAAGGGCTCTGCATTAATTTAGCTTTGAGGTAACCTAATTCTCTAAAATAGTCAGAGCTTGTAGAGCAGGTAGATGCCGTCAACCATTTGGTTCGAAGAATCTATGATTCTACCATCGAGGCTGGTTGGTTGTAGATAGTCGGGCTATGACGGATCTGAGTAGGAAACGAAACAGAAAGCGATTTCCATTGTTCTTTGAATTACTCTGATAAAAACAATAAAGCAGGACACGATCTTGTCACAAAATACTTTTGTAGTTCCTTAACCTTGATCTTGTGTGTCTTTTCAGCCGAAGCTTGCTCGTTCTTCTGGGAATACCTGCAGGAAAATTCATGCTTCGTGAACTATGACCGCGCGTGGAAAAAGTCCAAAGACTCTAAATGGTTTCCTCCTCCAAATCCGATCTTTGAAAAGTTTCAAAAATACGCTGGTAAGTTCCTCATTTATAGAATTTCATAAACAAGCCCATAACCCACACTTTCTGTTTTAGATTCGAAAGACTGGGGTGAATACATTAACGTCTTGCCCGACTTTGTTCAGGAAATCAGTAATTTTCCTCTGATCTATGTGGATTTAAAGATCAACTCAAGTTGGAATAGAAGACAATGCCACTCAAGAGATTTGGCCGAAGTTTGGTCAGTGCTGGCAAGAAAGTTTGCTGAGCTAGGTAATTATGTTCACTATATAATCATTAGCGTAACTTAAACCATCGTATCTCTTTCAGAAAACCACAAAGTTGTCTGGGATAAGCTCAAACAATTGTTCCTGCTTTACATGTCGGAAATGGAACTAAGCATGTATAACGCTTGGCCCAAGTTTTGGTTCCCAGTGCTGGTCAAGATGAAGTTCTTGTATGAACTTCGGTATGACCCCAAAGATCCCATATATTATGTGATTAAAGAGAAAATTCAAGACGAGATCGATGAAGCGAAAAGAGAGGGAATAGCTGTGCCCGCTAAACTCGATCCGATCGTAAATGCAAGAGCCATTTTCCGACTGCTCAAGGAAAACGAATACTTGGGAGATTTCACATGGGTCAATCGGGCTCGTTTCATAGCGAAAATGAAAACGTTTCCAGTACTGTACAACATAAACCACCCGGAGTTTGGAGACAAGAATGCTAAGCTAGACGCCTGGCAAGAGATGGCCCTTTCATTTCACTGTACGGTGGGCGAGTGCCATTTGATCTTTCAACATCTTATGAAAAGCTATCTCCTGTTTCGTGCCAGAGACCCGAAACAAATGTGCCGTGTGAATGCAAAATACTGGGAGCACATGACTTATATTTACTCCTGTGCCGTGCCAAATGCTATTGATCCCAAATTTTTGGAAGGACGCTCATTTCGGGCGGCTTCTACTGGTAGCACAATAAAATTGGCCGAAGAGTATCAAGCAGAGATATCATTGGTTGACGCCAAGCCAAAATTGATATTAAAGAACTTCGCAGCAGCGGTCAATTCGCTGCCAATACAAATTCAGACTTCGGTGTCACAACAGATCAAGTATATATTTGCTGAATATGCCCGCTTTCAAAGCGAGGACATAGTTGTTGATGTGTAGACTTTTAGATTTAGTCCTCAAACTAATGAACAGTTTGGAGTAAATTTTAAGAAATATACATAATTTTGTGCGCTGTTCAGAAAGGATAGCTCAATGTTTTGATAACTGCACTTTACTTATTTTATTTTAATAAAAAAAGACTTGTAAAACAGGAAGGTTTATGCTTTTGTAACAAATGTAGCTAAATGGAATAACTACGAGTGAATGGAAGTGGAATTTTAAACTAAAGAACGAGGCTACAATCCACGCCCGTAGTCAGGTAGGTCCTGAAGGAAGCTGAGTTCCCTCTAAGATTTAGGGAGCTCAAAAATTGAGTTTTTTCAGCTTTATGTGAAAGAGTGAGCTCCCTTTAAAATCTCCTGAGCACTCTCGAGAATTCAATCCTTGCTATGGATTATATCAATCAAAGGTGTGTAGTGATGTCTCAAAGAAAAATGGCCACGAATTTTCGAAAAGGTATAAAATAGGTGGTATTTCTATGAAATCCACCTAAAAAATCTTCGCCAGAGTTTGAAACATCATTCCAGCGAGCCGGAAGAAAAAAAAAATTTCATCTTGGAAGGTAGCAATTACATAAACAGTTCTGGATAGGCAGCGACAGCGTAGATATCCCAACATGTAACCTTTTCCCACAGTATTGGCTCTAGGTACTCATTCGATCTCTGGTTTTTCGTTCGATTGCAGTCATCCTTCGCCTTGATGCTCGAAATCTTATGGAATTTCAACCCGAGGGCACTAGCAACGCTTGCATTAAACAAATTCGTTAAAAACATATTAAACTGTTCCACTGGTCAGCTAAGATGCAAAGTTAGACGCTTCGAGCTTTCTTTGAGGTAGAGAGAGGATCATTCTAAGACCGTGGTAACTTAAAAGGGAAATTCTGACTGCCTGCCTTTCCATGTTGGTCACCTCTGTCTTTCCTCAATGATTTTCGAATTTTTCAATACTGCATATAACCATCCCATTTGTCTTTCCCTTTTCTTCACTGAGTCTAAGAAAATGGAATGCTGAGTAACTATAAGCTGCCGTATTATTCCTCATTCGCATTTTAATATCTGTGATTGGGACTGCGAACGTCATCTTAAAACAATTCTATGAATCGAAAATAACTTTTTAGACGAAGGAGATGAAATTAGAATTCGACATAAACACCCCAAGCTAACGCGTTCCCACGACTACACAACGAAAGTTTCTCGGTGTCATTTTCGATTGCATGTTAAACTGTTGAAGCTCGAGAACTCCTACTCGGCTATTCCTTGGAAAATAACAGGCTATCTGGACGCTGCCCTGAAAGGACCTCCATGCCAGCCCCGATACGGTTATGCGAAACCAACAACCCTTCACCTGGTGACACTCTGAGAGAATCCCACTGACGTAACTGCAATTAGGAGAGCGAACCACAAAATGCAAGTTTACGGATAGTGTTGTCATCTTTGACTTCTACCCCCGAAGAAGTTGTTCAAAAACAAGGTACGTACATATGTACATTTCAAACAAAACCACGCCCGTAGCCAGGATTAAATTCTTGAGAGTGCTCAGGAGATTTTGAAAGGAACTCACACACAAATCGAGAAATTCTTCTCTCCGTGAATGAAAATTTCTAAGGGAGCTCCCCAAATCTCAGAGGGAGCTCAGCTCCCTTCAGCACCTAGCTGGCTACAGGCGTGAACATAACCAGGCTTTCTGAGAGAAGACTTTAAGTATGGTAAACCTGGCGTAGGCACTTGCTCATTCACATCTGAATTGTCACTTAGTCTCTCGTGCTTGGACGGTTTACTATCTGCTAACCACTCATGATTCTTCAGCCAGCTTAGATAACCCTGTCGGACTTACAATTTCCTTTGCCTTTTAGTCAACTTTTCAAATCTTCTAGCGGAAACACCGTTAAAACATTACATCAACCTCGTTTCATTTGCAATTCTCAGGGAAAGAAAGCCACCATAGCAAGCACACAGGTTCCTTATCCCAATATTAACAAAAGGACGTGGCAGTTTCCTGTTCGTGAAACGGTCTATCGAATTGATCGCATTGCCTGAAGGCGTGCCTTGCGTCGATGGCAATGTGCCGTATCCTGAATTCTTTTAACAATACCTATGCCGCCAATGTCATATTTTCCTTATTCCCCAACAGAATGCATTTAAATGATTCAACTTATGCATTCAATATCAACAATCGCCTTGCTTCACAACCCTGTTCGTCTAATAGGCAAGCATGTAACAAGGCTTGGCGTCTACGCAGACGATTTATGCAGAAGCTGTATGAACGAGGAGGAGGATGAGACTATTCTCCATCTTATTTGCACCTGTCCAGCTCTCCCCAGCAAAAGAAAACTCCACTTATGAGCCTTCTTCTACACCAACCTAGGCGATTTGGTAAATACCGATATTTTTAGCCTCCTACCCTTCATAAGAAGTTCCAATTGGTTCAATGACTAGGAAGGAGATCTTTCCGAGATCCATGTGATATCACAACAGACCCCTCACGGGTCTATATAAGTGTGTTGGCTTTAGCTGCCAGCTACTTCAACCTAACCTAACCTAACCTAACCTTCTCAGTGTGCTCTAGTGAAAACGTTAATAAATGCCTTCGCTGACGAAACCGAGCGTGTACATCCTTACCTCAACGAAGATGACTAAATCCGAGTTATTTCATAAGGTGTCAACCCATCAGTCATATTAATCCATCAGTCATATTAGTCCATTCAATCCGTAAATGCCTCCAAAAGTGCATTTCTATTGAACGTTCATCTCCAGTTTATTCTTAGCCCACGACTACATCGTTGTTTGTGTGTGTGTAATTTATTCGCCCTTTAATCTTGCCCCACCAAAAAGCCATTAAATAAATCATGTGGATGTTTTTAAAGAAATCATCAGAGATGCAAAGCCAGAGATACAAAACGCCAACAACAACAGTGCAACAATCGCTCAGCATGGTTTCGGTTCAATCACGAATCACGACGAGCAGATACAGCAACATTCACCACCGTTGGCCTGCTCCGAATACTAATTCCACGTAAGACCGGTTGTCTGGAGGAGTCGCACTTCAGTGCAAGAAGTACTGGTGGTGGTGGTGGTTTTGCTGCTTCGAATAGATTCCAATGCGCAGGCGTTGCTTCGACATTGATTTGATTTGTTCCTTTGTGCAGTGAGTGTGCTGAGCGAATTGTAACGATGCAATTGGTCCACTGCTCTGGGAGATGGTGATGGAGATGGAGATGAAAGTATATAAGGTCCGGAAAATCATCCATTTGAGATGTCATGTAGCCACACCCAATTCGTGATTTGTACTGATGGGGTTGTTCTCGATGATTGGGAAGGCATTTGTGTCTAATTCTAGTGGGAGTTTGATGAAGGCGTCAGAAAATGGTGGTCAGAACATTTATAAGTGGTCAGGATTTGCAGAAACAAAATTCACACCAATTTTGATGCAATTTACTAAGAACCTTAGGATTGAATGGAATTATGAATGTGGACTTCAAATAATTGAACGTGTGCAGTGTCAGTAAAATTTTAATTTTTTTAAAAGACTTGTCGAATAAAAATTTAACGTTTCACTTGCTTCGTAATACCTGACAGTCCTTAAGATGCAAGGAATTCCTCAGGGCGAATTCTTGTGGTAGCTGAGATCTTGGTAATACTGAAAGGCGATAGCTTCAGCTGCCACTGTGGCCAGTCATATCGCGTTTTAGAGTGCAAAAATTTATGATTCCAAACCAAACTGGTAGGAGATCGTTGATGAGGTCATCAAGAAAGCATGTGTAGCCTTCTATTCATGCAAAGGCCATTCAATAAAAGACAGGGCTCTGAAATAGTTGTGATAGGTAGGCTATACACGGCAATTATGGGACCCATTCTTATGAGAACAATTCTAATGTTTGGTGGAAGGCTCTTGAGAAGCAATACCAGCCTTGAAACCAAACCAAGATCTAGAACCGTGAAGAGTCTGGGCTTTGCGAAAATTTGATCCTTGATCTAGGCTTGTAAAAGCCTGCAAGAGGCTTCTAAGAACCAACACAGATTTGAAGGACTTATACAATATTAAGCTGAGAAAACTTCTAAGATTGACCTCTTTTCTATCCGGACCGGACGGTTTCAAATCGGCGGTTTTTCTTCTTCACAGGTTCTCGGGATAAACCTTTTCAAATCAAATCACAACGAACTGAATTCTTAGTCTAAGTGAACAGTGACTAAGTCACAAGGCACTAGGTACTCATATACCCAACCTATATAGACATAGAGCTGCAGTAGACACAAGATTTCTGTCTTATATTTTCAACATATAACAAGGATCCTGTCCTAGGTTCTGCGTAAACTTTTCATATCGTTTTATACCACACCAATCGGGACGTATGTATGCACAAGTGTGACTTCCGTGTCCGCAAGGCGACAAAAAGTTGCATTTTCGCAAATTTTGGAAAACTTATTAAATTCCTTTCACCACTTGTGGGGCTTATGGCCTCCACTTCACCTGAGGGCCATCCTTTGGTTCGGCGAAGGTGGTTCGCCATTCGCCCTCTTCATTTTACGAATTGTGGAAGAAATTTCAAGATTGCTAGATGTTCGTCACAGACTCTTTCTCATTATTTAGTGAACGAACATCAATAGAGAGTTGGTACTTCTACGTGTGTTTAGATGGCCTATCATGTGATTTGTTTAGTCTCGTGATGGAACAGATAGTGCGCAGAACAGGTCAAAACCCCGCAGGACAGGCATTAGTTTCAACAAATCTGTCCAGCTGTTGGGATACGCAAACGATATAGGCATTGTCGGTCATTCCCAGCGTGCAATATTAGAAGTTTTTACTTACGGCAATCGGGTAACAGGGGAAACGAAATAGCCTTGAAGTAAATGAGGACAAACTCAAGTACAAAAGTGCTGTCAACAAATAAAGAACCATCTGTCTACCTCTTGGACAAAACATCATTGTTCAGTAACTTCGAAGTAGTTAAACAGCTTACCTACCTCGGAGTAACCATCAACTCCACGAATGACACCCTAGTGGAGATTCGACGAAAACTTCGGTTTGTCAAAAAAAAAAAAAAAAGTGGGATAACGAGTGGAAGTCGGCCAGGAAAAGACTGTGTTTAATGTTACACAGAGGAAAGTCAACTGAGCTGGCTTGGGTGTGTTCAAAGGATAAAGGAGAAAAGAGGAACTGAACAAGCGAAGGAGTACTTTGAAAGAGAAGACCGGGAAACCATTGCGGAAATGGAGAGAAATGCAATTAAAGGTCCATTATGATACCACAAGATCTATCACTTATCCAGAATCACATCAATGAGGCGGAGGGTACTTGTGACGTCTTTGAATGAATATTCTCAATGTCGCCATGGCTATCGGAGACAGAAGCTACCAGATGGAGCAGATTTCTTTCGGAAAGGGACGAACCGGTGTAGAGCAAATGGAAAATAGCCTCCGATTCCTCTTTATGCATATCCATATACCATCTGCAAAAATCGTTAAAGAATAGGATTAATTCTGATATCATCCTTTCCTCTCTACCACAGTAGGATTTTCTGATCGTGCTTCCAGTTAAAATTACAGTCGCCGTTGCTCAGTGGTTAGTACCTTGGACTGCTGTGCGAGTTGCGTGGGTTCAAGCCATAGCCATGTCCACCAAACGTTTTTCTCAGCACCACCTTTCGTCGGGGAATGACATGCCGCCGAGAGTAAAATTTTTCATGAAAAAGCTTCACAATTCGCCATTCAGAGTCGGCAATAAATTGCAGGTCCCTTCCACTCGTGCGAAACATGTAACACACTAGGCCTTGCCTCATCCCGAGCTGTCGCGCGAGCTATTTATTTTTTTTAACCCTCATAGTGAGGGGCAGCAGGTAATAATCACCACAGCTTCTTCTAAACGATATTAGGTCTGTGGTTAGGTAAGGCCAGGATGCAACGGAGAGAGTTTCTTTACTTCATCAATTCCCTCTTCTCACCATTCTGACAATCGGTGCGAAGCACCTAAGTTCAGCGATCGCACAAGCACACTTTGCGAGAGAAATTGTCTCCATAATCTAAAACTGTGGGTCAAATCAAGCTCCTCCAAATGCCTAGGCAAAGCTTATCACGTGTTAGGCTCTATCTCAGTGTCACCTCTGGTGGAACTAAACTCCAAGCTACCTTTTGAACTTCTTTCCGTCAAATGAAAAAACCTACCCTCCGTTTGCTGCTTCCTTTGCTTCCGCATTCTTTCGATGCAAAAGTTCTCCTCACAATCAAATTCAAATTAAATACGGCACGTGATCCAAAGATATAAAACGAGTACATCCTCTCCCCATTAACGGCCCAACAATCATCAAAGTTCAGATAGTCCATTCACCTATGCGGCACTGGCCGTACTCTCGAATCAGAATAACAAATTTCCCCCAGCGGCCATTAATAACGATGAGGAAATCACGAGTGATAAAAATCATTTCTGCATAAAATAATAATTCTACGGTTTTAATACCCCTCGGCTACCGATTTTTACGATCATCATTGTCACCGGCGATATCCGCCAAAGTCCAATCGTGGATCGTTGTATAATAGACACAATTCTAAGCGTCTTCACCACGCACCGTCGTGTAAGCTGTACGCTGTACGGTGTACTCGATGACACGGAGCACTGGCATCCAACACGGTATCTTATATCTGCGCCTATGTAGATACGACTTTCATGTATATCCATCACCGTGTATCTATCTCTTGAGGCACTGTTGCACATATTGGGATTTGTTTACCTCTGCTTTTTTTTCTCGTGTGCTGTCCCAGCGTTGTCGTGGACGTTCTTCGGCCCCCAAAGCCTTATAGCGCGCTCGGCCGTTGGGGCACGATGTAGGAAAAAAGAAGAAAAATTTCCTTTTCCCTCTGGTGTCGCTCTCTCTCTCTCTCTCTCTTTCTCTCGCTTGCACTCAGTCTACTTTACCATCCGTCATTCAAGACAACCGCAAGATCGTTCTAAGAATTCCAATGAACCTGTGATTATTGAATTTTTATTAAGTACCAGCGAACGTGAACAGTCGAAGATGAAATGAGGAAGCCATCGAGATCTTCTGGGCTCAGCACAACGCTGGCGATACTTCGGAATGTCGTGTGTACATCGTTCCATCTTTAGCCAACCGACAGGTAGCCTACCCCATCCACCATGGTGTACACTCGCACATTGTATTGGATGTTACCAATGCTGATGGCCGCATTGGTGGGCACTTGATATGGGGAGAGTGTCGTCTTCGCAACGTTAGCCTCCGGAAGATAGGTGAAGAAATTTTCTACAATGGTTCGAACGACCATTTTAGTCGGATGACCATCTTGAACGGATCGAAGCGGAGTGCCAAAAAGGAATGCGCGCGCAAAGATTGTTCACGTATAGATCGGCGATGATCGTCGTTGTCTGTGTTGTCTGCAACTTTCTCCATCGCACCGCACCGTTCTCCGGCTCGTGGGCTTATTAAATATCACTAAGCCCCCAAGAAGCAAATGACACATAAAATATATGACAAATTGAATATGACACCGAGTCATGATGGCTCTTTCCATCGAAGAGAAACCAATCCGCCATGCCACCATCTAATTGAAGAATTTTCGAGTCTTGTTGGATTTTGAGTGGTGGTCTCATTAAACCGATCGGCCGATGGAATAACAAATTAACCATATAGGGTCACGCGTATACTAGACACCACGGCCTAGTTGATCTTTCCCCAAAATAAAGTGCGTGCTGCAGTAAGAGTAGGCGCCAAACCAGCTCGAAGTCAGGTGAGACCAGTCCAAATGTGTGACTGAATGCGAGAAGGTTTTGGGCTGATCCATGATTGAGGGCATTTTGGATTGATCTTTATGGCAATGTCCCATATTTTCGATGATTACCCTGTTGGCCAGAGAAAAGTTGTCACAATGACTTCTATTGCTTGTACGTTCCTTTTTAAATTTCTAAGCAACGCCCGTTCTTAACTTGGAGAGGAAGAACTGGTAGAACTATATTTGTGGGCACCATACGACCAACACGGGAGTCATTGAGAACCCTACGAGTGCATCTTGTCTTGAAAATTATGACGCGATGGAGCAGTTTTTCCGTCCATGTCCCTGTTTTGTAAGGATGCGGCATAATACACAATCAATGTGGCAAAAGTTGACTAACTCCAAAGCCTTTGACTAGCGGCAAGAACAATGGATCAGTATTTGGCCCGAGTGCTTGAGGTAAACTTACCCCCTCTGCATATGCTTCATTCATTCATTTACTATTGAAATTGGTGTTTCCACCAAAGGATGGTCCTACATAAAGGCTGAGATAGAAGACTAGCTACAGGAAAAAAAAGAAAAATAGCTGGCGCGACAGTTCGGGATGAGCCAAGGCCTAGTTTCTCGCAACCATTCATGTTCGCACGAATGGAAGGGATCTACAATTTATTGCCGACTCCAAAGGGCGAATTAAGAAGCTTTTCATGACAAAGTATACTCCTGGAGGCTTGTCATTCCCCGACGAGAGGTGGTGTCGCAAAAAATCTTCGATGAACATGGCTGAGGCGGCAGCCCACGGTGCGACAGCCCATGATGAGCCTAATCTAGCTTCTTCAGGCAAACTTTTAGGCCAGAATGGCCCATTGTGATACCACAACGAAGAAAACCGGCTTACCGGCACCAGGGAACCAGAAAATGTGGCATAGCCATAACTACAACGAAGATGGGCAACCGTAGCGGCGTTAACCCTAGGATTTGAACTAATTCGTCCCAGAGACGAAACCTTCTTAAAAACAGAGAGTAACTCCACTCATAAAGACAATGGAACTCTGGGTTTGCTTTTACTACTCCACTTTCTTGCCTCTGAAACTATTCATTCGACTTCCAAACTTCCTGGTCAAGTTCAAGTTATTCACGTTCTAATCGTAGGACCAAAAGTCTGTGGAATGTCCCTCATGTCCCTCAGTGCAGCGTGGAACTGAAGCTATAGCTGCGTTGAACTGATAGTCTAAACTTTGATCCTACACAGACGCTTTCATCTTCATTTGATTGTTTTGGGCGGGGCACTTAGGTAAATGAAGATTTCATGACACATTCTTGATGAAACTATTGTCTCTAAGAAAGTCTTCAAAGGTCCCGAACCTGTTTGGCTAAGTTAAGTTTGAGACGGCTCTGAGCTTGACACCTAAATTTCTTTCCTTATAACCAATGATGAACGTTTGTAAAAATGAAATTCTTCAAAGTGGATGCTGAGTTTTCAAGTCCAAGCCTAAACTGTCCCACTTTAGTTCACCAACCTTGCTCGATGTTCATTGCTGCTCCAGATTCCAATCGACCATCGCAACCAAGTATCTTCTCTTTCGATCTGAAGAAAATGCACTCGAATTGCCTAAAACCACCATCATTTGCCCGTTTGTTTACGTTCAAAGATAAACCAATGTGGGGTGGATACTTATGCATTCCGCGCACGCCTGCAGTTAGTATGTCTTAGCTGACTGACGACGTCCAAGCGAGCGATTTATAAGAGCTTTCCAAAATACACAAGAGCCACATTAACTCGACTCTGCAGTGAGTTTCTCAGTTACGCACGCAATTCCTGGATTTCCAAACAAGATTTATGTAGATTTTGGAGCTTTTAAGCCGCACGCGTACCCAATGCCTCTGAAGTGAATGTCGATGTCAATTTTGCGTAATTTAGGTTCACATGTGGGGAAATTGTGCGTTTGGTCTACAAATGTGAACGCATCAGTACAGAAGCATCATTGCCTACTGTCACAGCGCAAAGAATTAGTATTCAGAGTGACCAGCGGCGGTACAAATGTAGGATGGGACTGATGTTATAAAACAATTAAGAGGTGATGTATGCGACTCATCTGAGTGGATGTACATATATAGTTGCAGTGTGTTCACTGAGGCGCATAGATAACATTGTCTTCACGGATCTGGCGGGCCCTTTTTTTATACCGGAGACTTGCTTTATATTGAGTCAAGTCGAAGTCAAGCAATATGATATTCGCTAGAGTTCCGCTTAGTTTGTGGTTTTTTCGATTGACTCTCAGTGGAGTTCATTAAAGTGCCTCTGAGAGAGAAAGAATTACAATTGTGAAACGGCCTTCAATCGAGATTAAATTCAATAGCAGCAGCGGCATAAATTCGACAATCGGTCCTACTACAAGACTGTCAGATACCTTCGTCACATTTTGAAAATTAGGTGGCCAAGTATTACAACGAACGTGAATAGTAAACTAGTAAACATCAACTCCGCGAATGACATCTTAGTGAAGATCCGTCGAAGACTGACCCTGAGAAACCGCTACTACTTCGGTTTGGTAAGACGCATGGGTTCATAACTCCTAACTCGAAGGAAGAAATGTATACCCCTAAAAAACCTAGGGATTGAGGCCATCGGCTACGCAGACGACGTGGTGGTCTTCGTCATTAGCAAATATTAGAGCGCCGTTTCTGAAGTTCTGCAAAACGCTCTATCAGATACAGAGTTGGTGCACCAAAGAAAGCCTCTTTGTAAACCCTAAAAAGGCATCTACAGTTCCTTTTACCAAAAGACAAAACCTAAATCTTGTCATTTGCTCCTCCGTCTATGGCGAAATCAAAGAGTTCTCACAAGAAGAAAAGTACCTTGGGATAATCCTCGACAGTAAATTATCCTGCAACTCCCACATCGATCGGACTGTTGGAAAAGCCACACGAGCACTGTGGACCTGTCGCCGTGTCTGCGGCAATAACTGGGGATTAGGTCCCAAAATCATGCTCCAAATCTATACCTTCGTGGTCAGGCCTACTCTGTACTATGCGGCAATAGTCTGGTGGACAAAAACAAATGATGGCCACCACAGCCAAGAAACTGGAACGCGTTAAAAGCCTAATCTGCATGACAGGTCGCCTGCTATCTATCCTCACCGCCTCGCTTAAAGCCATTGTCGGTCTTGCGTCAGTTCGACTCCATGTAGAAATGCAGGCAAAACTAAGTCTGCACAGGCTCTTCCACCTAAACAACACCAGCTCCGAACATCCTCCTGACGGTCACCTTAACACGCTTTCCTGCTTATTTCAAGGTAGCGAGTTTAGCATATCGTTGGATGACACTCTCCCAAGGGACTGTTTCAAACGAGACTACTCAGTAGTCATCCCCCCGAGTGACGACTGGGAAAAATTTCAAATTCCGTCCTTCAGAGCATGACCAAGTGTGGTATACGGACGGCTCTAAAGTGTACAGTGTATCTGAGGCTGGAATATTCGGAGAGTCGTCTAGCACTTACATATCGGTCAGTCTAGGCACATACTCAATGATCTTCAAGACAGAAATATTTGCCATAATTCGGTGAACAAGGTTAAACTTGCTCTCTAAATTCCGTGGCAAAACCCATCTTTATCTTTTCTGACAGTCAAGCTGCTCTGAAAGCTCACAAGAGGCCCATCGGCAATGAAACGGCGGACTCACTGGCCAAGATAAGTGCAATAACTCCCCTCACTGAATTAGCCTGTGGAGTAAACATATCCATCTTCAAAACCTACATGAGGGAACAAACCCTGCTCAAATCCAACACAATTTGGATGGGAAGTGTAGGACAGAAATGTACCAAACACTTTTTCCCCAATCTATCACAAAAGAAATTCACGTTTCTTCTAAATCTGAGCAAGAACCACCTTAAAATTCTAACTGGAATCCTTAGTGGTCACTGCCGACTAAAATGACATCTACACAAGCTTGCCCTGTCACTGGACCTTACCTGCAGACTGGAGTGCGACGAAAGCTCTCTCCACATCGTCACAGAATGGCCCGCCCTCATTCATGTGATTAAGCGAACCCTAGGCAGGGAATTCGTCTCACTAAGTGTACTTGTCCCTTAAAACCCCAATCCTCCCAGGTCTGCTATATGTAGTGTCTAGTGCTGGAGGTTAAGCGGGAAAGCAGAGTAAATATTGAACACTTTCGAGAGAAAATCCTACGGCGGTCCCGCAAGGAAAACGCATGGAGGCGAAAATACAACCGCAAACTCTATGAGCTTTACCATGACGAGAGTGTAGTCCGAAAAGCCAAAACGCATCGACTACACTGACTCGGCCACATCGATCGAATGGACAATAATGCTCCACCCAAGAGAATTTTCGAACCTCAGCCCTCAGGTTTGAGACAACAAGAAAGACTGAACCTCCGTTTTAAAGATCAAGGTATCGCGGATGCCAAGGCGCTTTGTCTGGAGAACTGGAAACAGCATGCCCGGGATCGAAGAAGATGTAAGGCTGCCATGTGTCAGGCAAAGACTCTTCACGGATCTGGAGGCCGTGGGGGGTAAGTAAGTAAAATAACATAATAGAACGAAGTATATTGAAAAAGGTTAACAAGAAGGGTACTCGTAACTCCGAAATTTTTGAATAGAGCCGAAGACTACCATAGTGCCGAAGTTCCATCAGAACCGCTCCAATTGATAAAGTGACCTTAATATTTAGATCACCTGAAAGGAGAACCTCTAAATTGCCAGAGATATCAGATTCCTCAGCATCTCATACAATCTTATTTCTGCCATACTGATTGGCGGTGCGTTCTTAGGTCAGAAGAGTTTACAACCGGCTAAATTTTCACACTTCAGCAGATCCTGGACCAAGAAGTTGAACGACTGTTTCAACTGTGTGGATAAAGCTTTCATTCAAAAGTCATCCTTACAAATAGGACCGATCAACAACCTCTTTTTATTTAATTCGAAAATTCGCCTTCAAAAAACAAAACAAACAGAAGTTATAATTTCAAATCAAATAGAACACCCTCGTCAAGAAGAGTGCATTCACCTCACCGATGCACATTTACTATCTCCAAAAACAAATCGTCGACAGAGTTAACGAACGATACAAACCAAACCAAACCGGAGGCACACAGCACACAGCACACTCCACTCAATCGAAACATACGGCAGGATCCTGAAACTGAAATTATTTAATAGATTGAAATCCTCGCGGGAGCAGGTGGTCATGAATGCAACCACTTTCCAGCTTTCGACAAACGGACAAAAAATCTGACCAAGGGCACGTGCTGCTGCTACTGCTGGTGGCAGTATCCAAAACCGAGATCATGCAACCAAACTGAGAATAACAACAAAAAACGAAACCGAAACCATCTCCTTTGTGCGTTAGGGGAAGTCAATACGACGACGCAGGGTAGGCCTCACTAAATTGGAGTTATTGCTGCAGCGGACAGCAGCAAAGTTGCATCTGCATTCGATTATCACCATCATCCGCGCGCCACAAAGAGATCTCTTGGGATAAAAACGTGAAGTGAACATCAGCACACGAGCCGTGCCTGTAATTACCCAGTGCGACTGTGGCGGCGGCCCGCTATTGTCCGTTTGGGGCTCGGCTCAGCGTCTGGTGTTTGTTAATTCGTTACCTTTACCTTTACCTACCCTCACAAATATTTCAGCGGCCTGTAAAGGGCCGCTCCCTGGTTTTTTTTTTTGTTTTAACGAAGTTCCCTTAACAACCCCCTCGAAGCGCAAGTGAGTTTAGTGGTTACACAAAGCATCGGGGATGATGCTTGCTGCGTTGTGTTGAGATCTCTCCACTAATACCGCAAGTCTGGCAGATGATCCTGAATTTCGTTTCGTTTCTTTTGTGGTTTTTTGTAGTTCGCCGTGTGGAATAGCATTGACATGATTGTTCATCCTATAGCTAAGCATTTGGAGAAAGAAAACTGAAAGTTGAAGCAGACTGTGATTCAAGAGCAGCTCACAACTTAGGCGCAAAATTCCTCAAATTGCTATAAACAATGAAGACCTGAGCTTATATACTGACTGGTAAAAAGTGGATACTGGTACTGTTGCTAGAGTTTTTCGTGCTAGCGTTGATCTCGAGTATTTTATGTAACTTCCTGAAACCATCCAGATTTTCCAACGTAACAGTCCAGGTCTGCCTTACTGACAGTGTTCAGATCGTTTAGATCATTGAGGAGATATTTTCCTCAGAGGTGCACTATAGACGGTTTTTACATCTCTGCAGCTCTTGCAGAAATCGGTAAAGACTAGGCAAAGTCGTTTCAGTATGTCTGGCTAGGATGCAGCGTCCTGTAATGACATTGGTGAGTTTGAAGGGTTGTCCCTTTTTAATCGAATAAGCCCTTTTGATGTCTTACGATCGAGGATAGGCCAAATGAGCCTGGTGTTATTGTAGTAATCAGGATCTGACGTGGTCGAAATAACTACTTCTGGTACCAAGAGAGCGTTGTCTGTCTTCATTATGTTAACATTATGCTGTTTAGCGATCTCATTCAGAGACACGCGGCAGTCTTTCTTACTTACTACTACTTATGTGGTACAGTTCGGGGTGAATCTTGACCTCAACCAAAAAGTCTCTCCAGTAAGCCCGGTATTTAGTAAACTGCCTCTAGTCGCGCATGCCACATTGGTTTAAGCCCTGTTCTACTTGTGCGCACCGTCACGGCATGGTCTTCCCTACTCCGTTGACCCTCCTGGTTAGATTCGAAGACTCTGCGTGACGGAACGTTGGTGTCTACTCGCTCTACATGTCATAGGCATTTCAAGTAGTTCCTCTCTGCCCTAGATTTTGATCGCGCAGGTTACAAGGGATTTGATAACAGGTTGACAGTCGATATAAATTGGAATTTTGAGGATGAATCTTCAGTCATGCGGCGACCTGACGTACAGCTGTGAATTCGGTCCAAAAAAAGCTTCAGTGGCTAGGGCGACTAAAGGAGTCTTGGGTGCCAAGGTCTTTTGAAAAGAAGCGACCTGTGAAGATTAAAATTGAGTTAGACTACCGTACAATGACCACTACAGAAGTTGTAGGGACAAAGAGGAAATAGAGTCCGTCCAACACCTGCTATGCGAATGTCCCGCGCAAACCACCAGAAGATTGCATACTCTTGGTAGTAGGATCTTCCATGGGCTGGAGGACCTTCAAATCGCCGATTTAAGGAAACTGCTGAGAGATTCCTGGTTAGATTCCCATGGGTACAATGAACTTGCTTGAAGTCTAAGTAAGTCTTTAGGACACACACAAAACTAACCAACCACCCAACCAAGATAAAAAAAATAAAAAATAAATAGCTGGCGTGACAGGTCGGGATAAGCCAAGGCCTAGCTTCTCGCAAACATTCATGTTATGCGTGTTTGTATTGTTCGCACGAATGGAAGGGACCTACAGTTTATTGCCGACTCCGAACAGCGAATTGAGAAGCTCTTTCATGATGGATTATACTCCCGGAGGCTTGTCATTTCCCGACGAGAGGTGGTGCAGCGAAAAATGTTCGGTGTTCCTGGCTGGGACTTGAACCCACGCCGCTCGGTCAGCAGTCCAACGCACTAACCATTGAGCTACGGCGATCACCCAACCTAGATAAAATCAATTAAAAGGACTTCGCGCTGACTCCAGACGATCGTGTCCAGTATTATTTGTTGTTGCCCTTATTGAAATCCGTTTCAGTGGGCATCACATCAATGGAGTTCGGAAAGCATTAGAGTTGTTGAACGTACCACGTTCTTCCCACTCCATTGAAGCGTGTCTTGCAATCTAAAGGTCACGTAAGCAGCTTGCTGCTTGCCATAAATATCTATTGGCAGTAAGGCTACGCGCACAGTGATGCGATATAGCGATGCGATGCGAGAAGCGAGAACCATGCGATAAAACTTTTCACATGAATTCGTACGTACATAAGAATACAAGTGAACAGTTTTAGCGCACGCTTATCGCTTTTCACATCGCATCGCTTTATCGCTTCATTGTGTGTGGAGCCTAAGTGTAGCATAAATTTGAGCGTAGTTTTGGGGAAGTTTTAAGCCCACGCGTAATGCAAACACAAAAAAAGCTAGGGCTTTCCCAATCCTCTTAAAGTTGACGTTTTTTTTCAAAGCTCGCTACCAAACCATAGGTAAGAATAGGTCTACCAAACGTGTAAGCCCCATCTGGGACCTACAGCAACTGATTATATAGCAGAGTGTGTCACTTAGCTTGAGTGGAATAATTGCACGAAATTCTTAATTTCTTAGTAAAGGCGACCAACTCTCTTTTAGACGGTTGACTCTTAGGCCGCAGCCATTCGCCGAGAACTTAAATGTACGTCCATATGTATACCCGACAGTGTCTAAAGGAACTTACCCGAAACAGAGTTAACAACGACTTCTGCGTATAGCGTATGCAATCACGCTGCACCACATATTCTCTAACACCAGAAGTAGTTTGTTAAAGACTAGATTCCGCAGATCCTTTATAATTTTCACAGAGGCTTTTGAATACACCAATCCAATGACTGCAGTTCGTAATATACCAGGTGTGACTCCGGAAGAATTAGATCCATGTTTTTGGATAAAATTTTTTCTCATTTTGAACTTTACATGTAGCTCCATGTTTCCAGGAATTCAGTAGACCAGAACTATGTTTTATTGCTCTCAATATGTACCATGAAGCATTCACTCAAGCATTTTGGTTTAGTGAGGTTAAAGTTTAGTGTCCTTGTTCAATTTACATTTTAAGATCATATGTGCGTAAATTATGTTTTAGTAGGTGCCCTAAAGAAGGCTCTTAGCTCATTTATAATACACCCTGCGGATGAAATATGCTCTTCCAATAAACGGAATTTATTCATCTTATCCTGTGCGAATCAAAACAAATTTGCTATATATGCATTTCTGTCAGACAACTGTCAAACGACGGCCATTAATATAGTATACCAAACCAACATGGCGATCAAAAACATGGTTCACCTTTATTTCGTCACCATCATTGCGTAGCTCACTGTTCGAAAGCTCACAACCATTTGTAGACATTTCATGTCACTTTTTCCTTAACACAGATGTCCTTTCCCCTGTTCAAAGGGTTTCTAGCCTATTGAAGCTTCTTAAGCCAAACGTCAGACGACTTTACACAATAAAACAAGAAATTCATTCCACTAATTAGAGATGAGCCAATGAATATGCTCCGATTTCTCCTAGATTCTTCCTCAAGATTAATCAATTCATCAAAGTTTGCAACTCACAAGTGCAGAAAACCTAACAAATCCCATTAGTCGAAAGCAATTCAAAAAGCAAATAATCACCCACAACCCAGCGATGCATAAAGAGGACGATAATCACCATGGAAATGGGATTTTTTCCAAAACAGATACACGTATTCCAATTACGACAATCACCCCGCTCTACACACTTTGGCAGAAGTTTCCCCCATTACCGAGAGGCAGTGAAGCTCTTATTGCGCACAAAAGAAACCGCTCCGCATACAAACACAAACGACGACCATCAATTAAAGGACCATGTTTTATGAGATGCGCCAGACAGGCAAACAGCCGCTGAAGATTCTGCCACACCCACCCAAAGGTGTTGTAATAAAGCAAAAGGGCTTGAATTACATACATACATCCCCCCGTGTGCCGTAGTTCATCCTAAACGGCACAGACTACGGGAATATTCTAGGGCGTATCTGCGTTCACATCCCCAGATGAGATAGTCACTTCTTGGCTGCCGTATAAACGGAGCGGTCTCTACGATTTCAGTCCTTCGAAAAGGATTTCCTTCACGCAGATACACGGTAAAGTTGAACTGCACCCCAAAACGTTTAACTGCAAACTGGGTGCGTGCTGAAATGAAATTTCACCCTCTATTAGGGGAAAAAAAGAAACTCTCCTCTCCCAGCCGCGTGTGTGTCATTTCTGCTTTCGTAGTTTCGCTCTGCAGAGATGATAATCAAACAAGCATCGCATTTACTAAGGTGCGGCCGCCGCCGCCGCAGAGCCCGTGAAACGTTAAATTACCCCCACAAGGTGCGAGAGTACGAGTGCGAGTATGTATGCAAGGACGCGCGTCCTGTATTGCTTGATCGATGTATAATGGATGTTGTAGTCAGTCATAGATGAATGTTTGCATAGCCCGAAGGAGTTTTCGCCACTCGCATGATGAAATCATGAACATTTCCCACTAAAAGCTGTAAATCCGCCTTGAAAAAACCACCCGTTGATGGTGAATCATGAAATTTTATTTTAACCCTCTTATCTCGGTGACACTTGATAGCACGTCCGTGTTTACAAATAAGGCGTAGTAGTACATATATTGGAAATCTTGTCCGAAAAGAAAAAAAACGTAAATGGAATGCCCGTGCAAATATGGGCACCTTCCTATGAAACCTTCAAGCATTTGGAGAAATCCATTCTCTTCTCGAAATCTTATCTCGACAGAGATACACACAAACATCGCAAATAGCAGCAGGTTAGCTTAAATGATATCATTTATAAATACACATGAGACTAAGCAAACCGATCGCGTAATGGCGGAGATAACGCGTCCTATGATTGAAGAGTAAACTGCCGTGTGTATGGGGAACAAAGATCGCTCATTGTGCAATGGCCACACTAAACGGCAATGTTATCGATACTTATCGAGAATGGGAGATATCTCTCCATATTTTTTTTCCGTGTGATCTAGAGCAATCAATCATTATAGTCTCTATCCCCATAGGGTATGCGCATTGGCAGATAAAGTTGGTAACAAAGAGAAGTACGTCAGAGGCCATGCACAAGATTTGATGAGAAGTTAGTGTTCAGCATAGATGGACTCGAAAAGGATGTTGGGAATGTTCCGAGGTGTACATCGTTCGTTCAGAATAAAAGACGGGAACAGCGTCTTCAAAGCCGAGCTCCATGCCATTTTGCAGGCCACAACAATAGTTGAGGTTGAGAACGTGTGTATGTATATACATTGCTAGGAAAACGATTACCAAATACGTTTATAGCCAAGAGGCTTTCAAGCTTTTGGAGAAGAAAAAGAATTCGTACAGCACCTGCTATATGACCGTCTCGGACTAGCCAACCGAAGATTGCGAAGATAGTACATTTTTCTATGGGCTGGAGGACCTCCAAGTCGCTGATTTCAGAAAAGTCCAGCGATTTCTATTCCTTTCGTTGTATTTAGTTCCAAAATGTTCCCATTCCATTGATAATCATTTGGTGGTACAACGGAACCGTAATATCTAAAAGTATTACTTTCTGAAGGGTTGTTGTATCGGACTGCTGCGTAAGCCGTATGGATTCGAGCCCTAGCAACATCCCCCAAATAGGTTTTTCATACCACCTGTCACCTGCGAATGATGTACTTCTAAGAAAACCTAGAATTTGGCATAAAAAAGCTTCTCAATTCGCCGTTTGAAGTCGGCAATCAATCAATCGTGTGAGAAATGTACCACATACAACTTGAATGACTGCGAAAAGCTGGGCATTGACCCATCGCGGGCTGTTGTGTCAGCTATTAAAAAAAAAAAAAAAAAATAGCTGACGCAACAGGTCAGGATGACACAAGGCCTAGCTTCTCGCAACCATTCATAGTGTGAGTATTTCAGTTTACGCAGGAATGAAAGGCACCGAACTACGAATTGAGAAGCTTTTTTATGACAAATTATACTCTCAGAGGTTTTTCACTTAACGACGAAAGGTGGCGTCACTAAGAATGTTCGGTGGACACGGCTAGAGCCACACAGCTCGCACAGCAGTCCAACGCACTAACCAATGAGCCACGCCGGCCACCTTTTCATTTTACTTATTATCTGCCTTGCAGTCACTGAGGTTGTTCCCGAGTTGAACGACATACTCCACAAGGCTAAAGTCATCTTCTACATCTTTTACCATTTCGACTAAGCCATCGTAAGTTATATCCTTTCTTCTAAGGCATTACGAGACTCGCAGTGTAGTAAGATGTTGAAATAAAGAAACAATTTGTAGGAATCTAGACTTGGAATAGGGTATCATACGATTTCTTTCACATGATTCAAAGTATTTCTGTATGTTATTTGCTGATGACTAACATTGAAATTATTTTCAAGACAAATTTAGAAAAAAAAAAATCTGAGTATTAAGACAGTGGATTGCTGGGAAAAGATATATTTTCAAAAACATTCCACGAAATAGTGTATAAACCTTGTTCGGCGCTTTGTTTGAATTTATGATTCCAACAGGTCTTTGCCTGTTGACTTATGTCAACATGAATATACACATATTTCTCACTTTTGAAAGCACAACAGTCCTTCTTCACTGAAAGGGTTGAAGTGGTTAACAACGGCTATAGATTCGCTGCGGCTTTTAGAGATCTACATATGTATGTATAAGGCTCCACACCCACCTTGAGTTAGTTGATTAGGTTTTCGAACATAGTACCTCCTTCAATCCAATTGCTTTGAGAAATCGAAGTATTTGGATGGAGTCCACAGATGTTCTTTATCACTGAAGCTCCTAATCGCGTTTTTAGAAAAAAAAAAAACGGACCATTTTCCACAATTTTTTTAGACTCTGACGACGGTTAGGCAAAGTTCCCTTTAGCTGAAGAAATAAAGTGAATAGAGGTTGGAGTTTGCATGTGTCGTGTGAAACAATCAACTTATAGAAAGACACTTCACAAGACTCTATTGTCTCCTGACAATTGATCGTGTCTGGCAAGATCGACTGTTTGAGACTTCTCTCTTTATTTGACGGCATTAATGTTCGGTAACAAGTCAGCTACACAGTCTGAAGGCATTTCTTACTCACTTACTTACTTAAGGTGGCGCTATAGTCCGGGGTGGACCTGGGCCTTAACCAACAAGCGTCTCCAGCCAGCTGCCTCCAGTTTCGCACGCCAAGTTGATTAAGGTCCCCTTCCATTTGCCTGCGCCATCTGAGTCGCGGTCTTCCTCTACTGCGCCGTCCCTCGGGTGTGGATTCGAAGATTTTCCGGGCAGGAGCATTGGTGCTCAGCCACCTCAGTCGTTGGAGCTTCACTCTTCTGGCTAGCCGGTGTCGCTGCACAGCCCATACAGTTTGTCATTGTTTCTCCTCCTCCATTCATCGTCTATGCAGATGGGACCGAAAACCGCCAGAAGAATTTTCCTCTCAAAACAGCCAAGAACAACCTCATCCACTTTTGGCAAAGTCCATGCTTCTGCGCCGTGGAGCAGAATTGGAACGATTAAGGTCTCATAAAGGGTCACTTCAGTTGTTCGAGAAAGGGTTGTGCAACTCAATTGCCTTCTTAGCCCAAAAAAACAGCGGATGGCAAGAGTTATTCTTTTTTGATCTCAGCGCATGATAGACAAAGTCTTTAACTACCTCAAAGTTATAACCGTCTATTGTGACGTTTTGTTCAAGACGTCGATGCTGAGTGTCCTTTCCTGTTGACAGTCTTGTTGGCGCGTGAGTTTTGTACTATTCTTTCAAGAAAGATGTTGAAGTGGACTCATGACAGCGCGTCGCCTTGTCTAAATCCTTTTTTGACATCACAGGCCTCGGTGAGGTCCTAACCGACCTTGACGGAGCAACGTGCATTCCCCATTGTCATCCTGCACAAACGGACGAGGAGTGTCTAAACTAAACATTGCCCTGCATATCTCGTCTCTATATATGCTGTCGCTGTGGCTCAGTAGTTAGTGCGTTGGACTGCTGACCAAGCGGCGTGGTTTCAAGTCCCAGCCGGGAACACCGAACACTTTTCGCGCCACCACCTCTCGTCGGGGAATGACCAGCCTCCGGGAGTATCACTGTCATGAAAGAGCTTCTCAATTCGCCGTTCAGAGTCGGCAATAAATTGTAGGTCCCTTCCATTCGTGCAAACAATACAACACGCACAACATGAATGGTTGCGAGAAGCTAGGCCTTGGCTCATTCCGAGCTGTCACGCCAGCTATTTATTTTTTATATACATATGCTGTCATAGGCGGCCTTAAAATCAATGAAAAGGTGGTGAGTATCAATTTGAAATTCCTAGGTTTTCTGCAAGATCTGCCACAGTGAGAATATTTGGCCGATGGTGTACTTTTCTGGTCTGAAGCCACACTGATATGAACCGATCAGGTTGTTGACGAACGGCTTCGGGCGCTCACATAACACAGCAGATAAGATCTTATAGGCGATGAAAGGCACCTAATGCCTCTGTAGTCGGCGCAGTTCAGAGGATTTCCTTTCTTGAGGATCAGACCAACAATACTGAGGTTCCATTCATCGGGAATACATTCCTCCGACTACATTGCGTTGGTGCTCCTTACCAAGTCATCGCCTCCCGCTTTGAACAGCTCGGCAGCTAGGCCTTAGATGAAAAAATTTGATGGAACTGAAGAAAGAAGTCTTAGGAAAAACTCAATGACACTACCCGCACCGCTGTTGCCTTAGTGAGAGTAAAAGACATGCCACCATTACAAGGGACATTTGCGCACAACTGTGGCCAAAGTTGTTATCTTCTCTTTTAATTTCAACGGATGAATACCTATTCTAAGTGTCTTCCTTTTTTCTTTTGTAGCTAGAACCTGCCCATATACCACAGCTAGAGCAGAAAACCTTGGAAGAAAATTAAAATAACATCAGAGACGCAATGCACGTTATCATCACTTCTTCGCTATCCCTTCACCGTCATTTCCTCGCATGCATTTGCGAGTGCCAGATGACAAATTTACTGAACCGTTAAAAACACATACCCTATTCGGAAGTCATCATTAACATCAATCCACTCCACTGAAGATACGCGTATTACCCAAACCCAGCTAAGGTAAGAAAACGTGTTTTGTACGTTAGGTATCCACCGCATTCTTAGCCCACATCATCATCTCAAGGAAGCGAACAAGAGAGGACAGGAAAAAAAAAACACACATTACGAGATGCACCGGCGCAGCCTGGAATCAACTGAATCGCTCAACCGAATTCATGAGATACACACAGGGGGCACAGCGCACAGTGCCACCGGCATGCGATATTGAACCGAAAGTCAATTGTGAAACAATGAACGCGCATCCCAACGGTCAAACAAACGCAGTGCCACTTGCTCTGACGAGAAAGAAAACCCAAAAGGGAAACCCTGACAGATAAAAAAAAAATGAAGAAGAAGAAACAATACACTCTTTGTAGGGGAGGTCGGAAGGAATTGTAACAAATGTCATGTGGGCACGTGCTCCTTCAAGCGAAGTATTCGGTTTGCGCGCCAACAATCAAGACAAGATGATGCGCGTCTGCTGCAGTGGTCTTCTTCTTGTTCTTCTTCTCCTGGTGCATCCAACTGAATAGGGTTCACCTCACCCTTGTTCTTTTTATTTTCTGTGTAACGACATCAAGAGCTTATACAGATGTTATGATCAGCGGTCGTGACTCGTGAAGATCATCAAAAAAATGATCGCTGTGGAGCGTCAGCAGGATAAAGGTTTATTTGTCGTTGTAGTCGTATTTCTCTGCTGAGGGGTAATTAATGATTGAACAGTTCAACATACCAGAGGAAGGGTAGAGTTTTGTCGTGATGGACAGGGACACTCTTGGTAATCAAGAAATTAGAGGCAAATTTTGAGGAGGAGAAGACTTGATATCACTGTAAGGTGTTACTGGAAGTTAAACTGCTGTTGCTTCAATCAATCTTAAGCTGAAGACCCAGATTCTGTGACAGAAAGGACCTCTAATGTCCTTGAATATCCGACGCAAGGTGTTAAAGGAAATATCGTCTTGAGATGAGATGATTCCTTACAAACTGTCGATCAACAAATCTATTCCATCTTCCAGCTAAAAAGTAGGCCTGTTACCCCATAAATCGCGACATGATTGGAGCAATGGCACACAGTTTCTAGTTGGCATGGAGGCTTGAACGATGGAGTAAGTAGTGAGCCCAACTTACCAGTGTGACCACTTCGTTCAAGCGAATGCAAATCACTGATGGTAGGCTTAAGAAAAGAAGGCTAGACACGCAGACAGGCGGCATCCCTCTAGGCAACATTGTCTCAAAACTTGTAGAGCAATGCCAATCAATTAAGTACCGACTCCATAACTACACTCATCTGAGTCCCAAGGCAAAGCAATCATGAGGGCAATGAGCTAGCCGACGAGCTGCCGATGAGAGGATCAGCCCTTAACAGTTCTCTTGCGGAAAGTGTTGATATTCCGCTGGGCACTGTTAAGGGCTATGTACATCTTCACATTCTCCAGCTTGCCAATCATAGTTGGAACGGCCATTCCAGCTGCGTCATTCCCAGAAGGACATGGCCTTATTACACCAAAACTAAGTCAAGAGAGCTACTTGGCAAATCAACACCAGACATTGCCAGAATTGTAATCATTTTCACGGGCCATTGGCCCAACAACTTCTGTAGAAGCTGCAATGATATTAATGAGAACGAATCTCTTCTGAATTTCCTCTGCAGGTGTCCGGCCCTGGCGAGGACCAGACAGTGTACTTTGGGCAAACCCTTCTTCGTGGACCACGGCGAGATAGCTGAAAGAAGGATTGGAGAACTGATCCTTTATCTGAACTCCACTGGCTGGTTTTAACCACTTCATCCCAACACGACCAATCAACACCCACAGACAAATATGTAGATTTGAACGAGTTTCGTGGCAACAAAACGGCACACCCTAGCGCTAATTGGGTTCTCAGGAATCTCCACCCTACCTACCTAGGCAACATAGTGATCTGCGAGTAAAAGTTTTTGTTTTTTGCTGGTAAAAGTTTGACACATCACGGAGGAGATAACCGTGGATCCTAACGAATGACGCAACTCCAAACAATTCGTTGCAGACTTTAACCACGATGTTCTCTGTAGTGACCTGTAGAAAGTTAAAACCGATACCAAACAAGTTGAATGAACTATTTTTGCTTTCAGCCCGGAGAACTCTATTTCTACGCATCCGACGAGAGTTTGCATAAAATTTGCATATTAACTGTTGTAACCCAAACAGCTTGGGATTCGATTTTGAATATTTATGAGGCCAATTCGTCAGGTTCATTATGCGTTCACAACTCTCAGATTGTCTGACCCAAAATGTTTGGATATTCTTAAGAAGCTAACACGTTTCGCAATTAAGAATCCAATGCCTGAGGTCATAGTGTGACCTGGTAGCGAACTTATAAAAGTCGAAACCACTTGCAAAATGTGCTCAGTTTCTTGAACGTGTTCTCAACAGTTGGCTGGAGTATAGAATCGTCATCTTTGTCGGAGATGAAGAGCTGGTTCATTGGTCTACTTCTCCTTGGAATTGTCATTCCTTTGATCAATTGTAGGAATTCAATAAGAATATGGGAGCATCGTCTAAATTTCTTTGTAATTCTAGGTCAAGATGTGAGGAACAACGAAGAGGATGACTATGAGGTGAAACGATTTCATGTGCAAAGTCGTCAGTTGAATGGCCGATCTCAATGCGTTCTGACAAGACGCAAGCGATCCACCCGTCGTCAGTCGGAAGATGATGACGAAGAATCTTTCGTCATCCCGCAAACATCTAGTGGGGAAAGCGAAGAAGGAATGGATCAAGATATGGAAATGGGAATCAGCACTGGTGAAGGAAACCAGGATGCCGCTGGACTCTTGATAAGAGACTCGGATTTAGCTGGAAATGCAGGAGTTTTAATCATCCAGAATGGACTGCCGCCAAAGACGCCGTTCTTGTTCGAATTGCGTCCAGTGGCGACAGACGAACGGGACATATTTTTCGAAGAGGACGATGAAAATAACCCCGATGCTGAAGATGACCTGGAAGAGAGCGAAGAGTTGAACGACAATTACAACAGAGTCAAGCCTAGTAGTGTAGTCGGTGAATCCGACTCGAGCTCTGATTCGAATTCTGACTCGAATTCAGATTCGAACTCAGATGTTTCTGAGGAGATTCGACCTCCAAAACGACGCGCGAGACCAACCAAGAAGCCAAAACGGAAACCAAGTGGAGTTGCAAACCCTGACAAGGATACAATGAGACCAAATAAGAAACCAAAGAGACCAACAAGTTCCCCCTCAAGGAAACCAAATCGCAGGAAGAATCAAAATAAAAACAAAAGCAAACGAGGAAACAAGAAAAAGAAGAAGAATAGAAGGAGAAAAGGCAACAGGAATGGTACATCATCTAGTCTGAGGCAGAAGCAGAGTAATCAAGCCAAAAAGCGACTCAGGAATAAGTTCGATAGCAGTTTCAACAAGAATCACCGGCTCGGACTGAATATAAACAAGGGTTCTGGTTCGAAGACTGTGACAAATACGGTGACCACCACACAGACTGGTACAGCCAATGATATACCGGATTTGAACTGCATTATCATCAACAAATCGGTGCCACCCGTCACAACGGAAAGACCACTTTGGGGACTTTTAGGAAGAACTGCAGGTGATAAGGCGGCAGGAACGGAAGACAGGAGCTTCGGACTTAGGAAGCGTTTTAAGCAGAAGTTTATGGTTTAAGTGAAGATTGAAAGTGATGGAGAAATAAACGAATTTAGGTTCAGTGTTTGTGTTATTGTCCATACAGGCTGAAGCCCTCTAGATCAGGGAGTGCTTCTCCTGCAGCATTGATTACTCTTCAAGGACCTAGGCTAGGAGCATTGAAAAAAAAAACATGATTGGCATTTTCTAATTGGTCCTTGCAACTCTAAAGGGGTGCAAATAAGCACGGAAGCATTCGTGACTAGTTAAAATCTGCATTAGAAGACCGTCTAGTTCCGCGTACCGTCGCTTTGCTCCCTCGTTGACCATCGGTATAAGTCAGTGCATCCATCGTAGCACGTACGCTGCTGTCTCGGATGCAGTGCAAAGGGCATAGACTCCTGTGTATGTGTAGAAGTTGCCTATGTGTTCCGCTGATATTCTTTAATTCGCATTGCATTGGAGGCCCAAAGAGAATCACCGGTTACATAACTTTTCAAAGTAGCGGCCTCCAGCTTTGCCTCGGTCCACCGACGTTAACATCATTTTGCTAGCCCTGTTCCACTTTAAGCAGATTTTTCCCTCCCATATCTAAGATGCTTTTGGAAGGAGAATCTTCTATCGATCATTACTCCTAAACAGTCCGCTTGAAAGTGATTTTGTGTCTTCCAAATTTTAAGCCAATCTCCTCGAACTTTACCTATTGCTGCTAATGAGCACTACCACCCTGTTCATTCTAAGGTATTGGTTTAATGGCCCACTGTTACTTCTTCAAAAAATGTCGCGCTTACGACCACAGTGATAGACTCCCACTTACGCTGTAGCATAGATAGCAAACGTCTGTCAGCGTCCCAACATGCTTATTGCGAAGGCAGGTCTGTTGAAACCGTTTTGCACTCATTGGTACATCGAAAAATCACTGAGCGTTAAAGAGTTGACCATGGTTGCTTTTTTGGACATCGAAGGCGCCTTCAAATCAGAAGCGATCGCTGATGCACTCATGAACCTGGAAGTTGAGCCCTCGCTTAGACTTTTAATCGGTAAACTGCTCTCGGGAGAACAATTTGTAATAAGCTGGGCAATTCCTTGGCCCGCAGATCCGAGAGCTGAGGTTTGCCACAAGGTACTGTCCTGTCCCCCTTTCTCTGGATAAGTGACCTGGAACGGGCTGGATGCGTGGTGATTGCCTATGCAGATGACGTTGCGATAGCTGTCTCCGGCAAATTCCCTAGCACTCTTAGTAAACTTCTTCAAAACGCCCTCTCTACCCTCTCAAGATGGGGAGCTAAATGCGATCTGGGTGTCAACCCCGAAAAGACCGAACTAGTCCTCTGCACCAGGAAGCACCAAATTCTTCCAATAGACCCTCCTTCTCTAAACGGCACCCGCCTGTGCTTTACTAACAAAGCCAAATTTCTGGATCTCATTCTGCACTACGGACTGGCTTCACGTGTCCGTTGTCAGACCTTTACTCATGTATCGTGTGATCGTTTGGTGGACGACCTTATACAGAGCCTTGAACCGTAAGGTCTAAAATCAGCGTGCATATGCATTATCGGAGCACTAAGAACCGCCCCATCCACGGCAGTTGACCTGCTTCTGCATCTACTTCCTCTAGACCATTCTGGCAAATTGTCAGCTGCTAACGCAGCCATCAGACTGAAAGCCTCCTCCCAATGATCAAACAACCATATTGGCCACTCCTCGATCTTGAATCTCTTAACGTTCATCTCGGAAAACACCGACTACACATCGTACTTGCATTCTTTTCCGAGAGGAGTAAGAGAGTGCTGTCGCCAGAGGTGACCATTCTGTTCATCTCTGTACCGACGGTTCCAAAACTGAGAATGGAGTGGGAGGTTGTGTTTTCTCCAAAATGCTTAACCTGAGCCTTCCACTTCCGTCCACCTGACCACTGTAGTGTTTTTCAGACGGAAATCAAGCCTTATCATGGCTTAGGCACAATGTGATACCCCTCAAGGACATTTAAATTTTTGCCGATAGCCAGACTGCGACTTCAGATTGTCGCTCATCTTTCATGGAGATGGTAGAACATTTGAACATTCACCTATGCTGGGTACCCGGTCATAGGGACATTCCAGGGAACGGTAAGGCCGATGAACTCGCTAAACGTGGTACTACTTTGGACATCCTGTCGGAACGAAGGAATCTGGGTATTCCACTCGCTACATGTAAACTTCTCTTTGAGTACGATGTGTTCAGTAAGACAAACCAAAGGTGGAGGAATGCTATCACGTGCTCACGTGCTCTCACTCGATCTAAAAATTTGGTCTCGCTCAGTAGGTCGCTCATTAGCACCGTTATCAGTGTTCTCACTGGCCACTGTTCCATTGGCCTTCATGCCAGACAGATGGGCCTCTTCTCAAAAGACTTCTGCAGAACCTGCAGGGACAAAGAGGACGAAGAAACCATTTCCAATGCACTTATCCTGCCTTATCCCAAAGAAGGAAGCTCTATCTAGGAGCCTATCACTTCGACAACTTGGGCGAACTAAAACGTATTGCCGTCCCCAGCTTCATCAAGAGCTTCAAATAAATCTTCAATAAAGTGAGTGGCGTTTTTCAGGGTATAGATCCATGTGGTATCACAAAGGCCACCCTACCTACCTACCTACACTGGATCGTACTCGCACATAAAGCTCTGCCCACAAACCCAGCTTTGCGAAACTTCTGCTGCTGCACTATATTCTGCTGGACCTTCATCCACATCCTATGTAGATCCGTATTCTTCGGCAAAAATAGTCTTTTCTAAGAGTTTCCTGTTTCAACCAAAGATGGCACAACTCTTTATTACTCTCTTGAGCCTCGATCTCAATGTCTTCATTATTTAACCACTTTCGCGCCAATAACTTTTAGTTGCGGGCAAATCAATGTAGAAGAAGGACATTCGGACCATAGACAGACCTTTCCATTAGCGGCTATCTCTGATAACCTATAGACTGGAAAAAATAAAGTCTACAGCTCACTATTGTCAACTGCGGAGTCCTCGATACGCGAATCACATCTGTGTTGTCTCCCTTTTTTCTTCAGCAGGAATCTTCTAGGATCAAAATACCACAAAAAAGTCATCATTCACTGTTATCCGTACACTGTTCACTTTCCCTCTGTTTCAATTTACCAAGTTTGACATTTACTTCCTTTTATCCGCAATCACAAAGATCATCATCATTATAATGAGGCGGTGTGGCGTCGCTGGTGTCATCGCATGACCTCACGAATTGCACCCCTCACACCGCCGCGCAATACGGTAAAGTTCATGTAGCATGAGCATGAGCATAAGCATGATTAAATTAGAATTTAAATGGCATTAGAACGAATTACTGGGAGGGTTAGGGTGTGTATTGTGTGTACACAGAGTTGAACTCTTGCTTCATCCCCCAAATTGTACTCTTAGCTCTTAGGTGGTGCACAGTGTACACTCCCGTACACACTTTTCAGCCTCAAAGTGGATGTACTCGTAATTTGATGTTATTATGAGATGAATGGCAAATTAAATCCTCAAATTGAATGTTTACTCTGTGGATTGAGGGATGATGGTGTTCGAAAAGTCAAGGGCTTCTACTTCACCCACTTTAGGACGGATGGACGTGATGTGTTGGTCTTTGCGGATGAATTGCGTGAAATTGAGCAATTAAATCGAGGATACAGGATTGTTTGGTTTTGTATTGCGGATTGTGGCTATTACGTGGGGTGGAATATGAAGCTGAGGGTAGGGTTATGGATTTTAAGAACTGCTAATTGCTCAAATTGAACACATAATCATAATTCTTAGTCAAATCAAGCTCCAGTCCAAAATGAGCTTAAGGAGCTCTTTTCAAGATTAAGCTGAAAAATCCCAAAAAGTACACCGACACGATCCCATGTCACAAGAGGAACTCAAGCATCGTGGCGATGTATAAACCAGCTTCAAATAAAAGTGATTTACGACTACATGCAGCTACACAGCTTAAGGAGGACCTGGATAAAGATGATTGTACCAAGAACTGCCTCTACAAGCCGCTGCACAAACTGGGAGTAAATGTCTCAGAACAGCTTGAGGAGGGCTTACAATGAATCTTGAACATGAAGCTATAGCTACAGACAAACAGGTTTAAAGTCAGTGGGCCACAGGCCGGGCAGTATATCTTCGAGTCGAAGCCGTACATCAAATACCTTGAAGTGCTGCTGGATTACAGATTCGGCTTCAAGGACCACGTTACGTACGCAGGCAAGAAGGCTTATGAGGCAACCAAAACAGCCGGTCAGAAATCTTCTAATGACTGTGAGCAAGTCCATACTCTTGCATGGGCTTGCATGCGATGCACTATCAGTCGTACAGGATTGCATACTTAAGGGTATGCTGCCCCTTTAAAACTCTGCCAGCGGTTGCTATAAGTATAATCTTAGATCGCATGGCTATCGATCGACGAAGACTGCGGTACGACAGAAGAACAACCATGGAAGCTATGAAAGCAGTATGGCAACGACGGATATACAAACTGATCCCCAACATTGATGAATGAATTAGTAGAAAGCACGGAGTGGTAAACGCAATTCCTATCAGACCATGGATACTTTCGGGACTACATCTACGAGTGCAAAGCATGTGGATGAACCAATCTGCCAGCACTGTGAAGGGAAACCTCAGCACGCAGAGCATGTGCTGACGGAATGCCAAAACTACTCACGTGCTGGCATTACACTAGAGAGAAAAATTGGAGGCCAATTGACCCCAACAGGCCCCTCGAAGGCTGAGAGACTGCAAGTGAAGTTATCACAAGCATAATGCAGCGAATAAAAGAAACAGCAGCGAGAAACGCAGAAACTGCTAGTTCTAGCAATTGAAAAAGAAACGACGAAATGTCAATCCTATCCCTGCGAAGGAATGCCTTGACTATCGGTACCGCAGGGGACAAACGGGAGACAGAGCAAGGAGGAGGTGTTTTTAGCACGTAAACATTGAGAAGCATGGAGTCAGGTACGGGCTGAAGAGTATCCATAAAGGATTTTCACACCCGTGCATAAAAAAAGGTTGGGGAGGCCCTAATCTGAAGAAAGTTCATCATCATCACCATTTTCAATGACCCGCTTATCTACTATGAGGGTCGCGAGTTAAGGAAGCCTAAGTGGACTCTCCACATTTCCCGACCTTCCGCCATCGACTCTAAATCATTAGGGGCTATTCCCACACGGGTAGAGGTGAGATTTCGGACTTGTTCCAGCCATCCCATCCTGGGCCTACCCAGGGGATGCCTACCTGATGGCACGGATTCCATGGCACGTCTTGGAAACCGAGTTGAGGACATGCGTTTAACGTGTCCAAACCAACGAAGTATGGACGTCTCCATTCGAAGAAGTAGCTGCTCAATATTGAGTGCCTCGCGTATTCTGGTGTTCCTAACTCGATCTCGACATGTCAACCCAGCAATACAACGAAGAAAGTTCATGGCACAAAAAATTACTCCTACGAGCTCATCGATCTCGTAGGGATCTGGACGCAAACTTCCCAAATATGACGATCAGATCACGTGTTCGACGGCTAAAAAATAAATAGCTGGCGCGACAGCTAGGTCGCCAAGGCCTAGCTTCTCGCAACGGTTCATGTTGTGCGTCTTACGTTTTTCGCACGGATGGAAGGGAGCTACAATTTATTTCCGACTCCGAGAAGCTCTTTCATAACAAATTATACTTCCGGAGGGTTGTCATTCGCCGACGAGAGATGGTGCCGCGAAAAATATTCGATGGACGTAGCTGGGTAGTGAACCCAAGCCGCTCCAAGCGGCTATCACGTCTTATTTTCGTTGTTCGCCACAAGGCCCGAAACAAAAAGGCATTCTTCAGATACATTGTCTTAGGGAATGATGGGTTTATCATAGGGCCCTAGATCCAAGTTGTAGGTTAATTTGGACTTAGTTTCATTAACTCTTTTCCGACCTTTCTCCAAGATACTGGCAGAGTCCTTGAACATAGATTTTCCACTTTTTCTCAGGTGGCACCATGTTTAAAGTCTATTGCGTGATTCCTTATCCGTTCATTGTACAGGAAAGGATGTGGAGTGAGTCTTCGTTAGTCCTATGATGCTGCAAAGTCATTTTGTCAATAAAAGACGAATGCCATGTACTCTCAATGTAGTTACGATAGAAATTCGAAGACTGTTTGTCAAAACTGTCGCTGCCAGAGTTATTAGCGATAAAGGCCGAAAGCCCACGAATATCTCTAACGAACCAACGAAATTCATTTGATAACCCGTCCACTTTTTCTGTGGCTTATCAACGGTCCGATAAGACGACGCACAAATCGAAATGTGTTCATCCCCTAGAGTACAACTCACCGATTAAATGTTCATCAAACGTTCCGTGACCTTTGAATTTAGAAATCCAAAGGAAAGGGGATCTTTTCAACCCTTTTGTTATATTTTGGCAGTTACTCGGGGTATTCTTGATTTATTGGTGTCCTGTTCTCAACCTTTTGTATGCCTTATCCTGTGATTACTCTCGGCGCCAGGCAGCACAAAGGTGTGATGCAAATGGACCTTCAATTCACCTTAAGGGATGACCTTCAGTAGTCCATTCGCATAGGGGATGAAACTGAATAAAGATTGACCCGTGAACATATAGGTGGAAGGGGATGCTTAGAAGTGCGCTCTGTTAAGAGAGATTTTTGCGTGTTAGCGATACACCGTGAGATAATGGATAATGAGGATTGTCCTGGCGATTCCTTGACAATAAGAGTTTATGCAAGAGGAAGTAATTTGCTGGACCAAATGGTATCCCTCGATCTCTCTGCACGCGGAAGTAAAAAAAGAAGAATATATATGCATCGAGTGATAAATTACGATAAGTGTCAGTTAAAGGATAAGTATTTGTATGGTAATTTTTTTTTACTTCAAGAGCAGATGCAACACTTTTGAAGGGAATAAGGAAACTAGTACAAGAATGCCATCGTTGGCTCTAAGAGTTATTCACAAAATAAAAAGGGAAAGTTAGTAATTTTTTGCACTTATAAGCGTGGACTTGATGGGATCAGGAAACTGATAACAAACAAACGAATGGCGTTATTCTGCACCGCAGTGGCACTGTGAGTCCATTGTAGGCATACGGAACGCAGACAACTCGTGTCTTGAAAGTGAAGAAGTAACGTGACAGCGCGTCAAAGTGTTCAGTTAACTCGATATCAACCTTGATGGAGCCGCGAGCATTCTATATTGTCATCCTGCATAAATAGAAGAGTTTGGCAAAGGTCCCAACGAAACTTCCCTATTTAAAGCTCGTCAATGGCATTCCAGCTATCAACTGCTTAGACAAGGCCAGTCTGCTTGCCGCGGATTTCGCAGCAAGCTCAACGCTTTCGGATTGTGCTTGTTCTCCCCCTGTACTTGAGAGCGTTGAATACTCCATCGGAGAAGTCCACTTCCGCAGTCGTACACTCACAGGAGCGCTTGAAGGCCTCAACATAAACAAATCCTATCATCTGTCCTACTGTTCCGGTCTCTTACCGAGTAGATGGAAAACTGCATTTGTCCAGCCCGTCCCTAAGGCTTTTTCTCCCTCCAACTACCGACCCGTTGTAGTTACGTCCCTTCTATCTAAGGTCATGGAAACGCTGATAAATCGTCAGCTTATGAAGTATCTTGATTCACGAATATGATGGCATATCTCTATCTATCCATCACTTTTATGAAAGTAAAATTGCAGCGCTTGATACTTCAAAAGCATTTAACAGAGTTTGGCTCTTTCGTCGAAATACATGCATTTGGCATACATCTTGAAACTACATTTCAATTCAAGTTGTTTTGGACGGTTTCAAGATTGCAGTTTCAGACTGGAGTTCCCCAAGGCTCTGTTTTGTCTCCGATTTTTTTTTCTCATTTTTATAAATGACTTCTTGTCTGCAACTTCTAATCCAATCCATTCCTTCGATGACAGTACCCTCAGCTTATCATACGCGTTCCCTTACTTAAAAAAAAAAGTCGTCATAGACGGCCCTAAAATAAAGAAACTAAGTCAATTTGGACTCCTAAGCTTTTTTCCATTATTTGCCGAAGTGTGGAAATTTGCTTGATTGTGGACTTTCCCACCCTAAATTCGCACTTATAAGCGCCATTCAGGTTGTTTCCGAAAGGGGAGTTATCTATTCAATTTCAAAACCTAAAATCAATTCCCTTAACGGAGTCGTAAAAACATGTCTTGGTGCTTGACAATCTCTTGTACAGTCCAGTCTGTGCTGGTTTCTAAAATATGTTTAGTGAAAATCTAGAAGAAAGAGCTGAAGACAGATAACAGGGACCAGCTTCTGTTATATTTTAAGCTGGCGGCCAGAAATGCTTTCTTCAGTACCAACAAGGATGTCAAAGTTCAGTAGGATTGTAGACCCGTAGATAGGTAGGTAGAGGTGGCGGTTCTAAAAGAACCCAATTAGCGCTTGGATGCGCCGTTTTGAACCCACAACTAATTTGACCTTGTTATTTGCGGGTGTTATTGGTTGATAGGCGAAGATATTTAAATCCAACCTGTGGAATTAAGGAAAATGATTAGTTCACCAATCTTTTTCTTGGAACTATCTTTGAGATCGTCGAAGAAGGGTTTGGCTAGAATGCGCTGCCTGACCCTCGCTAAGGCCGGACATTTACACAGGACATAATGCAGAAATTCTTTTTCGCTGCTATCTTTGCAACTACGGCAGAAAGTGCTGTGGGGGATACCTAGCTTGGCTGCGTGGTCTCCTATCGGCCAGTGACCTGTGCTAGCGGCTACAATTCTTGCAATATCTGGTCTTGATCTCCTTAGCAGGTCGTTTGTTTTTTGTTTGTTGTAACCGGGCCAGATCTTCCTCGATGTGGAGCAGTTATTAAGTCTTTTCCACACTTGGTTTGGCCGTCTTTAAAAACTGGTGTTGAATATTGCCCTTAACGGCTCCTAACAAGATATTAACAACTTTCGTTAGTGTGCTCGCCTAGCCAGGTCATCGGCTCTTTCGCTGTCATTAATTTTACTATGGCCTGGGATCCAGGTGAGAGTGACCCTGCACTGGACCCCAGTTGGTTTAGTTCCTCCTGGCATTGCTTTACCAGTTTTAAGGACATTGTGACCGAACCAATAGCTTTGATAGGGGCTTGGCTGTCAATGGAGAATTTTTTTTCGATTATCAAGAAGCTCTGTTTGGAAGACACTGGTAAAAGTCGAAAGGATTTCGACAAATTCAGTTTCTCTGAGAAAATGCGTGCCCCAACTTCTTCGAACCGCCTGTAAAAAATGTCAAAATCCTTGATCACTTTTTCGTTTTTCCAGTCTGCCCTGATTGGAAACCTTATTGAAAACGATTTCATGAAGTTTAACTTGGTAGTCAGTCGAAGACGCGACCAATTCGTTTGGTATTGTTTCCAGGAATTTACTATGACTAGGGTTTTTGCGGTCCAGTATCCATATTCTCTGAGCCAGACTGCGCTGCATAATACTATTTCTTTACTATGTAGGTCAAGTGGTAGTCGATTTAACGAAAGTCCTAGAAAAGGCGTAAAAGGCTTTGCTTGCCTTCTAATACGCTGCTCGATGTTTAATTTCCAGCTAAGTTTAGGGCCAAGAACCTTGCTTAGCACTGGAAGATAGTAAGAGTTTTGACCGTTCAGCTTTGAACGGAAGGAGGAAGTAATTTCGGTTTTGTCCAGATTCACCTCTAGGCCACAGCTCATGGCTTAAGAGCTTGTCCTTATCCAGAGCGCTCTCCATGAGTTGGCTCATCACTGATAGAAACTTCCCTGCCGCAACTACCATTGCCCTTTCCCTGTCTAGTCGCATCAGGATTTTATTCATGACTAAGAGTCATAGTAGAGAGGAGAAGACTCCGCCCTGAGGAGACCCATAAATAGCTTGAAACCAAAACGTTCCACTAATGTTCGCCAAAGCCAAAGAAAATCAACGATTTCTTCCCAAGAATTTTTCAGGATAACGACACTTTTGTTTGTCCACATGGTTCATAATTGTGGAACACACCTAGGGCTTTTGCGAACATAAATGGTTGCGTGTCTACCAATGGCGAAGTCTTGAGTGAAAGTCGACCCGTTAAAAAGTTTGAAAATGTTTCTTATTCCCGATTTTGACTGGAAGATCCTCTCCTCGCACATTTTCCATTTTTCTGTATTTAAAATTCGCCAAAACTATGATTGCCAATCTAATTTAAACACGACCATCTAGATCTATCTACACGTTGTAAAAACTAGTTGCAACAAATAATGAAAAATTGAAAAAAATAAAAGTGAAAACGCAGCCAACGAATCCACTCAAGATTCATATGCATTTTGTTGTTGCCTAGCATAACAATGCCGGTGGCCATGCACTGCGCACGGAACACGGCTCGTGCGGCCATCTTCGCAGCGATGTGTTCCTCTCCTTCCTCTGTATCTATTACAAATTGTAACTGCTTTGTGCAGCTTTAATTATCCAAGAAACATTTTTTAATTGCATGCAATTAATTAGCGGATTTACCCGCTCGTTGGTGTAGAGAGTGGAAGTTGCCAGCAGCAGCTACCTTGGCTGTAGCAATGGCGGCCTGCAGTTTCCTACTTCTCGCTAAATGGGCCTATGTCGGTCCGTGTCTGCGGTAGTGCTAGCATACATATATTGATTTGGCAAACTCTAGTGGCTGCGTGTTAGCCCCGCTTAAGAGGAGAAATCGAGTGTCAATAAGCGCGCGAGCAGCCGAAGAGGTAACCAGATTGTTAGATGGTGTTACATTATGTCTTGTGCTGCTTCTTCTTTTGAGTTGTGCTTCAATTGCAGTTATTTAGCGCAGATGAAAGTGATCCATCTTGCACTTGCACTGTTAGTGCCTTGCACCAGTCTACTAAGCGTTTTAATTGCACGTATTACGTATTCGAATCTTGCACATGGATGGCGGAGGCAACTTCCTTGTACATTGCATTATTAATTTAATAAATTTTCAGTTTGAATGCACTATCTTCTTCCATCTTGAATCTTGGTGTGTGTGTGTGTTTGTGTGCTGGTGGAACTGACTTAAAATGGTGTTTTGCTCAATCCATTGCAACTTTGGCGAGTCATTTTTGGGGTGATGATCTGCGGGGTTTTTGAAACCGGATTTATCGATACAATGGATAGTTTGACTTGTGATGCATGGAAGTTTCGTGACTTATTGACTTTCGCTTTTCAAGCTCTGATCAGATCTGATTTCGTGTTTTAAGGAAGGAAAGATGGTTGGTGTTGACGATGTGATGTTTATAAGCACGTTTACTTGATTAAAAGAAATGAAAACGACCTACGCCCGAGGGGACTCTACTCAAGGAGTGGTGCTCGGTCAGCAGACCAACGCACTAACCACGGCGACCACCCTATGACCATCAGGCTGCATAAAAATATCGCTGATAGAGATCTCGTATCTAACTTCTTAAATCAAACATTTTTGCAAAGGGCCTAATTTTTCAGTTGGTGGGCTGCTTCCGGTATCATCTTCCCTATGAACCGAATAGCGCTTATCTTATTCATTTAGGGGGATCTCGTCCAAAAATCTTCTTGTGCGATACGGAATCTATACACCAGAGTTGTTGACTATGTGATGAGCAAAAAGAGATGACAGAACGTATTCTCTGTGAGTGCTCTAGCTACACTTGACACGATAATTCTTGAAATATGAAGCCTAGAGCGTTATTAAGGGTTAATTAGGAGCCTCAGTTTGACTTCTGGACCAACACATTAGATCTTACAGGGCACGGTGCATCTATGCCTCAGCATTATGTCGTTAGTACCAGAGTAACTATTTTTCAAGATTAAGCAAATGACACGTGCGCTGCTTCGTGTCTTACAAATTCGATGAGCATTTCCCTCCAACACTCTTCCAGAATGTGTCAGCTCAATTGAATTTCACGAGATGAGTTCATGCTAAGCAAACTCACAGTTTCGGGTCCATAAAAACCGATTATCATCCCACATGTCACATAGCAAAGAGCGCCATTAAAACGAGACGCGCCAGCTAACCACCAGAGGACTAGCATCAGAGTCTGAACATCATCCGCGAATCATTGATGAGTACCACGTTCTCATGGAGACTCAGTTGTTCACTGTTTATCATTCATGACCCATTATGGGAATACAAACCTTTAATCTTGGCACTTATGTGCATTGAATTCTAGTTGCAGCATTTCGTTCATCCGCCCAAGTGTTCACAGAGCCGAGAATCTAATTCGATGGATACCCACTCTTCGAGATCCAAAACAGGCGGCAGATAAATGTGTGTCTGTGCCGAGGTATACGCAGGTATTTGGATGCAACACCACGATACCACAATGATGATGATGATGAGGATGAGCGGCGTGAAGATCGACACTGTCGATCTCGGCTTATGTGGGTGTACACAGGATGCGACAAACCATCGGAATACTAATTTGGGCGTGTAGACACCGGTCATCTTGAGGCACAGCAAAAACAACGTACGTACGAGTATCTCGACTCTCGACTCGATGATATTGAATTTGGTACACAATGGAATGAGCGATTCTTTGATGGCTTCCTCTGCTCCTGTGCTGCTCTCAAGGGGTTTGTCTGCGGAACGAATCTGAATACAAATTGGACGCGCTGCGGTTAATTCTTTTACAATGAATACATAATCTAATGGGGTCTCTCTGTTGTTGTTCTCTGAATTGGAGTAGTACCTACTCGTGTGACAGAGTTTGCCAAGTGGTGTTTGGGAACGAGTCCCTACCGTCTTAATTTATGTTATGGACCCTCAAAGTAACCATTTATTAGCTTAATGTTTTTTTTTTTTTTTTGGTTTATCTACAGTGATGAGGTAATCTGGCGACTGGGGTTCTTGTGGAATTGTAAGCTCGACTTGAGATAATTTTTGCATATTTCGTTTGATTTTATCTTGGGCATTTCCAAAGTTGGGTTTTAGATCTGTATAGGGGTTGAGACGGTTCAATTTCTTCAAGGTTTCGAGTAAAGGTTATTATATCGTTGACTCAGATAAGCCCTTGGGTAACTATAATGTCTTCAGAGCTAAAATGTTTCCCATTACCACTCGATAAATGCCCATATTCACAAAATTCGTCTGAAACTAATTTATCTTATTAGGCAGAAAAGTTGGTCATAAATCCTTACTTTTCATAAACGAGCTACAGACTCAGACCCAATCCTTGCCATACATACTGACGTTCGCGATGATCGCCTCGAATTCGAGGTCTGAGATTTAAAATATATTTTCGAGAAAGGTAAAGTCCTTAATTACTTCGAAACTATGGCTATTGGAAATGACATTTTTGCCTAGACGGTGGACAAACAGAATTTTCCGAGCGATAATTTCGATATCATCAGCTGCATAGCTCTAAGGAGGTGTTCAAAATTATACAATACACCCAGGGTTTTCTTGTTTTGTGTAACATACTGGATTGCAAAGCTATCTAAGCTATGAATGCTCTTATACGCACAACGAAAGAGACTGCCTGTGTCAATTACAGTCCTAAAGCGCTTGTAACCATAGACCGACAATGGAACAAATTACACCTACGTTTTGGCCCGAACGTTGCTATGGACAGTTTTACTCACAGCTTTGAGGTAGTAGACCTCAACTTGGAGATCCAACGTGAACTGAATTTTGCCTTTCGCTCTCCCTAAGATACAAGACCCCAGAAGCGTGGGCTTTTTCAGAATCGAATGAAAACGCACTTGGAGTTGTCGACCTTAAAGGTTAGGTTAGGTAAGTAGGCAGGGGAAAGGAAGAAGAATCCGTTTCGCCAAACTCAGGTCAATTTAAATCAGACGCATTGAGATACCCTCTAGAGAGAAGCCCCTACCCTTAAAAACGCTACCCAATAGTTACATATATAAATTGCATAGATATTTTTAGATGCTACGAGATCATAACCAACTGCGATACAAACCATCCTGTAGATTAGATAATTTTCATTATTTGGTTCACGGGTGTATCCGATAATTCTTCAATGTTCTGGAAAAAGTGTCGTCCGAGGAACCTATTTCTTAGATGGTAAAGACTTGAGCAATGGCAAGGAAGTGGGTTGTATCCTCATGGACTTCATCATCACCATACCCCCTACAGAGGTGTTTTTCTGTAATTCGAAGCTTTTTCGTATGGTATCGCTTCAATGATTCAATCCTTATGTACTTTCTCAGCGCCACAAACCCAACAGAAGTCTTCTTCTGTAATTCAAAGCTTTTTTCAATATGGTACCGTAGAGCATTATGCCCTGTGATCAATCCTATAAAGGTAGATAGGGATCTTCTATCGATCTGCACAAGTCTCTCGGTTCTAGCCTTATCGATAAAGCTTCCTTGTGGTTACACAAGTTTCGAGAGAAGTCCATCTGCATTTGGCTCCCTTAAGGCTCTTTTCCCGCTTCGAGCTTAGGTCAGCAAGGCGAAATGTTCACCGAAGTGTCAACTTGTACTGAGCCTGTTTGCCGAGTCTTTTCATGCCAGTTCGTCAATATTTTCATTTCCAGTGACCCAGCAGAGTGTCACCTTGTGCAGTGTTCCAAGAACCTTGAGTTCTTCTCGACAGCACCTCACAAGCTTCAATTTTATTTTTGTAGCAAAAATCGCTTTAATTATAATATCATTTCGTGGTATTGCCCTGATCATATTCTCACGGGCGGCTAGTGTCACTGCTAGGACCGTCACTTGAAAAACCCTGCTGTAGTTCGGGCTTGGAGATACCTAGCAGTTCAAACAAGATACCTCCACCCACACCAGTATCCATTTTGGATCGTTCGGTATTTAACCGCTTTTTCATTCTTCCCTGCTCGGGTAGGTACCTATAAATGGTCTTGAAAAATTAAGATGCGGTGTTGTAGAATCGGTTGTAGATATGTTGCCTAGATATAGGTAAGATTTGTAGTGCACTGATGCCCGCCAAGGCTCGTAGAAAGATGTCCACCGGGAGTAGTTTCAGGATAGCCTCGATCCCTGCTGTTGGTGTTGTTCTCATTGCACTAATAGTTGCTCACTAAGAGTTGGAAGTAATTTCCCTATTGCTAATATCACTACGTTGTTCGTGTAGGCTATCGCTTTGACGCAGCTGTTTCTGAGTTATTCGAGTACTTGATTGAGGGCAATGCCCCATAGCAATGGAAAGGTGTATGCCTAGACGCTCAGTTCCTCCAAGTTCAACTTTAACGAGTCTTTCCTCGAGTATATTACTATCGACTATCCTCGATTGTTACATTTTTACGCACCGCATCCCTTCTGACATTGTTAAAGGCTCCTTCAATGTCTAAGAAAGCGGCTAATGAGTATTCATTATCTTGCAGCGTGTTCTCCACTCTTTCTTCACTCTTTCCTTCCGTATAGGCGTGCTGTGCTAGGGATAGATCCCCCGGGCTCAATTTGCTGCGAATGTATATGTATATCAGCCAATCTCTCGAGAGTTTCCAGACCGAAGGAGGTAGGTTAGGTTAGATTGAAGTGGCTGCCAGCTAAAGCCAACACACTTAGACCCATGAGGGGTCCGTTGTGATACCACCAGGATCTCGAAAAGATCTCCTGCCTACTCATTGAAACCAATTGGAGCTTCTTATGAAGCGTAGAAGGCTACTGACATCAATGTTAATTAGTTTGCAAAGAAGAAAGCTCCCAAATGGAGTTTCCTTTTGCGGGAGAGAGCTGGGCAGTTGCAAAGAAGATGGAGAATCGTCTCCTCCTCCTCCTCGTCCATACAGCTTCTACAGAAGTCATTTGCGTAAAGGCCAAGCCTAGTAGCATGCTTGCCTATTAGACAGTGTCTAGTAATGACACCTGGTATGCAATCCATTAAGAGAAATCAAATACTTAGAGCATTTCAGATCCAGCTTTGGCCAAATCTGCGTTGTCGCTAAACATTTTGTCCCACTCGTCGTTTAAGTTTACCAGTAGGTAATGTTGTTCCATATCTGGCGAGTTCATCAGCCATGCAGTGCCCTGGAATGTCACTGTGCCCTCCCACCCAACAAAGGTGGATATTGAACTGCTCCGCCATCTCTATAAGAGACGATCGGCAATCTAGGGCTGTTATTAAATTTAGAGCGACTGATTCCAAGGACTTCAGTGCCGCTTGGCTGTCCGAAAAGATGCGGAAAGCCCGTGGCTGATATCACGTTTTTCTTCAGCCAAGATAAGACCTCTCTAATCGCCATGATTTCCGCCTGGAACACGCTACAATGATTCGGAAGACGGAACGCTAAGCTGAGGTTCAGCCTGTCGGAGAAAACACCACCACCCACCCCATTGCTAGTTTTTGAACCATCGGTGTAAAAATGAATCGACTTATCTTCTGAGAATACATCGCCCCAGAATGACCTGGGAAGGATGGTTACCTTGAAGCTCTTGTCAAACCCTAGCCTGGGAGTGGTGTAGTCTATGTTTTGGAAGGGAAATTTTGAGATTTTTCAAGGAAGGAGGTAAGACTTATTGGCCTAAAGTCTTTGGTGGTAGTGTAACTTGGTTTACGGGTCATTGGTATCAAGACAACTTTAACCTCTCGGCCTTAAAAGTTCTACGTTCGATTTGTACATAGTTCGACTTGCGTTGTCGGTATAAGGAGGAAAAGCAAGTCTAGGGTATGAAAATCCCTCCAGGTAAGAGGGAAGTACAGCCAGTTAGTGTTTTACTTAATTATGTACCTTCTCAAGCTTTTCGTCGTACAATTCTAGAACCTAATCAGACCTTAGTATCTATTCGATAGATGCGGATAAAACACACAAACCCTCTGTTTCCTTCGAGGACAGAAGGTGCAAATCATATTTAGTTTATCATACAGATCCAGCACAGGACATCATAATTGTCTTCTCTGAATCACAGAACCCTCCATCAATGTCCAGTCTCCTGTCCAGCGCTTTTTGAAACCACGACGCAGAAAAAATTCGAAATCCGTTAAAAAAGGCGCTGTGTCTCCAATTGGGATATAAACATGCATGTATTCACACAAAACTATACAAACACGCATCTTAAAAATATAAAATGTTCTAGTTTGCTCGTATACCTGGAACCGGCAACATCAACTCAAATATTCGTTATATTTTCCATTACTCCAGTTTTGATAAAGGTACACTACTCGCAGATACAACGCAATGGTCAAGATTTGCATTGTCTAATAAAAAATAAAAGAAAAAATGATCTATGTACCACTACTGTATATGCCGTGTGAAAGTCTCAACAAGTAAATAAGGATAAAACTGACCTTATGGCGAGTGTATTCCCTGTGCATGTGTGAGTGCGTCCTTTTTTTTTTTATTTGTTCTCCTTCAGGCCGGCCACAAACTGCCCAGAACTAGAGCACGTCCATATATTACGCGATTGTATCCTTAATTTGCATCTTAAATCCAAATGCGATGTGAAAAATATTCCCACAAGCAATCGCAACGTTTTTTTTTTTCTACTCAGGTAGAAGAATCTATAAGATTCTGATTATAACCTTCGTGAAGGACGTTTTTTTTTTCTAAGGTTCCTCCAAAGGGTGAATTATGCGGACAGTCAGGCGGGACAGGTAATTCAGAGCAGCATCGTTTATTGTTTAGATGAAACTATTCGTCTCCAGGATGGATGGCTTGCAATTAATAAGACAAATTTCGAGAACAATTCGTGACGGTTATGCAGCGAAATTCTTTGATTGCATAGTCGAAAGAAATTTAAACACACATTAGCCACCCCTACCCACTGTATGAGTTTGAAAGAATGCTGCAAGGACTAGGGGTAGACAGCAGTGGAGACACTTATAAGGCACGAAAATGCGATTTTCAACTCCTTCTATTCTCTAGGAGTGATTTTTCTTCATTCAGAAGATGAACATATAGATATGGCAGTCCATGCCACTAACTAGTGTAAAAGCGATCGCAATACTTTCATACTTACTTACTAATGTCCTGTTCGTCCTTGTGAGGCCTAGGGCCTCTACTACGCCTACACGCCATCGTGTAGTTTGGTACGGCAGAATTTGTTAAATAAGTGAACATGGACGGAATAGTTCTCCGATCAATACATAGTATAGATTTTCCACAGAATCCTATTCTGTAGATCTGCAGAAAAAAACTTCAACTGCGACCTTACTTACGTAGGGTGGCGCTACAGTCCGGGGTGGACCTGGGCCTCAACCAACAAGCGTCTCCATCCAGCTCGATCTTTAGCCAGCTGCCTCCAGTTTCGCACGCTTCGTTGATTAAGGTCGCCTTCCACTTGCATGCGCCACCTGAGTCGCGGTTTTCCTCTACTGCGCCGTCCCTTGGATGTCAATTCGATAATTTTACGGGCCGGTCTTAGCTACCTTAGTCATTCGAGCTTCACTCTTCTAGCTAAGTCGATGTCGCTATTCGGTTCGTCATTGTATCTCCTCCTCCACTCACCATCTATGCAGACGGGACCGAAAATCACCCGAAGTATTTTCCTCTCGAAACAGCCGAGAGCAACCTCATCCACTTTTGACAGTGTCCATGCCTCTACGCCGTAGAGCAGGATTGGAACGATTAAGGTCATATACAGGGTCACTCTACTCGTTCGAGAGAAGGCTTTGCTACTCAATTGCCTTCTTAGCCCAAAGAAGCAGTGATTGGCAAGAATTAATCTTCGAATGATCTCAGAGCTGCTGTCGTTGGTTGAATTGATAGAGGAGTCTAGGTAGACAAAGCCCTTAACTACCTTTAACTGTATATTGTGACGTTCTGTCCGAGACGACGGTGTTGGGTATCCTCTCTTGTTGACAGCATGTACTTCGTCTTGCCCTTATTGACCGCCAAACCCATCTACGCCGCCTCCGCCTCAATACCCACGAACGCGCCAGTGACATCACGTTGCGTTCTTCCGATTATGTCAATATCGTCGGCGTATGCGAGTAATTGGACGGATCTTTGAAAGATCGTGCCACTGGTGTTGACGCTTGAGTTTTGCACTATTTTTTCAAGAACGATGTTGGAGAAGTCGCATGACAGCGCGTTACCTTGTCTAAATCCTTTTTTGACATCAAAGGTCTCGGTGAGATCTTGACCGACCTTGATGGAGCAGCGTGCATTCCCCATCGTCATCCTGCACAAATGGACGAAGGATACCAAAACTAGACATTGCCCTGTGTAGTTCATCTCTATAGATGCTGTCATACGCGGCCTTAAAATCGATACAAAGGTGGTGGGTATCGATTTGAAGTTCCTGGGTTTTTTCCAAGATCTGCCGCAGTGTGAATATTTGGTCGATGGTGGACTTTCCTGGCCTAAAGCCATACTCATATGGACCGATCAGGTTGTTGACGAACGGCTTCAGGCGTTCACACAACACGGCAGATAAGATCTTGTAAGCGATGTCAAGAAGACTGATGCCTCTGTAGTTGGCGCAGTTCAGAGGGTCTCCTTTCTTGAGGATCGGGCAAACAATGCTGAGGTTCCATTCATCGGGCATACTTTCCTCCGACCATATTTTACAGATGAGTCAGTGTATTCTCCTTACCAAGTCATCGCCTGCCGCTTTGTTAAGCTCGCCAGCTAGGCCGTCAGCTCCAGCGACTTTGTTGGCCTTAAGCTTAGATATGACTATCTTCACTTCGTCCAGGTCAGGTGGACGGAATTGTTGGTCTTCGTCGTCCAGGTTGAATAAATCATTTTGCCTGACAGCGGGATTTGGTTCGTCGTCGCCGTTAAACAGTCTGCAGAACTGCAAACTACCGGAGTAATATAGAGTTAAGTACAAAGAGCTCAAACTGACTGATGATGATAAACAAAGAATCTTGAAGCAGCGTCAACTGAACGAAAATACTGTATAGAACGAAGGCACCCTCGCCTGTTTGTCCAGCTCTAACATAAAATAAGTCACTAGAATCCGACGCCGGAGCTGTATAGCCTAGTTCCCATCAACTCAAAAAAATAGCCTGACTCTGTGATAACTAGGCACCGCGACTAGATGAGACACCAAAAAAGCCTCCAAACTACCAGTCAATGTCAAACCAGGCTTTTGGTAGAACGCTGGAAGTAGTCCACTGTCTAATCGTAGGGAAGTCATGTGGTGCATCGATGGTTTAGAAACATAATCTGTGACTAGTAGCGCTTGCTTCTCTGGCTAACACTACGAGATCATGGTTTGGGATTTTTGGGAAATGCTTCAGAACTGATGTTCAAAGTTCTCTGGAGAGGTTTCTAGAGATTTCGCGCTTTTAGTGAGCATACTCTAACGCAAGCTTCAACATACATTCGTGTACTTCGTACCGTAAATGTCATCAGACTAAGTCATGTCTTATGTTAAGCCCAAGATGTGACTACAAGTCATAAATCTTTCCCACAAAAAAACCTCTCCTCTCCATGGGCCTATAAATTAAATCCAAAACAACCAGAGCCATCTCTACAAATTTTAATCTCATTCCAGAGTGAGGAGCAAATTCTTAATGCATACATACGTGTGCAACCATAAAACCCAACCCCTACTGTTTAGCAAACGGAGGTCATGCGTGTAATACTTAAGATGCGTGAATAACATCGTAGAAAACAAAGTAACTCCGGAAGATTGCCAGCAGATGACCGCTCTCGTGCAAATGCCATCGGTGCAGATCAACCCCTTCGGGATGTCCCATGCATATCCATCACATCCTACCAACTGACCCCTTCCGATGAACCCTCAGCACAAAAGGTCCAGCACGGTAATCAGAACAAGAGCAGTTCAGCCGAGGGATCGGCTAATATGTAAATTAGAACTCGATCTTGATTAACCCGCCAATTTTCCATAGCACAGTGGTCAAGATCCCAATCTAAAGCCGGCCAGGTATTAATTCAAGAAAATTGTCTATTTGACACTGGCGCGCAAAAGGACGTCAACCCGAAAAGGGTCAGCGGGGTAATGGCGAGCTATGGTCACTTCCTAATTTGCATATTATTATTTATATCCCTTGGCAGGAAGGGATGCCTTTGCTGTTTGCGCTGACCACTGGGGTCAGCTGACAGGATAACATGTCTTCTTTTCGTATGTGCCGGGACCCTTTGGCATCTTTAGGGATGAGTGGACACCCAGGGATATCTTAAGGGGTTCCGTGTGTTATTCCTACGTGTTTCTGTCTACGTAACTATGTGTAATTCTCACAAAATAAAAGCACTTGAGGCTTGAAGTTGGGTTGAGAAATACACACACACGTCCTTTTTTTTCAAATTGGAACTTTTGTTCTATATACTCGGACTTTGTGGGATAATTCTGGGCGGGGACATTGGCCATATGGGGTATGTAGAGAAAAACCAAGAAAATGTAACGGACATCAATGCATATATTCCGAATCAGGTCAGTTAATTGAATAGATTTCCATTGGGTTAAGGTCCTTTTTGTTCAAAATTAAATCAATGGACCTTTCCGAGGACAGAACTAGATTTGATCGCATTTCAGTTACAAAATGTTCTATGTGGTCCGGCAAGGCTTTTGTCCAAAACAATTGGCGTCTTATACATGTCACTGGAATCACCGGTTGCGCAAAGTCCGAGATACACTGACAGATAACCGAAATTGCATTTTTCATTCAAATGAATCTCCTCAATCCAGATGCTCTAATTTTGGCGGGAATATTTCTTCTCTGCTCAACCACAATACAGACAAGCTTAAGACTCTTGTAAAGTCCAGCAGTTTGCAAGAAAATTTACAGAAGTGTGGACGCTTGTACGCCCGCTGACCCGCGTTCTGTTTGGTGGAGTCTTAAATGCACCGTTGATTACCAGGTTAGATTAGGTAAGGTGACTGCTTCGCTAGACCAGATCACTCTACACGAAAAGTACCAGCTTAACAGCATCAGAGACCAAGAGTATAACGCCGAGAGCGTTGAGATGAGTAACCATCTCGGTATCAGCCCTATCTATTGTACAACTTTTACCCGGATATAAAGGTTCTAATCTTTTGGATGTCGAGTTCGGCTAGATCGTTTAGAACATCATAGAAGCATTCCCCGAGGATTTTCATTCTCAATGTTGCAATTGCAGGACAAGCGCTCAGTAAGTTTGTTGTGGTTTCCTTCCCTACTTCATCTCTACAGCTTCTACAGAAATCGTTGGAAAGGACCACTAATCTCAGTGCATGTCTGCTATCAAGCAGTGTCCGAGTTCATTGAAAGCCAAGCCGCAGCGTCGCGGACTGCCGTCATTTCCTCTTGAAACACAGTCGCTTAGCAAAAGTGCATTGGAGAAACCCCTCCGACTTGTATTCATCTCTGACTATTTCTAATGGGTTTTCCAATAGGGACGGGTAGATTTTGACAGTTCATGGCGGTCATGTTGTTGTTTTCCCGATTTTTATTTTTCCAACACGTCCAACCAGAGCTTGAAAATAACTCTCAACCTTTATTTTCATTTGGTTTCTCAGTGAGAGATATTGCATTGAGCATCGACATTTAGGTCTTGCTCCGAGCTATATTTATATATACTCATCTTTCCGCTCTTCGCTTGAGAGTTATTTTTTAATTTCAAATATATCACTCCTCTGTTGACTTTTTTTATAAAAATTAAATGGAAATGATCAACCTAAAACCTCTTTCGTCGAGAATAAATCAAAAGTCTTCAATGCATAGAATACAATTGTTGTGTTCATTTCACATATATTATCAGTATAGAAGAACTTTCTTAGACAAGTGTTTACTGATGACTAATCAAATCACTAATCGGCAATTCCGATGCACTGCTTGCTAACTAAGCGACAATGATAAAGGAGATTTACTTTTTTCTCTCAGTGATATCTGTCATTGATTGACCAGAACCTAAAAAAAAGTAAAGTAAAGGTTTCTCTCCGACCAAGAGCGAAAAAAGTACGGTGATGCAAATCGGTCATTAAGTGAGCTTATTTCAAAATCTTAACAACAGAGAGTAATTTAAAAACCTTTGAAAAGGTTGAGAGTTATTTTCGAGCTCTGCGTCCAACTAATAAAACTGGGAGCGGAACCCGATTTCAGCAAAAAAAAAAATTATCTTCAGCGACGAAGACCATTTTTGGATAAAGGGGTACGTCAACAAGCAAAATGGCCAGATTTGGGACAATTCCAATCCACACGAGGTCCACCAATGCATCCGCTGAAAGTCACTGTTTGGTGTGGATTATCGGCATCATCGGTCCGTACTTCTTCGAAAACGATGATGGCATTGCCTATGGAGAGCGCTACTGATCGATGATAACCAATTTCTTTTGGCCCATGCATGTGAATGACATGTGGTTCGAACAGGACGGGGCTACGTGCCACACACCTGATGCCATAATGGACATTCTGCACGACCGATTTGAGGGCATGGTTATCTTACGCAGTGGCGACGTGAACCGGCCACTGATGTCGTGCGATTTGATTCCATTTTTCTCGTTGGGTTTCCTTAAGTCGCAGGTCTATGCCAATAAGCCGCAAACGACCAGTGTCTTCAAAGTCAACATAACCCGTACCATCACTCAAATTCAACCTGATCTATGTATGCGCCAGAGTCATCGAAAATTTGACTTTGAATTTTTGGCAGCCATTTGAACGATGTCATATTCCACACATAATTTCATTGATAGGCCTTTCAAATAAAACAAAAACTTCGTTGATATCTCACACACAACTTGTTTTATTCAGAGTGGGCGCCGTGGCTCAGTGGTTAGTGCGTTGGACTACTGACCGAGCGGCGTGGGTTCAAGCCCCAGACATACCCACAAAACATTTTTCGCGGCACCACCTCTCGTCGGGGAATGACAAGCCTCCGGGAGTATAATCTGTCATGAAAGAGCTTCTCACTTCGCCGTTCGGAGTCGGCAATAAACTGAAGGTCCCTTCCATTCATGCGAAAAAAAGTGACACGCACAGCATGAATGGTTCTGAGAAGCTAGGCCATGGCTCATCCCGAGCTGTCGCGCCAGCTATTTATTTATTTATTTATTTTTATATCGCGGAGTCGCTAAAATCTGATCCAGACTCCCAAGCGCCTCTGCTAGGAATCCGAGTTCTGTATCTGAGTTTAAAGTCAATATGAGGGACAAAATAGTCCGTTTTCCTAGGGAGGGTATTGTTGCCATTTAGGATACTAGAGTGGGCATTTCTTGTACTGACGAGTTTGGAGGATTCCCTGAGCCTAAATGGTGCTTTGGCTGCCATTGGCTTCCCGAAGATATAAGCAAAATAGGTGAACTATTATCTATAGTGCAGCCGTAGGAGTTGTTTTAAGGGCAACCCGCTCACTATCCACAGACCGAAACTGATATCAAATTCAACAACACAAAAATTAGACGGTGTATTGAGAACGCATTTTAAGAGGATACTCACATTTTCCGCATTCTCACATTCAACCTAAGCTCTGCTCTAAATTTCAACCACCTTGATAGGTCAAATCCAACCCAGAGAAAGACGTTAGAAATACCTACCTCATCTTAGGAAGCGTGACATGGAAAAGGACATCAAAATCGCGTAAACTGTTAACGAAAACTTAACCCTCCAAACCCGTGGGTAGTCCAAGGCAACTTATTTTTTTGGAACGATGATTGTATCACGGATTTATCTTCCTTATCGCGAGATGTGAACTTGTACAAGGCAGTACCGTAGATACGCCAGGTTAATTCAGGGAAATCTTGTCATAATTCTTATCAAGATGCCACCGAGGCATCTCCGACTTTGTCTTGCTTCAGAAAAATTCATTTTCGCCCATCAATACGAAAGCCATTCCCCACCGTCATATCAAGAAAGCCTTCCAACTTAATTCGCGTTCCCGCTTTCATAAAATTCAAAATCTCAAGTGGCAATCGTTTTCAACAATTTTTTTTCACTAAATTATGCAAGATAACCCGGCATCACACATATACTTATCTATCACCAGCAGGCTGTACATCATTATCAGCTTCAGCGTCAAGTCATTCCGTATTCCGAAGGCATTCCCAATATTGTCCATCCATCTATCCCATCCATCCGTTCATTTGGAATTTTAAAGACATAATCATTGGGATGGTGAGAGACGACACTCGCCCAACCCAGGAGTTGCTGGCGAGTGTGCGCATTTACGCTTCCTGGAGTGGTTTGCGCCGAAGACGGAGCAGCAAAAACTCCGACTCTGTCTGCAGTGGGTACTCTTAATTACCGTCCGTCGTGTCGGTTTTTTTTTTACCTGATTAAAATTCCATTTGTTTGTTGTTTGCTCCCGCTCGCTTCTCTCTAATAACAGGAAACTCAACGTTGTATTATCACGAAGAAGATAGAAACTATTGCTCACCTCGCTTGTAACGATACTAAACACTGCAAGGATGGCATTGTATTTTGAGGTGTTATAATCGGTCTGATAAATTTAACATTGATTCGGGTAGACAGAGTTTCTGATTTGAGTTTCATAAGCCTCAGTGGAAGACGCATCTTTAAAAGGCTTCAACTTGTATTTGAGAATGGATTAGCAAGTTCTATGTGTTGAAATGAAGATTCGCATGATTGACTTACATTAAGCAGGCTTGTAAATTCAAGAGTATTCGAGGCCAACATTTACAGCACTCGTTACAATCATTAGAGATAACCATGACACTGCATCGTATTTTGTTCATCGTAAAGAGAACAGTGCAACTTAGTTGTAAACTGGTTGCTTCACAGTGTTCAAATGGACTTGGCGAAGGAGAGATTGTGTAACGACAATCTTAGAGATTGGTTAAGAGTTTTGGTGGATATCTGTGAGTCGATTGAAGATGAGTATGAAGCCGCCAGGCTTCGAAAAGTACTATCCAAAGACGTCTGTGTCCCCGAAGACATACAGAAGCCCGACGGCTTCTGAACAGAATCCAGCCAAGTATCTTTAGAACTGCTAATGGAAACTCACTTCCCCAGCTGTAAGGACATTGGTACCGCCATGTGTTCAAATGGACTTGGCGAAGGAGAGATTGTGTAACGACAATCTTAGAGATTGGTTAAGAGTTTTGGTGGATATCTGTGAGTCGATTGAAGATGAGTATGAAGCCGCCAGGCTTCGAAAAGTACTATCCAAAGACGTCTGTGTCCCCGAAGACATACAGAAGCCCGACGGCTTCTGAACAGAATCCAGCCAAGTATCTTTAGAATTGCTAATGGAAACTCACTTCCCCAGCTGTAAGGACATTGGTACCGCCATGTGTTCAAATGGACTTGGCGAAGGAGAGATTGTGTAACGACAATCTTAGAGATTGGTTAAGAGTTTTGGTGGATATCTGTGAGTCGATTGAAGATGAGTATGAAGCCGCCAGGCTTCGAAAAGTACTATCCAAAGACGTCTGTGTCCCCGAAGACATACAGAAGCCCGACGGCTTCTGAACAGAATCCAGCCAAGTATCTTTAGAACTGCTAATGGAAACTCACTTCCCCAGCTGTAAGGACATTGGTACCGCCATGTGTTCAAATGGACTTGGCGAAGGAGAGATTGTGTAACGACAATCTTAGAGATTGGTTAAGAGTTTTGGTGGATATCTGTGAGTCGATTGAAGATGAGTATGAAGCCGCCAGGCTTCGAAAAGTACTATCCAAAGACGTCTGTGTCCCCGAAGACATACAGAAGGCCGACGGCTTCTGAACAGAATCCAGCCAAGTATCTTTAGAACTGCTAATGGAAACTCACTTCCCCAGCTGTAAGGACATTGGTACCGCCATGCCCTACAGGCCAGCACTGCTCTGTGACCGAACGGACGAGAAAGTGATCTCAACGATTATCAAAGAAAAAAAGTAGCATGGACAGGCCCGGATGAAATTAGGCTAATCAGTCTCTCGTCGTTTCTGCTGAAAGCCCTAGAGCGACTTATTGATCTGCACATCAGAGGCATGATCAACCCCCAAAAACCTGTGTGAAGCTCAACACGCCTACTTTAAAGGCAAATCAGTGGAGAGCGATCTACATAACGTAGTTCGGGAAATTGACCATTCAATGGACAGGAAAGAATATACCATGGCAGCGTTACTAGACATAGAAGGCGCGTTTGAGAACTACGTCTACGCGCATTCGGATCAAGGTTCTTTGCCAGCATAGCACAGGTAACATACTTACATTTAACGGACGAACTCAGATTCTTAAAGAGCACTAACTGGTTCACAAAGCAGCCAACAATAAGATAGGTCCTTAGGTTGCCCCGGGAACCGTATTGCTATTCTAACCTCCAGGTCTCCGAGTGAAAGTGATTATCCATCATACACCCTGCCTAACCTAACCTAACCTAACCTTTAGTGGATAACTTTTATAGTTGATGGCCGCAGCTTCACGTTTTGTTTTTCTTACGTAGCTCACTCTAAAGCCTTTCTTTTATAGGGTAGACCCCGTTCCATTCAGCGAGAATAGTCATGGCAAAGCTCCCGAGCACAATCAGGCGCCTTAATTACATTTTCATAAAGAGCCTGAACTCGTAGTCTGGTGACATGAAGAGTTCAAGTAAGTTTAGCTTCAGCAACAAACCTTTTGTAAAGGAAGAAGAAGGGCAGGAGGGTTAATAGTGTTCAGAAACTCCACAGGCAAGTGGACGCCGATTTGAACCACCAAAATCACAGATCTATAATCCACTTGTGCACCATCCTAGCAGAGATCTTTGCTATCCTATTGGCCACGGACTATATTGTTAAGAATAGGTGAAAGGATTTGAGCATCGTTGCCAGGCTGCGCTTAAGACCTTGCTCAACCCTTCAATCAGTTCCAAAAGTGTGCGAGAATGCAAGAACTCTCTGCATTCGGTCGCAAGGGTGAACTCTTTGACTCTTGTCTGGGTCTCCGGTCACACTGCGATCTCTGGAAATGAAATCACCGATGAGATTGCTAGACAAGGCTCACAGGATATTCTCTCAGGACCTAAACTTGCCTTGGGTCTTCCCGCGTCCCCGGTCAGGGTCTCCATTGACGATTGCGTTTTCTGCAAACACAATTGTGTGTGGCATGGCTCACCAGGATGAAGGCAGACTAAAGGGGCATTTTTCCTGTCATTCACCAGAAGGAACTGTAGACAACTTATTGGCATTCTAGTGGGATACTTCGCTTTTGCCAAGCATCTTAATGTGTTAGGCTTAAGTCACACCACTGTCTGCGACGCCTGTAGAGAGGGCGACGATACTTCGGATCAGTTGCTTTGCCGTTGTCCTGCCTTTGCTCGGATAAGGTGGCAGATTTTCGGTGCCGATGTGGTGAGTGCTGGTACTGTAAGCTCCTCGTCATTGAAGCGCCTTATCGGTTTTCACCGAAAGTCGCTCAAACAGGTCCTGCATACATTTCTTCACAATATTCTCTACATCAGTGAAAGTTTTAACTATGACGTATGTCAGAGTAGCTTAAAATACTAGTGTAGGTTGGGTTAGGTTAGGTTATGGAGGAAGTTATGGGGGAAGTGCCCAGTCTAATGACTACGCGTCCACGGGGGTCTATTAGTACATTGTGTTCCCCTTTGTGTTATGGTCCATGCTCCAACCTTGGGTTCTAGATGGGTGGTCTATCGCAAAACTAACCTGTACTCTTAATAAAGTGGTGTATGTTCGTCATTGGTACTTCTGTTGGGTTTCCCAGTTCTCAAACAAGCCTGATTCGCAAGTGTCGGAGTAAGTGCTTGATGATCTCTGTCTCTTCTGCATCCTGCAGTAGTCTGGGGGGGTTGATGCCAACTCTGGTGGCCATGGTGCTTATGGCATAATGTCCCGTCAGTACACCTATTAGGATGCGAGTATCTTTTTTTATTCATAGCCAGGAGACATTTTGTCTTGCTCTGGTTAGAAGAATTGAAATTCTGCTCAGAGCCCTAAAATGTATCTTATCTGTCACAATGCTTTCGTTCCAGACAATGAGTTCGCAATCCAGCGGCTCTTTGGGCAGAGCTCCTCTCTTTTGCTGTATTACCCAAAGAAATTTATGAATGCATTAGGTTAAGAAGCATCTTGAAGGCAGCATGGGCCGTCACATCAACAGCGTAGCCGACTCTATTACTGGTGATTCCTTCTTTTCGCTCAGACCAAGTTAATGAGAAGTTTATCTAAGGAACCTGTTTATAGACAGCTCTTTGCTCATCTGTCGTGAAGACTTCGTTATTTGGAAAACTTGTGCTAAGGCACCATGTTTTTCTCCCTCAGGCTTTTTTTTGTGCTGAAACTCGTTGTTCGTGTGCTGACACTTCCACAGTCGTCGGAGTTCTAGTTCCGCTTATTAGTTATTTAAGACCGAGGTGGTGGAGATCTCGATATCTTTAAGCTTTTTCCAAGAGAGCTACATCAGCTTCTCAAGATAATCTCTGTTAGCCAGTGTTAGCCAGAGGAGGTTCGAAAGAGTACCTTGGTTGGGTGAACCGCATTGCATTTGCCCCGTCCTCCAAAATCTAAGACCACGGTTTCAATCAGCAGCATTCATCTACTATATACTAAGTCGATCATGTCGAATTCCTAAGGAAGGCTTTAAGGACCTACAAAAGCCGTCAAGAAATACAGTTCGTCAATCGGGGTCACGTAAGTTGGTGTACGTAGTACATATATTCGTGATATTGCGAAACAGCATTTAATGGCTATTTAGTAAGTAACATTCCTTTTTTCGGATATAACTGGGAAGATTCTGGTGAAACACGACCAGGGGTTTCTTGGGGCTTAGCCAGATTTCTGAGATTCTAAAAACTCCTCTGACTTGTGTAAATGGCAAAATCGTAGGTACTCACTGTTATAGAAAGTTAACCGCCTTCAATTCAAAGCAAATCGTTCTAGCATTTGCACACGTCTTTATGGGGATTCCCCTGCCTTGCAATCGTTTCCGATTATATCGAACTGATTCAACTGGATCACACTCTAATCTCTCCAAGCGACACGCCCTTCTGCCGCACACGAGTTTTGAATCATTTTTCTCCAGAAATTATTAATCGCGAGATGATGCCCGTGATAATTGAATTTGATTCCAGGTATCCCGGCCCATGGTCAATAGCGAAGTGACGCACGTTCGCAAAATGATTTCGTCAATCGCCTCCAAAAAAAGAAGAATGAATGAAATCGATGACTTATTTCTCGACTTGTGAAGATTTATCAGCTTTGCACACTCTACAACAGCAATGTATGTACGTTGAGACACTTCGTGCCGTAATGCGTTGTGATGCAATTCTTGGAGCTCTGGTTGGATGGATAATCACACTGCAGCCAGAGCGAAAACATATCGGCAATCGCGTCGAACGTGAGCCGACTGGACAAGCAGCGATGAACTCCATTAAAGAAGGGAATGTTCAACTGTTTCTGCACATCACGGCAACGTGTAAGTTTTGAACTATTTATTGGCCAAACTGCCTTCGGCAGATCATTATTTTTATTTTATTTATTATCCTTAGGCATCGTGCTGCCTTTGCTACTGTGTTGTGATGAAAGAAAAAAAAAAAAAATTCATTTAATTTATCTCAGGTAGTCGATGAGTTACATGCTTTGTCATCTAGAGGCGCTGTTCGTCCTGTTCAGGGAGTAAAAAGTATCCATTCCAGGGACACTTAAATCCAATAAAAAGGTTCGTCCTTTGGAGTACAACAGGGTCTTGAGTTCACTTCTCAAGGCCGGATTAAAATTCTACGTCATGACAACTATTTCTGATAGGGAACAGAGGCAATGAGAGGAATTGTAAAAAGTGGTCTGTCTCTTGCATTAAAAGCTGGTAAAAATTTACTGGTGAACTCGTGATGTGCAGTGTGTCTCGCAGCAAAAAAACCAGTTTCACCGTAGTGTCTTAAGGATCTCTCCAAGCTGTTACTTACTTATTTATGTTCTGTTGTGGGTCTTAGGGCCTCTACTACACCTACGCCCCATCGTGTGCGGTTTCTGGCAATATGGCTCAGCTCTCTTCAAATCTTTCCCAATTGCCGGGACTCCTCCTCAACTGTTCTACGCCATGTATTTCTCGGTCGACCCACACTTCTCTTATCTTGAGTAAGCGGATTCCATTGCATAGCGTGGTAAGAAATGAAGATGTCGCCTATCCGAAATGTGTGACCAGTCCACTGCCACTTTCTTCGTTAGATGTTTGTGCCTATTGGTTCCTCATCCATTCTCTGGTAAAGATGTTCGTTGGAGATCTTCAGAATGTTTCGTAAGCACCTATTAACGAAAGTAGAAATCACTTTCCACTCATATAACAGCACGGATTCAGCATTGGAACGGAACAGTCGTGGTTTTAATTCTTCATCTGATGGTTGGTTGGTTTAGTGGGTGTCCTAAGGACTTACTTAGACCTCAAGTGAGTCCATTGTACTCATAAAAAGTATACTCATGGGAGTCCAAGCCAAGGGTCGGGTTGGCGCATCTGGAGAAAGGGACTGACATTTCGGGAATTTCCTAAAGTAATATCGCTTACTATCGCTTAAGGTCCTCCAGCCCATGGAAGAAGCTATTACCAAGAGTACGCAATCTTCTGGTGGCCAGTGCGGGACATTCTCTAAGCAGGTGTCGGAAGGATTCTATTTCCTCTTCGTCCCTGCAGCTTCTGCAATAGTCCTTGTAGGGCAATCAAAGACGCTCCGTATGGATTAAACCTCTTAATCTGATAACATTGCTTCACCATATTTTGGACAACATTGCAAACGCAGACTTCGCTTTGCCAATTCGGCTGGCAATATCTTGTTCGGTTCCACCATCGATCGAGTCAATACTGCCAAGATATTTAAAGCTCTCTACTTTCTCTATCGGTTGTCTAGCGATGCCAACGTAAGATGATAAGTTCCTTTCATGGCTGATGATCTTGGTTTTGGCTGTATTAATCTTCAACCCCACGACGTTTCCCTCTCTCTCATAGCCCGCTGTCATTTGGTGTAGTTCCATAATCCTATGTGATAATAGGCATACGTCGTTAGCGTAGTCAAGATGTTTGAGTTGAGATGTAAGCGCCCATAGAATTCCCCCATTTCCCACAGACAGAGCAGCGCGAAGAACATCTCTAATTGTCAGTAAAAACAATATTGGTGAAAGAACGCAGCCTTGTCGAACCCCACCTTGGATCTCCAAGCTGTTACAAATACAAACTCTGGTACTGCTACAAGGCTCGCCTAAATTTATGCATCAAAGGGCATCATAATGGATATGAGAGTCCTTGAGAAAGTACTCGCAACTCTATCGAAACGCTGAAAGATTGCCAGACTTAGCAACATCCTGTCAAAAGGACACTCCGTTCATTAAACGACACTATGCGTCATTCATTAAACGACACTATGCGACACTGGAATTCCTAGGTTAGGTAAGGTGAGGCAGATGGATGGCAGCGAATTCTCTGCGGCCTACTCAGCTCTTTACAGACTCATGCTGTTGTTCATTGGGTGGAAAGTATAACTTGCTCGTGAAGTAATGCCTACAGCATTCTCCTATTGTCCTTGGATTTCATAGAGCAGATCTAATGGCATCAAGCGTGGTGCAGTTTGTTGCACAAAGCTTCTGTAATGGTTAGAAATGCCTTCTGTTGGGCTCTGTCGACCAGGACACAAATCAGTGAACCATAAGAGAAGATAGATCTAAGGACCACAGCGTAAAACAGATCTTTAACTGTAAGTCCCATGTAGGACCTTCGACTATTTTGCATGCACTACCTACCTAGGTATATCGGTTAGCTCTTCGTTCATTGTCGCCCGTAAACGACAACCCAGTGTGTAGCATCAAAACTTGTTGCGACAAAGTTTTTTTCCATCAAATTGGCAAATTAGTGGCCCAAATTATTCTCGATATCGTGGAAGAAATATCTTCCACGGAATTAATGTAGGGGCTTGGACAGTGGCAGAGAAAGTGTGGCAACAATTGTCACTGCTATGACTTTCGTCCGGAAAAAATGGGTATGAATCAGAAATCTGACTGATAGCTCAGAAAAGATTTCCGCATCTGTGTCAATGTCCATCTTGGATCCGTCAGTTGAGATGGCTTCGGTTTGCTTGCTTAGCATCGTGCCATTTACCGATTCCTCTCAGATTGAAAAAGAACAGGAGGAATGCGTACTCAGTGATTGCTACATTGCCTAGGTTCTTACTTTGGATCTAGGCATGTCCCGTCTAATGCGAACTCCAGAACTATGTTTGGCTAATTGTCAGGACACTTCTGATCGAAGATTCCTGAATAAACAGGTCTAATGAAACGAGGTTTTCAAGATCCTCTAGTCCTGTTGTTGGTGTGGTTCTCATAGCACTTATAACCACAAAGGGCGCCAGTCTTTGTATTTTTATGATGGCCTTGACATAAGACCTCACGACAGTTATGTTTATCCATAGAAGGACTTGATTCCTCAGTTTTTCGAACATTCTACCGACCGATTGGAAAGCTCGCGTGACCTTCTTAAGTTTTTCGTTGATATTCCGTTCCTAGTTCAAATTTTTGTGAAGCACAAGACAGGGACCCAATCGTCTCTTCTGTAACGACAGAAGTCGTCACGTAAAAACAAGACGATTTGGCCTCAGAATGCTCGTTTTTACGTGACGATTTTTACGACCACGGAAGGGACGAATCTGCATTTACTGGTCCATATGTCAAATATGTATCCTGAGGGCTCCTCAATGAGAGTTGAAAGGAGTTTTCCCGTCGCTAGTTGCTGTTTTCTCTGCTTTTAAATTTTTAAAATTGAAAACCAGAATCCATAACAGAGGCGATATGATCCCAAATGCTCTGTAGAGCCCTCAACGTAGGCTGATTGGTGAAAAACAAAGCAGGAGGACGGGCGTTTTACTTTTACAGACACCAGTTCAGGTGTGTTTGATCTCTCAAAGAGGAAAAGGACCTCTACGGGATGGTAGGATAGCTGATGGTGTTTAGTTCACCTCAATGCAATCCTCTACCGTAAGAATTCAGATGATGATGATGCAATAAAGGCATCTAAACAGTCACCTATCAATGTTTATTGCACCGCTCGTGGCCAACTATTCCATTTGCTGGCATTCCTCCCTCTAAGACTCTCGATGATTCATAGGTGCCAGCGACCAGATAACGAAAGTCAATTTTGTGTGAAATTGTTCTACCGCCACTGATGCTGATCACATTTCAGATTCGCATGCAGTTGAACGGATCCACAGCCCACCGCAAAATCACAAAGAAGCCGAACATTCCCGCCTGAGTGAGCAAGTGTTCGCCTCATGTTCCATTTCCCCTTTCCATCGCCAAAATCCTACAAAATCGACAAATTTCCACCCAGCGGTCGCTCATCTCTGTACGGGAAAATGCAACGTCAGATGCTTTGACGTTCGTCTCCGATTCCCACAAACACTGGAAAAAAACAATTTTCAGCATTCACATGGGGGTGCCACCTCACACACTGTGCAGGTATCTAAATTCATCAGAAGTAACCTTGGAATCTTACACGAGAGAATGCACCGATATTTGTGTGGGGTGTTGGCACTGACGCGCCCCTCAAAATGCAATTCAGCGTTTCTACCATCTCCCAGAGGAGAATGTTTATTTATTTAACGTTGACAAGTTTGCAGCGCGGCAATCTTGAAATTACACACGAAACTGTTACAAAAGAAACAACTTTCCCAAAAAAAAATACAAGATAAGGAAGCCGACGATGAGCACGGAGAAACAGCAGAACAAGCTAATGCCCGCCTTAGATGTGCCATAATAAAACGGCACTAAAACCGCGGGCATGTAGGCACTTACGAGTAAGTATCTCATTGTCGCCCGTAAACGACAACCCAGTGTGTAGCATCAAAACTTGTTGCGACAAAGTTTTTTTCCATCAAATTGGCAAATTAGTGGCCCAAATTATTCTCTCCCATGGCATTGAAAGCTGGAGTCCGAGTGGAGTCGTTATGATGCGATGAAGTGCAACGGTGGGAGGTGTACGAAATAGCTCAGGTTTATCGTTGAAATGAACGAAAATTGTTTGTCCACGTCCGGGGTGAATACCCCGAGATAGTTTTCTAAGATTTTGTTTATCAAAGTCAGCTCCGAATGCAGTAGATGTCGTTGACCGTCGAATCATGGTGTCCAGTAGCCAACGCTCTATACCCACTGGGATAGTATATCAAGCAGCGGGTCTTCTGTGCCTCCTTGCGATGGTGAACGTGTCTTATGTCGCCTGATCTAGATTCGACTTATGTTGTATTATATGCTTTGCCTTAGTTTGGTAACTCGAGCTTATGTTTGTCAGTTCGTGGCACAAGATAATCTTCAGCGACTGAGGTGAGCTAAAAATTTGAGCTCTGTAAGAGGTCTTTGAAGGCAATGGATTTCAATCGGAGTGGCTGACCGGAAACTCTAATACAGCAGCCGTCGTCGTGCAGGTCACCTTAAGTAGGCACCCTCTCATCTATCTATCACTCAAAATCTTAGTTCAGTATACCCTTCATATTTCCTCGCAGTTCCTCTCATCGTTAGTATATGGTTTATGGAAGCTTTGGGTTTCCATCCAGAGATAGGTCAAAATGCGTCAGCTTCTGGTCGTCAAAGCTGGACATTGGCACAGTGTATGCCTCGCTGTCTTGACTTTCTTAAGATATGGTCTGCAGTTGTCATCTTCCACGAGAACCATTTACCTAAACCTCTGAAGTTTTCATGGCCAGTTTCAAGTGCGTAGCCCTCTCCATTTGAGAGCTCCTCGAGTAAGTTAGAACATGTCTCTTGATACAGCACACCCTCTGCACACCCACTGAGTTCCTGGACACATCCCATCGCCAATGATTACTGAGTTATAGTCTCATTTATAGACTGTTTCAGTACGTCTAGGACTTGTCTTCCCCTGATCTCATTCTCATTCAAACAACCCAGCAATCGAGCCGGCTGGAGGCGTCCATTGATTAAGGCTCAAGTTCACCCCGAACTGTACCGCCACCATTTGTAAGTAAGTAATTGACGTTCATAAATCTACCCCTCGCCATTATTGCCACATCGTCGGCATACCCAATTGTGTGGATTCCGTCTCTCTACAGTCCCTCTAGGCGGTGCCCACACTCAAGGCATAGAGAACGGAATTGTTAGGCGATGAAAATGTGATTTCTCTGAAGGCTGTGGGCACTGATTACACAAGAGGTTTAAAAGGAGTTTTGCAAACCCTGCAAATGGGTTCAGGGCACAGCAGATGTCGAACGGATTCCGTTTCCTCTTCGTTCTTGAAGCTTCTGCAATAGTCGTTGTAGGGTAACCCAAGTCATTTCACCTGGATGCCTACCGCGCAGTGCCGCTTGACACTTGAAACGGTTTGACTAAGTTTTGTAAGGTTTTTAGAGTTTTTCTTATTGAAGACTGGCAGTAGTGATCTGACTCATGCTGATCATGGTTATCCCATCTACTCTTCTGCGAAGAGTGCTTCCAGCTGGCAGGGTGAATGCATGGTCTAGTTCTTCCTAGAAATTTCGTCCTCTATATCATTTCCTGATACATATGTATTACTTTGTGGACCGGTCACCTTGTTGATCATTGATATATCGTTGAAAGTTGTCAAAGTTTTACAAGCTTGGATTTTATCGATGTTGACTGCAGAGGCTTCATGGCCGCCTAACTTTCAGTAGTCTCTCTTCCAATGTGATAGTTTCTCTGAAAATGTCGCCATTTTTTATTACTTTTGTGGCCTGTAAATTAGCGTTTATCTCAGCTTGAAGATGTTGCAGCTGTCCCCGATTTCAGAGGATTGATTTACCACCCTGAATTCGAAGAAGATGCCGACACCAGTTCTAGCATCCACTTTGGATTTGGATCGCATCCCAGTCCTCTCTTCTTAGTATTTTAATACTAAATCTCCTATAGAAGTCTGTACTCTCCGTTCGTGTCCATCGAATTTGAATGGATGCGTGACCAGAGATGCTAGTTGTCTTTGGACCTGATGCCCTGAGTACTATTTTTGCCTATTTTATTGCTACAGTGGATTTCTACTGTGGGTGGTAATCGTATCGATTCTCTTATGCCCAGCTTCCTCTTTGAAGCTAAGTTACACTTGTAAGATGGCTTTTCGTCTCAAGTGCCTTCCACAAAACAATCGAACAATTGATGTACAGCTGGTGTACCACTTTCGACTTGGAGGCCAGTGTATTCCGAACATCTTTTTGCATACATGAGGGCAATATAAGTCCTCGATGTTGGCTTTCCAGCTAAGTCCATGCATGTATTTTCGAATAATGGAATCGTGGAATGGCCATCCACTCGCCAGTGACAGTGAAGAATTTCCTGAGGCTACTCCTACACCTAGAAAGGGATAGAAATCTCAGAAATTTGCTAAAACCAGCGATATGAATGTCTTCCAGCCCATGGAAGAAGCTATTACCAAAAGTACACAATCTTCTGGTGGCTAGTGGGGGACATTCGCTGAGTAGATGCTGGATGGATTCGATTTCCTCTTCGTCCCTGTAACTTCTACAATAGTCATTGTAGAGTAGTCCAAGACGCTCCGCAGGGATTCCTATTCCGCAGTGCATTGTAAAGGAACTGTAAGGCCGATGAGTTCACCGAATGTGGTACTACTCTGGACATCCCTCCGGAACGAAGGAATCAGGCTGTTCCATTCACTACATGTAAACTTCTCTTAGAGTAGGACGCGATCAGTAAGACAAACCAAAGATGGAGAAATGATACCACGTGCTATACGTCCAGGGAGATCTGGCCTGTGCTAAATCTCACTCGATCTCAAAGTTTGATCTAGCTATCCGTTATCGGTATTTTCACTGGCCACTGTCTTATTGGCCTTCATGCCCGACAGATTGGTCTCTTCTCAAATGACTTCTATAGGAGCTGCAGGGACGAAGAGGAGGATGAAATGATCACACAGTTCCTATGCACTTGTCCTGCTTTATCCCAAAGAAGAAAGCTTTATCTGGGATAGTACGACAACCTGGGCGAACTATCACATACTGACGTCATAAGTATCCTCAGCTTCATCAAGAGCTCCAAATGGTTTCAATAAAGTGAGTGTGGTTTTTCAGGGTATCACAAAGGGCCCTCCTTGTCTACCTGCCACTCCACCTACTTACCTACCCTCCTCATCTATTTTTCTGTTAAGAGTGCTAATAAGTGTAATTGCAACCCTAAGAGTGTACCCATAAGCTAGTTCTGCACCCTTCCTGGCAAGTTCGTCCGCCATCTCTTACTTACTTACTTAAGGTGGCACTACAGTCCGGGGTGGACCTGGGCCTCAACAAACAAGCGTCTCCAGCCAGATTGATGTTGCCTCGAGTTTCGCATGCTAAGCGATAGAGAGCATTGCTACTTAATTGCCTTCTCAGCCCAAAGAAGCACCGATTGGCAAGAGTTATCCTTCGTTTGCTCCCAGAGCTGCTGTGGTTGTCTGAGTTGATAGCGGAGTCTAGGTAGACAAAGTCCTTAATTGCCTCAAAGTTATAGCTGTCTATAGTGACGTTCTGTCCAACACGTCGCGACGTCTCAACACTTATGGTGTTGAGTGTCCTTTCTTGTTGACAGCATACACTTCGGCTTGCTCTCATTGACCGCCAAACCCATCTTCGTCGCTTCCGTCTCAATGCTCGTGAACGAGCCAGTGACATCACGCTGCGTACTTCCGATTGTGTCAATATCGTCGACTTATGCGAGTAATTGGACGGACTTTTGAGAGCTCGTGTCTCAGGTGTTGGCGCGCCCGCCATCTCATTACCTGATATTTGTGGCCTTTGTGGCCTGATACCCAGCATAAGGTCACCTTACTGGTCATTGATATATATGTCGATACTGACTGCAGAAACTTTATAGCCCCCTAGCTGTCAACGTAGATAGTGATAGTTTTCCTGACAGTGTTGGTGTTTTTGATTAGCTTTGCGGCCTGTAAAATGGCAGTTATCTCGACTTGAAAAATGATTTGAAGGATTGGTTTACCCCTCTGGATTCACAGAACGTACCGGCACCAGTACCAGCGTCCATTTTGGATCCGTGTCGGTGTAGAGGGCTAGCACTTCCTCACTGCAGACTATACCCTCACCCCAGTCCTCTCGTCTTGTTACTTTGATATAAAATCTCCTATCGAAGTCCGAGGTTGGAATATCTATGTATGTTCTCCTTCACGGCAGTCCATCGGGTCGGAACCGAGGTGACCATAGGTGTTAGTTGTCTATATATTGTGGTTTGAATTTGAGAAATCCCCCACTCCCTAGAGGTTCAACTTAAAGAGTGTATGGGACAATCAGCTCCCTTATGCCGAGTGTACTTCCCCCGATGAATCTTATTTGTATAAATTTTCTCACCAAAATTCGCATTTCTCCGAAATCTCAAAATCAATAGACGTAATCCATATTTTTACTTCATTGCGACTAGAAAACTACATATGTCGTTGAAGTAATGAAATCCAGATAAGAAATTTTATCAAAATTTACTCTTTCAAGGACACAGATACTTTTGCACAAGCATCAATCCGTTATCGAAGTTTCGCCGAACTTCTAGAATTTATGGCCTACAAATGCCAAAATTTAATCGCCGGCCAACCCAAAACTCCATTGTGGGCCTCAGTGTCAATTTAAAATCGAGAAGTACACCATTTTCTAAGACAAATGTACCGAAACCTGTGCAAATAGATTCGTCGTGTCATTAAGAAAGCCTAACTGGTTCCGCTTCACTAGCATGCAAAACGAGATTTTTAATGGACAACCGCAGCTCTTCCCAAATGCACTCATTAACTTACTTTTCTTGTCACTCGGTGCTGTTTTGGGTAATTAACACTTCTTGTTTGGTTTCATCAGCGCGCCAGCCACTCGTCTCCCGTCCGCGAGAAGCCAGTCTCCGAAGGAGAGTGGGAAATCATTGTTCTGCAATCCACAGCCACAGTATGTACTTGTAGATACCTGGCGTTAGTTTCTATTTTTTTGTTGTAAATTTCATTCTTCGTGACGGACAGATTGGTTGGTAAATGATTTGGGCGCGCAGACACTTGTGACGCGACTTTCGATGAGATTGAGATGAATGGCCAGACATTAGCCTGGTGGACAGACATCATTATCTTTGATCAGCGATGATCTCATGCGACGTCATTTACGCAAAGCACTTAGGATTAGACAGACGCGCAGTTAGTCTTTTGTGGTTTGGATGCTTATCTATATAAGACCTTCTGGAAACAAGAAGATACAGGTGAAAATGCCTTCACAGCCCTAGATGTACGTACTAGCTGATGCCCACAGCTTCAGACGCGTTATACTCGATCCTGTTTTGACTGCTTCGACTTCTGCGCTGTTAATCGAGATGTGGTCCAGACTCCAGACACTCTTGTCCGTCAATGTTGTAACCTATATTGTAGTCCAGCTAAAGTCACATCAGTTGAATTCGGAAGGCTGTGAAGAAGCTTTGGAATTTTAGAATCTACCACGTTCTTCTTCAGTCTCGCAGCCACACCGTTACTTTACATACCACGTGTTGAGCTTCCTCAATCAGTTCTATATTGGTGCTTTTTCCAGAGCTAACCACCACCCCAATGTGTCACAGGTGAGGAAGACGCTACAGTTGTAAGGGAGACGGAGTGGTGGATGGCCAGGTCTTCTGAAAAGACACCTGCACCGATCATTCCGGCAGTTTTAGAGCCCTTCGTAAAGATAGTGACAGACTCATTGAAGAGAACTTCGCGCTGACTCCAGGCGCTCATGAAAGCTACTACCAAGGATACGGATTCTTTGGCTGGTTGGTTGGTTTTAGTGGTTGTATCAGGCTGAGAGCACCCGATACTCAAATAGTGCTGGAGGACCGGTTTGTTAGATAAATGTGGATGGGTGTTGACAGATCATGGCTATTGGTCTTAAATCCAACCTGTGTAGTTAAGGTAGAGTAGAATGTTAGGGATTTTCTTCTCTGAAAGTTCGCTGAGGTTGTTCAGGAAGGGTTTCCCTAGCGCATTGAGTCTTCCTATAGCAAGTGCTGGGCACTTGCAGTGGAAGTGTTCTAGGGTTTCCATCTCATTCGTGTCTTTGCAGCTGCGGCAGTAGCGAGTAAAAGGGATGCCAAGGTTGGCCACATGGATACCTACTGCACAGTGGCCCGTACAGATGGCGACAAACCGCGCAAAGTTTGTTCGGGTTCTCCTAAGGAGGTCGCTGGTTTTCCTATGGTTGTATATTGACCAAGTCTTTCTGAGTATAGCACAGCTAGCAATGTTGTCCCAGTTGTGTTTGTTTACTGAAAAGTAGTGTAGATTGATTTTTCCCTTGACAATTCTTAATGGAATGAAAACTTCTCTTGCGAGTGGTCTGTCAAGGGCCGACCCTTGTCTGGCAAGCTCATCAGCCATTTTGTTCCCTTCGATGCCTCTGTGGCCAGGGACTCATATGAGGGTTAGGGAAGATAAGCTCCCCAGGCGGGCGAGCTCGATTCTACATTGTGATACAAGCTTTGAGGAGTTGGTTATGGAGACAAGCACCTTGGTGGCTGCCTGGGTATCGGAAAGTACCATTTAACTTGGATGGAAATATGCATGAAATCTTTTCGTCTCAAAAAAGAGGACAAGCTCCGTTTTAGCTGTGCGTCCAAGACATCTGCTTGTTCATAGCAAAATGGAATATATCCACGTCTGAGGCAATTTATCATAGGTCGAGAATTTTGCCCAGTATATTGAAAGATCCTTAGGAAACGCATTAGACTCCTAACCGGATAGATAGGCTTACGATAAGCTCTTAGGATACCCGACAAAATGTACTTAACATCTCCGAAGGCCTCTTAAAGTCGTGCTGGGAAAATACTCTCTCCCTGTTCTGGTGTTTAATTACGACACAGACGTCTTTTTAAAAAGGACTTTGAGTAGTTGGGAAGATTCTATTGTGATATTGAGACTTTCTGATTTCTGTAGAAGCTTCAAAGCGACGTTGTAGCCGAGCCGAGTGATTGATGTGATGCTAAAAGATTACTCAAACTCTACAGAAGCTACCTAAACTTGGAGGGATCGATCTGTCCCTGTCAGACAGCAGGGATAATTCTTGATAGAAGACTTAACTGGAGTCTTAATACACAGGAAAGGCTTCTGCTCTTTCTGTGTGCAAGAAGGTAGCCGGGAAGAAATGGGAAAGTGAAGCCAAGTATGATGCGCTGGCTATATACAGCAATACGTTTAGTCAGACCCATACTCACGTCTGGAGCGCTTGTCTGGTACTGCCATCATGGGTACTCTTCGCTCAACACCCTCGGCAGCTCTAGACACCTTTCTGCATCTGCTACAGCTGGGCTTACAGATAAAACACCAGGCAGCCAATAGTGCGTTCACTTATTCAGCCTTCTTTAGGAATAACAGTATTGGACACTGCTCCAACCTGAGTGAACATAACTTCAGCGTTCTAAAAAGAACAGATGAGACGGACTCCGTCATAGACTTCGATACACCATACATCACGTTGTATCCTGAGTGGCAGAGAAACCCTGTCATCTCAGCAGATGGGATTGCAATTTTCACGGATGATTCAAAAACCACCAACGGAACGGGTTCAAGGATTTACTCCCAAAAGGCAGACCTCAAAGTATCCATAAGACTGCCGGATACTTCTAGCGTATTCCAAGCAGAGGTTCTGGCTGCGCTTATAGCTACGGAATCACTAGGGATGAAATCGATAGTCAGGCCGCACTCAAAGCGCTAGAATCAAATATCGTCAGATCTGCACTAGTCTCGAAATGCCGCGTAATGCGGAAGGCATAGTGCGCACGGAATCAAGAAGGACTTTGTCGGGTACCGCGTCACTGTAATATTGATGAAAAAGAAAAATGCGACAAACTGGTCAGACTAGGTGGAGAACGGCAGCATATGGAAGAGGGAACCACTTGTGGGCACAAGATATCCAAAGCTCTATTGCCAGCCCTTGACCACAGAAGAGATATTCTCAACTTAAGCAGGACCCAGCTACTGGCATCCTGTCCGGCCATTGTCTTCTGAAGAAGCTTGCAAAAAGCTTAAGGCTGTCAGCGACAGATGTTTACAGGTACTGCGGGGGACAAGGTCTCCAGGCAAAGGGACCAGAAGGACAGAGGCGCTTCGTCGAATCTGTCATGGTGAAGAGCCACACCCTGCACGAGGTGTCCCTGCTGTGAACTGAATATAGCGGATCTAAAGAGGAGAACTTGGAAAAAAACCGTAATTCCAGGCGTTAAATGACCTTGCTCAAGGGATGAATGGCACTCCATAAGTGTGACTTCTAAGGGTGGACTTCGGATACCAGGCGACTTCCGGTTTTAATAAGTCCGCCTGGCGTACGGGGCTCTGCTCCGGGTGATCTCCTTTCCTCATTTATAAAACCAAACGGATCATAAAAACAAAATAAATAGTTATGAGGAATGCACACCTCCAATCATGCAACCCGAGGCCAATCTGGGTCTCTCAACCTCTACAGAAAGGGCACCTGGTCCTGATGTAGTGTTTGAACCCACCGTCGACATATCAATCGAAGAAGCACCATCAGGCACCATCAATTCATATGATAATATCCGCACGGAAGAGGAAGTAGGTTGCGTCCTCATTGACGCCCCTCGTCTCCGCAACTCGTCATGGTAAAATCCGTGGTAAAATTCTGTGGAGAAATCAAATGCTTTCAGGAAATGGTTTAGGTTTTGCTAATTTGGTTTCATAGGGATCGCGATGAACCCACTATGAAGCCAAGTGTCTTATGCAAGCGCTGGCTGCATAAACCTACTCTACCTAACCTTACCTAACCTACAGGAACAGGAACCAGTCAAGTTATGCAATGGCGTTCACTAACCCAAGACGTAAAAACAGAGATCCACCCTCAAAAATCTTGGCTAAGAAATGATAGAAGAAAATTCTTAGAAGTTACAGGAGTTCGGTAAAACCCAGAAACTTGATCAGAATACATCGTCACAATGGTCCCTAGGCTTGGTAAAGTGCTAAACAGCCTATGAATTCTTCCGCTGGTTCTTGTTATATTTCTCCCAATCATTCATTTCCCCAGTATCTCATGACAAATTACATTCCAGGAAGTTTGACCTGGCCTGCCCCCAAGAAGAAGCCGTGAAGAAAGGATTTGTAATTTTGCTGAAAATCCACCCATTGTTCGAATGCCCAACGCCCAAACCACGTAGCCACGGCCACCTACTGGCGTCCAATTCCAGTGAAACATTTAGCGGAAATGAAGACATCAGATAGTAGACCATGAATCCGCATCTGAAACAGAATTCTTTCCACTGTGTATTTAAATTTTCATGGAGTGAAAGTGATGTCCTTGTTAGAGTCAACCCTGAAGCAAAGTGCAATGATTGTGTGGCTTATCTCTCTATTACGCATTTTACTTCCTCTTTTCGTTCTCCTCAGACCCTTATTTCGCAAAACAAGAAACATCCCGCTGGGCTGGGTTTGATTCCTCTTCCGTTCTAGCAGTTGAGATGTTTGAAATTCCATAGACTTCGACAGCTTCCGGTTCGCTTCGATTGACTCATCACTTAACCTCGTCAAAGGAGCGCATGCCATTTGCTATAGCACCATGTCAATGCTTCCAATTTGACTACACCTTGCCCCAAATTCCTTTATCTTCGTATACACCTAGCATTTTGATTGATCGCACGCATATCACACACGTCTCCATGCGAATTTCTTCACAACCCTCTCAATCGGAAGAAGACCTCAGCTCGTATGCCTTTGGTAGCCCCATTTGCTGATAAGCGGAACATACGTTTTCAAAATTTTCCCACGAATCCGAGGGTACACCCTCCGAAAATAAAAAGCAAATTACACCGCACCGCAGCGATACGAGTATGTTAATCCGTCGGTCGACCCGATTGGGGTGCAGTTTTTCCTTGGAATCATTCTCACATCCACCAGCCCAGCATGGAAGCAGATATGTATGTACGACAGAATCGTTCCTTGTAATATGAACGAAGAACATGCTCAGCGGTTTGTCACTATCAGCGTAATTTACCGAAATGAATTCGTTTCTTATCGTTGGAACAGTTGTAGTCGCGGCGACGCGACCACCTTTCGCGCTGACGTTTTGCGGTACTCCAACCAGCAGAGCCAAACGTTTTTTTTTTTTTTTTTCTTCTCCACAACGAATGTCTTGGGGTTACTCCAAATGTCGCTATCAATACGCAGCGGAATAACTTAAGTTGGCAGCGGTTAGACCAATCTCTGATTAGAGACGGAACAGAGGGCTTCGAGGACAGTTGTAATTATACGCGCGATATGACGCAATGAAAGTCAAAGCTGGATCAGTGAATACATTGAACCACTTCAAGCAGGTCAACGCCGATAACAAGTCCCATCCATGGGCCAGAGCTCAGCAGCTATTCGAATGCAAATTTTGGGAACATCCTATCGGAAATGTCACTCATCAGCGCTTAGTCACCATTGCCGGAGAGAAGGTCCTTCCGGACCGCGATGCAAATGTGTCCCGGTGAAGCACCTCTCCCTTGATGTATCTATAACTACAGAGGAAGCAATCCAAATCGCATTTTATTGTGCAGCATTATCTGATTGCCCTTCGGTAGCCTACGTCTACCTGAGGATGTCCAGACTTCCACCATCTACGCCACGCAAAAACAAAAACAAAAGAGAAGGTAACCTAATAAGTTATGTCACACAATATGGAATGCCAATGACTACCGGAATGCACTCGTATTTGGATCGCATCCATTAGAAAGCAATCCGTACGAGTGTGTCTATGTACCGATGGAATTCGAAATTGCTTTCGAGGGCAGAAGACGCCAATCGTAAATAGGGAAAGGGAAAGGAAAATCACTTGGTGTTTTGCTCGATAATGACATCGTGTCTCGTTGTTCTTACTTCCCTGATCCTAGTCGTCGTTTGATGCCCAGGTGAAAAGATAAAAAAAAATGCAAAAGGACAGATTTATGGTTCCGGAATGAGACAGGGTCACGCGGCTCTACGGTAGGAAATCGGAAATTGTAGTTTGTCTTGTGTTTTCTTGTTCTGTGGTCTTCAAATGATAATTGATGAAACATCCCAGTCGTAAACCAACTAATTGATGACCTTGTGCCCGAAAAAAGAAATGAAGACACTGCTCTCTCAAGATTTGGGTTTGGGATACCGATGTGATACGAAAATTGCTAGTTCGGCTTTGGGAAAAAAAATTCCTCTGTTGTCAGGTTTTTTATCAGCACTAATAGGCGAGTAGAGAACTCAATATCTCTGACTGAGAGCCTTGCAAATTATGGGCTAAGTGCTCCCTTTTTTCTGAGAGAAGTATGCAGTATGCACCATTAGGCAGAGGGGCTCACCAACGCACTTGACATGCTCCACCTAGAGAAGCTGATTAGATTTCTGACAGCCTCTGGAGCAGACAAACTGCTCTGAACGTATGGTACAGCACAATAGGCCTCTATGTGAGACCGCAGTGCTAGAGTGGATCAACCGCTCCCCAATAAAAATAATAATCAGATAGAGGGTGTGTTGGACTTCCACCGACTAAACTCTCCTCCAGACATCCGTCAATCCCGGAATGGGTTTTGGCATTATTTACCAGTTTTGCCACTGTTAAACCCTTAACACCCTCCTGCTTTTCCATTTCGTCTGTATTGGAGTCAGTGCTGCTCTCTCCTCGTACGTATATCTTAAAGTATTCCGTCAATGTAGGAACACGCGCGTTTAAGTTAAACGTGCCTCCTCTCCGACCAAGCTGAATTGTTACAGATTCACTTCTTGGTCCATATTACTGCAAGCGTTGGTTAGTAAGTAAGGCCAAAGCTCGGCCCGCAGATCTGTGAGCTTCGGCACGCCGCAAGGAGGCGTTCTGTCCCCCTTTCTCTGTGGCGATTAATAAACTGCTGCTCGCCTGGCAAGAACTGGATGCGAAGTAATTGCTTATGCAGATGATGTTGCGATTGCTGCCTCCGCTAAATGCCCGGACACTTCTTCAAAACGCCCTTTCAATCCTTTCAAGATGAGCAGCTAAAAGTGGTCTGGGAGTTAGTCCCGAGAAGACCGAACTGGTCCTCTTCACCAAGAAATATAAAATTCCTCCAGTTGACCCGCCTTCTCTAAACGGCACCAGCCTGCGCCTTGCTCACAAAGCCAACTTTCTGGGTCTCATTCTGGACAGTAAACTAAACTGGAAGGCCATCACTATTGAACGCCTTAAAAAAAAGCTACTGTATCGTTGTGCAGCTGCAGGAAAGCCATTTGTAGTAAGTGGGGACTGCAACCTCAACCTTAACTTCCAGGCATCAATCCCCTCCAGAGCGAAGTGGGAAAATGATGACACCAGAGACGAGAGCTCTGTTCACTTCTATATCTACTGACACGGTTCTAAAATCGAGATCGGAATGGGAGGTGGTGTCTTCTCCGAAGTTCTCATCTTGAGCATCTCCTTCCGTCACCCCGACCATTGTAGCGTTTTTCAGGCGGAAATTATGGCAATCAACGAAGTCTTATCCTTGCTTAGGCATAATGTAGTATCCTGCAAGAACATCACAATTTTTTAGCGATAGCCAGGCTGCTATAAAATCCCTGGACTCGGTAATACTGACTGTCACTCATCTCTCATGGAGATGGCATAACATTTAAACATTCACCTATGCTGGGTACCCGGTCATAAGGCCGATGAACTCGCCAAACTTGGTACCACTCTAGAGATCCTACTAGAACGGAGAAATCTGGGTATTCCACTCGCTACATGTAAATTACTCTAAGATGCGATCAGCAAGGCAAACCAAAGATGGAGGAACGGTACAACATGGCCTATGCTAAACCTCACTCGATCTAAAGGTCTGACCTTGCTTAAAACGTCGCTAATCAGCACCGTTATGGGAGTTCTTACTGGCCACTGTCCCATAGGCCTTCATGCCAGAAGGATGGGCCTCTTCTCAAATGACTTTTGCAAGAGTTGCTTCGTCCCTGCAACAGCAGGAAGAAACGATCCTATTTTTCCTTCTGCACTTGTCCTGCCCTATCCCAAAGAAGGAAGCTGTATCTAGGAGCTTATCACGTTGACAATTTGGGCAAATTATCGCATACTGATGTCAAAAGTATCCTAAGCTTTATTAAGAGCTCCGAATGGTTTCATGAGTTGGAGTGGCAGCAAGGGTATAGATCCCAGTGCCCTCATAAAGGGCCTTTCTTGGCCTACATATGGTCCCTCGCATGGATAGCCACCTTAACTCCCTACCTACCTAAGGCCAAAGCCTTGCTTCCCGCAATCGTTCAAAGCGTGTGTTGCATGTTTCGCGGGAATACAAGGGACATTCAATATACTGCCCTGGTCGCCGTGACTCAGTGGTTAGTGCGTTGGATTCCTGAGCGAGCGGTGTGGGTTCAAGCCCCAGCCATGTCCACCGAACATTTTGCGCGGCACCACCTCTCGCCAGAGAATGACAAGCCTCCGGGAGTATAATTTGTCATGAAAGAGCTTCTCGGAGTCGGCAATAAATTGTAGGTCTTCTCCATTAGTGCAAAAAGTATAACGCTCACAACATGAATGGTTGTGAGAAGCTAGGCCTTGGCACATATCGAGCTGTCGCGCCAGCTATTTATTTATTTTTTTACAATATACAGCCGACTCCAAAGGGCGAATTGAGAAGTTTTTTCTTGACAAATTATTTTCTCGCAGGTTTGTCATCCCCGCGCAGAGAGAATATGGCTGGGGTCGAACCTAAGCAACTTGCACATCAGTCAATCGTACTATCCACTGAGCCACGTTGACGACGACGTTCCTTTTTTTCCTGTTGCTACCATTTTTTTTATCTATTTCAGCTCTCCTCCGGAAGACGTATGTTTCTCTGGTGCTAGTAGACCAATACTCCGATACTGTTCATTAGGGATGCCGATGTTCATTTGGGATATCGAAGTGCTCCTCTACTATGCACCGTTGCCATTCGTTTCCTGTGCTTTTCCAGGTGCAACAGGAATAAGTTGTACCTTCTGCTGCTTCACATAACTAAAAGGATTTGATTGCCCATTAAAGTTTATCTGCTGTGCAGACTTCTGTAACTACTTTTCAGTCTTTTCTGTTGGGTTTTCTGCGAGTTTTTGACTCATCCTCACAGTAATACATTGGTTCGGCATCTCTTTGTTTCTCATTTTCGATGTACATAGCTGCTGTCCTACTTTTCAAGCTATAAATTGTTTTTGCATTTCCTTAAGACAGTGTATAGCCTAGCCGCTGCAAGCATCCCGTACAGAATGTCCTTTCGGAAGATCTTCTGAAGCTATTGCGGTTAACATTTCCGATTACCTTGCTATATTTTGTTACTTCTGTGGTGTATAACCTACAAAGGGGCAGCCTTTTTGAACATTTTTTTTACTGTTGACTGCTTATGTACGTTGCCAGGCTTAGGTTAGTTTAGGTTAGTGGGCAGGCGAAAGGAAGAACCATTCGCCACACTCAGGTCAATTCAGACCCATTGTGATACCCATTGGGGGAAGATTGTGTCCCTTACCCGTAAGAACGCTACCCAATAGTTAGTTCCATACATATATATAATATTAGTAGAACCTGATCAACTTACTGCGTCTGTGATACAAACCACCCTATGGATCTGATTGCCAGGCTTAGACTGTGATCTTCCATCCAAGCGCATGGGTGTCTTATCGCCAGATTCAACTTTCTGTGTGGTGTCCAGTGGCTTCGGACATCTGCATATGAATAATCCCGTTGTAAATAATATTCCATAAATCTGGTCTCAGTGTTGAGCCTCGAGCTCCTCCTCATGCGAGTTGTTTTCTTCAAAAACCCTCGGTGGTATCGTAAATCTGACTCATGCAGGCTTAGCGTTTTTATTTCTACCATACTTAAGGGCTGTGTATTTGATATACCTAAGCCTAGACTCTTTGGACAAAATTTACATTTTCGAAGGAAAGGTGTCATATAATCTTTTCAGTTGTCATGCCTTTAAAAATTAACTGCCGCGGTAGCCGGGGATAAGCCAAGGCCTAGCTTCTAATTCAGGAACTGCTTTGACTTTTTTTTTTAGCAAAGGGGTGGCCTTCGATTTGGTTTAAGTCATCATCATCATCACAATTTTTCAATGTTCCCCTTGTCCAGTATGAGGCTCCCGGGTTAAGGGTGCTTAAGTGGACTCTCCACATCTCCCGATCTTCCGCCATCGACTGTGAATCAGATTTTAGTCCAAATCATTACAGTCTACAGCTATTCAGCGATGAATAAGAAAAAGTGGACGGCCGAGGTTAAGGTTTACTTCCGCTTGTATGCCCCTAGATGGCTGACCAAAAATAGACGCATTTTCGGTTGTTTACGGAAATGATTACGAAAAAAAGGTCAATAAGGCCCGAAAGTGTTGCTTGAAACTCGACATTCCCCACCGAACATCTTTTAAACAAAAACTTAATTCAATTCAAAATCTAGAACATTCCCAGAGAAGGGAAAAAACAAAAGCAAAACAACATGTGGTGCCCGCTCCCAGCAACTAGCATGACATTAGCCTCTTGATCCCTTGATCATACCCAGCAATGAGGCATTGGAAATCCTTTTAGGTTTCATTTACGATTCTCCCGGTCGAATGTTATGAAATTAAATCCACAATTAACGAGCAGCAGCAGCAGAAACAGCCGCAGAGTGTGTAGATCATCAATATTCATCGCGATTACCAGTGTGTCTACTGTTTATGCTGATTTTGACCCAATTGAACCCATGAGACGACAATCGCACCTCTCGCCGCCACCAGAGAACCCACAATCACTTATGGATACGTACAGAGGAGACACAACGGATCAAGCTGTAGCCTATACCGCGCTAATCGCACTCTTGAACGATTTTATTAGCTTAAATCACACTGAAACGGCAAGGACAACTGGCGAGAGGGCGGCGGGTAGGTAAAACTGAAGACGACTGCGAAGAAGACAAAGAAGCAGCACAATTGTTACCAATGTGCGCTGTGCGCTGAGCGGCTGCCCCCATCAGGGCCGAACTCAATTACCAATTCGAATAAATTTCCAACGCCGAGGGTAACTTTGATCTCTCTCTCCAGCCAGCACTGGGTTGTTGTTGTTGGGCCGCACAAATAAATTCGATCAGTAGTCGCACAATCCGACCATCGGCGGCTGAGGTGAACACCCAAGATACCTCGCGCACCGCACTGGAAGTGGCTTTTCGCAACGAGTCTCTATGAGTGAGGCTACTTTACTTGTTCACTCGGCATTGTCGATGTGTTTGTGTTTTAATTTCGCTTTCAGATGTTTATCGCATTTTTGCATTTTTTTTTTTTTGCGATTTTTTTTTTCGAAAATGAATTAACCTTGTGCATCTACGAAGCTACACACGTCGTAGGTAGGTACATATGTTCTTGCGTAATGGCTTCAAGACGCCTCGCCCGGGGCCACTTAAGATTCAGTGCGTCTGACCATATTTTCGAATTTCACTGGGCGAGGATTAAAAAGTTTTCGAGTGACTTCTAAAGGCTGTATGTAGTTCAGGAATTGAAGGCGTGAGACTGCTGCCAAGCAAAGAGAAGCTGAGGCACACCTTTTAGGTTGGAATGGCAATGAAATGAAAGAAAAACTTTCCACTGGGGTGTTAAGGGCCCATCCCGCTGAAATTGTGCAGAATTTCAGGACATAAAGGATATCTTGGAACGTTGTCTAGGAAACTCAGAGCAAAATTTACAGAGTTCCCAAAAGAAGGAGGAAAAAAGTAAGATCCCTCAGCACAACGCATATTGTCCCCCGAGATTCCATCTTTAAGCCAAAGTTTAACGTTGAGTTAGTCGATTTTAAGGTCTCGCACGATAGCACTCCTGCCAAACTCAAGCGATTATCCAAGATGATGATGGAAAATGAACCCTCCTCCATCGGATCGATAAAGACCTCACTTAATGTCAAGAAAGGGTTTAGTCAAGGCGACGCGCTGTCATGCGAATCCTCGCCTACGCTGACGACATTGACGTTATCGGAAGAATGCAGCGTGATGTCACCAGCACGTTCGTGAGTGGACATGGTGTGGACAAAGAAGAGCGGCCAACACTGAATAGCATGTCATCTTCATCATCATCATCATTTCCCAAGGGACCGCTTATCCACCATGAGGGTCGTGGGTTTAGGGTGCTTAAGTGGACTCTCCACATCTCCCGATCTTCCGCTATCGACTCTAATTCATCAGGGGCGGATAGAGGTGAGATTTCGAAACTGGTTCAACCATCTCATCCTGGGCCGGACGCCTACCTGATGGCACGGATTCCATGGCACGTCTGGAACGGCGAGTTGGGGACATGCGTTTAACGTGTCTAAACCATCGAAGTATAGATCTCTTCGTTTGAAGAAGTAGCTGCTAGACATTGAGTACCTCGAGGAAATTTGGAACTTTACCTGCCTAGGCTTCGCTATAAAATTGGCAATGACACCAGCGCTGAACTCAAATGAATAATAGCTCTGGCCAATCCCTGTTTCTTTGAGCTAAGAAGACAGTTGGGCACTAAAGTCCTCTCTCGAACAACCACAGGGACTCTATACAACACCCTTATCCCAGTTCCCCTCTGTGAAGCAGAAGCATGGACTTTGTCAAACATGGATGCGGTCGCCGTCGGTTCTTTCGAAGAAAAATCCAACGACAAACTGTATGGGCTTTATAGTGACATCGACCTGGTTAAAGGAGTCCAGTTATAAGGGTTCAAATAGCTGGGAAATGTGCAATGGATGAATACCAGCGCTGCAGTCTTGTCCGGTAGAATCTACCTCGGACGGATGACGCAGTAAAAGTAGATCTCCACTCGCGCCTGCCCCTTGGCGCGCAAGTGAAAACGGACCTCTACCAACTTGGCGTGCGAAATTGGAGGCTAACGATCGAGTTGGCCAGAAAAGCTTATTGGTTGAGGTCCAAGTCCATTCCGGACAGTATTTCCATCATAAGTAAGAGTCCAGCCATTAAAATCCAGTCGCTGTGACTGTCAGAATGCATCCGATTCAAGAGCGCTTTCGGCTAGTCCGTACTCCGCAGCATCAAGTCCACCTTGCTTGGCTTGGTCCTATTACTCGAAAAGTTTCCTCAATCTTCAAATCTTAGCCCTTCTTCCATAGTCTAAGGTCCCTCTATAAGCGAGGCACTCTAACATCCTCACTCCATGGCAATTGTCTGACTGCTCTCTGACCCGTTCACATCGGGAAAAAGTATGGTAAAGAAGAACAACATAGTTAGCTGGTCGTATGCACTTAGCTCTCATAGCCTCGTTTACATCTTCCTAGAATATACCAAACATCAAGTGGTTCGTTCACCTAGCATCATCCCCGCTTTACTACTCCAACAGCATCCTCACAGAAAATATGTGAAAAAATAATAAAACCCGATGCCCTAACACCCCGAACAAGATCATAAAAGAACCAAAACGAACCTCTCCAAAGCACCAATGTGAACTGATGTACCCATTGCCCATGACGCAAGTACACTGACACCGGCGAATCCAGTTGACAGCCACGTCTCAATTTCAGATGAATTGGCGTCAAAGTCAAATGGGTTTGATCTTTCGGGCATCAAACTTGTTGTTAACTGTGCTCCGCATCAGGGACCTCAAAGTAGTCCAACAGCAGTTGTCATTCCATGTGAGTTTGACTCAATGTGCTTGTGGCTACTGTGCCAGTTGATGTCGACTGCTCATCTTGCCAAATCTCTGGTACGTAAACACTGTAACGAGATTTTCTTTTTGGTTTTGCGTCCACTCCCGGGGTACAGTTTTACGGTCTCGCACCGAGCACGTAACTTTCAAGTGTGAGAAAGGTGAAGCAAAGGTGAGGACTACACAAGCATCCGGTGTGTGGTCTTTGTAACTTTCGAGTATGCTGTGTGCGTACACCAGATTAAGACAGACCGACGACGAATAAAAAGTGACGACAAATGCTGACCAATTTTCTTAAAACTAAATGTTCATGGACTATAAATCCCGTAAGAGTATCTCCTACTGGAAGGGATGTGATGAAATGACATGTACTGGATGAAATGCAGGAAGCTGTGTTTAAAAGTAGATCACGAGGCTTGGCATAGAAATCATACTCCAGTAGTCATCGAAATTTAGAGACTGATCGAAAAAAGGCCAAATCAACTGGACATGGTCCATAGCTATTAAAAACTGCAAAAACCTTGGGTCTGTCCTCGATAGAAGGTCTATAAATTTGCCTGCGGACTAAAGGCTCTAGAACGTATCCTAGATTTCCACATCCGCGAAACCCTGAAGAGCCCTTCACTGTCGAAATCTCATCACGCTTACCTGAAGGGTCGGTCTACTGAGACTGCTCTTCATAAAGTGGTACGCACTGCGGAAAAGACTCAAAGAATGCACTCTTGGTGCCTTTCTTGGCATAGAAAGAGCCTTTCACAACATCCCTACTGAAGTTATTCAGGAGGCTCTCACCGAGCTAGGTGTAGAGGATTTTCCTAGTCAATGGATAGTTTCCATGCTAAAGACTCGAATCGTTCAGGCAACACTAGGCAACAGCAGTGTAAGTAAGACGGTTAGTCGAGGCACTCCACAAGGAGTAGTTATCTAGCCTTTGGTATGACTTATGGCAATCAACAAAATGTTAGTGCGAGTTGATAGGGGGGGTGTAAGGTGGTTGCGTATGCCGATGACGTGGTTATACTAATATCAGGAAAGTGTCTCCCCACGATAAGTCAACTCAAGGAGCGTGGATAAGGGACACTGATGATGTGCACTGAAATGATGCGATTTAGCACTAAAACCAAGGTTCTGGTATTTAACCCACCCAAACTCAATGGTCAGCCACTTTCAGAAAGTCCAAGTGAAATACTTAGGCACAATACTAGACCCGAAACTGAGTTAGGACCTCAATATAGAATAGCGGCTAAAGAAAGCAAGCGTAGCAACTCCTGTACTGGCTTATATTGTAACAACCCACCAGTAGAACTTGCGATTCATCTAGATCCCTTCATTAAAGTCCTTGCCATTTTGAGGGGAGCTGGACTTCTCTTGGAACACTACACCCGAAGATGGAAAATAGAAATCTGCGCGGAGGCCTTCACCAAAGAAACAGAAAATTTCGCCAGACCACACGTACACTAGTGTCAGCTTCCCTATATTCCTCTCAACATATGTACCAAACCAATCCTATCCCTGCAGTTTCGACCATTAAAAGAGGGGAACACACCGGGCCGACTCAGGCCTAAGTGAAGAGCCTCCCGCTCACCCTCATATACCATACCATGCCAAACAAGCGTAGCGTTCTATGCCTGTAAGAAAAAATGTTGGCAAAAAATGTGGATGCGCCCAATTCTCACTTATGGCACCATCGCCTGGTGGCCTGCCCTGAGTAAGAAATACAACATCGATAAGTTCAAAAAAGTAAAGCGATCAGTGAATAGCCAAGCCGCTGTCAAAGCCATTGATGCGGTTATCACATCCTCCAAACTGGTAGAGCAATGCTGACTTGAAATCAATCAACTAAGTACCCACTCTATATCTACACTCATCTGGATCCCAGTTCACAGTAATCATAAGAGCAATGAGCGTGCGCGACGAGCTGGCCAGCAGAGGATCGCCCCTAAACAGTTCTCTTGCGGAAAGTGTCGATATTCTGCTGGGCACTGTTAAGGGCTCTGTACATCTTCACTTCCTCCAGCTTCCCAATCATAGGAAGAACGGCTTGTCGAGCTGCGTCATTTCAACAAAGACATGGCCTAATTACACCAAACCTAAGTCAAGAGAGCTACTTGGCATATCAAGACCAGAGTTTGCCAGAAATGTAGCCATTATCACGGGCCACTGGCCAGTTGGGGACCATGCGGTGAAGCTTGATACTCCTCACACCACCTTCTACAGAAGCTGCAAAGACATTAATGAGAAAGAATTTCTACGTAATTTCCTGTGCAGGTGTCCGGCCCTGGCGAGGGGCATACAGCGTACTTTGCGCAAACCCCTCTTCGTGGACCTCGGCGAGATAGCTGAAAGAAGGATTGGAAAACTAACTCTGTATCTGAACTGAGGAAAGGATCTAGGCTCGACGTGGAGCAGGCTGATCAGATAGTGAAAATCCCGCCATGTAAACTCAAACATGAAACAGGGATCAGGACTGTAGCGGAAACGAATAAAAGATGGAGCTCTTTGGACTCCTGCAAGATACTCGTAACTAGGAAACTATGGCCAAGGGACAATGGTGCAAGAACAAGATACAAGATACACTGATGCAGAAGGACAGGAAAACCCTCTCCATCCTTGTAGGAGTAATTACAGGTCATAATACTCTGAGTTATCATATGAAAAACCTAAGGCTAGGTGAAGACGACCTTTGTAGGGGTTGGGGAGACGAGGAAGTCAATGAGGACACAACCCACTTCCTCTGCCACTGTCCAGGTCTCTACCACCTCAGACATAGATCCTTTGGAAAGCACTTTTTCCAGGATACCGAAGAACTAAGGGCCGTACCCATCAGGAACATCTGGAGGTTCATTAAGGCTTCAAAATGGTTCAAAAGCCCGGGGCAATAGGAGAATGCTTTGGGCACTGCTCCACGAGCAAGGGGTACCTTCCTCCCCAATAAATGAGCATAATGGGTCTCTTCTGACCTAAGTGTGGCGCTGGGGGCTTTTTTTCCCTCGCCAACCCATCTACCTAACCTTATCTAACCTATCTGAATTCCGCTGGGTGGATTTAGCCACATCATCCCAACACAACCAATCAACACCCACAGACAAATAGTTTTGAACGAGTTTCGTTGTAACAAAACGGCGCACCCTAGCGCAAATTGGGTTCTCAGGAACCCACACTCTACCTACCTACCTACCTTGCCCGCGGAAAGAAAGTCTCTGAGAAGCTCGCATCAGTAATTTTCAACAGAAAACTTAGAGAATCCATGTCGGGCCGACATCAGATCTCATTTAAACTTGGCGAAGTATAGTCTTTTTGATCAGAAATCACAGCAATATGAAAAATAATTGGTGATCGAGTCAACGTGGAATAATTTCATCCGGAGCTCAGCCTACCTGTCCCAGAATATCAATGACTGAGATCTTCGACTTTAACCAAACTGTCAGCACTTAAGTGGCTGAATTTTAGGCAAAGCACTCCCCAACTACGCCCCAGAGTTCTTCAAGAGCTGCACTCAAAATATATGACATCCGTTACAAAGTTCAGTCCGAGCATAGTCAGTTAGTCGAATTATAAATCAAAAAAAAAAAAAGTTTTTGCTGATTTCCAATATTTTCTTATCTACCTATGACAGCATCGACAAGATCAGAGTTGCACCTTGGAAAAGTAAACCACATCGACGACGACGACGACGCAGATACAGATACAGATTTGTATCTGTGAACAATTTTGCGTTTATTATTTCCGTTGAGATAAACGTCATTTGACTGTTTGTTCTATCACTCATTGCCTTGCCCGGGATGAACACACCTCAACTCCCGCTCAGATTTGACTCGTAAAACAAAGTGTAGATTCACGCAACACATGGTGGCACGTCAGTATGTCACCTGAGAATTATCACACGGCGATCACAATTCGAACTGAGAGTTTTTTTTTTGCTTTTTTTTCCTCATCACGGAACGCGATAACACCAACACCGCGTGTCACTTGGCAGCTGGAATCTTCAACGGAAGACCGAGTGTGTTGTATGTAGCAGGCGTTTATCTCACCGGGAATAACCGAACGCAGGCAGCATATGTATAGGGATCATCATCATCAAATCCATTCGGTGCTGTGCAAACATGCCGATTTCGATATTTTTATTTCGATTCTCTCATAGGCAGGGAGAGTGCGACGGCCAAGTTTTATGGCGCTGTGCACGGTTTCACAGACTAAACATCAATCTTTTTGTCAAAAAATAAACAAAACTATCCTCGATTGCTTGTGTTGACATATCTGTTTCAAGGCGGGTGAAGTTTGAGATACGAAGTGAGGCAGATTGAGATACTGTGGCATGACGGACAGAGAGTGTATTTTTCTATTGATAACACAAAGCTTAGAACTTATTGAGCAGCTGGAGATTGAGCGATGCATTCGAAGGGGTTGACGACGAGTGTGTGTATGGCAAGCTGGCGTATCGAATGTTCCAATCAAACATCATCTCTGTGTGGCTTGCATAAATAACAGAAACCAATTTTCAGATAAGGAAACTAGATTCCACTTGATATTTACTCAAAGCCTAGCCCTGTGTTGACTTAAAAAAGTTCCCAACTACCCGGGTGATGAATTTTTCCCGATAGAATTGTGTTTATTTGTCTAAGATTAGTCTGTTCTGTATCGCCACCGCTTTACAAAATCTTTTGTAAAGCTCAGGAGCTTAAGAGGATATCCTTAGATAGCGGGTGCAGCAGAGTATTGGACATGACCTCATTTCTGTAATGGGAGCGCAGATGTCACTACATAGGGAGAATACACCTCAAAGGGATGCTTGACTGTACGGAAACTGTGGGCATGTTGCAAAGATGCGTCATAAGCGATGGACTGGAATCTGCGATCGAAGAAAGGGAAGGCATCGCAAATCACCAATCAGAAGAAGTGTGTCACATTTGATTCCATCGCGGGAAATCGCTGAAGGAACACAATGGAAGCGTGGGAAATGGAAAGCAGTACAGTACAGCACCATCATCGCACTGAACGTGGAATCGCAAAATTCCGTGAATTGGAAAACATCCTACGGGTACTAGCCGATCAAAAACGGTTACAGTGTTTCTACAAAAGATATACTGCTCTTCGACACCAAAGGTGGAACAAGCAAGAGGTGTCGTTGGCCAAACATTTGTACCTACTTAGTCCGCTACTGTGGAACCTAGTGGAAAACGACGTCTTAAGAAATTGCGTAAAATTATTGACTTCGTGGATAGTCGGCCGAGTTTTAAGCAAGTTGGAACAAAGTTCAATATCCATGGGACTACAACTTGCAGAGGAAAATACAGAAGTACCACTCTTACGCACCAGGAGAATCGTGACAACTATAACCCTCGGCTTTCACGTAGTGGTTTCCAAGGTTTCCAAAAATAATAAAGTGCGGTGGCATATAAATAGGCTCAAGGCTCCAAAACAACACCTGCAGTATGCGGCTGATAAGACAGCAAAGACAATTATGGAACCGGCAAGGATTAAGCTTAACATTGATGAGCCAAAATATGGAAGGAGACTGCTACTTACAAGACCTTGGCTTCGATAATACTCTACAGTCCCTAAATATCGGTCGGAGACATGCAAATTAGGGAGGTTGGGTAAATGGGTGCCCTGTGGCATTCGTCACTGTTCACGTAGACCTGTAATAGTGTCCATTGTGCCCATTTAAGAATTCTACCCCAGGAACCTGTAAAGAGAGAGAGAGCCACTGATTTCACATCATCCAGACAAGGATATGAATTTCAGGATGTCCCTCAGCTCGATGTTATGAAAGTCCTCCAATTCCATGATGAAGAAATTGCCAAGAATCTTCATTCAGGACATTTACACAGCAGGTGACGAACAGATTCAATTTCTTCCTCGTTCCTGCAACTTCTACAGTAGTCGTTGTGATGTATACCAAGGCGCATGAGTAAAAATGGCGCAGCCCAGTAGTGATGCCGGGGATGACTCATGCTTCGCATCGACTAGGTTTAACCAGAGAGAGAGATTTCTTCTTAATAAAACCCATCCAAAGTGCCTAGCCGTTGCACATGTGTTTAGCTGGATCCGTCGTGTATTGGCTCAACTGATGGCCTCGTCTTCAATATGCCTTCTTAACGAGCTTATTGGAATCCTAGCAAAGGGGAAAGCCTGCAAGGCATGCAACGCTGCTTACTTTCGTACAAGCTCGTTACCTGGGATATCCATGTATCCTGCATAGGGTCACCTTATTGGCTCTCGATATATCATCTTGACACTTTTTGCAGACTCCTACAAGTCTCGATCTAGTTATCGCGGATTCCAGAGACTTAATGGCTGCCTAGCTGTCGATGTACGTTCCGGTAATATCCTTCTCACATATAGTTTTCGAAGCATCTATTGTGGCTGTGATTTCGGCTTAAAAGGCTCTGTAGTAGCTATTTATTCTAAAGCAGCTGTTTACTCCGACGGCTTTCCAATAAACCCCGGCTTCCGTATCAATGTCCATCTTAGAGCCGTCGGTGTAGAAGACCAGTCCTTTCTTTTATTAGTAACTTTGTAGTTCTTCCAATCATCTCTGACCATAGCGACCAGATATAGAGTGTCGGTTCTGTTTGGAAGAGGAAGAAACCTCTGAGCACATTCTCTGTTAATGTCTGGCACTATACTGGCTACGTAGACGGATCTTTTATAGGGAATTCTGTTCGTTAGCGGAGTTTAGAAATTCGGCTACTAATGACATACTCACCTTCATTAGGAAGGTAGTACACCTATTAGGCTAAGTAGACCGGAGGCACCATAGATCTTGCTAGGTCGCAGTTTCAGCCATAAGGACAGGTTCTTTAGAAAAAAAACTCATTCCTGTCAGGAATTCTGATACTGAATCTCCTGTCAAATACCACAGTCTGGGTCATATAATCAGTTTCTGTCGATCTGTCACCATTCTCCCATCGAGACAGTGCGTAGGAGTGACCGTAGATGTCGGGTGTCCACTATCGTCCTTCTCTAAGTTTCAAAACAGTTTTAGCCGCCTTGTTGCTGCAGCATAGATCCAGCGGAGCGAAGTCTAAAATAGTTTCCATTGCCGCTGTTGGTGCTGATTTCGTTGATCCTAAGATTCCTATGTCTGAAGCCTTTTTGCATGAGAATTAAGAATAGGGCGACATTTGACATAGTTCATACTTCTGCTTGTTTTCTAGACCTTCTTCTTGGTTCTTCTCGAGAGGGACTCAATTGCCCTCTTAGTTCATGGAAGCACATAGTAAATAGTAGTCACTCTCTATTTGATTACAAGACTTATCTTATCCGCTTCTGATTCGGTGCGAATGAAGGCGTTTGTCCTTTCCTCGTTCTGCCGATGATGGTTGCGCCGTAAGTACGCTTTCTATCGCTGTCAAAGAAGGCCATGGTACTCCAATCATCGGGTATATTCTCATCGGCTATAAGAAATTCTCTATAGACTCAAGCAATTCAGCTCAGAGACACTTTGAGCCAGCAGCTTGTTAGACTTTAACCTGGTTTAGCTCTTCAATTCCAATCTGTTCGACTGATTCAAGTAGTTGGTCATCACCCGGAATGGAATTTCAGCCTTCATCTTCATATCCCGATCCACAGAAGTAGTCTCTCGTGATTTTCAGTGAATATCTTAGTCATAAACATTTTAGACTTCTCTTGGGCACTGGCCAGGCAGGGCCCAGCTCTACACGACTCACTCGCAGTAAGGGCCCGCTCACACTTTCTGAAGAAGGACAACATCCAATGGACGTGTCTAACTAACTGCGCCATATCAAGGAAGATAAGGCCGACCTACGACAAGTTTACAACGGTGAAGTTGCTGAACAGAATCCGTCCAGATATCGCCAGAATTCCGGCGATTACCACGGGGCATTGGCCAGTTGGAGCCCAAGACGCCAAACTAGGTATTCCTTACAACCCCTATTGCCGCAGGTGCTTAAACGAAAACGAGAAAGAAACTCTTTTCCATTTCTTCTGCAAGTGTTCGGCACTAGCAGGCGATAGACTGCGTGCACTAAACCAACCATTCTTTGACGACATCAACGATATCTCGGGGTAAGGGCTGCGAGTCCTAATCCGTTTTCTAAATTCCACAGGTTGGATTAAGGCACTTCCGACTGTCTCACATTCTGTTTCTGTCTTCTGACCACATCATCTTCTTTCCTTCGTTTCTGCTCGCAGAGCTGACAACCTCATCTTGCCTATGCGCAGTCGCATCTGTTGCGGCACTCCACTGGTCTACTGCACTTGCTGTTACAAATTTCTTGAAGGCTCCGGGACAATCGATGAGCAAATAACATGGGTTGGTAACCTTGTGCGTAATGGAAATATGTATGAGAAGCTAGTGCACCAAGTTTCTCTCCGTGGCAAAGACATGGCCAGAGATGGTGTGGGAAGTTGGTTTTTCAATGGTCCTGCCAAAGACGTTCTCATTTCCTGTTTGTTGATAAGAATTTCTATAGCTGTTTTGCTCATACCATGGCTACTATATATCTTTTCGATGACCTCGGTCCTTGTCTGCTCAGGATCGACAAGTTTAGATGACAACTGTGTCCATCCCAAGTAAATGTCTGGGTAAGTGTAACAGATTTCAGGCCTGGTTTTGATTTGGTTTCATCCTAATTTTGTTTGCAAACCAACTTACATACAATCAATGCAACGTAGAACAAGACCAACAAAGAAAGATGTGTCGATTCTAGGAGTTTACTTACTCGACAAACCGAAGGAATCTCCCGATTGGTTCTAGGCCGGTTTCTTCCCTCGAAAACTGACAGAAACTGAAGCTAGTTCTTCGATTAGCAAATTTCAAACCCAGTTCTGCTTATTCACATCTCCGCTCTAAAACTCTACAGGCGGCGAAAGTGAAGCACCAACTTAGCTCACAACCATTCCGTCAAACCTATTTAACACCACACCAGCCAAAGTGAGCACAGACATGTGCTGCGCACACATGCCCACGCATGTGTCACACTTACCTCCAAAATTATGTCCATTTCCGATCTAAAGTTCAATAGCACTTAACAGATGAGATTTCGCTTTACGCCTCATTGTCACCCCGAGAGTAACCAACCGATTCGATGAAGCCCACCTCAAGCGTTTACCCACTCCAACATCAGTTGGCCGAAGCTTTATTAGCATAAATTCTTCTTTCCCAAAAGACACGTATCGGAGACACAGCCGCAGCCAGAAGACCAGCACAGGCCTAAAGAAGACATAAAAGCGATCGTGCCGATAAACAACCCCACCGTCGACGACAAATGGCCGAACCGAAAAAATTTCTCATTCAATAATTTTCTTTTGAAAAATAATTAAAGATTCTAAAAGTGTAATCAGACGCACACACACACTTGTGAAAAAAAGAAGAGAGTCGTTCGGTCCCCGACGGATGGATGGATGGTTGGTCGGATGGCCGGGCTGTAAGACCCACCAAAGACGCTTTCATTTGGGCTCCGAAAATTGATTGAACCGTGCGTTTTTGTAGCGTCTTGTCGTGCCCTTCTTCGGCGGTGTACGGTGGTTTTGATATTCTTTGGAACTCGAATTAAAATGCTGCACGGGATGGTGATGGTGATGGTGCTGCTGCTGATGGTGCACGGACGGATCTTGATCGAAACGATTTAAATGATTTTTCTGAATAAGTCTTCGGATTTGATTTGGGCACCAAGTACGGGAAGCTTTCATTGGTCCAATTGCGTGGCACACATATTTACTTAAGACGGGAGGGCTCGCTGGATACCGGATCTGATTTCGAATCGGTAAAGCAAAACTAATCCCTTGGATCGTGACTGGTTTAGGAAAGATCAAGTCTGACTTGCATTGGCATTGGTCAGATTCACTCACTGAAGCCTTATCACAGCGACTGAACTCCGAATACAGTGTCATAAGCGGACACCGACGGTGCCGAGAAAATTGTCCGCTTATGAGAGGTGTCCGTAAGGAGAGAGAACACTGTATACATATGTACATAGGTACATCCATACATTTTCGTCATAATTTCAGTCCTCGAAGAGCACGAGATCTGCCTAATCTTCAATAGAATGTCCATCAGGACCTACCTGCTACAGATACCGGGTTACGAAACTGAAGCCATCAAAGTAGGGCTTTCAAACTCCACTGCTCTAGACGGTTGGACTTTCTAATTTTGCTGACAAGATTCAGGACGAGCTACATACAAACAGGTACCGAATCCGCCTAAATAATTGACCGAGTGACGACCCGAAATCCCTATATCCAGCCTAGAACATTAAATTGGTCATAGATACTCCAGCAGGACCTCTCACCAAAAACCAACTTAAATTGGATACAACACTCATTCGTTCCGGCATTCTTCGTCATCAGTTGATAATCTCCCAAGCCAAGCGTGCACACCTGAGAAGGTAATGCCAGTCGGAACTTGGGTCCCCCTCACTCACAAGATATCCTTAAAAAAACCCAAGAAACAAGGACAAAAAAAAAACATTAAACAATCCGAATACGTACAAAATTGACGAGGGGAAACAAACCCACAAACACACACACACACATACATACATACATACTCTCCACTTCCGAAATGTCGGCGGTCGTTCAAGCGTTCAGAGTCAGACCGACAGGACACGATGAAAAGTAACTTGTTTGGCGCAACCATGTCATCTCGTTTGGCCAGCCCGTAGAGGATATCCCACAGCACGACACGAAAACTAACTGACACCCCAAGTGCCGGAAGGGAAGTTGGTTTGAAATCGGAGACGTTGGCTCGGTTTTATCTTCTCATTGAGTTTTTTTGTAGAGCTTCTCTCGTAATCGATCGATATTTCGATTTTCACTGTTTTAGCCAGTTTCACCCTCGTTTACATCGTCGTTGCATCGTATCGTCCCCAGTCCACCAGAGTATATTTCGGAAATTAAACATAAGTCAGAGTCACCATCAGCAGGATGGCTGACTGTGCATGTAATTTCATCCGCTGAAATGATCCTTGCCACTTTTGTCCTTTTTTTTTTGTCTGTGTGTGTGTGTTTAATATGTTCGTGCATGTTCCCCGCAGTGCCTCCGGTTTGGAGAGACGACAGGTGCACCAAGCACCTAGAGGGAGGATAGATGTGATGAAGGGTACAGAAAACTGTGTGTAGTTCAACGAATGGACCAAACAAGTGGATTACACCTGAAGAAGACCGGAGAAGGGGAGAAAACAGAAGAAAAAAATCGTCTGGATACATTTTTTTTAGGATAATTTGAGTTTCGTCCTGGCTTTATCTCCCTCAATGGGACAGAGACTGACTCACTGTGTTGGGTTTTGTCGTCTTGAACCGGTGATCATAATGATGATTTGGTGGGTGCAAGGAACCCTTATGCCGCAAGGAGAATGACTTGTGTACAGCCTTCACGTCTGTCGGACGATGAACTCTTACAGGGAGCAGACGGCCAGCTGATGGCGTTGACATCTTAGTTTTTCATCACACAGCAGTTGGAAGGTGGACAAGATAATGATGTTCTTTGTCACAGACTCCTTTTTCAATAGTCAGATGGGGATGTTTGTTTTTTTTTACGGGGGGAATGCACAGTTGACAGGAAACTGGATAGATGACTGGAAGTTTTGAGAAATGCATTTCTAGTCGTAGTATCCCATGACGCTAAGTAATTTCTGGGGAAAACAGTTGTTTCCTCAACTTTCCTTGTAGATACATCCATATCTAGCTATTTTCTTTGAAAGACAGTTTTTCTTGCTTCAACAACCATAAACGTCCTTCAGCGCAAAGGATATAGACAAGCCAAGGACTGCTAGAGTGGGCAAAACCTATGCATTCATCTGCTGGTCCTGAAACGAAGAGAAACACTGGCTATCTTTTGAGTTAGAACCGTCTTGAACAGAATACTTAATCACTTTTGTTGATCTCGAGGTGAAACGGAGCCTCAACGAACAAGCCTCTCCAGCCAGCACGATCCATAGCCAACTATTTTCAGTTGGTTGAGTTCAGCTTCCACTTCTGCACGCCATCGGAGATAAGCCCTTCCTATTCTGCGTAGTCCCACAGTTCTGAATCGAAGACTTTTCGGGCTTGGGCATCGGTGTTCATCCGATTTACAGGATCATTAATCGTTGTCCGAATCTTTTCGACCAGGTCGATGTCGTTGTACAGCTCGTGTAGTTCGTGGTTAAATCTCTTCTCAATGAACCATCAGCGCCAGTGGGAACATAAATCAAACGTAAAGTATTTGTTTGGAAACTTCGACGCGAGGTTAGGGTGCTTATGTGGACTTTCCATATCTCCCTATCTTCCGCCATCGACTCTTAATCATCAGAGGCTATCCCCATACGGGTAGGGGTGAGATTTCGGACTTGGTAAAACCATTTCATCCTAGGCCTACCCAGGGGATGCCTACCGCATGGCTCGGATTCCATGGTATGCCTTGGAAGCCGAGTTGGGGACAGTAACGGAAAAAAAATTCCAGGTCATCTTCTTCCGCTTCACGGTTTTGCCTCGCGATCAGTGTTCTAACCACTTTGCAAGTTATCGGTTCTGCTCAGGACTTGGGAAAATGCAATTTTATCCTGTCGTCCTTTGCCGCCTTGATGTCTGTTGATGCGATCCCTATCTTGTCGTTTATTGTTCATACTGCTGTTTCTATCCCTTCTCTCGCCAATTCGTCGGTTTTTTGGTGTCACAGTATCAATACGATGTTTTGACTGCCGAAGAGGTCTAGCATATCCTTGAATTCCCATACAAATAAGATTTTTGATCCTGGAAGTTCTTTAGCGCTTTGACTGTTGCTTTACTATCAGAGTCGATTTTGATACACTTTTCTTGGGTGTGGCGTCTCCAGACAAGAGTCAAAGAGTTCAGCCTTGCGACCGATTTCAGAGTGTTCTTGCATTCTCGCACACTTTTGGAACTGGTTGAAGTGTTGAGCAAGGTCTTAAGCGCAGCCTGGCTATTGCTACAGATGCAGATGCTTCGACCCTTCCACCTATTCTAACAATATAGTCCGTGGCCATTAGGATAGCAAAGGTCTCTGTTTGAAAAACAGAGGTATGCTTGGCCAACGAGTAGTGAAGTCTAATATTATCGACCTCCACGAATACACCGGCACCAGACCCATGACTGGTTTTGGAGCCATCCGTGAAGATTCGACTACAGCCCCGTCCAGGCTCAGACTCTGGCCGAAGCCAGTGCTGAAGCAAAGGAAAGTCTTATCCATGGAAATAGGGTCGTAAGATAAGTGTCGTGCAAGGTCAAAACTCCAGTGCGGATGATACCAAAAACCACCCCGTTTAAGAAGACGATAGATTGCTTCGATAGTACAGCCCATGATATAAGTATCAAGAGGAGGTAGGTCAAGCAAAGCGTCTAGAGCAAAGCCCGGCGTACTCGGAAAAGCTCCCGTACAGGCTTCTGTATATAGAACTATTCCTTCCTAATGTCTTGCTTGGGTGTTGTACATCCAGAACTCACTGGAGAGCAAAGCCACTTTTTTTGGTCTCGTCACACTGATGTCAGGTGTGGGGTTGTTCGGCATATTTAAAGGATCACATATTTCCAACACGCTAGATGAAAGTTCCATAAGTCAAATGTTCAAGACACTTTTCGCGGAATTTGCAACTGTTAAGCATGAACTTAGTGAAACAGTTGCCACACGACACGCAAAGCTGGAGGAGAAGCTTATAAGCCAAAATGTATCTATAGAGAAGCGGTTGAAAAGCCTGAAAACCACGCTGCGCAGCTCACAGGGGACCTAACGCGAAATCTGCTATCAATCCTGCTTCTACAAGGTTAATATCGAACGGCAGCGGTACTCATCATACAACAAGCCCAATGGAGGACGTCTGCGGCTGGCAAATTCCAAATTACCTGAGTTATGCATTAATGACCGTAGATCTCTTACCATCTCGGTGGATTCATAGGTATCCTACGAACGCCAATATGAGATCATCGCCAAGAAGCAGTGTTGGACAGAGGTACAAAAAGGTGAAGTTTTAGCAGCAAACTTGAGGGAAAATGCTTTAGTGGTCTTCCGGCTGTCGTCTGGGCAACCGCCAAGTTACCCACTGCTAGTAACGTGACTTCGCCAGCGTTTTTCTCTTGAAGCTCACACAATTTTCACACATCTCTGTAACAGAGTGCAACGTCCGAGGGAATTACTTGCAGAATTCGCATTAGAAATTCAAAAGCTTGCCTCTATTGTTTAAGACGGGTGTTCTCCAGAAGTACTAAACAAAATACTTAGTCATGACCCAGTTTATCAAAGTTATCCGTAAGACACAAGAAGTTTATCAGTGGTGTGGTTTCACGGCTCATTCTGATGGTTTGTCGGTGGCCTGTATACGATCTGTCGTCGAAATGGCCCAGGGTTTTCAGCCTAAAGGCCGAAGTTGCGGTTGTTCACCTGTTACTCATAAGCATGCCATTCTTTGGAGTTTTTTTTTAACTGAATGGTAAGTATGGGTCTCATGACGCAGTGGTGTATTCAGTGAGCTTGTTTTGGTTTAAGGCCCCATCATCTAGAATGTAGATTGTATGTAGGTAGACGTGGGACCGTGTCACCTTATCACTGCGGCCACTCTGCCACTGCCCAGGTCTCTGTTACCTCAGATATAGATCCTTTCAAAGACACTTTTTCCAGGATACCGAAGAACTAAGGGACGTACCCATCAGGGACATCTTGAGGTTCATTAAGGCTTCAAAATGGTTCGAAAGCCCGGGGCAATAGGAGAATTCTTTGGGTAATGCTCCACGAGCAAGGGGTACCTTCCCCCCCCCAATAAATGGGCATCACAATGGATCTCTATTGACCTAAGTGTGGCGCTGGGGGCTTCTTTTCCCTCGCCAACCCATCTACCTAACCTAACCTAACCTATCACTGCGGCCACCGATGGGCCTATTGTGATTTCCTCCAATTAGAGCTCGCTCATGATGCCCGAATTCGAGATGAATGAATGAGCTAGCAGATGACGATGACGTGTTCTGATTAAATAGTTACAGTGACACAAAATGTATTCTGCTGATTCTTTGTCTTCGTTCCACATTCTGCACGTATTGTCTTGTACTATTCTCATAGTCATTAGGTGTTTTTTGACTCGACAGTGTCCCTGGCCTGCGACCATTCGAACCTGACTTCTGTTGAGTCCTAGGAGTTGATTGCTTCTGGTATTGGAGGTGTTTGGGCTATCGAAGCATGTTCTGCGTATCCAGTACGCTCTCTTGGCTTTAGTGGTTCGCTTTTTGCATTTTTCATCGATGTTTGGCCTCTGTCCGGCATCAAACCATGGTATTTGCACACAGTTTCTGATTTAAAGTTGTGCACTTCCTAGACAGAAGATATAGAAATCCCTTATTTTGTGTTTTCTGGTAATGAAGAGGAGGATCAGCGCTACTTTGTTCTCGTTTTTTCTTGGGGTGTCCTGCATTCTCCTATGATGCCGAGATGTTTCCCTGTTATTACCATAAAATGTCCATCTGCGCGGTTTTTTCCCAGTGATTTGAGCAGGTTTTTCAGTACGAGTACCCGTAATAGGGATAACGCCTCTCTGTGGTGTATCTTCCTGAGATGCCATGATAATGCTGCTCTCTAGCATATCGGTACATACCTCAGCTTCAATTCCAGTATACACACATCCCAAGATCTTATGTCACACTCTTGCTACGATAAAAAAAAAAGTTAAAGTCAAATCAGTATCTCAGATATCAGCATATCATGGAACAATCATTCTAAAATGTCTGATTCTTCGCTGTAGCCCTTGACATTATTTTCTCTTCCAAAGACCTCTGCATCTATGAAATAGACATACTCGTCACCTGCTTTTAACTCAAAATAGATTCAACGACTTGACGTGATTGAATTCCAACATTTATTGCATCGTCACAGTCATACTCACAACAAATCCACATCCAAACTCAAAAAAAAATCGCAAAGTGTCAACATTGAAGGATGAAACGATGCAAACAAAACAAACAAATTGACGAAAAACAACAAATATTTTGCGTATCAGTAACATAACGACAACAGTAAGATCGTGACCTGAATTGGGAGCCCATAAATCCCATAAAGATGCCTCAGGGTAGGCTCAGCTCTCGGGTCTCCTTCTCTTTCTCGCATTTGAAGCGTCTGGCACAAACCGTCACCGTCTCAGCAGCAGATGGAGAAACCAAATCCAATCGATGGACAACAATTCCATCACCATCCAACAGAAATGTCGGTCAAAATGAAGTCTCCGCGACACAGTAAAGGCCGCCTAGCGGCAACATAGTTATTTAGTGAAAAAAAATATAAAAAAAAATCCAATTGGAAGCTAAAGCACATTCCCCATGCTCTTCGTGTCTCCAATGACGCGCCATCGAAGAAATATGATGAACGACGACACACGTCTCGGAATGTAGCAGCCAAAAGGTGGAGCGCGAGAGATGTACATAGATACCCGCACGGATACAATGTCTGCCCCAGGCATGAGGCAATGATAACGAAATCTCTTATTGCCGATAGATTTGGAGTCACATGCGCACTCACCTTATCGTTGAAGCTATAAATTCGTTCGTGAAAAACAACAAAAACAACTGTGTCGTCGTTGTTCGTTTGCTCAACATGATATCGATGGGCATACCTAGTACCTACCCACACACACTCGCCAAACCGACTGGAAAATCAATACACGAAGGTAGACGCACGGCCAGATGGGCCAAACACTCGCTAGAATGTGACTTATCCAACAACAGACACACGTAGCGGAATGAGTGTATCTAACGATTGTTATCGCGGTATTCATCCGAAAACTTTGGCAAGTGCAGCTCTTCCACCGAAAATTAACAAAGGCAACGATGAGATGTGTAGATATAGATACTTGCGGAGGAGAATACATTTGAATCCTTCAATTCGATCCGCGTAGATGGGTGTCAACGAGGACAAAAGAGGAATTAGCGAGAAGTAATTGTTTTGTCAATAAAATCGGTATCCCGGGAGGAACGATGGGAGAAATGAAAACGAAGAAGGGTGATGTCACTCGGAGTTTGTACTTGAACTCTGGACAGTCCAATAAGATTTTAGATAGCATAGACTTAGACGCCTTCAAGTTATTCCACCTGGGGGCCCTAAATAATTAAATGCGGATTAGCCATCATTTCTGTATGCCTGCGGAGTCTCTGTCTCATTAACGGTATTACACCAACCTTATTGAGACGATAGGTGAATGAGCAATGTCCAGTAAGAAAGGGTTGGCATCACTTTGGTTGGTTCGAGAACTTCTTACTTAGTTAAGGTGGCGCTACATTCCAGGCAGGACCTGGACCTCAACTAACAAGCGTCTCCAGCCAGCTTGTTCTTTAGCCATTTGCCTCCAGTTTCGCACGCCAAGTTGGTTAAGGTCGCCTACCACTTGCGTGCGCTACCTGGGTCGCGGTCTTCCTCTACTTCACCGTCCCTCGGATGTGGATTCGAAGATTTTCCGGGCCGGAGCATTGGTGTACATCCGCCACCTCAGTCGTTGGACCTTTACTCTTTTGGCTAAGTCGATGCCACCCCTCCATTCACAGTCTATGCAGACGGGACCGAAAATCACCCAAATACAGCCAAGAGCAACCTTATCCGCTTTTGACAGAGTCCATGCCTCTGCGCCGTAGAGCAGGACTGGGACGATTAAGGTCTTATACAGGGTCACTTTAGTCGTTCGAGAGAGGGCTTTGCTACTCGATTGCCTTTTAAGCCCAAAGAAGCAGCGATTGCCAAGAGTTATTCTTCGTTTGATCTCAGCGCTGATGTCGTTGTCTGGATTGATAGCGGAGCCTAGGCAGACAAAGTTCGAGAACTTCTGGACTTCCCTTATTGTTCGATGGTTTGATGAACTTCTTAGCTTGCCAAAGTCCTATTTTGGAGCTTCTCTTGGTGCTTCCATAAGTTAAGCTCCAACTTTATAAGACTGGTGGATAACCCATGGAAGGAAACTGACCCTATGAATTTTGATTCAAATCTTCGTTGGACGAGCTGATCGACAATCTCGTTGGTCCTCTTTTCGGGAACCCAATAGACGGTGATGGTCTTAGCAAAGGAATTGACATTGGTCGCAAAACCATTAAACCAAAGATATCCTATAGAATATCTCGCTAGAGCCAACGCAGGTCATTTTTCAAAGATTTTTCTCTCGTATCCGTAAAGACACAACAGCGTGTGCTGATTGAAATCCCACGCCTGGCTGCATGATTTCCTGCAGTCAAATGGCCTGTATCTTACATAGAAGTTTGACAAAGAACTATTAGGTCCCGGTTCTTGTTTTGTTTACTTCCTTGGTCTGTCCGATTCCTTTCATAAGTTAGGAACAGCGGACCCTAG